>FR990014.1:18750000-20000000 GCA_905404135.1 Hesperia comma | reverse complement strand
CATGATCTTTTTCACAATTCCGCTGAGCCGATTTTGAGGACATTTCGTATGTAGCTAGTTTGAGAGCCTAGAGTCATGGGATAGTTTTGTGTATTTTCAGACTTTCACGAGGTCGCAGGTAGAAACTAGTTTGAAATAAAAGTAAGATCATAATTCATATAACTATTGTTTACTGTTCAGAGCTGCGCTGCGCTCTTAATAGGATTTCCCATACACGGCCTTTGGATGTATTAACAGCTTATTGCAGATGGATTTCCCTCAAAGCAATATGCAACATCACAGACTATACGTATACGTTGACGCGTATCTGTCATCTCCGGAGTCCGGCAGCGCCTCAGGGTCTATTGTTAGCATTAATTAAGCTGCCCGTGTAGCTGCTGCTATCAGCCTTGCGAGATGGGGCTCGAAATAGATATTGCTATATAACCACAGACATATCATGTCACTGATATTAGTTTCGTAAACCCGGTGCCTACCTGCCGATAGAAAAATCAAAAAGGTGACCCACTTTATAGCTATCTCTTCAACAACGCAACCGAAAAGAAATATTTCACGGTTGACTTTTAAAAAAAGTGATGGAGGGAAGAGTTAGCAATGTAGATAGATGGGCAAAAATTTTGCTAACAATATACCTAAATTATTTAAGGGCATGCTCAGACTTAAAAAAATGACTCCAGTACAATCGATTGTACTTTGTAGAGCAGACGGAATAGAAGTACAAGGAGTTTATAGTCTGTAACGAGTAAATTCAAATTCAAATATTTATTTCTTCGAAGTAGGTTTTTACAAACACTTATCGAACGTCAAGTTACGCCATCGCTTCAACAAATTCCTACGGTGAGTGGTCTTGGTAAAGTAACTCACATTTCGAGATCGGGCAAGAAAAGGCTACAAACTTGGCTGCAGCATTAATTAAATGGCTACAAACCCATCCCAAAATTACATTTTGTCCGTAAAAGAAGCTACTTAAACCATTTTATCCTTACCTTAAAAGTTAAACCACAATACCTATGTTTCGAATATTGTTGCCGTTAAAGTGGCTTGTACTTAAATTAATTTAGTTTTTACGACGTAGCGCTTTATGGCTTCACTCTTGATTTTGAATAATTCTTTTAGTACGTAGCCACGTTGTATGCATATTATAAAATATAGACGACTTTTCCGATGAACAAACCGCAAAGTTAGATTTAAATCAATGATTCCTTCTGGTGCAGCGTTGGTCTGCTAAGTGGCATAAGATTTATATAACTATTATTCTGTTACGAGTATAAGACAATATTACCTTATTTTTGGTTTAACGATTGTTTATGTTAAAAGTCTTGAAGTTAATGTAGTAGTCATAGCACGTTACCTTTGCGTTGCTATTTAATAACTAAATATTTTTTTGTATAACCATAATAAGCAATCACTTACCCTAATGAAAATTGTAGTTACATGTTAATACTAGCTGTGCCAGCGACTTCGTACGCGTGGATGTTTTTCTCGCGTAAATCCCGATTTCGCGGGAAGTCTAGGATACAAAGTAGCCTATGTTATGCTCCACAATCTCCACCTCCAATGAAATTCCCTTCAAAATCGGTCTAGCCATTTGGAGATTAGCCGGAACAAACAGACAGACAGACAGACACATTTTATTTATTTGTATGGATTATTATCATATGGATATATTACGCAAGTGGGTATTTCTTACTGAGAGCCTGGTGGCTGAATTAGATTCCTATCGAATGGTCAACAGCAAATAACTTTTGACATGCACGGCATCGCCTCTGCTTCCACAAAGTAAATATGCACGGTAAGCTTACTACCGAAGTTAGTTTACTCTGTGAATAGCATTCGTAGAGATTTACGCGTAGCATGATAAAAATTCGCTAGAGTTGTCGCAACACTAGATTTTTAAGAAGTGTGAAAACCAAATAAGATGTCTTGTGTATTATGTTGTACGTTATAACATAAAATCCTTTCTGTATCTCTTTTTTTGTTTAGGTCAATGAAAGGCGTTTCTTGTTTTTACGATTCGATGCTTCCTGACTGTTAATGCGAGGCTCCTGGAATTTTTACAAAAAGTTGCCAAACGAATACGAATGCGGAAGAAACCAATCAAGTATTACTCAACAGCTTCTCAACAATCATGAGGAAAAAACAAAGAAGCAAATTGGTTCGAAACGTACAATGGAAGCGTTCGAAGCGGAAAGTGACGTGGTTGATGTGTCAGATCAACCTCACTCGAGACAAAAGGCGCAAAACGATCGCTCGTGTTGTTCCCCATGTGTTTTTCCTCGTTTTCTATCAGAATCAGGGACTGTAGCCCTGACAAAGTCCGCCGGGATCTAACATAAATATTGGCATGACGTTCGCTTGCTGAAGCTTCGTGCGTTTTGTATTAGTTTTCGATGTACAAATAGCACAAATTTAAAATGTATTTTTTTACTGATGATTGATTCTAAGAGGTATAATGGGGCTAGTAAGTGATCATCCTTATGGGCAATCCGGGTCCCCCACGTATTTTTTGCCCGTACAGCGTCAATGATGCTTTTTATTGCTTACAAGTGGCTCGACACCTCAAATAAAACACTGCATAACAAAGGTATCACATATGTATAACCTAAACAGTGTGTGTAATTCTGCTTTACTTAAATTAGCGAGTGAGTTGTAGGCTTGTATAACACGAGGTTAAATAAGCGCATTTTTTATCTCTCAATCCGTAATTTAATTTAATCTTTAATATTTTTCTACGTGGCAATTTTGTTTAGTATTTATATTTTAGTACCACTTAATAAATTCGCAAGCATTTTAATATTGAAATGGATGGTTGAAATGATGAAACGCATTTTATTAAATTGAATTTTTGTTATGAGGAGTTTAAAGCCCGTTATATTTGTATATATTTTTAAAATCTTTACACGTGATATACCTTCTGATTTTTTTTATCTAAATCTAAAAGTCTTTCAATTGGTTAATTAATAAAAATGGTACCTATATCAAGCAATTCAATCTTAAAGATTCTTCCAGTGTAGGTATTAAAATCAAAGTTCACGTTTTTTTTGTAAAGCATATGCTTTGGGGCTGTATTTAAACTTTTTAATTTGGAGACGAGCACTTTTTAACACCATGATTATACCAATAGAGTATGCAGCACCACTTTACACCAACACCGATGATGACCGATTTGATTCTGTTGTCAATCAAATTGTGATGGGGTTAGAATGGTTAACCAAGTTAGCACAGGGTGTTATTAAGAAGTTGGGAACTAGGAAATATATCATCATTTCTGTAAACCTGTTAGGATGCTTCACTTTGTTAATCTTAACAGGAAGTTTCTTGTCTCCACATTTCATTCAACTAAGCGCGGCGTGGTGGCGTTGTCTGACGATATATGGTTTTAATTTATGCGCCACTTGCAGCTACATTATGTGTGCCGGAGACTGATGGCTTCAGCACTATAATTAAGTTTCACATACCAGTTAACAAGAGTTTATAACCGTAGGTACTTTAAACGAAAGCTTAAACCGTCGTAAATATCTACATGTGTTTGGTATCTAACTACGAGTATGTACCTATCTAATTACTTTGTACTATGTAGGTACTATTAAGTAGCTCTACAAATAATTAATATCAATCAAATAGCGATATGAAATGAAATATTTCCCAGCCTGTGAGAAATTTCCTCATAAGGACGGCATTAGTTTGAAAACAGTAATTGTAATAGGTACTTAGGTCTAGACATTTTCGTAATAAGATGTAATCGTCTATTATATTATTTACATACTTCACGTAATATACCTACATACCTAGGTATAATACAAATATGATTATACCACTGTTGAGCTTAGCTTTGTGTTTCTACTCACCTTAAGTAGACATTAATACTAAAATCTACATATGAAATTCTATCGCTCATCGAACATCGGATCAGATTTATCGTTTACATATTTGCGGTTTCCACGTCGCGAATATTCTCGTAAATCAATTAATTGAATAGCTAACTAAATAAATGACCCGAATTTATCACAAATGAAAATGAGCGAAGTTTTCAAGTGACAGACATTGTTCGCAACGCAGCAAAACGTTGCTTCGCGCGGTTTTCGCCAAGACAGCGGTAATTTCGAAGTACCGTCGCCGTCGTCCTGAATTACACTGAACCAAGTTATCGTAGTCGACTTCGAACAAATTGAATAGCATCTGGAGCAACCGAACTTTGTAACTAACACAATGGTGAGTTCTGTTCCTAAGTTGCGCGACCCTGGTGAAACTGCCAGACCTACGGCGATAACAAAGTTGGTTCGAACCTGCGACCTTATTTGTTAACTACGTAGTACTTACTCGTACAGTTTTCTCGGTAGCGTTATAAAGCAGAATTTGCAGTAGCCGAAGAATGAATAGGCAAACTTTGCTTTAAATCGTTTAAACAGGTGTGAGACTGGGCCGTTTCACTTGTAGCCTGAAAATTTATTACATTTTCTGAGATTTATAAAAACTAAGTGGTTTGTAGTGTATTCCGTAAATTGTCATTTGAAAATACAAGCGCATACCAGACCTAGTGTAAAACTTTAGATTAACTGTTGGTAACGAGGTGGTCAGTGGTGCATAATCTCTACCGCGATTGAAATTATAATCTTCAACAGGAGAAAAACCATCAACGAAATTAAAGTCAATTAAACTAGCAAAAAGTTATAAGATAACGCACATGAACCATACCGTCACTTGTGACGTAGTCGGGTAAAACGAATTTTGAAATGCCTTTGAAAATAAAATAAAAATTTGTTAGAGTATGTTGTCATGAAATGGGGAACCATGAACTTCAACCCCAGATGAAATAAATGTACTTTCAACGAAGAACAATACTATTTATTTGAAACGAACTACACAATTAGCGAGCGGCGACAGTGAAACGCGTCGAGGCATATACTCATAAAACACGTCCAGCAATTTAAACTGGATGCTATAAATAAACGTAAACTAATGCGCATAAACTAAGACTGGGCGAGTCCGCTGCCGTCCGATATTAGGTAGAACGGAGTTTGGGAACGGATCGTAGCACCTGTGCCTGGTGCAGTAGGCTAGTACGAGCTTAGGGTCATCACTTTTGTACGAGTAGATAGGCTTCGCACGTAATTCACGATATAATCGATTGACCTCCATGGCGCTATAGTTATCATGCCGAATCGCTGTTCAAAGGGCCCTGAGTTTGATTCTCAGCTATATAAAAATTTTAATGATGAGTTTAAATTTTCGTTCTCGATTTGGGTGTGTCTATGTTTTTGTGTTGTCCATGGCATCCATGACCCAGGGAATCCCAGTGTGGGGGTATGAATGTGAAGTACGTTTATGTGTATACCTTTAACAAGATTTGAAATCATAGTTCAAACCATCGGGAACCGAAGTTTGGCGCGGCAGTACGGTGTAGTAACCACTGAGCCATATGCGTTGTCGTTTAATAGCCTCGCTACGCGAGAATGGCAAGCTAAAAGGAATTAGAGACCACTGGGGATGAACTAACGGGTTTGCGCATCGAGGGCACCGGTGCGTTCAAGCGAGATTTTAGAGCCTTTATTATCTGGGTGTTCCGCGGAGATTTCCATTCGGTAAAGTTAGTCACAATTTCTCTAAGTATATTCCTATCTCTATGCAATTTCTAACTTCTCTAGTTTGTGGTATTGACAGATGCAGTCATCTCAGAGATATCGAACAAACATTCAGGTTTATTGTGTCATATAAAAGTCGCACAGACCGAAGTTAAACCAATATACGAGTATAATTATATTTGGGAAAATAAATTTAATAAAAGGACGATCAAAGATACAAGAGAAAGAAAATAAAAGGACGATCGTTGACTTTATTTGATTATTTATTGTAAGGGCAAGAATTGGTAAGATGAGAGGTCGAGATTTCTTAGATTTGCGTTTTCCTTATTGTATTAGGACCGAATTGTAATGAGTACCTACTTTAACTAAGTATTGATAAAAAGATTATTCAATGTTTCGTAAAGGACAAAAGATTTTAATGGATTTTTGCGTTTAATATAGACAGGATTTATCAGGATCAGGACATATTCATATTTAACATACAGTTTATTAGTGTACAGTTAATAAACCTGTCTTTATTACTGCGTGTCGTTCCAAATATATTCGCTTAAAATACCTGTATGGTCCTTATTTACCACTTAGGCCTTTCCCTCACCAAACACTTAATAGTACCCACGATAATGGAGGTGCTTGTCAGTACAAATTACTATATTACTCTGCCAACAATTTGACTCAACGTTAAGTGCCAGCCTTAATTAATGTAGTGCTTAGAAATCAGTGTAATTTGAAATTGATGACACATTTGCAGGTGAAATTACGTGTAAATTTATATAGCAACAAGCAACACTCGATAGTTTTACACTAATTACACAATAAGCTCACAAATATTGTTATGAATAGTTGAAATTGTTGAAATTACGAAGTAGCTGGTGAACAGGTGCTTCAAATAGATTCAAATCTCAAGGGTTGTTCTGTAATGGGTTTATACAAAGGCTCGTTCAAGGAAACGCCATTCTCGGTAAGTAAGTTACATTAATACGGCGTTATGGGGATAATACGGAGTTTTAGTTAAGATTAGTTTCTTCCATGGTCTTAGATTTCCAGCTTCAAGTCTTTACAAAGGTTTCAGATATCACAGAAGTAATCTGTGTTGATTCTTGGTACGAGGTGTACCTACTATGTTTACTCAACAACAAAATCATAGCGCACTACAAACTTTTCATTATAACTTTTAATAACAATATTAACATGGCTATCTTCTTTTGCTGAACATTTTTAACCACAGAATATAAAAGCTAAAACTTTCTTCTTGTTTTAAGAAATAATGAAATATGAACAGGGTGCTATATTTGTAGCGGACCTATAATGGACTCAATGTTTTAAATAAATGGACATACATACAAACATACATACATACACTCGAAAAACATAACCCTCCTTCTGACGCAGTCGGGTAATGAAATACTTAGGAGTACCTATGTATCTACGGAAAATAATAAAGATACGAAATTTAAAAATTAAACTTTCTATTGATTCCAAAAAACCTGGGTTGAGATCTTGAAAGAAAAGTGCCTTAGTTCGTAAATATGAAGTGCGTACCCTACGTAGGTATATTATTATTTTATAATTAAGTTTTTTTTTATAATTGTAAGTTGTAATATATTATACATACCTACTGTTTATTATTGATGCTCACAGTTTAACTTGCAAAATAATAGTTAAGCAAAATTTACTAAGGGTATTTTTAAACCCTCCGATAATCTTAAATATATGTACCTTAATCGTATAGGCAGAAAGCTGGCATTTGTGTGCCATGCGGTTGTAACGAATTCCAGATCAAACGCGAACGGAATATTGTGAGCACCCGGGGAAAGAGGTGCCATTGCCCAGTGGTACATGGAACCATTTGTACCGTTTAATAAATTGTTCTAACCACAATTATATTCCGGCTAAAAAAGTGGCGCCGGGTAAACTTTTTGGGGACGATCTTATAGCACTCCCCGATGTTAACAATACATCTGTGACCAAGTTAGAACGAGACGATAATTACAAAGTATTAAAAATATTGTTCGAGTGGAGTTTCTAATCCTATTATATTTATTTACATAGTGAACATGGAAAAAGCGATATTTACCAGACCGTAGTTAATGAGAAAATAACCACCAAATCATGATTCGGAGATATTATAAGATAGTCAATTCACGATAAACATTACTATTGAGTCTACCGCCGATACAATTCTCATTATGGAGAATGTACTAACAAAACTCATTAGCTATCGATTTCTGCGTAGCGACAGTCGTTATGTGAATTGCTGTTCGGTGGAAGGCTTCAAATATAATTATAAACTAGCTTTTGCCCGGGGCTTCGCTTGCTTAGTTAATGAGAATTAAGAATAAGTTTAATATACATGAAACATATTTTAACACCATCTGCTAACTAGACTTACAATTCCAGTCCCTAAATTGAGTCTTATTTAGGTTGGTCACAATTGTAATGGGCGGCAGCGGAAGGGTGGTGCTGCATGATCTTTTGTTACCATTCCATAAAAAACTATATTTGAAGAGAACCCGCAACGCGGCGCGGCGGGGGTATAATTAGGCACATCTTTGCTATTCGCTGCTAGTAATCGCTCGTTATCGGTTTTTAGCGCGGATTAAAGATATTATCTTTTTTATTCGTCCTTACGTTTACTTTTTTTAACTTTAGATTCCAGCACGGCGCGGAATCACATTTGTCGCCTAACATGAATTCATGACATCGGAAGCTAATGGAACCGACTTCAAAAACGGAAGGAGGATCTTTATTCGTCTGTATTTTTCATTATATTTTTATTTGTGTTTAGCTAATAAGTTTTTACTGGGTTTAACGATTTTTATAATTATATATTATTCGAAAGCTAGTGCTTGTCGTATTCACAAGTACCTACGTTTGACTACCAACATTGCCTACAATTCCAAGGACCCAACAAAGAGACGAAAATGATATTAATATTTATGATTGTTATCAAGCTTATTAATTATCTCGCAGTTCTGCACATATTGGCATGGCCACAATGCCAGTGCCTTTTCTTCTTTCGGCCTTGTAATTAAATGAGCACCTTTCATTCTTAGGGCCTTTGTCGATAGCCTTTGTTCATCTACGGAATTTATTAATAAGAATATCGTGAATAGTTATAGCCAGGGATCATATATTTTTGTGCTCTACAATAATTTTGTATATAAAGAACCCCTTGATACCATCATTGTTTCAAATAATATACACAAGAAATTAAAAAAATACTTATATTATTTTTGGCTTCTACTGGCCCTATGAAGACCCTTCATTTATTTTTTCTCAAATATCTCATAGACATATAGACTTAACCCAATTATATTTTTCATTTATTAAAATGGGGTTTGATTGATTATAAAAAGTTGAAACTGTCTAAAATCTGGTATAAAGGTGTTGTAATAATAGAAATATTAAGATACTTATTAGGGGAGAAGTTTCAGAAATAGATTCCATGTTTTTATTATTTAAAACGATTGAAAACTATATTACTTTTATATTAACTATGACAATGCATCCAATGTATGGCCATTTGTGTTTGGAACACGGCTCACAAATTGATAACAGCACGACTTCAAAATGGAACTGAAAACGCTCGCGGCGACTCGGGACAAAGGATTGATCCTTTCATTGGAAAATGGATTGAATTTCCGTCGAAACATCAACCTCGATTAGTTCGATATGAGTACGTGGATAGTCGTACCTTAATAAGAGTTAGAACGTATTTTAATTACTGGTTTAATTGCACGAGTAGGTACGATATTAATAAACAAAGTTATTTGATTGAGATTCATAGAATCCATAAGAGAAATGAGACGTGAAGATTTTTAATAATGATTATTTAACATGGAATGTTTATACTACTCGTATAGTCCGATTGCATTTATTTATCTTAGCATTAAAGAAGGATGTTTTTAATTTTTCAATTTATGAAGAAAATTTTCTTTGTTTAAAATATATTTGAAAAGACCACCCAAACCCAACATTTTGACTTAAACGTTATCTTTCGGCCTCAATGATCTTAAAAAAATATCAATTAAAAACATGAAATTATAATTTTACTTTACTTACCCTAGTTCATAAATATGAACAAGTAGGTAAGTATTGTAATTTCTCACTTGCAATTGTAACGGCAGAGTAAATTAATTTATATTAGAAATAGTAGAGAAGTTATGAGTCGACGAGCGGTAGATAGTCATTCCAAGGAAACTCATTCAGTTCGGAATGTAACGATCTCATAGTTCCGGGGACCCGAACAAGGCCTTGAGCGACCGAGGCCTCTTTTTGACCAGCCACAACCAACGCAAGGTGGTGAATATTTTGTATTGTTTATTTATTTAAATTCAGCATCCAAATTATTCCTAAAAGGGTAATTCCTAGCGCCTACTCAAGCTACATATACCTATGTGCGAAACATAAAGCAAGCTTGGGCTCCTAATAACGTGATATTTTCACCGAAACTAGAAAAAACGTGATTTTAAATTAATTTATATAGTACAGCTAGTAATAAATAATTTAGTTCGGAAAGGTTTCCGAAGAACTTCGTGTCGCTTAAAATGTGTTGAATCTTGATTTAAATATTCAAATAAATTAAATAAAAATCGAGAAAATCTTTCATTTATTACGTCACTTAATTTGCGGACTGATTTATGAGGCTTCATTGATTTCGAAGCTTTTTTTAAAGGGCAAATATTGTTGAGTTTATTTTGTTGCTATCGAAATGTTTTCGATGAAGCAAGTAAAAACCCATGATTATGAAATTTTAAATTAAGGGATTTTTTAAATATATGACATGGATACAGATCTGATAAAAATGAGTAATGGTATATTCGAGCATTAATTAAATGTTTTACATAAGGTAATCAAGAACAATTTATTATTTTAGAATATCTTGTTGTACTAGTAGAAGACTATCTCTCGTGATTTTGATATTTGTTATTGCCAAGCCAGTGACATCACAGCTATTCAATTAATAAGATGATATAAATTTATAAATTAACTCTAAGATTGACGAAGTTTCTAAAGTAGGCGTCCAGATTCGCCGGAGTTTACCGAGTAGGAAACAATGGACGCTTTACCCAGATATTATCTAATTACTTTTAATCCAACAGTTTCATATCAAAATAGCTTTGATTGTATTAAATAAGGTAATTTTAGCAATCTTCTTTCTTTGAAATAATTAAAAAGGATAAATTATTTTGGATGTATAGAATACCTACAACTACATAATATATAGTATGTTTTATCACAGATTAAAAAGACATGCTGAAGTTTTTTTCATTAAAAACTTTAACATTTGATTTATTTCCGGCTGTACGGTCGTATAGGGGCGGAATAGAATATTCACCCCATTCCATAAGTTTCGTAAGACAAGACAGAAGTCGGATCATGCTACGTATCATGTTGAAGCCCGGTAGGCTATCTACGACCCATAGATTATTTAAAGTTAGTATACTGCTACGGCCTACGATCCTCTGGAGTCATCTGCCAAACTATGTAGTTGTGTTCCGGCTGAGTGCTTGAGGCACTTCTCACATTACGCTATTCATGAGATACGCGACTGCAACGCTACCCAAAATTAGTATGTAGTACCTGGTTGACCGAGCTTTGCTCGGTTGAAAATTATATTTAGTATGAATCGCAAGAAATACGAGGAATTCCGCCATCTATTCAGGAGTCAAATCATACAACTGTTCACTGAGCACAAAATTCATTTTACTTATGTTACGGCCAAAGGATCTCAACAGCGTGTTTCACAAAGTTGTACAGCGCCATCTAGTTTCATACTACTGAAATTTCAACACGTTACAAACAGTACCTCATAGAAGTTAACTGTGTGAGCGAATTAATTGCATTTTAAATAGGTACATACTTAATTAGATAAATTCATTGAACTTTCCTTCGTACTTTTCGCAGGCTTAGGCAGTCCCCGACTGAAATTTTTATTTGCGATAAAATGTATTGAATGTTTATGATAATTAAACAACATAAATAAATATACTTTTAGTTTAATGAGCAAGTTGTTAGGCGTACTTAAAATTTTATTGATTCTATTTACAACAATAGTAATTTCATCGATCTGACCATTATTTATTTAAAACTTTATTAAAATATATTATTAAATCGATAATAACAAAACTAACATTTATTTACAAATATTCTCGTAAATATCACAAACGCACGTTAAACTATCACTACGCTTCCTGCGAGGTCAAGCGAGATAATCGCACTGATTTTTAATTTTATTCAAACAGAAAATAGGTAGGTATAACGCAAAAATAGCGCTTCAACGTAAGAATGAATATTAAGCCGAACAAAAATATATTCGAGCGCCATCTAGTTTCATACTACTGAAACAAACAAACCGTATCTCATAGAAGTTATCCTAATGTTTCATAGATGGCGTCAGTTCAACACGTTACAAACAGTACCTCATAGAAGTTATCCTAATGTTTCATAGATGACGTCAGTATGATGTTTTTAAAATCTCTTTATCTCGGGAACCGAGCTTTTCTCGAACCTGGGACCTTGATAAATCGATTCCTTGAGCCGAAAACCCCCTAATCTGTAACTTTCATGAAAATCTTTGCAGCCGTTTCCGAGATCGTGATTATATATATAGGTATAAATAAATAAATAAATATACAAGAATTGCTCGTTTAAAGATATTAGATTTGACACTATGTATTGACAGAACGATGCGTCTTCTGTTAGTTAAAAGTGTCAAATACATACTAATTTTGGGTAGCGTTGCAGTCGCGTGTCTCATGAATAGCGTTGTGTGAGAAGTGCCTTAGAGTCAATATTACTTTTCTTTACCTTTTTTGTAATGTTCTTTCTTCTTATACATATTCTTATTTCTTATATTCTTCGTTGATGTTTATGAGTGATGGTAAACTATGTTGGTAAGCCATATGGTGGCTCCTGTGTTCATTTATCGGTTATAAACAAAAAAAAATCTGTTTTTACTGACACACTTTTTAGCTTCTAACGTAAAAAGGCTGTTCCTTAAGTAATGTTGTTATCAACAACCACTTTACAAAACTTTACGTGTACGCCGACAAGGTTTAATGAAGTGGGGTGATAGGATCACCCGGGACAACTCATCTTATTTCCGAGTACCCTTTTGGCCGATGGGAGCGATAAGGGACCCTACTTGTAGCCAAATAATTTTGTCAAAGAACCTGTAATAATAAAGGTGCTACAATGTAATAAACTTTGTAAACACTACGGACCGGATGTTATACTGTCGTATGTTTTGATTGCAAAATTACAACCCTTTCTTCTAGGTATTTCGGCTTAAAAATACAAACTGTGACACACTAATGGGACGTTAGGTAACTACTTATTACATATTGTTCTGTAGGTATTGGTACGG
Source organism: Hesperia comma (assembly GCA_905404135.1). Lineage (NCBI taxonomy): Eukaryota > Metazoa > Arthropoda > Insecta > Lepidoptera > Hesperiidae > Hesperia > Hesperia comma. The sequence goes on along the minus strand of FR990014.1, from coordinate 19,987,049 downwards.
CCAATAACAGACTTGTATTTTACCATTTTATAAGAAGAGACCAATTTGTTGTACTGAAAATTCAAAAACTTAAAATTCCACAATTGGGAACATTGTTGTGCAAGTATTAAAACCGGGTAATATTACTTTTTCATTTATTTAAACTAGCTTTACATACCGAAGAAAATAACACATAGATGTAGGTATCGTTAACGTTATAATTTAAAGTGAAGCATAACTGGGAATGGAACTCAGGAACTAGTTGAATTAATTTAGAACAGCAATTTCAAGATTTTCCGTAGGTACTTTGTACGAAATGTAAATGTTATTGAAATGTTAAATCTACCTATACTAATAATATAAATTAGAAGAGCTTGTTTGTTTCTTTGTTTGAATGCGCTAATCTCCGGAACTACTGGTTCGAATTGAGAAATTCTTTTTGTGTTGAATAGACCATTTATTGATTAAGGCGGACTAAATAAAATCACGCTACTACCAATAGGAGCGGAGCTAAAAGTTTCTCGAAGCGTCTACTATAATATATTGCAGGACAGCGTCTACCGGGTCACCTGGTTTTATATAAAAGGCAATGCCGGTTACTGAAAACCAACAACGACTGGAAAAAATGCTGACTTTACTCACTATTTCTGGTTCCAAAAAATTCCTTCGAATTTGAATAAAATGCTGAATATACGAGTACCTAAAATAAAATATGAATTATTTATTATCACCCAAATATTGTCAGTGTAGATCATATCTCATCTAATTGTTATTCATGGGATCCCGTCGTGTATTAACAGGTTGGGGCGGGCTGGGTGGCCGGCTGGCGGCTGGCGTGCCAACAGAGATCAATCTTGGAGCCGAAATGACGCGAACCGGAGCCAATCGGTCGCAGCTGTGCTCAGCGCCGGGTAAATCTGCTACAGTCTTCCATTTTAACCAAATGAGGATAATAAACACAGGTTTAAGCCGCCACTTGCTGATTTACCAAAGTGCTGTGTGTTTCAATGTTACTATATCTAAAAGCCGACTCGGCTTATTTTAGGTAGTTATTTTTTCTTACGAGCTCAGCCTGCGATTTCATTCACGCATATGAGTTTACATATCTAATATCTTTAAACGAGCAATTCTTGTATATTTATTTATTTATTTTCACGATCTCGGAAACGGCTGCAAAGATTTTCATGAAAGTTACAGATTAGGGGGTTTTCGGCTCAAGGAATCGATTTATCAAGGTCCCAGGTTCGAGAAAAGCTCGGTTCCCGAGATAAAGAGATTTTAAAAACATCATACTGACGCCATCTATGAAACATTAGGATAACTTCTTTGAGGTACTGTTTGTAAACATCATACTGACGCCATCTATGAAACATTAGGATAACTTCTATGAGGTACTGTTTGTAACGTGTTGAAATTTCAGTAGTATGAAACTAGATGGCGCTGTAATCTCTATGTGGGCAAATGGATATTTATCGTATCGATATTTTTCAAATGTATCGATATATATCACCCAAGAAATATCGATATTTTTTAATGTATCATTTCGATTTGGGAAAGTTGTAGGTCTCGTCAAGACCTACATTTCCAATGACAGCTGTCAAACTTCGAACCGAGATATCCCGGCAACGGCTGCTCCTGGAGCACTGGTGTCTTTGGGAAAGTTGTAGATCTCGTCAAGATCTACATTTCCAATGACAGCTGTCAAACTTCGAACCGAGATATCCCGGCAACGGCTGCTCCTGGAGCACTGGTGTCTTTGGGAAAGTTGTAGGTCTCGTCAAGACCTACATTTCCAATGACAGCTGTCAAACTTCGAACCGAGATATCCCGGCAACGGCTGCTCCTGGAGCACTGGTGTCTTTGGGAAAGTTGTAGGTCTGGTTGAGACCTACATTTCCAATGACAGCTGTCAAACTTCGAACCGAGATATCCCGGCAACGGCTGCTTCTGGAGCACTGGTGTCTTTGGGAAAGTTGTAGGTCTGGTTGAGATCTACATTTCGGATGACAGCTGTCAAACTTCGAACCGAGATATCCCGGCAACGGCTGCTCCTGGAGCACTGGTGTCTTTGGGAAAGTTGTAGGTCTCGTCAAGACCTACATTTCCAATGACAGCTGTCAAACTTCGAACCGAGATATCCCGGCAACGGCTGCTCCTGGAGCACTGGTGTCTTTGGGAAAGTTGTAGGTCTGGTTGAGACCTACATTTCCAATGACAGCTGTCAAACTTCGAACCGAGATATCCCGGCAACGGCTGCTCCTGGAGCACTGGTGTCTTTGGGAAAGTTGTAGGTCTCGTCAAGACCTACATTTCCAATGACAGCTGTCAAACTTCGAACCGAGATATCCCGGCAACGGCTGCTCCTGGAGCACTGGTGTCTTTGGGAAAGTTGTAGGTCTCGTCAAGACCTACATTTCCAATGACAGCTGTCAAACTTCGAACGGAGATATCCCGGCAACGGCTGCTCCTGGAGCACTGGTGTCTTTGGGAAAGTTGTAGGTCTGGTTGAGACCTACATTTCGGATGACAGCTGTCAAAATTATTAACGTTGAATATTTATTATTAATGATGCCAAAGAAGTATAACTTCTTACGTGCGTACATAAGTACACGCAATTCTTTTTAAACTCATATTATGTCGGAAAGATCGAAGAACATTATTCATATTTTATCAGTATGCGATTCATACTAAATATAATTTTCAACCGAGCAAAGCTCGGTCAACCAGGTACTTATATTATTATGAGGACATCTATCTAGGAGTACTACCCAAAAAACACATACAATACCTAAATGTCTTAATTTGTAGTTCTGGTGACAAAAAGATTGGCGAAGGGTGGAATGTTTTCAAAATTTTGAAAATGTCGAATATCTCGGAAAGGGAAACACTTTTACTAACATTTATTTATCTGAACCGGCGTACACGTAGGTGTATGACTACAATCCCTTAATGGCCCACTACTGAGCACGGGTCTCTCCTCATTATTGAGGGGGCCTAGAGCATACTACACCACGCTGCTCCAGTGCGGATTGGTGGAGGGGTTAATGGCCTACCCAATGTCGAAAGTTTTCCAGCCGCCCAAAGGCCTCCGACACGACTTAACGACTGCTATCTATCGATAACAACCGGGACCGACGGCTTTACGTTCCCCCCGAAGCACAGAAGCGGTTAAGAAATTTTTGCCACTAGCGGTCACCCATCCAACTACCGACCGCGCCCGCTGTTGCTTGACTTTGTTGATCACTTAGGATCGACGCAAGCCGCCGGGCTATGAGCGCTTATAGGTGTATAGATAGATGTAATTTTGCTAATTTTCAAATCACATGTCACGATGTAGATAAGCTACTACTAATTGGATCTTAATTTTTGTACCCTATGTTGTTTAGCTTAACTTAAAATACGGGACAGTTGTTATCTCGAATTTGGTGGTCCGTTGCACAAATTTTGGTCACGGGTAAATTGTAATGGCTTAGCGTGTAACACACGCCCAAATTGAGGCTTAGAGGCTTTTTACGCTACGAGCAAAGTCAATTCTGACGTGCAAAGTCAATTCGCAAACAAATTCAATTAATCTAGCTACGATTTGCAACGCAATTTTGTGGCTATGTTTATGTTTGAACAATGTAGAGGTTCATTTATTTTTAATGCTCGACGTTGACGCTTACCTTCAGCGTAGCAGGCGTAGTACCAAAGTCGTAGCGATATCGTAGCGACGTAAGTGTTGAGCTTGAGCCACTTTTGGTATTCGACATTGAACGGCACCGATTCTGAAGACATTCAAATGATATGTTGAAGCGTATTCGCAAATGTAAATCGTTTCTCAACGGGGTATAAAGTCAAACAAAGCAAATAAACAATATTGGCTACACCGCATGACCCACTACTGAACACGGGTATCTCCTCATTTCTGAGAAGGCCTAGAGCATCCGACACGCTGCTCTAGTGCGGAATGGTGGAGGGGTTAGTGGCGAACCTAGTGTCAGAAATTTTCAGGCCGCCCGAAGGCCTCTAACATGGTTTAACGACTGTTATCTATCGATAACAATCGGGACCGACGCCTTTATCGTGCCCTCCGAAGCTCGGAAGAATTCACAATATACCCACAGCCAAAAGACACTAATCCCTTGAAGATGAGCCCGGCAACGCCTAACCTTGCGGAGACATAAGGTTATCCGCTCAATAGTCATTAGTTTGGAATGGACCGAACCTGTAGTAATTACTTATTTACGCGTAACTGAACGCTGTTACCTGTCCGCCGTGAACAACTGCGGGTAGGTATAAAACAAACGAGCGAGATAATGAATTGTTACTGCCCTCCCAGAAAAATTATGGCCGCGTTTAAAAGCGTTATAAAAATGTAATGAGGCTGCGGCTGCGTGAAGTTGTTCAAAAAAGTAATTCTTAAATTAAATAAAATTTTGCTGTGTGTAAAGTCAACACGGATTTTAGAATGAGACATCGTTATTTATTATGTAGGTACACAATGTTTGTAATTTTTCATTTAGGAGTCTGAAAGCCTCCCAAAGATATTTGTGAGATTAATGTTCCTTGTGGTACTGGAAACTAGAATAAACCACAATACTACGCACGTCTTATTACTTCGGGGATAGCACACAGAATTATTAACTTTACACGAAGTCTGTTACAATCTTATTCGAGGTGTTTCAGCTGGGGGATTGAGGCCAGGCCTGATTGATTGAGGATTGAGGCCTTTTCTTTCTTTCTTTGGGTTAACTGGATGTCCTGTGGCAACGGTGATTTCTTACGAGTTTTTTTAAGTATTACAAAATAGGAACTTTTCCTACAATCTACGCGTATATTTAACGCAGTGCTTAATACTGCGGGATATATATTTTATTATGTTTATCGGACGTACCTTCCCGTGAATCGGCTCGATTAAAATAAGCATTTTTATAGCTCATCGAATAATCATACAGAAGCAGGACATTTATTCAGCGTGTAGGTACCAGATATATCATTTTTATAGCAGCACTTGATATTCATGGCACTATGGAAATACGGTCTCATTAATATTTTTTCACATTCCCGTACGCAAATCGGGACTCGGTGCCGATATTGTGAGTGACGTCTGTTCGTCGAAATTGCGGAGGATATAGGAATTCACAAGATGTAACCGAATTAATTTCAGACACTCGCCTTAGTAATTTAATCACAGTGAATGGAGCTGTGTAGAAATTATTAATAACTAGAGGGATCGTAGCGCAATAAGTCTGGCAGCTTGTATCTAGTGATTGATTAAGTTACACAGTAACGAAATGTTTCTGATTGCTTTTGTGCTTTGAAGGTCATGTTAAGACGCTAATCAGAAAGTTTTCGTTAAATAATATTTGGTATGTTATGTTGACGATCCCTGAGTAGCAAAGAACTTTCGACACAGAAACTTTACCAACTCTAAGCAACGTGTTTGATATCAGAACGAGAAAGAATCAAACTTTTATGAAATACAGTATCGTTTTGTCGATTTTCATTTTAATCTAAATTTTAGCAAACTTCGCAGTATTCGAGTACCCGGCGCAACATACATCGACATCATAAACATAAAATTGTTATGGTAACACGTAAAAAATATTTATAGTGATAGCACCAACTGACGTTCGGATAGTGGCCCCGTTGTTTGAAGTGCGAGCGAGTCGAGGTAATTGGAAAACTTGTACAATATCCGAACTACTACGATCCCATTGAATCGAGTCTCGGTACGATTTGATCGTTTGCTGTTTCCCTACCAGTGCACTAGATGGGATCTTGGTTTTTATGAGGTCCTAGTACGCCACCCTCGGCTTTATTTAATTTCTGGAAAGTTTTTCCTTAAATGTTACCAATCTCTATTTTTATTGCATTTTATCGTTGTAGAAGTCAATTGTAGTACTAATACTGTCAAAACAATCAATATCGCAATCAATAAGTGTTCCACTGCTGGGCATTGGTGTCCTGTTACTATGTAAAGGGTATACTCGTAGGCCCATTGCCCACCGCGCTGATCAAGTCCGGCTTGGCCGCCTTCACATGCCTTTTTTACTTTTTTACCTTTTATGTAGAACTTTAGGATTTTCTCACGATGTTTAACTTCATCGAAGAAATTCATAATTAAACTCTAATAAAACACATGATTATTAAAAACGAGAGGTTTGTTCAGTCTTTGCACCCGGGCCTTCGGTTTGGGAGTGCAGTTTCAAACCATTCAGTTATGATAATGTTTATTATAATACTCGTAATTTAATAAGCCAGAAGTTGCGGTTTACTTTCCCAATTTCTGTGAATATTTACTAAGCTAAACATTGTGCAAGTGGCGCGTCATAGCGCGGCTTTCTTTATAGCGAACTAGAGAACCGCCCGCGCTTCGCTTCGGGACCCGTAGGTAACAGCCGCGTAGGTCCCGCTCCCGTAGGAATTTGGGCTAAAAAGTAGCCTACTACTCGCTCTCTTCACTCCACCCTGTCTAGGGTGTGTGGAGCCCTCGGGACAGTTAGTTCCCCTTTGGGGGTGTCTCTCGCGGCCCGTTAAAACGGGTCGGTTCTTGGGCTGGGCCCTAAGGCCCTTGGTTGTCCATCTGTGGTTAACCAATAGGTCAAGTCCGGTGAGTGGTGGCCTTTTTACAGGCCACAGAGTCTTAAACGGGATGGGGTTCATCTTCGCGCCGCCCAGGCGATCGAGGCCCTACCGGGTGAATCCCGCTGGTGGGAAGCCCAGCAGGAGCCGATCAGCGCCGGGCGACGACTTACGAAGCCCCAGTATCAGTCAGTGCTAGGCCCGTCCCGCGCAACCAGCAAGTCGCGCGGGAAGGCCCAGCGGTCCGGTGGACGGGTGTGGAGCGGCGCCAGGTCCTGCAGATGCGGGAACCGCGACGCGTTGACACGCCCGAACATGTTGCGTGCCAATCTCTCGATGAAGTCGTCCAGGCTCTCGACTCGAAGGTCACTCTGGTCCGCTGGCACTATCCTGTTGGCTGAGCAACTTGCGGACATCAGTCAACAGGATAGTGCCAGCGGGCGGGCGGTACACTGAATACAGCCGGAGCGGGGAGTTCTCGAGGCAGAGCTAAAGTAGCCTATTACATTTAGGCTTTTTTTTTTACTTAAGTAAATTACATGTAGTATTTGATAGCGTAATTCAGAACTTGCAAATGAATTTTATTACCGCCATCTATTAACAACTCCGAAAATAAATATCTAGCAACGAACAAAACATCGATCTTCCCATGGGAATGGGATGTTTTTCCGCGGTAAAAAGTAGCCTACGTCACTCTCCACCCTCCTAACTATCCCCACACACATAAACCTTACCATATAATAGCTTTGTTGCGACGTGAAAGCGTCACAAACAAACAAACAAACAAACAAACAAACAAACAAACACACTTTCACATTTATAATATTAGTAAGGATTAGCATTAAATTTTCGTAGCCGTCGTAGCACGAGAGTCCCAGTAAATGCGTATTTCAATAAAATTACTACATAATGAATGGGAAACCCTAGTTTTATTGTGTTTTAAGCCTGGTACATTAATTATGTACCAGTATATGGATTATGTACCAGGCTTAACAACAACAGGGGATTCCACTAACTTCATTTATTTACTTACATATAAATAAATAGTAAGTAAATAAAAAAATGAGAAATAAAGAGGCTCAATTATTATAATTATTAAACAAATAGTAAGTTTTTGGCTTATTTGTACAATTCAATGTTGAAGTCGGTTATGTTTTTGTAAGAAGTTAGTAGGTACATTATGACGTCATATCTACGGTATTTGGTTATGTAAGATTAGGGGAAATTAAGTCCACGTACTCGTACATATTTAACAACGCGTTCTTGATACTTCACACTCAACGGTTGCTAAAATCAGTAAGTTTAAGGTCCTTGAGGAATTGCCGGTCCATTATGTTAAGTTTTCGGGTGATGTAGCTTTAGGCGTTCTACATATTAACGTTATCAAAGCGTATCATATTGTATTATGCTAAGCCAAATTAAAAGATATACTTACGTATGTTTTAATTTCATTATAATAACTTTTATCAAAATAATAATAGGCATATAAAAATAAATAGGTTCTAAAATTTCGATCACGAGTAAGGCACTTCTCACACAACTCTATTTATGAGCTACGTGACTGCAACGCAAACCAAAATTCTATGTATCTGACACTGGTTACTGATAGGAGACGCGTCTACGATTTTGGATTGCGTTGCAGTCGCGTAGCTCATAAATAGCGTTGTGTGAGAAGTAGGTATAATTATGATGATACATTGTATTATTGATAAGTTTTATTTATTTCATTAAATAATTGATGCTGGTACACCCAAAGTGTTGAAAAGTGTAATAAGTAACATGTATACAGTGTACATAATATTTCATAAGAATAAATTACATTCAACCTGACAATATTAATATTGAATTAATAACAAGATCTATCTGTAGGATTTAGAGTATTTGTTAAAATAAATAAAAATACCAGCATTTTAATGGCGTTTACTGATGAGCTTACGCAAAAACGATTGAAATAAACAAAACAAAACATAATTGATTACAACAGAAAACTAAACTAAAACAAATTCAACCTTATTTACAAGACATTGTGTGGGATTTACAAAGCACAAAAAATATACAAAAAATGTTACGACTTCTGTACAGGTGATCAAGTTGTGGCATTGGAAAGCGTATAAATAAAGGTCGGCTGTGTTTAAAGCGAACTAAATAAAATACGTGCTCAATTTTTGTGGGGGGCCTTAATTTCTGTAGGCGGATAAGCGTTCATCGGACATTTTGTTATTGTTGATCTAAGTATTCTAAGTTGTTTGCACATCAAAGCCCGCGTACAGCGAACTTTCACGTAATCTCAAACACATTAGAGCAAACACTCGTACACTATACATACAATCCCGCGCATGTGCATGACCGCGCTAATACCTTGTTTAGTGTCGAATAAAATATACTTATACAAATTAATAAATGGTTCTCCGTCACCGGCATGAATATGAAACGTACATAATATAGGAAATCGATAACTTGGAAATACACAACGTACCATAATAATTGTGATTTACGTTTCAATTTATACTTTCTGCACAGCCAATTTTTTTGGTTCTACTATTGTGGCTTTTATAATAAGGTCACAAAACTCGATACGTGACTCGCCTGTGAAAAAGTTACCAACGCGCGGAACCTAACTAATGATTTGAATATTATACGTGCACCGGGAACCCTCCCACACAACGCTTTTCAGGAAGCAATGACTGAAATCCGAAAACCACAAGGAAGTAAATTGTGAATACAATTAAATGTTAAAATAACAATTGAATATTTCTTAAGTACATAGGTACCTACCTATAGGCTACCACGCATGCACAGTACTTGTGCTGAATTTAATTAGAATTATTCATTATACTAAAAATAATTATATGGTTAATAAAATAATATAAATTAGGTATACTTAATTCTCGTTTTTACATTTCTGTCGATTAAAAAAAGAAAACAATAGATTACATAAACGAGTGTGTGAAGAGTAGTAGGGATTCGCCGGTTCTAACTCTTCATTTTACTTAGAAAGCACTCAACGGTATCTCTACATTCTTTTTTATCGCTTGCCTTAATGGTCGGTGCATTCTGTTCCTTTATCCACAATACAGATAAGGATATCTGCTAATGCTTCCGCCCACATTCCGCTCCATCCATATAAATTTAGCTAGCATGCCTCAAACGACATCATTTGTGACACTGAAAGTGAGCCGAGTCTACTGCATAATGGATGTGAGTATTTTCTTAATTTCTTAATTATCTGTTGAAAACTTTTAATTTCCTGTGTGCACACGTTCTAGACATGTATGTACATATTCATGCCCGCGATATCTGTAGGTGTTTCGTTTTTTTTTTTTTTTATAATATTGTTGTTCTCATTTTTATGATTTGCTAATTATCTAGTGACATCTTTTCATTTCCTATGTGATATCTGTAGGTATTTCCATATTTTTTGCATTAATTGTCCTTGTATAATGAACCCGCTCTCGATAACCTAATAATAAAGTGTCGTACTATAAAATTAACCTGTATTATGTTCTCTTTCAGCAAGACACATTCAAAAGCTACTATTTTCCGGACACGCCCGAGGAACCTGACGATTCATTAGTTGTTAATATGAAGAAAAACAATAATATCAAAAGAATAAATGACATAGACATGTTCTTTGAGAAGCCCAAAAAGAAGAAAAACCTCGGAGTACAATCTTCATATGTATCAACAGCACGTGACGATGGAGTCTCTTATATTTCCTCCAAGGAAGATGACGCTCTCACCGCTACTCATCTCATAAAAATCGATGTCTATGATATGAATAAAATACGCAACATCGAACCTATTAATTATTGGAAATACTCCGATGCTCGAGTAAAATATTATGTGCAATCAGAAGATGATAAACGTTATCAAAGTACGCGGGACATCATCTACAACATTACAAAGACACTCGCCGGGAAGCACAATTGTTCAAAATATTTTATCGAGGACAAACTCCAAGGAAATGTAACGCTCCCACCGTGACTCATCTTATAAAAATTTATTTAAGTAAAAGCAAAGGAAGAGATAACATTAACTAGAAGTATCGCGTCCCCACCCACAGCATTGTGTATATAAATGTTTCTACAGGCATTGATACAGTACCATTCATTCAAAAACTTCAACTAGTAGTTGAAATATGTCATTTTTAAAACAAGTTCTAGAAATGTGGGGAAAATCAACTATATTGAAAAAATACTCTAAATATATCAGATTCTGGTATATCACCGGTGAGTTACCCGAGAACATGATAGAAGATTGTGACATCAAGCCATACTTTACACCGTGTCCAACGCATCGTTTTTCAGCAACGTCCAACGATGGTGAAGACGTAATGGACGGAGTCGAAATTATGATGGCTTTTTGCACAATATGTACTCAGGAAGGAATTGCTCGCGACTCGCAATCTATGTCTAATAACGTGTACTCACCGTGCATTGGAAGTGTCCTACAACCGCAATATATACACCCTCTATCATACGATTGGGCAAAAGAAGAAGAAGAAGAATCCCAACAAATACTTGCATTAGAAAATTTGCGACCTATCTCATATTCCCCTACAATTCTGTAAATGATTTTGTATCTAAATTAAAAATAAACTATTTTTAAGCAATTTTCTTGTATTATTTCATATACCTACTATGTCATTCTACAAAAATGATAATGATTGTTTTAGAGAAAATAGAAGTTATTAGAGAGATAAACCAATTTATACAATATGTAAACTAAATGAGAGGTATTTATCATTGTAAAATCCACAGTAAATTTGTTCACGTCATTTATTAAAAAATTGTATTAAATAATTCATCCATTGTTATATCATTACAAATTACAGCGTGCCAAATCGTACTACGTTTGGTGTCAAATCGTAGGTTTTCGACTACGTCCGATCGATTGTGCTTATCCGTTTTTTGCTAACTTACGTAGTTCCAAAGATAGCTGGCGCATTGAATTAGCTCCAGTTCGTTATCTAATCACCTCGTTTGGTCATTACTGAACGCACAATGGTTCTTCGCTTTACTTAGTAATCACTTACAATGCGAGGAGATAATGAGGGTCTTGTATTAGTTAAACTACAAGAATCGTTTGTAAGGTTTATTATTTCATAACAAAAATTGAATCGAATAAACGGACTAACCTTATATCATTACAAATAGTACTGTTTTTAAACATTTTCAGAAAATCATTCATCGATCTACCATGGTACATATAATATAGGTACATGATACAATATTCTCCACAAACAGTAGTAAAGTCATGTTGAATTCGATTGATGTTATAATCCAACATCCTAGAATTGTTTTCCAAGAAAGTTTACAAATTCTTTAACAAAGGGACATTATCAACGGCTGAAAATATATCTACAGATCGTGTCCGAGGTTGTTTCAGTGAAAATAATTGCGCGCCAATTTTAGAAATATCGACGGAGAACAAAAAATTAAAGTTAAGTGGATTTGAGTGGAACAGTGTTTATAATTTAATTGATTGTATTAATATTCGGCTAAGCTATTACAAAAAAAAATAAAAATGTCTTACGAGAATAAGATTAACTTTTACATGAAACATTTTAGGATAAGAATGCCAAGAACTTATGATGAGGCTTTTAGTTTGGTGGAGACATTGAGCGATGGACATTCCATCATAGATACGGATATAAAAAAATATGGTTGTAGAGTTAATGTTATCTAGTAATTTATTAAATACCTATAATTTCAATCTTTTTTCGGTTGGCTGCATAGACATTACATGCAATGCTTTCATCAATTTTACTTAAGTAGTGTTTAATTTGTATTGTATCCATGTTTTAAGCTGTTAACACATCTCTTCAGTACCCTAGACTTGTTAACAATGTGGAATTTATTATGGATACTATATTTTTAAATACATTACGGTTGAATAAGATCTAAGGAAAGAAAACAAAGAAATATTTTAGGTATTTTCATTTATTGAATATCAAAAAATACATCTTAGCTACTATAGTCTACTGATATATTACGATGCTTATCTATTTCTATTACATTAATTTGCGTGAGAGCTGACATGATTACAATTTATTAGGAAAAAACGATAATTAAGTGGTATGAATACACAAGTAATCTACTTCATATTAATAGTATAACAATAAGAGCATAGGTTGATTAGTATTGTGATTACATATTATGTTTTATCTTTCAACGTTTGAAACCACAATGCAAATGCTTGAACCTCAACGATACTACAGTGACACATTCTACCAGTTTGATTTTTCACAAAATGCGTGTGTCTACTACAATTTTTAAGATAATCTAATTTAAACTCTAAAATAATTTTTTCTACTTTTGGACAACCTAATGTTTCCAAATTTATACTATTAAAACCTAACTTGGATAATAACTGTTTCTCCACACATCCTCCCTTATACGCCCACATGAATTCACAGTTACTATCCAAGCCTTTTAAAATATCAATGAATTCACTGTAGGATATATCACTCACGAAATTTTTTACTGGCAAACCATGTACAAAACGAGTACAGTACCTGAATTGCGACAAATCTGGTTTGGTTATTACACAGTCCGGTAAAGAAATATGCAATAACATTACTTTGTGATTCCAAACATCGTATATACCTATTTCTTTATAAAAATAATGATTTTTAATACTAAAACCATCTATATCTAAAATAAATCTAATATTACACATTTTTCGCTAGCAAATAGTCACTGTCTTGTTAAATAATAATCAATTCCACCAGACGCACCGACACAAACAAAAATCTTATATATTTATTTTAGAAAAAATATTTGAGACTATTTTTTACTATCAAAATTGAACTTCTTGGAATTTTCGGCTTCTGCAATTTCTCGTGCATATATTGAAAACTTGTTGAACTATGGTCCAGCAGCCAAAAAATCGCATCAAATCTCTAGTGTCCTCTTCTTCGTTTGAATAGTCAAAATAATAATTTTGAACGTATTTTCCTCAACAATACTACACGAGTTCTGTAAGAACAAAATAACAATCTGAGTAAAAATTATAAAAACACAAAGAAGAAGTTAAATAAAAAATATTCTACCACTTAAATAATAATCAACAATATACACAAGTTCTGTGAGAACAAGACTAAATCTTAACAGAAATTATAAGAAACACAACGATTTAGTAAAATAAAAAAACAATTGAAATGCAATAATATTCCACCACTTAAATAATAATTAAAAAACTTACCTCCATTGTAACGTAGAACACTGCACTTAGAAAAAATATTTGAGACTATTTTTTACTATCAAAATTGAACTTCTTGGAATTTTCGGCTTCTGCAATTTCTCATGCATATATTGAAAACTTGTTGAACTATGGTCCAGCAGCCAAAAAATCGCATCAAATTTCTAGTGTCCTCTTCTTCGTTTGAATTGTCAAAATAATAATTTTGAATGTATTTTCCTCAACAATGCTACACGAGTTCTGTAAGAACAAAATAACAATCTGAGTAAAAATTATAAAAACACAAAGAAGAAGTTAAATAAAAAATATTCTACCACTTAAATAATAATCAACAATATACACAAGTTCTGTGAGAACAAGACTAAATCTTAACAGAAATTATAAGAAACACAACGATTTAGTAAAATAAAAAAACAATTGAAATGCAATAATATTCCACCACTTAAATAATAATTAAAAAACTTACCTCCATTGTAACGTAGAACACTGCACTTAGAAAAAATATTTGAGACTATTTTTTACTATCAAAATTGAACTTCTTGGAATTTTCGGCTTCTGCAATTTCTCATGCATATATTGAAAACTTGTTGAACTATGGTCCAGCAGCCAAAAAATCGCATCAAATTTCTAGTGTCCTCTTCTTCGTTTGAATAGTCAAAATAATAATTTTGAATGTATTTTCCTCAACAATACTACACGAGTTCTGTAAGAACAAAATAACAATCTGAGTAAAAATTATAAAAACACAAAGAAGAAGTTAAATAAAAAATATTCTACCACTTAAATAATAATCAACAATATACACAAGTTCTGTGAGAACAAGACTAAATCTTAACAGAAATTATAAGAAACACAACGATTTAGTAAAATAAAAAAACAATTGAAATGCAATAATATTCCACCACTTAAATAATAATTAAAAAACTTACCTCCATTGTAACGTAGAACACTGCACACAGAACATTATTCACTGAACACTACACACAGAATGGATTAGCGACAACAAAGAATATGATTTTTGGTAAACGGAACTCAAACTTATATACAAAGAGAAACCTTGATAACTTATCCAGTTTATTCATTAAACATGTTGGTACATGTTCAGCATTCCAAAGTCTAAACAATGAGAGAGTAAGTGATTGATAAGAAAAATGGTATTAGTAAAAGAATGTTATTATTTTCTCATTAATATTGTGGTATCAGTAGTATTCCTCACCATTATAAACCATTAAAGTACGTATTGAGTCAGCTCTCACGCAAACTTTTAACTGTATTGTTTATGCGGAATTTGATAATGTAATAGAAATAGATAAGCATCGTGAACTAAAAGCATTGATAATTTAGATAGTTATTTTCAATCATCTAAAATAAAGAGAAAAAGACTTTCTTCAACAGTGTCTCGTAATTGCAAAAATTCTGGCAATACAATATACATATCGACAAATGCTGACGATGGAAACCAGAAGACTCATCTTGTAAAAATTGATATATATGACATGCAAACTATATCAAAAATACCACCGCAAGACCAATGGAAGCATGCAGCATACCGTGTCAAATATTACTCGAACGAAAATCATAAAAATTTCGTTAACATTAAAAAAATTATATGCAACATTACTAAAGAAATTGCAGAAGCCGAAAATTCCAAGAAGTTCAATTTTGATAGTAAAAAATAGTCTCAAATATTTTTTCTAAGTGCAGTGTTCTACGTTACAATGGAGGTAAGTTTTTTAATTATTATTTAAGTGGTGGAATATTATTGCATTTCAATTGTTTTTTTATTTTACTAAATCGTTGTGTTTCTTATAATTTCTGTTAAGATTTAGTCTTGTTCTCACAGAACTTGTGTATATTGTTGATTATTATTTAAGTGGTAGAATATTTTTTATTTAACTTCTTCTTTGTGTTTTTATAATTTTTACTCAGATTGTTATTTTGTTCTTACAGAACTCGTGTAGTATTGTTGAGGAAAATACGTTCAAAATTATTATTTTGACTATTCAAACGAAGAAGAGGACACTAGAGATTTGATGCGATTTTTTGGCTGCTGGACCATAGTTCAACAAGTTTTCAATATATGCACGAGAAATTGCAGAAGCCGAAAATTCCAAGAAGTTCAATTTTGATAGTAAAAAATAGTCTCAAATATTTTTTCTAAAATAAATATATAAGATTTTTGTTTGTGTCGGTGCGTCTGGTGGAATTGATTATTATTTAACAAGACAGTGACTATTTGCTAGCGAAAAATGTGTAATATTAGATTTATTTTAGATATAGATGGTTTTAGTATTAAAAATCATTATTTTTATAAAGAAATAGGTATATACGATGTTTGGAATCACAAAGTAATGTTATTGCATATTTCTTTACCGGACTGTGTAATAACCAAACCAGATTTGTCGCAATTCAGGTACTGTACTCGTTTTGTACATGGTTTGCCAGTAAAAAATTTCGTGAGTGATATATCCTACAGTGAATTCATTGATATTTTAAAAGGCTTGGATAGTAACTGTGAATTCATGTGGGCGTATAAGGGAGGATGTGTGGAGAAACAGTTATTATCCAAGTTAGGTTTTAATAGTATAAATTTGGAAACATTAGGTTGTCCAAAAGTAGAAAAAATTATTTTAGAGTTTAAATTAGATTATCTTAAAAATTGTAGTAGACACACGCATTTTGTGAAAAATCAAACTGGTAGAATGTGTCACTGTAGTATCGTTGAGGTTCAAGCATTTGCATTGTGGTTTCAAACGTTGAAAGATAAAACATAATATGTAATCACAATACTAATCAACCTATGCTCTTATTGTTATACTATTAATATGAAGTAGATTACTTGTGTATTCATACCACTTAATTATCGTTTTTTCCTAATAAATTGTAATCATGTCAGCTCTCACGCAAATTAATGTAATAGAAATAGATAAGCATCGTAATATATCAGTAGACTATAGTAGCTAAGATGTATTTTTTGATATTCAATAAATGAAAATACCTAAAATATTTCTTTGTTTTCTTTCCTTAGATCTTATTCAACCGTAATGTATTTAAAAATATAGTATCCATAATAAATTCCACATTGTTAACAAGTCTAGGGTACTGAAGAGATGTGTTAACAGCTTAAAACATGGATACAATACAAATTAAACACTACTTAAGTAAAATTGATGAAAGCATTGCATGTAATGTCTATGCAGCCAACCGAAAAAAGATTGAAATTATAGGTATTTAATAAATTACTAGATAACATTAACTCTACAACCATATTTTTTTATATCCGTATCTATGATGGAATGTCCATCGCTCAATGTCTCCACCAAACTAAAAGCCTCATCATAAGTTCTTGGCATTCTTATCCTAAAATGTTT
The DNA here is from genome assembly GCA_905404135.1 of Hesperia comma. Classification (NCBI taxonomy): domain Eukaryota; kingdom Metazoa; phylum Arthropoda; class Insecta; order Lepidoptera; family Hesperiidae; genus Hesperia; species Hesperia comma. The sequence continues at coordinate 19,969,929 of FR990014.1, read as the reverse complement.
CATGTAAAAGTTAATCTTATTCTCGTAAGACATTTTTATTTTTTTTTGTAATAGCTTAGCCGAATATTAATACAATCAATTAAATTATAAACACTGTTCCACTCAAATCCACTTAACTTTAATTTTTTGTTCTCCGTCGATATTTCTAAAATTGGCGCGCAATTATTTTCACTGAAACAACCTCGGACACGATCTGTAGATATATTTTCAGCCGTTGATAATGTCCCTTTGTTAAAGAATTTGTAAACTTTCTTGGAAAACAATTCTAGGATGTTGGATTATAACATCAATCGAATTCAACATGACTTTACTACTGTTTGTGGAGAATATTGTATCATGTACCTATATTATATGTACCATGGTAGATCGATGAATGATTTTCTGAAAATGTTTAAAAACAGTACTATTTGTAATGATATAAGGTTAGTCCGTTTATTCGATTCAATTTTTGTTATGAAATAATAAACCTTACAAACGATTCTTGTAGTTTAACTAATACAAGACCCTCATTATCTCCTCGCATTGTAAGTGATTACTAAGTAAAGCGAAGAACCATTGTGCGTTCAGTAATGACCAAACGAGGTGATTAGATAACGAACTGGAGCTAATTCAATGCGCCAGCTATCTTTGGAACTACGTAAGTTAGCAAAAAACGGATAAGCACAATCGATCGGACGTAGTCGAAAACCTACGATTTGACACCAAACGTAGTACGATTTGGCACGCTGTAATTTGTAATGATATAACAATGGATGAATTATTTAATACAATTTTTTAATAAATGACGTGAACAAATTTACTGTGGATTTTACAATGATAAATACCTCTCATTTAGTTTACATATTGTATAAATTGGTTTATCTCTCTAATAACTTCTATTTTCTCTAAAACAATCATTATCATTTTTGTAGAATGACATAGTAGGTATATGAAATAATACAAGAAAATTGCTTAAAAATAGTTTATTTTTAATTTAGATACAAAATCATTTACAGAATTGTAGGGGAATATGAGATAGGTCGCAAATTTTCTAATGCAAGTATTTGTTGGGATTCTTCTTCTTCTTCTTTTGCCCAATCGTATGATAGAGGGTGTATATATTGCGGTTGTAGGACACTTCCAATGCACGGTGAGTACACGTTATTAGACATAGATTGCGAGTCGCGAGCAATTCCTTCCTGAGTACATATTGTGCAAAAAGCCATCATAATTTCGACTCCGTCCATTACGTCTTCACCATCGTTGGACGTTGCTGAAAAACGATGCGTTGGACACGGTGTAAAGTATGGCTTGATGTCACAATCTTCTATCATGTTCTCGGGTAACTCACCGGTGATATACCAGAATCTGATATATTTAGAGTATTTTTTCAATATAGTTGATTTTCCCCACATTTCTAGAACTTGTTTTAAAAATGACATATTTCAACTACTAGTTGAAGTTTTTGAATGAATGGTACTGTATCAATGCCTGTAGAAACATTTATATACACAATGCTGTGGGTGGGGACGCGATACTTCTAGTTAATGTTATCTCTTCCTTTGCTTTTACTTAAATAAATTTTTATAAGATGAGTCACGGTGGGAGCGTTACATTTCCTTGGAGTTTGTCCTCGATAAAATATTTTGAACAATTGTGCTTCCCGGCGAGTGTCTTTGTAATGTTGTAGATGATGTCCCGCGTACTTTGATAACGTTTATCATCTTCTGATTGCACATAATATTTTACTCGAGCATCGGAGTATTTCCAATAATTAATAGGTTCGATGTTGCGTATTTTATTCATATCATAGACATCGATTTTTATGAGATGAGTAGCGGTGAGAGCGTCATCTTCCTTGGAGGAAATATAAGAGACTCCATCGTCACGTGCTGTTGATACATATGAAGATTGTACTCCGAGGTTTTTCTTCTTTTTGGGCTTCTCAAAGAACATGTCTATGTCATTTATTCTTTTGATATTATTGTTTTTCTTCATATTAACAACTAATGAATCGTCAGGTTCCTCGGGCGTGTCCGGAAAATAGTAGCTTTTGAATGTGTCTTGCTGAAAGAGAACATAATACAGGTTAATTTTATAGTACGACACTTTATTATTAGGTTATCGAGAGCGGGTTCATTATACAAGGACAATAAATGCAAAAAATATGGAAATACCTACAGATATCACATAGGAAATGAAAAGATGTCACTAGATAATTAGCAAATCATAAAAATGAGAACAACAATATTATAAAAAAAAAAAAAAACGAAACACCTACAGATATCGCGGGCATGAATATGTACATACATGTCTAGAACGTGTGCACACAGGAAATTAAAAGTTTTCAACAGATAATTAAGAAATTAAGAAAATACTCACATCCATTATGCAGTAGACTCGGCTCACTTTCAGTGTCACAAATGATGTCGTTTGAGGCATGCTAGCTAAATTTATATGGATGGAGCGGAATGTGGGCGGAAGCATTAGCAGATATCCTTATCTGTATTGTGGATAAAGGAACAGAATGCACCGACCATTAAGGCAAGCGATAAAAAAGAATGTAGAGATACCGTTGAGTGCTTTCTAAGTAAAATGAAGAAATCCGTGAGTAAGTCAATTAAATCGCGAATGAGATAATAAAGCCAGAAATAAAATTAATTCACCGTTAAGCGACCCGCGAATTGATTAATCGAACCGTGAATAAATAAAATTCGCGCATAATAAAAGCGTGGATTAGTTAATTGAAGTGATGCGCGGTGTAATTAATTAATCCGCGGTTGTATTGATTGGCACGTAATAAAACCGCGAATCGTTTAATTGAAGCGTGAATCAAGTCAATTGATCCGCGGATAAAGGTAAATCGCGCCTAATTAAACCGCGAATTACTTAATTCGCCGCCAAATTAAACCGCGAATTACTTAATCGGCGCGCGGATTAACTTAATTCGCGGTTAATTACCCCGCGAATCACTTAATATAAAGTTCATTCGCGGCTAGTAGCCGGTGAAACCGGTCGAAACGAGTTTTTCGCCCTGCCGGTACTGACTCTTGAGTTAGAACCGGCGACTCCCTACTACTGTGAAGTCTGTAGTTGCGTTTTCAATAAACGATACGAAGCCAAGTATGCATTACCTACTCCTCAACGATTGAGATTAACATTATCCCCGATCTTGCCACAAAAAACGTGTTCATTAGGGCTTTAATCCTATCATGAGAAAATTAACCCCGTCCCTTCTTTTTTCTATTTTACAACATCAAAAATCTGGTATTAAATATATTTTGAGTTTAATAAGGCGGGTCTAAACATAACTGGGAAAGCGGCGAAGATGAAAATCCTTACGAAAATATTCCACAGCGCGCTCAACTGAACATTTTCAGGTGGGATCCGTAATAGGGCCGTTTTGTTATACCCCTACGATACGTATACGAGCTCCATGTTTGGATTAGGTATACCTACATTTCACCTTTTTCGATTTATTTCGTAATGAAGTGATATCCGAGAAAACGCCAGCTAGATAAACAAGAGGTTCTATTGAATATTTTGTGTGATATGTGATAGTAGATACCTATTGTATTTCACCAAGTAATAGATATACAAATAGGTATTTGATCTCCTGATGGACGAATATTATGAATCCCAAGAATGTAAATGAAATAAATAACTTTAAATCTTGTTGTGTTTGATTTATTTAATATGTAGGTACTGTTAATTTTAATAAGCCTTTTGAGTGGTTCATCAACTCTTTTGTATCTAGCATTCATTGTTTCATGTTCAAAGGCTTTAATTGTTGTGGGAAATGTAAATAATTAATGTACATCAGTAGTAGGACAGTTGTATGAATGTAATATGATGACAGTTTTAATGTGTGCAAATATGGGTAAGCTATATCGTATTGCAGATTTTCATGGTTTTTTTTTGTAAATAAGTACACGATTAGACGAGCTATACATATAAAAAATGGTAAATGGCAATGACGGTAAAAGTGAATCTGTATGCTACAATCATTACCCTCATCATCACTTGACATTTTCCAAACGACGATAATTACTTGATAGAAAACTGATAAGTGTGATTGACGATTGGATGACGATAGCGTCACAGCGTGGACACAACAAATATGCAAAATACGACTGCCTTCATTTGTAGGTTGCATGCAGTCGTCATTTGACGCGTCCGTAGACAGTAGGCCTTAACAACCAAAAAAGCAGAAACTAGCATTTCGGCACTCTGAGTACTCTGACAGTGTGCCCGACGCAGGTAAAAAATTCCGAGCCCATTTCAGGAGGTTAGTCAAGTGATTAATATGGCTGCATGCCATGTCTACCGTACGTACGTACCTATAACTAGAAGTTCAGATATGGTGATAAAATATAAAACTAATAACTGCTTTATGAGCCATTTATCGCGCGCTACAGAACAAAGGTCATAAAGGTAACAAATAGAAACAATTATTATTATTATCGCCGGCCAAAATAGCTTTGGTAGCTGAACTATGTTATACCTACATAAGTAAAGACAGCTCATTGTATTTGGGTCATTATGAAGAGATACAGGTATTACTTATCATGGGTATATATTTCGAATTGAATATTATATATGTAGTTTACCTACATCGATACCTATAAGTATAACAATTGTGTTTGATTAAACATACAAAGTATTTTTGGTAACGTCATACGTGTAACTTGCACGAGTTCGTTCTAATCGTATTTTTCACTTTTCGTCGATTTATGGTGAATTGTTATGTCATGTCTCATAAACTTAGTAACGCATACATTCGTCACTTTTATCAAAGAGAGGTTTGTGCATTACAGCTGCAAACCGGACCAAGTTTATGCGATTTAGGTAAAATCTATATGATTTATCCGTCAGGACCGTAAATCATATTTCCAGGACCGAATTGGCAAAGTTGGATAACCCCGGAATTACGAGCTTGCGACATGTCCTCCGAATCGGATAGATATAAAGCCGGTTTACACGTCAGTGGCTCCGCTGGCGGATGTAGCCGGCGGCTGCGGGCGGCGACGCGGCACATCCGAACGCGTCACATGCATCGTTAATGTACGTATGTAGTATACGTATGTAGGTTTAGAAGTTTCACATTCACACGTATTTTTCAAACAGTTGCGCAGCTCTATGCTCACTGGTTTAAAAGTGAGCAAGTTCAGCGCTGGTTTTTGGCCAAATATTTGACGCGCTGAATGAATTTGACGGTGTGAATGTGGCTCTATTACGGATATTGGTTGGTCAATGTAATTCGTTTGTTGCTGAAGGACTATAATTTTAAAGTAGGAATTTTATTCAACTCCATTACGTTGCTAGAATAGGTATGCCAATCAACATTCTCAAGTTAATACGAAGAGGTTTTAGTATTAAGTATTTTAGTTAAAATCTATTTTCGATAGTTTTGAAATCATTTTTTGAATAGTTTCGAAGGCTTCTACGCAGTCACCAACATCTATAAGTATTATATTCGCGTTCGATATACTTAGTAAGTGTTCGTTTTAGCTGCGTCTCACAAAAATGCCAGTTTTCCGTCGTTGTGATTAAGGTTAATTGCAGATTGAACGCAAGTATTTAAAATGCTGTAAGTTTTTGCTGATAATTGGAACGAAGTTCCTTACGGCAAGCTTGGCGGAGATAGGGATTTTGCTGCGCGACCGAACTGAAAAAATGTGATAGTAAAACCGTAAGAAAATATGCGTGGAATAAAAGCGTTATATTGTGCGCAGGCACGACAGCAATAAGGAAGTGTAATAGCTTTTGAGTGAAACGTTGATTCTAGACCTAAAAACCGAAGTACTAAGTGCTGTGTAATAAGAAATCACCCGCATTATTGCAAATTATTAAACATTGCAAACGTTTGATCAAGACGCGTAAACAAGCGTGTTCGAAATCCGCATCACATAGGACCTTTTTCACTCGACGCCAAGCGTAAGCGGGCATACCGGGGCATTTATTGCTGTGCATTTTGGACTGCGAATATTATTCTATTTCCTTGAGACAGTTAAGGGGCATTTGTTAGGCACTTCTCACATTACGCTATTTATTAGCTACGCGACTGCGACGCAATCCCAAAATTCTATGTATCTGACACTTTTGACTGACAAGAGTCGCATCGTAGACCTACGCGTCTTCTGTCAGTCAAAAGTGTCAGATACATACAAAATTTAGATTGCGTTGCAGTCGCGTAGCTCATAAATAGCGTTGTGTGAGAAGTGCCTTACTGTGCACTAACATTATTATTTTACGTAATTTATTATTTCCTAAAATACTGAATTTCCTAAATACTTTCCTGTACTTAAATAAAAACTAATCAGCAAAATAGAATAAGAGAAAAATCAAGAAAACCTACATAAAATTGAGCACTATTTTTTTTTGCAAATTGTGTCGATTCTACATTAGCCGAAGGAACTTCGTTCCTACCTGGTGTCCAACGACACCACATCTTTTTTTATATTGAACTGTGAGTATTAGGTACCGGAAACAAATTTGTTTTTAACGGAGAGTGGCATTATTTGACGTTATCTGTAAAATCGGAATTCGGGGTCTGGTTGGACGGGTGAGAATGGGAATGGGAGCCAACGGGAAAAACCCTTTCCATATTCTTGACAATTCAATTATAAATAAAATAACGCAACAGTCACGATGGCAATCGAAGGTCTACGAAGCACTACCGTAGTAGTACGAAGAACTACTTAGTAGAAAGTCTACGTAGTAGTTTATCGAAGCATGAAAGCAGTTATGAACATTTCTCACTAACTCTCTTCGTCTTAACTAAACAAAAATTAGAAGAAAGTTTGCTGGGAAATAAAAACAGTAGATACTTTCAACTGACACGGCCTCTCAAGTTTCATTCTGTTCTAGACTAACTTTTTGGGCACTTGAATAAAGCGAATAAATTATAAATAATGTGAATTATCATTAAATTTGATAATTTATCATAAAAATGTCATTTATCTTCAGGGACTTTAGTAAAATAATTAGGAAGTTTGAGAAGTTTTTCCGACACTCCGTTTTAATTCCCCTAATGAACAAATCTGTGGCAAGTAGCCAGCAGTAACGAAAAAATTTAATTCCTTTTATAAAATGTTCCAGCTGGTGTACGCAAATCTTTATACGACATAGAAACTTTTAACCCTTTTGAAACTTTTAGGGAATTCATTTTTAAGGTGCTTTCATTTTAATATCGATACGAGTGGACAGTGATTTACGTTGTAGGCTTTTGATGGACAATTTGGATGAAAGTAGTTGAAGACTCAGTGTCACACATAGCTCACATAAGGCTACTTTTCCTTTCATTAATCAACCCGTAAAGGCTTGAAATAGGAGGTGAAAATGAATTCTCCTATTATTCTCCTATGAAAATATAAAAAAACTAATTCCACATATGCAAAGCCGCGGGCAAACAGCAAGTTACTACGGAGTATGTATTAGGTACCTACTATTAGACTACTATTAAAAAAAAAACAGAATGTTCATACGAACAGAATTCATACGCTTTATGATGATTTGACTAAATTTGTGTTAAAACACAAATATAATCGTTTTAAGATAAATCTTTAAAGCATATTTTTTTGATATTTTGTTTTTATTTTCCATTTTTGATGCCCGATAATTCTGACAAAGTCAACGAAACCGATTTAGTTAAAATCCGTCGAACCGTTTATGCTAGACCATGTGAAAGAAATGGCTATAAATACAAACATAGCTACATCTCTCGAGTGTTTATTAATGACCGCAGGATTATATTTCCGTTGCTATGCGGGGATTACACGTGTAAAGATAAAGCTATATGAACACGACCCTAGATTTCCCTCCGCATTACATTGTGTACAGCCCCTGGCGATTTAGACGTCGTTGTGGAATTCGAAGCGCGGTATGGCTAGAGTAAGTAAGTACTGTTCGGCGGTCCATGTCTGATTTGAGATTGGATTGTCTAGTCTATTCTATAACTGTAAAATCAAACTAAACTATAAACTATAAACGTTTTGTTTCGTACAATAAGTTACTTTAATAAGCGTAGATATTGGTAGTTCTTAAATTGTATTCACTTCGGTGGCTTTTAATATTCGTAGATACAACCGGCAAATAACCTTAATTCATGATCATCATCATCCCAACCCATCATGGCCTACTATGGAGCACGGGTCTCTTCTCAGAATAAAAAGGTTAAGGCCACAGATCACCACGCTGGCGAAGTGGGTATTAACAGACTTCAACGTCTTTGAGTTTTGCGAACTCACCGCATGCAGGTTTCCTCACCATACGCTTCTACACCCTTATAACATATAAATGCGTAAAACGCATATAACTACTAAAAGTCAGAAGTGTGTGTCCTGGCATTTGAACACAAGCAGGAGGCCGAATTCTTAACCACATGGTTGTCACCGACTAGAGTACGGTCCGCCTACCGTATCTACATACGTACCGTACTGTCCAACCATAAATTCTCACTATTCCCTACGGATATCCAAAACAATTTCTCGGTCAAGAAGGAAGCGTGTTGCACCTTAGGTTAACATGAGCGGCGGCAACTTTCAGATGGCATGTCTGCTCAGATGTCGAGTCGATTAGTTTACATAAATACCTAAATAAATTTTCACAAAAAAAAAACACTATAAAATTTATATCGGACCACACGACAAATAAGTACTAGCTTTCAAATAAAAAAAGAATTATCAAAGACGGTTCACCCTAAAAAGTTAAGAGGTAACACATATAAAACAAGATACGTACAGTCGGTTTGAGAACTCCTTTTTTTGATGTTGGTTATAAAGATAAACATAAAGCGTACATTGAAAGGAAGGTATAGCCAGAAGGATAAAAAACCTCGCTATCTTGTTCTTATTCAGTAGGATTTACCTACATACCTAATGCCCGGACAAATATGCAGTACCTAATTTAAAAAATAAGTAAGTACCTTTTCTCAAATATCTCTTATGGACAAATAAATATCACTACATAGTATAAAACAAAGTCGCTTTCTCTATCCCTTTGTGTCCTTAAATCTTTAAAACTACGCAACGGATTATGATGCGGTTTTTTTAATAGATAGAGTGATTCAAGTGGAAGGTTTATATGTATAATAACATCCATTAAATAGTTATTGCACCTGTGCGAAGCCGGGGCGGGTCGCTAGTCTCTTATAAACCAGTTTAAGTCGTGTTATAGGTACAGAATGATTTAATCGCTACAATATAAAAGGATTAAAAATTATAGTTTTCTATACCTACATTCTGTATGAATTTTATATGTAAATCTGTAAGTTACACAAACAGCGCAACCATTAGCTCACACGAGCGCTTTGACTCACAAGCGCGCGTGTCGTTTTAAAAGAATATAAAGAAACAAAAGCTTTTCCATTTGGTAGTGTCACAGAGATTATATTCCGCGCGCATGTGAACTGTACCGGATTATTGGATTGTGGTGGCGTTGCTGTAGCAGTACAGCGCGTTATAGCACGTTTTGCCGCGTTATAGCGAGTTATAGCGCGTTATGGGTCGCGAGTGTCGCGACGTCATGTAAAAACATCATGCTGACTCCGCATTTAACGTTAAAAGGAATTTTGATTTACACGCACGCCCGAGTTTATTTGTCTTCATTTTGTGATGTGATTTATTATTCATACGGTAGTATCGATAACGCACAATTGTACACACAATAGGACACGGTAACGGTTTATATTCTTTAAACACGCTAACGTTATGCGACGTGTGTGAGTGGTATTGGTGTGTTTGTGTGTGTGTGTGTGTGGCATTCGTTTTATAAGTTGTCAATCCCAGATAAACATAGGTAGCTATTGTAGTCATTATTCGCTTGTAGCATAATGCCCTTTTTGTTTTTATTACTTTCTATTTTTTTTAATTTGGAAAATTAAAATGTGTAGAAGTTAAATCACATCGTCGCTTATTCTACCAAGGCCACACATCGTAGGGATTTGTGGAAGCGATGGCGAAAAGTGTTTGTAAGAACAAAGTTCGAATAAAATTAATTTCATTAAAAGCGACTTTTCATAGTAAACCATATTTGTCTTCAGAGAAAAATGGAAATCAGAGCGAAGAATGAACGAAGCGCGCAAAATGCAATTTAGGAAGTCAGAATGAATTCTGTAACGAGTGACTTGGAGATTTTATTTGGGTCGATGGAACGACTGTCTCTAGTATTTTTGAGATGTTTTAGATGAATAAACATAGATAGTAGTGGTTTGAATTTCAGTTGCATGCAACCATTGCAACGTTCAAGGTAGGGCGAAAACCTTACGGGCAAAGTCTTAACCAAGAAAATTAGGGATCTTCTAAGGTTAGGGACCTTCTTGGACAAGTCAGTCGTCAAACTAATAGACGTGTTCTGGATTGGCATTTACTTGCTTTCATTCTTCTAATTTGAACGGTAATATATTACCTTTGGTGCTAATAATAAGGATATCCTATCGTATCCTTATTCTACTTCCTACTAATATTATAAATGCGAAAGTTTGTAATGATGTATGTGTGTGTGTTTGTTGCTCTTTTACACAAAAACTATTGAATGGATTGTCATGAAACATTGCAGTAATATAGCGTAGACATCGGAATAACATAATTTGTTAAAATTTATGGAGATTTTTGAAGGGACTGGTTCCCCGAAGCGAAGCGAGGGCGGGTTAACTAATCTTATATAGGTCGAGCGTAGAGACGTGGTAGTCGCGCGACGGTCTTTTACACACTGATGGTTTGAAACCGTGTAGCCGGCAAAGCGCAACTCGTGCTGTTTCTGTTTCAAACCACCGTTTCAAACCGTGTGGCACATGCTTTATTATAACTTACATCTACTGTACCGTACGTTAAGGAACTTTGCTCCAAAAAGGCATAGGTAGACTCTTCACTGTTAAACAAATCCACCCTTTAATAATTCTCTATATTTAGATACCCTCCTTTGGAAACTGCTACAAAATAAATGTTAAGAACGATCTGCCCCAATTTGCACCGCGTGATTTAAATTTAAAATAAGGTTGTTGGAGTCGTTTTTACCATTGAAAATCTCTCGTGCGTATTATTCAAATTCACGCTTTTCCTGTCTCGTATACCTACGTATAGTGAATGTACTAGTATCTGGAAAGAAAACGAGCGGACAAAGGACATAGAATAAAAACAGAATTCCGAAACAAAATAAGTCTGCTGTCAGCTGTTGCTCAAACAAAGAAGGGAAGAAAAATTACGAAAGAACTGAATTAAGTACGTAAAATATTTAAAAACTTTGTTCTTAAAAAAATAATCTTCAGAACGCTGTTCACAATTCATGCGGCAGAGAAGTTTAAGCATTTATGCATACATATTGCCAGATGAGAGGCTATTGTTTCTGGTGGATGAATATCAGGAAAAAAGTTTTACAGCAACAAGTCAACAGTGACTGCAATTTATTGGAGCTTTATTTTTTCAAACCTGCGGGTCTTAATGCGAAAGATGCCTATATATCAAATAATACTTTTATTATCGTTGAGCTAAGTTGAAGTTCTTTATAACTTTTACCATAGTCAATAGATAGACATCTCTGGTAAAGCCACCTGGGTAAAGTTATGTTGGTAAAGATATTATGTGGTAACATTGCCGTGAAGTTTTTAAAGTTGCTCGGTAACTTAGGAGGATTATGACTACAACAGACTGAGGATTAAGTTATTGCTTGTTACAGCACAGACACGGCAAAGCGGATTTAATGTTAAAAGCATTATCTCCCAGTAGTTGACTGTGAGAGAATTCAGGCAGTCCGAAAACAACATAATTACGGTATGAATTTATTAATAGATAGTAACTTAATTGTTAATACATATAATGATGGATGAAATTTGTGAAAATTGAGATGAAATATTTCGTTACATACATACAGGTCGAAATAATTAAAAGCGTGTTAATAAGACATTACCTACTGATGACCATAATAAAACGACCTTTAGAGCTACATAAAGGCAAAATGTTAGTAGAGTCGACACTGAGTATTATACTTTAGGCAACTTTCATTTCCTTTTACAAATAGGTATATTTCAAGGAATTTAAAATTATTTTCTTTCAGTTTAGATTTCTTTTATTGTTACAAGAAATAAAATGTTGTATTTTCTTTATTTCTGCAAACTGTATGCATGAAGGGACGTGGAGCGGAATATTTTGCACTCCTTACAGCTGTTGGCCGTTCGGCATATTGTTTATTCTATGCAGAATATGTTGCGAGATTCATCGTTTCATCTTTAGAGCTACATTGTTCTTTGAAGTTGAGAACCAACCTTTTTTGTTATTTTCTTTTAAGTGGAAAAATGTATTTTTTTTTGTTTAATATTCCTTATTTTTACTTAGTAAAAAGTTATAAGGTAACGATCATAGATTAAACATGCATTATTAAGGATAACTCAAAAATAATTCAGTCGTATTGACAACCTCCTCCTTTTTTAAGTCGGTTAAAAACGAGGTAGTTCTCCATTCGTCTGTATTTTGTTTCGAATTGAGAACTTCTTTCTTTTTACGAAATCGGTTATATCCTTTATTTCGTAGGTGACTCTATCGATGCTTTGACGCAAGAAAATCTGTTAATTTGTAATTTTTGTCATTTCAAAGATCTTGTAATAACATGATAAAGCAGACGTGATGTTTCAGCAATATCTGGTATGAACAGAATACACAACTCGACACTGATCTGGATCTTAGATACACTTAGCTGAAATCATACCGCTGCACTTTGTAGAATATTGAAGTTTTTTTAAACTAAAATCATTGAATTTTTTTTAAATATACCTAATATAACTTTTAACCAAATATTTTTGGTGAAAATAGTCTAATCTAATCGCTCAGCGTGATGTAAGCGACTAATAAATCACCGTCCACAGACGTGGCAGGATGGCCATTCTCGCAACGTTCCATGACAGGCTGAAATTTAAACTTCTATAGTGCTGAATGGAGTTAACTTCACAGCTACTTCAAAGTTGAACGTTTCCCTTTAAACCTTCTTAGCTCCGTAAAAGGAGGGTTAAACTGTTCAAAAGTTTCAGCAAGAAAGTGATTCAAACGAATACCTATCTAATATTTTGAAACGAACGTGAAGCGATCTCAAGTATATTTTTTGTTTGACTTGCAAGTTATTCAGTATTCTTTTGATAAAGTTTTATGTTTATAAGAAAATTATACACTGTCATGTTTATCCTACGTTTGAAGTGGTTTTTATGAAATAAATATGAATATTTCTGCGTATTTTGCTGTCTCATGCATAGAAGGAGGAAGATAAAAATAAATTACAGCGAGTTTGTGGTTTATGTACGTATAATTTTCCTTACGCTTGAAATTTAACTTTTTATTTTATCGTTGGTATGATCGTCAACGTTCGTTAATTTTACAATATTTCCTTCCACTCCTCCGCAAACAAATCACGCTAGGGTAAGTCTCCAGGGGAGTGTACAGAGCGGTGAAAATACGGGGAACTGGCGAGCTGGCTCGCGCTTGGGTCCGGCAGGGCCGTACCACGAACACGAACAGATCCCGTCTGCGCCAATCACGCAAACGGGCCTTGTACGGCACATGTAAGCGGCAGAGCTCATTGACAAGATCGGGACCGTCTATCCTTCTTCTGAATATTTTACATGCTACAATTAGCTGCGTAAATTTCCTTCGAACTTCTAGTGAATCATACCCCAGAGAGCCTAAGAGAAAGGTAAGGATAAGGATAGCATCCATATCGACGTTTATAGAGAAATGATAAAAATATTTTCTGAACCTTTTCGAGATCAAGCGAATAGGATTTCTCATGAGGATTCCACACACAGGCGCCACTTACTATTTTGGTTCTAACGAGTGCTTCGTTAATCAAACGAATTACGGTTGCTGAACTAAAATCCCTCGCACTTCTGAGGACGAAACCAAATCGCCAGTAGGATTCCTTAGTAGCTGTAATAAGGTCATGAAAAAGCTTTCAGTCAAATGTGACACCCAGGTCGCATTACATTATTATTTTTTGTAGTTGGGTACATAATTTTTTATTTCTCAAATGTATTTAACGTAACTTCTGTTCTTGACATTAATAAACCACAATATTCATTAAAATAAATCTTGGTTTCGACGGTTTACCTAGGTTTTAATTGAGTTTATATCCGCGGAAATATTTATTTGAAGCTTACGCGAGATTCCTACAACAAAACAACTTCTTTGGGTAACTCGCCGCAAACTGTGCGTACTCTGATTTAAATTGGGAAGTCGCGGGCACTCGCTCTCGCGCCAATTCGTTTTAGGGTTACCCAACCCATCCTCTGCAATTTGTGTTTGTTACTACGGACGTCCTGGTCACAATTATATTATAGCCTTTATACAATCACTATTGAACTAGCTTGATTCGTCTCGGAACTTTTCCGATAATTTTCACGTTATTATTTTTTTTAGTTTTTGCGGAATGCGCTTACAGGCATGCAGCTATCAGACAGATAAAAATTCCAAAAATAATAATTTTGGTTTCAATCGATCTTAGTTTAAATATTAAGCCTTATCAACAGTAGGTAGGTACCTCGCGTACCATGACGTTTTACCTTCACCTTCACCAGTTAAGGTCTATTCACTCTTAGACGAGCGTCTCGTCCAATTATCTTTCTGTGAAGCTTGACTAACCAGTCAAGTAAGCTGCCAAACGACACGAGCTTCAACTAGTTACACATTTTCACATAAAAATTACGTCTGTGTTTCCAACGCAGCCACACTCCCTGTTTTTCTTTGATCGAAACATATTGCAGTGCTTATGATGTGAGTCTGTTATCTACGCGTGATGGAGACTTACCATCAGATGGTTCGTCTATTACTAGCTGTCGTATCGTCTTAAGCCCGTTGTCGGTTTTAACACATAATAATCTCTCAGTCTGTCATTTGGTGCTCAAACAGGTAGGTACTTCTAGTAGGTTCTGTTTAGAGCATCAACAAATCTTGTACGGTAAAAGCATTTTAAAAATTATTTTATGCTCATTAAAACAAATAATTTTCGTAGTATTTATAACAGACTGACCAAACGAATGGTAGGCAAAAACAGTCTCTTTGTCCAAAGGCGTTTCAATGGGACCGACGTTTGCAATGAGAAACTTTGGAAAAATAATATGTTTTTAATGCAAGCGAAAAGAGCCATTTTAAATAGTTCTCGACAAAGCGCTGCCCATTCCCAGTAAAGTGAACCAAGTTTTATATTTCTTGCAACGCGAAGCCTCGACGTCGCCTTTGACGCCTGCTAAAATATAAACAAATGAAAATACAATAAATCAACGGTAGTAGATAAGTAATATATAGCCCGTTACATTGTGGTTTGTGCCAGCCATAAAAAAGTGTATATAAAGTATATATAAAATAAAACTCTTCTGTTACTGAGTGACTGTCATGACATGAAACTACATAACTACAATAACTACAGCGTAACTACTGAACGGAACAAGCTGAAAGGCATGAATGTTCTTTACGATGTGAAGAGGTGCACTAAGAGAGGATTTTAGGAAATACCACCCTTGAGGGGGGATAAATGGGACATAAACTAAAATAGTTTATTTTTTCAATCGATTCATTTGAAACTTAGTGTATAGTTTTTATATTTAACCTCTCAGAGCTGTAATTTGCTTAACGATATTTCTGTAAGACAATAATATTATTATTATTGTCATGTCATACATTTTAAATCTGAGTGAGGATAAAAATTAAATACAAAGTAAAAACGCGTATTATATAAAAATACATACCTACTTTAATTAAGATCATAGGAAGGTTTTAATGTAATAAGCCACTTTTCTAAAATCTCCACTGGAATTTAAAACCTATAACATATTCAGATCCGCTGCAAAAGAGCGAGTTCAGGAAAATGTAGACTAAAGCCACTTTACAGTCGTTTGAGGAAATTATACGTTAATGGCTGTTAGCTCGAATACGAAGAGCATTTACGTTTATTTATGGGTTTGGAAGTAGTAAAGTGGGTATAAAACCGCGTACGTATTTACGTTGCTCCTAATGCATTCAACTGGTGATATTTTGAATATCGTTATCTTTTTAAAAGGATTATGGGCCGGGCCTCTTCTACTGATGAACCTTAACCAAAACCACTACTGGTACAGCCTTTTATTTGTTACCACTGGTGTCGCCAATGTGTCGCTAGTCAAGAAATAAGGAAGGGGAAAGAAAGAATACGTAGACACACCCGTAGACGTCGTCCGCACCCATTCTACCAGCACCCCCACCACCCCACACCCACCTGGTCTACCGCAGACAGGCCTCGAGCATCTCGACGAAGAGCTTGTTCATGGGCGCGCGGCTCTCACGGTGCAGCAGCGCCCAGAAGCGGCGCACGGCCACGTCCGCCAGCTGGCAGCACCAGTAGCAGCTGCTGCAGCGCGCCCGCCGCGTTGTACTGTCTGCATAGTACACACTAGGTTAGCTAACGCTAGGTTAGTTAACACTTGGTTAGTTAACGCAAGGTTAGTTAACGCTAGGTTAGTTAACGCTAGGTTAGTTAACGCTAGGTTAGTTAACACAAGATTAGTTAACGCAAGGTTAGTTAACACAAGGTTAGTTAACGCTAGGTTAGTTAACGCAAGAATAGTTAACACTAGGTTAATTACTAGGGGAACGGAAAAGGGGAACCGACAGATCTAAACCGAAAATTTTTGCACCTTGGACAAATGCCAAGTTTATATAACAGCCTGTTTGAGCAGGGGTCGAGTTGGCTGGAATGACTAAAGCTACTTAAATCTTAAAGCAATGTTTTATTCAAAATGACCCCTACGGTAAAAATCTGCCTTGTAACTGTAAATCATGACCGAAGGGGTGACAAAGCTAAAATATTGCTAAAGTTTTTTATAACGCCCGGAACCCTGCGGATGACTCCTTTTGAATGACCAAAAAATGTAATATTAGCTTTAATGTCTCCGTATTAATTATACAAGTATAAATCTGTAGATACAATATGTACTTACGTTATATTATGATTGTTATATAACAATCAACTAGATATGAACCTAACGAAATAATATAATTGTAGCTGATGTCTGTATGTACGTGGAAGACATTTGAAAAAAAAACTTAAAGGGCTTAATAAGTAGGTACAACAGATTCCTAATCAAATATATATGTAACTTTAATGAATAATTTATGTAATAAATATTCAAATGTTTATGTAAAAAGTAACAACAAAATAGACCTATGCCTTGAGTTAAATAATGCCAATAAAATAAAACAACAAAATTTGGAACGCTGGAGTTATACAGAAGGTAATTATATCGATGACAGTGAATAATCGCCACTGTGGATATATTCACCATGTGCCAGCCACGGTTTATTTATATACCAACTCTATCTAAGAAGCCATTTTCCTTCCCAAGGGCCTTATACTCGTACAGTCAGATAAAGAAACGAACTTAAGCTGTAACAAAATATAAAACTCATTTCATAATCTCTTGTTGGCATAATTTATTATTAAAAAAGTTGTTTATGACTTTGATTAAGGGCGCATTCAAAAAGAACGCTGGTTACCAGCGCCGATCTGCCAGCGCTTATCGGTATAGTCTAAGATCCGAATCTAAATCGACATTCACCGGGTTGATAAGAGAATCAAACACACTGATAGAAACTTTTTTTGATAGTTAAAAATATTTGTTAATATTTAACAAATAATGTATTAGAGACCACTTTATAGTGCTTAATAAATATTTCTTGGTATTTAAAAAAAATTATTAATATGTAATTAATGACTATCAGATTTATTAAACACAAAAAAAATCATTTTAAATACTAAGAAATATTTGTTTAATACTAAAGAGTGGTATAAACTAATACTTATATTCTGTCCAGGATTTTTGTTGTCTACCCATTTTTAATATATTTTCTAATATACGAAATTTATTATAAAATAATTTTGATTCTCTTATCAACCCGATGAGTGTCGATTTAGATTCGGATCTTAGACTATACCGATAAGTGCTGACAGATAGGGACAGGGATGGGCAAATGGGAAAAACATATCGACATTTATCGTATCGATATTTTCCAAATGTATCTGAAATTAAATTAAATGTATATGATATTTCGATATATCGATATTTTTTCCCAATATGCAATTATTTATAAAAATTGCCAAAATATTCGAAATTTTAAAGTACCTAAATACACATCTGGCTGTTATGACATCAGTTTTGTTATTAAAAATTTTTGACGTGACAACGTCTTATAAATTGGTTTGCCGGGTGGCACTTCAAGAAACTGCGTTAGTAGCTCCGCTCACGTTACTTATAGTAGCTACGGCGTACACACGTTGGCGTGTTTCAGAAAATGGTACAGCGCCATCTCTGGAGAAGTAGAGTAACTAGTTTGTTACCTCACTTAGTTGTGACTAATGGTTAATGGTCTAACGGTTAGCAGCGCTAGATGGCGGATGGTGTTACAATGTTTTAAATATAATTCTTTGTATATGTTTACCCCATGAAGATACGGGAACGCAGGGTCAACTTCACAAATAACCACAACTGCTTTCAAACCCAAAATAGCAGTTTATTATAAAACCAAAGAAGTCGACACATTGCCCTTTACAAATTTTTCTCTTATATAAACTCCACGTTACACTCGTTAGCGCGTTTCACAAATTGGTACAATGCCATCTTGTTTACAAGTGAGGAACTATTTAACAAAAATAAAACATTAAACTTAAATTGCTTCCGCCTTCACATGACGGTTAGACAGTATAAATAAATGTTTTAAATTGTTACTATTATTTCATCCTTCTTCCTACTATACGAATGAATATTCACATTAAAATTATTTTACCACTCAAAGTCGTTGTCACGTAAAACTTTCGCCCGTATACCGACTTTACAGGCAACCAATTTTTTATTATTATACTGTTGTTAGACAAAGACCAAGACAGTAGCGCCCCTCTTACCGGGTCAGATTAGTTTGTGGCACTTTACCAACCAAACCAACAAGCAGTGTCATTGTCATAGACAAGTAGGTCATAGACTGTAATTTTTGTTTGTGTTTGAAGCAAAGAAACTAAACCCATATAACCTACTGCATACCTACTCTTTTTC
Source organism: Hesperia comma (assembly GCA_905404135.1). Classification (NCBI taxonomy): domain Eukaryota; kingdom Metazoa; phylum Arthropoda; class Insecta; order Lepidoptera; family Hesperiidae; genus Hesperia; species Hesperia comma. Next base: position 19,950,896 of record FR990014.1, on the reverse strand, counting down.
CAAATTTAAGAAATCGGATTGGTCAAATAGGTACATGATGCGATCCATGAGCAGACAGCAGAGCTTTAAATAAATAAATATTAAATCTGAAAAAATATCGATATTTTGATATATCGATATTTTTTACCCAAACGGCCCAAACCTACTGGCAGATCGGCGCCGGTAACCAGCGTTCTTTTTGAATGCGCCCTTAGACTTGATGAATTAGGCTTAGGATGATCCACACTGATCATCTTGTAAGTTACCAACTTGGCGTCTTAGAATAACTTTCAACTTACTTAAGAAACAATTAAGAATTAAGATGCCTAAATGAAACAGAACCAGTCAAAATATAAAGTTTGCAAATAAAAAACCAATACAATTGGCAGGTCTAGAACTTACTTATACTAGAAGTTTTTATATACTAGAAGCTACCTAAGCTTAGAAAAGCTAACCTTATCTTAGGTTAATGGCATAGGTACATTTCTTTATTATACATGATCCCATTATAAATTGATTGAGGTGGGCTATCGCTAAGGATAAACTAGATAATGTATTGTTTTGCTGCAATAGAGAGAAAATAATTTTTCCTCCAGGGAACCTTTCGTCCACGTGGCTCTGATCGGCCCTCGCTTCAGATCAGAAAATGTGAGGAATACGGTAGCAAATAATGACCGCTTTGCTACAATTGTTTTTTTTTTCAGATAAAATGATATTATTCTATACTTACACCTACTTACATTTTTCCCATGAGTTAAGTACTTAGATTCGCATGAAAGCACAGACTTAAAAAAATAAACAGACCAAACATAATTTTCACCACTACAGAGACGTACTCGTATGTAAGCAATAGTTTCATCTCTTTCTTTCCCATGAAACGTACAAAGTCTATCTCGTTTTATTTTTGTTATTGCAACACTCATGCATACATAGATTAAATGGGGTTGAAGCATTCCCGCCATTTTCATAAGCTGCAAGAAGCCTACTTTTAGTATCAGAACCATAGACGTCATTAATTTGTACCTGACAAGTGAGTGTGCAGTATTTCTATCATTGAGTGTGCAGCATTTCTATCATTCCTGGCATGCTTTTTACTCCCATATGTTGGGTCTGCTTATTTTTTTTTCAGTTTGTGTATGAAAGTACTTTTTAAGAACATCGCGCATAAACTGAAGTTTGGTTCAGACAGAGACCAACTTACTGTGTTTTACGGTTTCATATTATAAAATAAAAAATATGATAAGTATTCGTGTAAATCTGTACAATACTCGATACATGAATTGTGATTCAAATATTGTTCAGGGCTAAGTGGTCAGCAAACCACTTAACGGTAGATCGCTTGCATTCGGTTTGATAGTTTCAATTCATTAAAATATCATGCCTCGATGGGCACATCAATTGATTGCGCCGAACGAGCCGTAGTGTAGCGAGGAATAGAATTTATTATTGAATTGTAACTAGTTTATTGTTAGATAGCTAGATAAACTCTTTATTGTTTGTACGCCGGGAATATAAAACAAAGACAAAGTAAATAAATACATTTGGTATTTGAAGAACTCTAAAACCGTATTCATAAAATGATAACACAGGGTTAATTTGGAGGGCTTGACAAAGCTCATAACAATGTTTTGGTGAGGGAACGATTTGTAACGATTATTATATCTCTCTAAGGAAATCGAGGAGGGTTATCGCTAATCTAATCGAACTTAAAGTGTTATCTTCAAAATACAACCAAAGTAAATAAAAAAACACATTTCTACAGTATCACAGAAAGTTGTCATACCTATTAGAAAACTCCGTCGAAGTTGTTGTAAGCGTTGTGTAACTTGCTTAGTGTTTGTTTTATATCAATACCTTCACAAAAATTGAAGATATGTTAATTTATATTGGGAATAAAATATGTTATGTTATATAATAAATATGTTTCCCGAAGCAAAACCACAAAATTAACCGGTAACCGCCCTAGGAATTGTTAAACCTGTCTATATATATCTATTGATTCTATTAATCATGTAGAAGTATATCATACCGTGCAGTACAATCTCTGTGTAATTTTAGATAAGTAAATAATACATTTCTTTGTAATACGTAATGACTTAAAGAAGTACTTTGGTGTACTTTCGTTGAATCTGGGCAAATGTAAACGTTTTGTTATTCTTGCAGACGTTAAGGAACACCTAGTTAAGCTTACAGTAAAGTCATTCTTTTGGTTGTGGTACAGGGTATTGAATAACGGCGTAAGCTGCCTTGTTGCATTGTAGCTCAGCATTTGTACCTAATACTTTTCTGCCCGAGGGCCGCACAAGTAAGCACTTTTCTGGTAAACAGACGCACGAGTGAACACTTTTCTGGTAAACAGCCGCACAAGTGAACTGTTTTCTGGTAAACAGCTGCACAAGTGAACACTTTTCTGACAAACAGCCGCACAAGCGAACACCTTTCTGGTAAACAGCCGCACCAGTGAACACTTTTCTGGTAAACAACTGCACAAGTGAACACTTTTCTGACAAACAGCCGCACAAGTGAACATCTTTGTGGTAAACAGCCGTACAAGTGAACACTTTTCTGGTAAACAGCCCCACAAGTGAATACTTTTCTGGTAAACAGCCGCACAAGTGAACACTTTTCTGGTAAACAGCCGGACAAGTGAACACTTTTCTGGCTAAGGGCTGCAAAAGAGCTATTTATACCTGTATAAGCACCGAAAGTAAGAGCCGCCGCTATCTGTAGATCGCCCTGGACAACACCGTTTTGCACACCCTTCCAGCCTCAAAGATACCGACAGCCGCAGGTCGCACAGAATATTTACACGTGTTTAGTAAACAGAACTGGAGAGAATAAAATATGAGTTCCTCCAATTTAGTTTTGGTTGGATATCTAGTATTATAGATATGTAAACATATTAGGTATATATGCATTACTAAAAGAAATATAAGTTCAGACAAGAGTTCTTTTGCTTATTGTTGGTAATGTAAACAGAAACTTGATTGCAAATTATTAATTATTATTGCTTGCGACTCGCAAAAGGAACCAATTTCATCACGGAAGCGAGCACATTGTAAAAGCTTATTAAGAGGATCCCCTCACTGAAGCTGTTCCTTTGTGTTGTGTACCCCTAATTGGTCAAAGGAATCCGATATAACATAAACTTTTTAGTGAAACAGTTAAGCTTCTTATGTGCTCTCTCCGGATCTGTAGCAGAGCTCAACATTTGTATGGAAACACGGGTAAAGTTTTTTTGCTTTGTGTACCTACAACGTAAAGTTGGTTAATACCGTGTTGTTGTGTAGGCTTGAACACATTGGCTGTACTCTCTGTGGACGACACTGACGACTGCATTATTTGAAATCTATAAAAACCTTAACTGATTTACTCACTCATTCAAAATGCTTTTGAAACTGGTAGTATTAATTTTGGCTCAATAATATCCTCTGACTTAAGTAGAAGACTATCACAAAGTCCGCATCTTTTAAGTTTCCATGGTAATAAAGGGATAATCGTATAACATTAAAATTATAAATTTAGTCGTTGCTACATACTGTTATTAAAATTAAAATTATGGATGCGTACTTTTAATTGATGAAATTCGGGTTTGCCTGCCAATGCTCCCCATTTTTATGCTTTTACATTAGGTATTAATATTTTCCAGAAAACTGACTACGAAAGTGATTCTGGAGCTGGGAAAATATTGTTTTCACATGGTTTTATAAAAAGTTTATACATAGGTACAGAGCAACAAAATACTCGTGCACGTCTTCAGAAACATTTTATTCAATGACAATATTGAAAACATCAAATTAAAAAAAAAAAAACCTCCTTTACTTTTATTAACCATCAGTCAATGTCGAAAATGCCCTGCTCGCTTGTCAGCAACATTTTGTTACAACTTACATCACCTGAAACCTCCTCTTCATTAACTTACACCACTTTCCGCCGCTTCTGCTACTCGCAATGTTTTAGTAGAGGTATGAAATTAATTCGGCACAATAAATCAACAAATTAAACAACCAGTATGTTGTGTTGTACAAGGTTTAATTCAAAGTTTAACTATACTTTATTTCCGGTATTATTATTTGAGTAATATTATAATACCATTTGTATAAATAAAAGGATGCAAGACTTATTTGCATAAAATAAACGCGGGCTTAATTAGCACCGCAGAACGGCGAGCTAATCAGACAAATAAACCGCACAATATTCCTACAACGTTGGTTTCCTGTAATCCGATTAAATAATTTACCGATATTGATCTGTTTAATCTGAACTTATGTAGAGGTATTAAGGGAATTTAACGCTGAATGATTCGGTCTTGTTTGAATATATATTACTGAATAAATTTAGTCTGGCTTGGATTGTTTAGCATCTATTAAGGTCCATCCCAAAGTCATTAGTGACGAGAGCACAGAGGGAGAGGCATAAGCAGTGTCCCATAAGTTGTGCGAAGAACTTAAAGAATAGCTTGGATATGGATCTACCAGAGGTCCAAATATCACTTCAGTAAAAGTGTCATCGTCTTTAAGATAATATGGACCCTGTTTTTTTAGGAACTCAGCTCTAATACTACTTTTATTTGTAGTGTCTATAAATTACCATTGAGTGAATAAATGCGATATTTCATTTGTTTCTTTTCTACTTAATGTCAGATCTTTGGTCTACAATTCCAGCGCAGTTAATGAGGTAGGTACTTTTTCAGTATCATTTTTAGTCCTTAGGTTCAAGAATAACTTCGTGAATTGCTGCTCATTTTTATCATGTACCTATAAAACAACAACTTTTAACTTTGCTCAGAGCAACAAAAACAAATGTATTTTTCGGCTTTAACGCCCTCCCCACATTCAATTATCCGTGAAGAATGTTTCGCAATCGTAACTGTTGTTTGCGTCGTAATAAGGCCTTCTGAGGGCTCTCCAAACTTATTCGAAGTTTAGCGGCGCGGCGTGTTGATGACTCTCCTTTTGAAACTCTTATTATTCTGTGTAATAGATGTTTGCAAATAGCCAGAATTTACTCACTATTGTTCCTCAAATTACTAAATTATTTTATATTAATTGCTGTAAACGTTGAGATTTATTTACCTAAACAAGGATCGGTTTCAATTGTGAAAACAGGGATTTTTGGTACCAGAGGAGGTGCTTGTGGGGGTGCTTCCATTTATCCTTGAGCCTACCTACTTGTACTGTTAATGTTAATAAAGGGTCTAATTTCCCAAATGTTTTAGATCTGTAGACTTTTCATCAAATAATTGAGACGTGCTATACCTGATCAAGAACGGCACTAGCAATACTTGAAGACCGAGGGTGACGTAACTATATGCATGTAACATATACGTTATACATATGTTTATAGGCTATCTACTTTGTTTTTCAAAACTCAACCCCTAAATGTTTGAAATATTCGATTAAAATTCGTATGAAAAATCTGAACCACTTGACCGATTTCGATGATTTTTCTCAAGAAGATAGCTGATGGCGCAAGGTCAAGGCATAAGTTAACTATTTTTTCATAAGCTAACCCCTAAGATTCTAAATTAGGGATTAAAATTAAAAATCTAATCCTGTTTCGCGATATAAATGAATTCCACGCGGGCGAAGTCGCGGGCAGAAGCTTGTTAAAAAATAAAATAGATGGAACTTCTATACACTTGCAGCATGAGATAAGTGATGACAAGAAATAATCGTTCTCCTTTGACTATTTGGCTTAAATAATGCGTCATAAAAAATCTATGCCATACTTCAGTAAAAACTCGGTCCCCTTTCCAGTTTGTTGTTGGTCCAAAAAAAGCTGCCACAACAAAACTATCCAACATAACTTATAATAAATAACAGAACTGGAGTATAGCCTTATCCTTTTTTCTATTTCCCATTTATACAATGGGAAATAACTTTCAACTTAGAAGGTCTAAAATGACCAACTTAAGAGTCGAGCATTTGTACTTCAATGAATTTCCGATGAAAAGGCAATGTAATTTAGTACTCACTAGTAAGGTTTTATTCTTCGTAGTTTATTTGAAAAGTTCTCCAACGTGGGCTGAATATTCTGACACGATTTATTAACGCAATTCTATTTACTGACTTGGCAAGTTCTTTAATTCCGTGGAAACGCTTTTAATTTATGTCATTGTGCCTGTTATTTCAGGTAAGTAGGTAAGTATTCAATGACACTTTCTCTTGATAAAAAAAATACTTAAACAACCGATTATGGCCTTAAACGTGGCCTTGCCTCCATAGGAAAACGGATTCGATTCCATTCAATGACAAATAAGTATGTATTTATTTGACTGATCAAACTACCAAGCATGGGTATTAAAACATTTTCTTCATCACATATAAAGTTTTGAAAAGTTACGCGTTGTTAATCTAGAAAAAATGGAGTAGAAAATCGAATAGATAGAGAAAATTAAAAACTTGTTAAAAATTTTAACAAGTTTATAATTTGCCGGCTAAATCATGCAAATAGAATACGAGTACAGCAAACCGAATAGTCATCTACGCCGTGTAGTAATCACGGGTAATGCCGTGAATCCGAACCGAATTGGGTCGATCACCAATTAGTATTGAGTATGTGAGTATTTGATTTCCTTAACGACAGTAATTTGATAGCAATTAGTACGATATTTGTGATCCTGGCAGCGAGATGTTGTTCGAATAAGCAATATCATAAAGTGCTTATTAGAATAAGGGTCCTTTACGTTATAAGTAGTTAGGTAGTTATTAACCTGCAGCAATTAAAACTATGTTTAAATAGGATTTTTAGCTTTTTAGTAAAACTATAATTGGGTCGAATTGATAAGAACATTGTTGTTTCAATTTTCAATGTAAGTTGATTTTTTACCCATATTGTTATCATTTTTTACATGTTACTTCGTGTAAAACGCATAATCTATTGTTCGAATAAAGTTGAAATTCAGAATCTATATTACTATCTTTATTTTTATGCGTAGGTATCATGGTTTATTTTATAATCATTATTTTTAAAGGGGACATCTAAAAGAAATTAATGAGGGATATGCTTCATGTTCCCTCATTAATTCACATAAATTAATAACCATGTTTTGATGTGGGTATAATTCGTGAACGTTACCATTATGTTTTTGAAGCCAGGCGAGTGGTTCTTCGCACAGTCCAATAAGTGGTCAACTTGCGCATGTCTTTTACTGTAATGTTCATAGCGAAAAATAATTATGGAACATGAGGCAGAAAGAGATGAAAATTACAATAATTAGGGTAATTTAACTGCCCCACTTTCGTCGCGTAGTGATATAGTGGTATACATTTAAAATATCGTCGGCTTAACCTGTGGGAATTCGCAAAGTTTAACCCCGGCTCCACACGTTGGCGCCAACGTTCGCGCCAACGCTACTCGCCCAACGCGTGGAGCTAGAAAATGGCGTTGGCGCCAACGTTGGGGCGAGCGTTGGGAGTTGGCAGGCGCTACTCGGCCAACGTGTGGAGCTAGAAAATGGCGTTGGCGCCAACGTTGGCGCGAACGTTGGCGCCAACGTGTGGAGCCGGCCTCACAGTTTAGTTTGTGTGTAGACCATCAAGGACCTTAATTAACTATATTATTACTATTTAGGTATTGTTAAATCTGAAAGTGTATTTTTGATTAGACTTTATTACAGTTATTTAGTAGGTACATGTGATACTACGTAATCTCAACGTACCTTTCTCATCTTTGAATTTTTAAAATATTTCCAATAATTTTAATTACCTATCTATTAATTATACGGATTAGTAATGGAATTAAAAGTTCTTTTTGAAAAGTATTACGATTATAACAGTACATGAGTATCAATTCTATAAAACCTTCGCATTGATAAAAAATATAATAGAAACCGACATAATATGTCATACACTCTGATAAATACCTACTCATATTATGAGTTAAACAAGCCATTAATTATTTCCATGGATCGGCGTTGTGGTTTAATTCAAAGTAACATGTAAAACCGTACCGCCTCCTTTAAACCGGCAAAGGAAAACTCCGAACAAATCGTAAATTTATCGTTCCAGTCGTACAATGCAAATCTCTCCATACCCCATGACGTATACCTATGTTCTTGATGATATAATGTCTAGATGGAACATCGAATCCGCGCAAACGTGTCAAAAAATTGTGGCAAACTGTTGGCTACAATTTTCATATCATTATATCATTGATCACGCACACATAGAAAATAGACGAACGTGTAAAACATCGCCTGCACGCACACATGCTTGATATTGTTGCCTTGTTTTCATTGTAGGGCGACGCTCAATCTAGACATTTATATCATCAAAGATCTATGTTATAGTACGTTCATTTATCTATTTACACATATTTGTAATTTCCTGGGCGGCGGGTGAGTTCGTTGATTGATTACTTTGGGTCACTGTGTATGGCGGGCATTTCGCACGTGTCCCGGAATAGATCTAAGGGCCTCTAACGTATTACCGAATATGTTTACGCAGTGCAAATTTTATATTATGGACAAATTGTAAAGAGTTTGTCTAGAGTTGAAGTAGGTACCATACCATTTCTTTTGTGTTAAAAAAGTAGTAATTTGACAGCAATTTATTGTGTTCAGGATTTGATCCGATTACATTTTTACAGGTAATTCATTAAGGTTTTTAATAACAACCTCTCTTAAATTGGACTAGCTATACGTATACCTATTTGAGTCATATTCTGGGTCGATTAAATTAAGTTGTCGTGGGCGGCAGCGGCACAATGGTAATGCGTACCTACTCGTTTTCTATCCTTAATCCCTATAAAATACCCTGGAGTAACATTGATAATAATGATCTTATATTTCGTTTAGAAACATGACCTTGATTCCATGTCCATTCGCGGCAGATATGTATGTGCCGTACGAGTATATAAAAATGTTAGGGTTGTATTATGTTTGTCCTTTATGTATATACCTACATTTATATTATGTATTTATATAAATGACAAACATTGTCACGACTATGTATAGCTATAATAATAACGTATTAATGTGCGTAAGCCATCCACAGCAAAGAAAAAAAACTAAATTAAAATCGCTTCGCTTCGGGAGCTATGATGCCACAGACAGACAGACACACAGACAGACACAAAGACACGTCAAACTTATAACACCCCTCTTTTTGCGTCGGGGGTTAAAATTGGATATACGAGTAGGGGAAGCTCTAAATAAGACACGTAAAAATATTTCAAGAGTAACCTATAAGCACGAGTACTATCAGCATTTAATCGTGTGGTGTTTTGCCCAGAGACATTAAGGTTATGTCGCGATTAAAATATGTTGGTCACAGGCTCACAGGCTCACAGGGCACAGAGTGAGCTGTAAAGATTGACTAGAGCTAGGTGGATATAGTTCCTTACGTTCTACAATATATGTACTTTATTCACGTAGGTATCGCCGATACATTTGTGAACGTTATTTTTGATTCTACCGCTATTTTGTAAGTGCCTTATAATAGTTATAATGGAGGAGAACAAAATGGCGAAAACAATTAATTGCGACAACTAATTACAGTTATACACAAACTAACATGAGTGGAACCGGTCGCGGATGTCTATATCCAAGCATCCTTGTCATTTATGTATTCATCGATTGTATAATATATTTTCTTAGTAAGCTGTGTTTTGACATGTTTTTTAAATATTTGAAAGGGCAAATCAATTATCGACTTAAGTACTTTATTATATGTAAAAGCGTACACCGAGGCCCATAAGAGATCGCTGAACTCTGCTAAGGCGATATTTGGAGATGACTAAGTAGATGGTGCATATTTCTAGTATGCCGATTAGAAACATCACATTTTCGTTTATATAAGCCTAAATTTTTAAAAATTCCCTTTAGTACCTAATATAAACGCCCTGCACACATCCTTACTTCGACTTACCACTTACATTACTTCTCAAACGACACCTTTTTCCATTGCTACAATCTTTCTAATCTGTTTACTTTTCGGCACGGGTTTCTGAACTTATTTTGATAAAAAAATGATATACCTATAGCAACTTTAAATTTATGATCTCAAACATGAAGTCGTGTATTAACCGCTTAAACCTTTTGCCGATAGAGGGCTTAACTATGAAGGTATCATTGCCACCATCTTTATTCATAACCCGTCGCTTCGGCAAATATAATCCCTCAAACAACAAACAGTAGATATAGGTATAGCGTTATAAATTAGAAATTACAGTGCAGGATATTATCAACATTCTATACACGTAAAGGATCGCTGTAGAACTCTGAACCCAAATCAATTACTTTTAGACTTTTTGGCTGGTCTAATATGTGCTAATTTCAGAAACAGCTTTACTTCAATTATATACCTATTGTACGAAGTTTCACTTATCATTGGGTGTTGTATTTCAATCCCTATTAGTATAATACCTAGATGCAAAAGTAACTCTGTCTGTTTGTCTGTCTTTCACGCCTAAACCACTAAACCGATTTTAATGAAATTCTGTACCAACTGATATAGGTACAGTTGATCTTGGGAAAGAACATAGTGTACTTTTTATTCCAAAATTCATCCCCTAATGGGGTGAAAAGCGGAGAGGGATATAATATTGCACAATGGCGTGTTTAATTTTCCTCGTGTTCCCTACAGGTATGTTGACGTTTTTTGTCTCACACGCGGACGAAGCCGTTGTCAAAAACTAGTAGTTTATAATTTTAAAACTCATGTCATGTTTCACGAAGTGAGGCGAGGGCGGGTATTCTAGCCTAAATATAGAAAAAGAGGTAAATGTTGAGTGATATACCTAACGCACAGACAGAACCTGTGGACGCAGAACAGTAAACTGTGAACAGAGGTTCTTTATAAAGATACCCTACACTATTGTAAGGCTGGCGTGGAAGCAGAAAGAAACGATTTAGAAGTTATTTACGTTTAAATAAATAGGTTTTAAAATTTTGTGTAAATTGTAGGTATATCCCCGTGGTATATCCTGCGTTTTACGCAGGATATAAGATTGTTGGAGAGTCAAGATTTTTATCTTGATAAAATAACCGTAAGTTAAAAATTAACCGCAGCGTCTCCGATGTTATAAATTATATTGACCTTTATACGTACGTCTGTAACTTCTCAACGAGCTTGCTCCATTTTGCTGTTTCCTGTGAAAACGATTAACCTGGGGGGTTCATGCATTGTCCATAAGTCACTTCCTGAGAGTTCTTGTAGCTACGAGTATTTCTTGCTGTGAGGTTAAGTAACACATTATTCTGAAGGCCAGGCTGTTGTTTCTAGGGCTGGATTTCGCTACAGTTGGCAAAAATATTATCTACTAATAATTTATCTCCTTCGTCTATATAAATAGATACTTTCACAATAAATTATTGGTGTCAGTTGCATAAAAAAGCAAGACAAATAAACAATTGCTCTGATAACGGCTTCATTTTAAATCCTGTAGCGAACGTAATTGGTGCCCACTCGACTAAGTAATTGCATGAATGAAGTGCAGTGTAGCGATACGGTCTCTACAAATTACAATTTGTACTACTCTTCAGAGACATTTCACGTTCAAAGAATGGAATCTGGTTAACTAATTGTGAACATTTTTCTTACTATTTAATGATCCAATTGTTTCTACGGAACATTATATTTTTTTTATATAGTTGAGTTGAATATAAGATTTTGATAAACTTTTGCCGTAGAGCTCCTGTAAGAAAAAACAATCTCCATTCCTTTAGATCCTTTGACTATACATTATTATATTTTTCTCCGGTTATCTAAATACTTCACTTTAAATGATCCTCTGTCATCACCACCAAATCACCAAAATGTGTCCACTGGTCGTATCTACGCCGTACGTTTTTTTTTCGTCCAGTGTTCCAATTTCAAACCGTCAACAATATTTTCAGCCAATAAAATCATGAACCCTTTAAACATCTTTTGTATATTATTGTCTAATAAATTGTATATTATATACCTTTTGTTATCTACCGACTTTATCAATATAAGTGAAAGGTCACTCTCTCATTATGAAATATCGAAAACCACTTGACGCCTGTCTTCTAAGAGCGGATTTTGCCATAGTTATTCCATCTGTAAGGGAGTAAGTAAACAAGGAATAGAAGTCTGTCTGAATTTTAGTTAAAAGTACCTCCACGCGGGCCGAGCTACGGGCAATAGCTTGTAATAAATATTTTTGAAATCAGTTAACAATATGTTGTTACATAAAGAAACTTGTATTTAAATAGTCAGGGAAAAACATCACGAAGCTAGCGAAAGCACTTGAAAGCTTATTTATAAAATAATCTTTTATTCATTATTTCTTCTCTCTAAGCCGTAACTGTTTTAAGAGTGAAATATGATTGTACCATGTTACTGAACAAATACTGTTATTTTATATTTAACAAAGACGTGAGTAATGTGTGTGTCGGTACGTCATTATCGTTTAACACTTCGTTAAAATTAATGATAGCGACATCATTAAAAAGATAGCGTTCGTCGTTAGGAATCAATGAAAAGACTACATGTATTGTGTGTTTAATGAAATACTTACAGGAAAAACAATCCTATTTTGTCAAGAGGATAGAAGCATCGTCGAACCTCAGATTATAGAACCAAAATGGTTCTATAATTAATAATTTAGAACGTGTATAGGTACGTTTGATGATGCTTCTTGTACCTGTTGTTCAAAGAAATAGAAGTTAGTATGCTTATACAATTTAAAATTTTATATATTATTAACTTTGGTGTAATGTGAATTGAAATCATTGTATTTACTGGAGCAATATGCAACATTGTCTGAACAAATTTTTTCACTCCTGTAATAACTTCAACCTCACCCGCATAACGCTCTACTGCCAGATGTCACAGATGTCCTACAAATGACAGAAAGACATAAATTGAAAAATATTTACCGGAAACGGAATTTATATCGTAGTTCATATTTTCAAACTAACGAATTTGAATAGTTTCAAACCAGTTGTTTTAAATTGTAACAAACAAAAATTCTACGTTTGCAAGCGTAATTAGGAATTAATGTTGAATGAAGTCTTAGGTCCTTATTAATAAACGCGGCTTAAAGTTACTCCAGGTTTAAATTTTTTGTCCTTGTCATGTTATTCTCTAAAGTCAAAGGTTAGAAAAAGACAAAAACATTTAAACTCGGAGTAACTTTAAGCCGCGTTTATTAATAAGGCCCTTAGTAACTAACGGGTTTATTATATATACAAAATTAATTAATTAATTAAAACGCAGGTGATGTAGCCGAACATTGTAAATGATTTTCATTCGGATTTCATAAAACGAACACAAAGGACGTTACTAGCTATGTTACTAGATTTGCCATGTTTGAGAGATGCGCTCTCCGTTCAAAGATCTCTGACTTTTACGTATGTGGGTCAAGTATGTTGATCGCTCACTGCATTGTTTGTTTTTATTGTGACACTATACAAAATACAGAGGATGCATGAGGGTGGTAGATCCAGGTGGTCCGGTACAGGTAGCCCCGCTCTTCAATCTCCCCTGCATTATCCGGGCAGGTCGGAGGGGCGCGGGGCGGGCTCGGGGTTGCCAATTACACTGCTCCTGTTTTCATCCGGCCTTCCGGGTGCTAAAATATTTTTACGGTTATAGAGGAAGTCATTCATTCTCATTCCACCGAACGGCTGACCCCGGCTGCTTTAAATGTACTTGAACGGATTAATGAGCGTTTTAAAGAAATTGCGCTGAACCCGTGAAAAATTTTCGTTCGGTTTTGGTTTTTTTTGTACCGGTTATTATCTTTTAATACTAATAAGTGTTGTCTGTGTACATTCGTTATAATAGAATATTTCAAAAAGAGAATAGTACATAAAGAGTTTATTAAAAGTGATACTTAACATTTTGAATAATAGTTTTTGGTCGCGTAACAGACAAACAACGATAATATTATTATACCGTTAAAATGATCCCGAGGGAACGTATCACTAGGAATAAAGTATTTTATGTCATCATCCAAGGCCTGGCATAGGTAGGTACCAATTTTATCACTGGCACTGGTATAGGTGCCAATTTTTATCACAATCTGATAAGAGCAACTTTTCCGGTTTTTTTATTTCTTCCATGCTTCTTTTTAGGTACCCCTTAACTTATGATTTCAGGGATAAAAAATGACTCGTGTCCTTTCCCGGATCTCGAACTATGTTCATACAAAATTTCAACTTTTATTCAGTGAATTAAGTTAACAGATAAATTTATCATATTAGTGTGGATAAACATAATTTTCATGGAGGTAGGTACTAGTCACACGAAAAAAATTAAAAATAACATAAATTTTAACATTTTCCAGATCTGGTACCAATGTTTTGTTCAAACGAACACCTGCTTACTTTGAAAAATTTAAACGTTTTATTGTTATTCTATCATACGTTTGGCATTGTTTACTTTGTTAGGCGTAGTATTATAAATTCAGTAATAATAAATTAGCCAAGCGTCCATTAAAACAGTTTCAAACTCAATCCCTAAACTTGATTATAAATCGGACGGGGAAGGTAAAAGGAATTTTCTTGTGATAACAAACAATTGGGACATCCAAGAGGAGGCTCCTTGGTGCATGCTCTTTGCCGATGACATCTTGCTAGTGGCTGATGATGCCCCCGGAGTTCAGACCAGATTAGAGGAATGGCGACAAAGGCTGGAGAGTGTTGGCTTGAAAGTTAGCAGGACCAAAACTGAGTACATGTTCTGCGACTTTGGCGGTCTCTCTGGTCTTGAGCCTATCACGCTCGATGGTATGACATTACCGGTCTGCTCTGATTTCCGGTACCTGGGGTCACTTGTGCAAAAGGAGGGGGATATTGACCGGGAGGTTACACATCGGATCAACGCAGGCTGGATGAAATGGCGGCAGGTCACGGGTACAATTTGTGACCCACGTATGCCCCTTAAATTAAAGGGGAAGATTTACAAATCTGTCATAAGACCTGCCGTAATGTATGGATCAGAATGTTGGGCTACAAAGAAGACGGATGAAAGACGATTGCATGTGGCGGAGATGAGAATGCTGAGGTGGATGTGTGGAGTAACAAGAATGGATAAAGTGAGAAATGAGTATGTGAGAGGAAGTCTGAAAGTAGCACAAATCACAGAAAAATTGAAAGGGAGCCGATTGTCGTGGTATGGGCATGTGATGCGGCGAGAGGAAACGCATGTGACAAGAAGAATGATTGATATGAATGTGAGTGGACGAAGAGGAAGAGGACGACCAAAGAAAAGATGGATGGATTGTGTGAGAGATGATATGAAAGATAAAGGAGTCAGTGTAGAAGTGACGGCTGATAGGGACGAATGAAAGAGAAAAACATGTTGCGCCGACCCCAAATAAAATTGGGAAATGGGCAGGAAGATGATGAACAAACAACCTCTGTTTACGCAGGCCATTGTTCAGGTGGAAGTGAGATTTATATTCTATGAATTGATATTAATTGTTTGTGTGATATGAAACTAAAATTGTGCTTCAATCAAATACTAACAAACACACAAACTTGATGGTCTCTTGTGATTATTTAATCATGAAAATTACTGACCAGCTAGCCGATAGTAAATGGCCACCATTGACACGAAATGCGTCACTAATAATTGTCAGGAAAAAATCCTAGGGCCCAAATTTTTCTTGGCCCTGGCATCATAAGTATGTCATAGGTTTGTCTATTGTTTGGCATGGAGGCCCTTATACCGCATTGTGAGGCCCTATTAGGGATAGTGATCTCGTATGGAATTGGACAGCAAATGCAGCACTCTTCTATTGCCGCCCATAACAACTGTGGCCCGATAGAAATGCCTCAAATGCCTGCTAGGAACTTCAAATGTTTTTCGTTATAAGAGAATTTCCCCAAAAATTAGGTAAGCATAACATGGAGCTGGCAACACTGGCAGGGAGCTGGGCGCGTCACGGCCGCCGGAGCGTCAGTCCGCGTGGAGCGGCGCTGTGGCTCGGCGCTCCGCAGACCGCACCGGCCGGCGGCCGCCTCAGGTACTACGCGCCACCCTGTTGCGCACACAACGTACTGCACTCTACAATGTTTATGTTCTATGCTAAGCTACTCTTCTCTATCTGTCGTATGTCTTCAGCTTGTCACATGCCTATTTTATCTGTGCAAATTTTTTTGGCGCGCTTTCGTAAAACATTTTATTGTTTTTTTCAATTCTTGTATTTCCAAGCTGTAGGTTTTTATTGATGTTTAATGTATTAGACGCAATGTTTTTTATTGAAAACTTTAAGAATTTGACAAAAAGATAGTATCTAACCGCGTCTGCCACTCTAACAAAAGAAAAAAAGTGAAACTGTGAAAACCAAACAAAGGCTTTTTATATTAGCAACTATTCAATTTTATTTTGGAAAAATAAATTGAATTTCTGTATTTTATTGATCATAAGACCAGAGAATAATTTTACGATATTCTGAACTGAATGTTCTAAATTGATAAATTTTTTTGCTACACCGATTGGACTTATTTTTTTTATATTTATTTATTTATTTTTTAACAATTTACAAAAAGGTATACAAGGGCAAAACTTAATGCCTACGGGCATTCTCTGCCAGTCAGCCCTGGGTGGATGTGGAAAAGGCAGATGGCAGGTGTTAAAAATAACATTGAAATTTTAAAATTTATCTAATTGAAATCCATTATTTTAATATTTATCATAATTTAAAAAAGTATTTTATTAAGTAATAAAATTTAACATCGCAGCTATAGAGAAATATTAATCAATAAATCAATTATAATTTGATTTAGGTAGGTACCTAATTATAAATTGTATTGCGGTAAACCTACGCACATTCCCAGCAATATCAAGGGTTGACTGGCAGATAACGCTTTTAGGCATTAAGTCATTATTGTAGATAAAGGGTAAATAATTAAGTGCTATTTAATTTTTAAACACGGGATGAAACAAAAATAACATCGTGAAATAAAAATAAATATCTTTATGGAATTAAGCTAGACTGAAAGCTTTGTATCACCCTGAAGCATAACCACCACTATAACAAATCATACGTGAAGCAAGCACTTTTAAAGTAATCTTTTATATCGGTGTAAAGGATGTTGGTGTCCGCAACATTTATCAAATTGTCCTTCGGTAGTGTTTATAAATAGCGTTGCGTAGATCTCGAGCTGGTCTTTGGTGTATGATAGATAATAATAATTATAATTATGGATTGCAGTGGTCACTTTTAGGCAAGTAAATTGCATGCCTATTTGCTAATTTGTATAATATAAAAATTGTCAGGGGAAACGATTCGTCATTTTTTACAAAAAGGCGCGAAAAGGAAATTTTCGTGTTAGCCTGAAGGGACGTACGTGTCTGTGAAGTGGTTGAAAGAAGAATATATTTTTAAACAGTTCAGTGACGATGGTTGGTAACTTTTCTGTGAGAATATAATATTCTTCAGAGTTTCTCAATTACGTATGAATCCTTAAGGCGTGTTAATGCAAATTTATATACGAAAGTTAAGAAAGGATTAAAGGGGACAACGTTCTAATGAATGAATTACTTCAGAAATCTCGTCTAAGAGAACTTCTGAGACAAAAGTAATATGACAAGATTGCTAAAATTTTGTCATTAAAATCAAGTGGAACTATCTCAACAATTGAAAATCTAGAGTCAAAGTATAATTTTTAGTTGAAGCAATTCCTATGGTTCACGGCTCGTTTGTTTATTAAAGACCCCGTAAATCATGTGAAATTCTTCATGGGAATGTTTGTTTAGGAAGCCAGCAGGTGGGTAATGTGAGGCGTAATTATAAGGGTACGGCCTCAACGTCTACATGATCCCAGTGTATTTAGTTCGCAACAAAATATTCACAACTTTGTTCGTTAAATTTAAATGAGTCTGTACAAATTCCTATCGATGCTTCAATGAAGTTGAACGTAATTAAACCTACAAAATTAAACAGGCAGGTATATTTGAAACTGTTCAGAGTTGATTTTGCTCAATAAATATTTGATTTAGTTGTAACTAGCATGACATACAGCATTCAATTAAGTTGACCAATGAAATTTGTACCTGCAAAGCTTGGTGAAATGTAGTTTATTTACAGTATAAATCTGATAGTAGAAATCATTTTTATTTTTATTGTATTGTACATCCAGGTTTAGGTAATCTAGGTTTCACAGGGCAGCCTCAATGTCTATAGGCAGGCATTCTCTCCCAGTCAACCTTGGGCGACGGCGATCACGTTAGGTACAGGTGTTACATTTATGTTTTCAATTTTGCGAAACATAAAATATCTATTTATTAAATTCATTATTCTATTTCACTATTGCGGCTTTGTCTGATCAAACTAGGATGTAACGGGAATACTGATGATCTCGTCGACGGAACCGCGAATAATTTGTTTGAACAAAACCCATCTACTTTCAATTCTGACGGTCCTTTGGATGGACTGAACATAGAATGAACAACTAGACGAAATTATTGTCAAAGGCAGTGGAATTATCTACGAACTTCGTAAATGTGTTCCGGAAATCAATGTATAATAAAAGTAACTTCAAATAAATTTCGAAAGTACAATAATTCTAACTTAAATTAAAGGTGTTCGAGTTTACCAGGTTTGCCCTGAAAAGTTTGTGGCAAAATTGAGCGAACTTATCGTAGAATTCCGATTCAATGATGTGTGATGTAGTTACTGTTGACGTTCGATGTAGGTAAACGTGCCAACTTTGGAAACTTAATTGGAATACCTCGAAACGAAATCGTTGCAAATAACTGTTACATGTTCAACAACATAGATGTTGAAACTCGTTCACAACTTCCAAACATCTTCACTTTAAAGTGTTTAGCGGTCGCGTTGGGTCGTGAGAAAATGATGATTGGCATTCAAAGACGACTCAAATCTTTTTGTATTTGACTATTATTTTTTTGAGATGAAACTTCTATAGAAACGTAATCGCGGAAAATTGTGGGGGGACGGGATTGTAACACGAAAAAAATCGTCACTTTTACAATGAAACGGAAGGGACTTATTAGGTACGTTTTCTTGAATAGGAATTTTTATATGCGTTATAATTTTAAGCAAAGAAAGTTCCAAAATCGAAGCGAATAAATGTTCCATATATTGTAATAAAGCTAGCATTTTTGTTAAAGTAGAAAAAATACCTACTTTCTGAAAGCATCGGACTGTGGAACAAAATATTTCAGACGATATCAATACGATGACATAATAAAGTATGTTATGGATAAAAGTAATTAATTTAATAATGAAATTTCAAAGTCATGGACATTTTAATATCAAAATTAATTTTAAACGTCAACATCCCTGGTCAAAAACACAACGAGTTAACTAGGTTGCACAACACCGAGTAGATTCTTTTGCGGTTGCCAGCTTTTGAACATGCTTCATCTGAATAATTATCGCTGGTTTCTGCTTTAGTATTCCATAAAATTGTATCTTTTTCTCTCGTGTCCTTTTTAGTGACTTCCTTTGGTTGTTAAGGTCCGAAAGTGACTAAATTTAGGTGTAGTAGTAAAGGTAAGTTATGTATAAATTTGTGTTATATTACGTTTAAGTAGGTATGTACTAAGACTATAGTGACTGAAGTTTTACTTTACCGCGCAACAATTGCAGTCGCTCATTTTTTTTGATTGAGATTATATTAATCGGATCTTGGGGATGTTATGACATCTTAGTTTTCATAAAACGTCTGCTTTACTTTAAGTAAAAATGGTTTTGTTATAAAGTGCAATAAAAATTTGTAGCGTTTTTCAAAAAGTTCATCTTGAACATCAAGTTAGTATTTTATGATATTTTTAAACAGCTAGGAAGTTTTAATATTTTTTGCCGTGTAAAAAGGACAGATACAACAAGGTTAATTTTATAAACCATAAAATAAAAATATTAAATAACTTTGTAAAAAGTAAGTATACCTAATGAGAAAAGTTTAGCATCCTTTGTTTTACTCACAGTAATTAAAATATTACCTAAGGGGCAAATCTAAGAACTAACGACATTAGTTTTTTATTTCCAGTCGTAGCAGGGAAACAAAAAACATTTTTAATAGATAAACGTCTCTGCAATATTTTCATTTGATTGTAAAGAGATTCATACATTTTGTGTTCAAGTCATCCTCGCCTACCCATGACCAATTGAATCAATTTGAACAAACACAAGATCCTGCCGTTGGACATCTTGTGGATCTGCACCTCGTTCCGAAATTTACTGTAAAATTTGTATTTTAGTCGCATTAACAAGGCCAGTACCTACTTATTAATTATACGGATTTTATTTGGCTGGCAATCGGTGAAGCATTCGTTATTTCTGAAATCAAGGGGCAAAATTGGCCATTTACCACGAGGTGGCTCTTATGTTACCTTTTAAGCATTAAAAAATAATGGACATAGACCTTTTTAATGTAACTTCAATTACAATCGCCCAGAATTAATGAAATCCTGCTTGTCCCTTGAGCAGTTATTCATTTTGTAACATTTATATTTGTCAAGAGGGAGGCGTCATTTGAGAATTTGGTGCTGGATTTTCCGGATATTATGATTAATTAAAAAGTAATATAGCGTCGTCTCTTGTCCGACATGATGTCGTTTTCCTGGTTCAATTGGTTGTATAATTTATCGTGATTACGAGTTACTAATTGTGATCTCTGTTAACTAAGCTGCTAGAGATAATTCGTATCTCTTTGTTCATGTTGTTTCAACGAACTCTATCGCAAGTGCCGCTTTCTTACGGATTATATTTGGTAATAATAATCATTACGGGCGTCATGAAATTTTAGGGTTAACTAGTCGAATGGCAAAAACCGGAACATATTTTTTTTATTTTTTTCGGCTAACAGCACAAAGTAAAATTGAGTTTGAATATTAAGCAAACACCCGGGACTAGAGATCTTCATAAACTTTGATGCAGTTTGTGTCCGATTTATGCACTAGTCGAATAACTTTGCACCACTGTACCACATTTTCTCAAGCACATAGACTATCTTCATCTCGTAATCATCGAATGCCTCAACGCCTGTACAGCGTATACCCTTTGTGACTTTTATTTGACATTTACCTTGATAGGTCGCTTCGTGATCTCATCTGCCAAGAATTACAACTTATATACGTGAGAATGAACCCGACTTAACCCGAGCAACCTACATAAGGTTGTTTTCGTTATCTAAATATCCGAAGTAGGTCAAATTATTCCAGGGTTTAATTAAAACGAGTAAAAATAAGCTTCAGTTGCTTGGTATTATTTCAGTAGTCGACTGTTATTTTTCAAAATAAGAGGATAATTTTAGCCGACCTTAATTTTGTTTTATGAAACTGATACTTTCGACTTATAGTGCTGTATTTTCTTATCCCATTGTTCTTTTGAAGGTCATGATGGAATAGGTAAATTCTGCAGCGTATCGATAACAAGAAGGTTTAATTGTTACAAGTTTAATTAATTACTTAATGCTTTTCAATATTACAAGTATGTCGATGTTCTAGGTAGGTTCGTACCTATGCTATACGTCGCTAGTTAATTTGACGTGTGACGTGGGATACGATAAATATTTAGTTATACAGTGCCTAGAACAAATAAACAGATTGATAAGTAAGATAGGTGTAATACTGGTACAAATGTTATATCTCATGCTCTAGGGTAAACTGAGGAGTAATTGGCCATCGTTTAGTAATTGGCCACTTGAAATTTCAATTTCCTATAATAAGAATTTTATAATAGTTACGGTACCTTTGAGAAGTGTACAGAATCACGTTAGGTATTACCTAGCTGTCATATTTATTATTTTTTCTTATTATAAAGCATAGAAAGGTAAATGGGCATTTTGTTCGGACCGGTGACCCACAAGCGTTCAGTAATTAAACTAGTCAGAGTTTGTAAACGACCATGAATACCTACTACCCGATGAAATGAGTCGCATTGCTCAAAAGCATGGGCGAGCTGTTTTATTAGCAAAGGAAGATTTGCTTTTAAGTGTAATGTAAAATGTTGTTATTTAATGTTGTTTGTTGTTCAATGAGAAGTAAAACACTTTTTGTTTAACAGATTTCAAACGATTTCAAAAAAAAAGGAGGATCTTCTCAATTCGTCCGTATGTTTTTTTTCTTCTTATGCCTGTTGCCTCATAACTTCGTACCGGGGTTAACCGATATCAATAATTTTTTCGACATTCGAAAGCTAACGCCGAGGCTGCTGCCGTGTGGTCCCATTTTAATTAAAACATTTGAATTAAAAATCAATAATTATGAAAAATATACATTTTCGTAAAAGCGCATAACTTTTTTCTCCCACGTATTTGGATCAAAATATAAACATTGCGTGAAATGCTAATCCTAAACCTTTATAAAAAACCCTATTTCATTACTGAATGCGACTGGATCAAAAACGCCCAATGACCTTTCAAGTGGCCAATTTTATCTACATTAACCAATAACGCCACAGTTTCCCCTATTTTACTTTAACTATCGTCTCGTCTTGTATGTTTCTGGTTTTAAAAATGGAAAAGGCTTTTATTCTATCTGTATTCTGACCAAAATTCGCAATTTCTTATGTTACATCTTACCTACAAGGTACCTTTAACGAAACTCCATTCCCCAATAATAATATATCCTTCACGATCATTCCCTAAGCTCTTTGGAACCCCACGTCAAGCCCTATTACCTGACTTAATTTCTTGGCAGTTTTAACTTGATCCTGCTCTCGTGGATGCTCCTGGCTTTATAATCTAAAAAGCTCTATTCGGTTTTTTCTACTCGTACAATTGTATATAGATGGGTGTTAAGACATTTATTATTTTAGGTGTTATTTCAGAATAATATTAAACATTCGTTGTATACCTATTAACTGTAATATAACTTTATTAATATTTCACGTTAAATTAAAAATAAAGTTTTCGCATCATTAACAACTAGGTAATACCCAAACTCAACAACTAGGAACTAATTAACTTACATTTCAATGAATGAATAATTTTACATACATTGTTGAAATTCATTATCTCTTTCGAATACCTGTCCTAACAAAGGATATTAACGTGTATCTTGATATAGGTAGATCTCATTTACATCTCAACAGTTACCTCTAGAGAGCTAGACGTCCGGAATTACAGTCTTTATTATTTCTCCCCTGTTTAAATGATACTTGGAAACTTCAGCTTGCGAGTCGGGACTGCGATAAATAATGATTAGGTATATTATCCGTTAAAGAAGATAAATGATAATTCAGATTTAGAAACTTTTGTACGAATTAAGCAATTCGATTTTTAATTTTTGTCCACTTATAAAAAGAAGAAAACAGTTTTTTACTGTTACATTAGTGAGTAATTAAAAATGTTAATCATTAACTTTCACTACTAAAATGAAGTAGTTCAAAGCAGTTGAATTAATAAGTTTGAAATAATTATATGTTTGCAACACCTACAGTTAAATGCAGCTAGTAGTTATTTATTACGAATTACGATGTAAATTCGATTCAGAAATAATAAAAAATACATTACTTACACCTAATTTTCAAAATAAGTTGCATTTATTTAGTTATTTAACGCCGAACAAAAAAAAGTTACTGGTCCAGCTTAGAAGAGAGCTTAGAATTGAACTTAATGTCCACGTGTTTGTAAAGTGATCCAATAAATTTGGCTGTTAAAACGTGATCGATCACCATCAGATAACATTTTACATTGAGGCGTTTAGTAGTCGTTACTGGCATTCAAAGGGTTACAGAAAACGTTGTCGTCGACTATTATCTGTCGGGTAAATAATTTGCGCAGTAATTTGTCGACAGATTTGTTTACTGATAGTTCGTCTAATTATTACCTAAGGGCTCTAGATATGATGAATGGGATCAGATAAACGCGGGCACGATTACACCTTTGAATTCTAAGCTTTGAAAATTTTGAAATGTCAACAGCTTTAAATGATTTGCTAGACTTGCTCAGTTATTATTCATCACTTTTATTTTACAACAACATTTTGTTGTAAAATAAAAGTTGTTCATTAACAACGAAAATATTTTCATACAAGTCACAACATTAGTTTTATGACTGTTACATACCTACACATCGTCATGAAAAACATTAGCAAAATTCGCAGTGACAAAAAGACAAATAGACATACTCGTATATTTTCATAGATCCGGAAAATCATGACTATGGGTCTATTGGTGTATCTATTTATTTATTAGGTGACCCTGTAGACGCTGCCCTGCAATGTATACTTACTATAGGTATTATAGTGACGCCATCGATTCGTAAATGTTTTTTCCCCGCTCCTATTATTGGTAGTACTGTGATTTTATACAGCCTATAAAATTCCTCAAAAAATGGACAATTCAACACAAAAATATTTTTTAGTAGTTCCTAAGATTAGCGCGTTCAAACAAACAAATTTTCAGCTGCTTTATATTATTAGGATAGAAGTATAGATTCAGTTCTTTATTGTGATATTCTAAGGGCGCATTCATGTAGAACGCTGGTTACCGGCGCTGATCTGCCAGCGCTTATCGGTATAGTCTAAGATCCGAATCTAAATCGACATTCATCGGATTGATAAGAGAATCAAACACACTGATAGAAACTTTTTTTGATAGTTAAAAATATTTGTTAATATTTAACAAATAATTTATTAGAGACCACTTTTTAGTGCTTAATAAATATTTCTTAGTATTTAAAAAGATTAATTAATATGTAATAAATGAATATCAGATTTATTAAACACAAAAAAATAATTTTAAATACCTACTAAGAAATATTTGTTTAATACTAAAGAGTGGTATAAACTAATATTTATATTCTGTCCAGGATTTTTGTTGTCTACCCATTTTTAATATATTTTCTAATATACGAAATTTATTATAAAATAATTTTGATTCTCTTATCAACCCGATGAATGTCGATTTAGATTCGGATCTTAGACTATACCGATAAGTGCTGACAGATAGGGATAGGGATGGGCAAATGGGAAAAACATATCGACATTTATCTTATCGATATTTTCCAAATGTATCGATATATATCACCCAAGAAATTTAATATCGATATTTCGATATTTTTTGCCCAATATGCAATTATTTATAAAAATTGCCAAAATATTTGAAATTTTAAAGTACCTAAATACACATCTGGCTGCTATGACATCAGTTTTATTATTAAAAAAAATGGTTGCCTGTAACGTCGGTATACGGGCGAAAGTTTTACGTGACAACGACTTTAAGTGGTAAAATAATTTTAATGTGAATATTCATTCGTATAGTAGGAAGAAGGATGAAATAATAGTAACAATTTAAAACATTTATTTATACTGTCTAACCGTCATGTGAAGGCGGAAGCAATTTAAGTTTAATGTTTTATTTTTGTTAAATAGTTCCTCACTTGTAAACAAGATGGCATTGTACCAATTTGTGAAACGCGCTAACGAGTGTAACGTGGAGTTTATATAAGAGAAAAATTTATAAAGGGCAATGTGTCGACTTCTTTGGTTTTATAATAAACTGCTATTTTGGGTTTGCAAGCAGTTGTGGTTATTTGTGAAGTTGACCCTGCGTTCCCGTATCTTCATGGGGTAAACGTATACAAAGAATTATATTTAAAACATTGTAACACCATCCGCCATCTAGCGCTGCTAACCGTTAGACCATTAACCATTAGTCACAACTAAGTGAGGTAACAAACTAGTTACTCTACTTAACCATAGATGGCGCTGTACCATTTTCTGTACACTGTTACCAAGGAACGTGAGCGGAGCTTACTAACGCAGTTTCTTGAAGTGCCTCCCGGCAAACCAATTTATAAGACGTTGTCACGTCAAAACAGGTTTATGTACCTGTAGCCAAGAAAAAATCAACATACAGTGCCACAAAGTTATCTGGTCCGGTTGCCAAAATTGCAACTAATGCAAATGTTATAACTGTTGTCAGACAAAGACAAATACAGTAGCGCCCCTCTTACCGGGTCAGATTAGTTTGTGGCACTTTACCAACCAAACCAACAAGCAGTGTCATTGTCATAGACAAGTAGGTCATAAACTGTAGTTTTTGTTTGTGTTTGAAGCAAAGAAACTGAACCCATATAGCCTACTGCATACCTACTCTTTTTCTAAATTTAAGAAATCGGATTGCTCAAATAGGTACATGATGCGATTCATGAGCAGACAGCAGAGCTTTAAATAAATAAATAATAAATCTGAAAAAATATCGATATTTTTTACCCAAACGGCCCAAACCTATTGGCAGATCGGCGCCGGTAACCAGCGTTCTTTTTGAATGCGCCCTAAGACTAGATGTTATAACAAGCGGACATGATACTTATTTGAATTCTTTGTATTCTTATGAAATAAGTATGTACTCAGTATATTAACCTACCGATCAATTACATTGTTAATACAGGATCCTTCAGTAAATTTATTTTTGAGTATACCTACTTCCATCTTCCATTCACCTGTACGTGGGGATGGATTCCCGGTAAGCGCAGTAAAGTGAGGACATAATCATAATACAGTGTCTGGTAAAGTAGATTATCATTATTCTCTTTATTAGACCTCTCTTAGTAAGTATGCCATGGGGCACTCTCATTGTATAATGGATATCGAATATTGATACCTACGATACCGAGGCCGGGCTCTACAATTGAATACTTTTACAGAAAATCGATGACATTCTTGGTTATATTTTCGGGCTTACAGTTTACTGTTATAAGTGGGCTTGCATTTGAAACAACCTGTTAAACTTTTTTCACTTTTAATCACTAATATGATGTACACAACATTATCTATTTATTCCCCCTTTAAGCAAAATTTGACATATTTCAGAAGACAAGGGATGAAAAATATATTTAGTAGCCATCTTGAAATGTATCTTTTATAACAGAAAGGCCCTTCGGCTAAACTTTGAAGTTGGAAATCTGATATCTGAAATACGGCGCGAGGCATCATGTTCCCAAAACATTTAGACGAGCCTTATTTTTATTTAACTTGCAAATTAACCAAATTTATATTTGTGAAGATCATTTTGTATACCTATAAAGATCTTTTAAGATATTGCGATTTAGTCGCATAAAAGGGTTTCAACATTAATTAAGCGTAAAAGCCTCTGAAACAAATAGTATACCGGAGATATTTAATTAACCTCGTAACAGAGCCGAAACATATTTCTACGTCGTGGTGTCGCACGCATATATTGAAGTATTTGCAACATTTTCTGTACGAGAACAATAGATTAATTTGCCCCCTCGCTGGGATCTCAAACTAATCATTCACTCGGCTGAATACCGCATCTGATGAAGCACCTTTTCGAAAAGGGAAAAGGAGCAAAAATCGTATACTTCAGTGTTGTGCATTTTCCATTTGAAATTAGAACTGGACAAGATTTTATGATGAACTTTTTTATAATAAAATAGGTATACTTATTAGTTTTCCGCCCACCGCCCACCCGCGTGGAATTCCTTGAAGTATATTTTCCCGCCTTTTAATGAACTCGACTGCGCTATTTTTACCATTTAACCTCATAAGAGGAAAGAGGGAGGAAGTTATTTTGAAAACTCCTTTTTTAGCCCTAACGGTCGCCTCTTCAGGAACTTATACTTAGATACACAATAAATTCCATTGAAGAAATATTTTTTTTCAATATATCCTCTAAGGGGGGAAATTCCAAAACTCTTCTTAGTGCTCCCCTACGCTCTCCAAGGAATAGGTAGGTATACAAAATTTCACCTTTTGGGTTCAGTATTGTAAATAGTAGTACTTTGGTTGTACCTACGTTGTCTGACGTCAGCCACTTAGTATTGGGAGATTTATTTATATAACATACTGTAATGATGTGCTATTTTTATATAGTTATATACAAAGATTTGTATTCAAACTGGTTGGGTTCTTAAAATATATTTTGTATTTTGGTTTTTATTATATATTTTTAAACTTCGTAGAATGAAATGTGTGGGCTACAAATAAGACATTCACGTTACTGAACTATAACAGTGTAATTTTAAGTCAAGTAGGTACGAACCTACATGTACAGGCAACTGAAATTGATTTATTAATTTTGCCTAAGAATTTCAAAATTTGCCATCATTTACTAGATAACACATTATTATTTATAAATAAGATGATAATAGACATGGGCTAAATCCGTAATAACCAGCGCAGACAAAGGATATTCATTGCGTTAAATATTTTAGATAATATATGAATCGCATGTATTCGGTATATAAGCATTGCGAGAAATAGAACCTTCTTAGAACGGAAACTTCTTTCAAAATAAATCCGGAGTCTTGGAATGATGCCTTTGTGGGATTCTCAATTATTAAATGAGACCCCTCAGCAGCTATCTAATGTAGAAGGAGAGAGAGAGAGAGATTAAATCTTAAATCTATCCTCGCCGCAATTTCCTAACGTACTTTTCTGGTTTCAATCTTTCGTAGTTCTATAATACCTTTAACAGCTTTATGTTAGTGTGCAATAAAATCGTATTAGTTACACCCCCACAATAACACGGCAACACTCTCATCCTATCTGCATAGTAAACACGAAAAGTGTTCAAACACATTCAGAAAAGAGGGCTTTACCGATAGGTCTTTCAGAACTTAAATACTCCACTTTGTCTAAGTGCACTCAGCTATAAGAGTGTCCTTTTATTCGCCTGTCTAGTTCCACATTTCTCAATATGTTGCCAGCAGCATTAAAAAGTAATTTCAATTTCTTTTAAAGCTTCGCTTGTTTACGCAAACACAATCGATGGCCAAAGCAAAATGTGCTTTAAAACAATGTTGGTCTTTGATAATAAGATGTGAAAAGTTGCAAGTAATTTTTTCAAAAAGAACTTCTAGAAAAAAAGTGAAGGTGATCAAAGATTAAATATACATATACAGACTGTAAATCGACTGCAGTAGTATCAAAGTAATTTAATTCTAATTAAAAATTAAAACTTTATCCAATTTAAAATTATTATAAATGTTAAAAATGATATTTTTATAGGATATCAAATTCGGTTAATTAACGTAATTTTCATTAAACATCTGAACCACACGTTCCTTAATTATCTTTCGCTTACAATATCACAGTAGTGTTATCAAAATACTCCAAAAAGTGCAACTGTTATTATGTAAAAGTAAAACATCTATACCTATTTACGATATTTGAGAATTGAAGTGCTTTACAATTTAGTTTAGTAATCGCCTCGTTCGCTACTAGTCTCCAAATTCGATCTCATTAGTGGCGGAGTTAGTGGTTTGTAACGAGCCGTCAAATTAGGACAATGGCGTCCTACTTCAAATGTCAAATCCACTCTCGCTCGGTATAATCTTTGTTTAATACCCAATCTATTATAAAAATGTAGCCTCCTTAATCTTGAGAAAATGTATGTAATATTTGTAGGAAGAGAGTGCTAATGTATGTTAAGTTATTAATGTGATTAAACTCTTAAGCAGCATATTAAGTTATGAAATATTGAACTTCATAGTTAATTTTCAGTTCTAGAGGCTTGGGATAACATAAACTTAGATATTGCTTGGTCTCTACAACGTACGCTGCCTTACTCCGTGATCCGTAGCACTTCCGAAGTGATTATTATTATCAGTTACGTCATTATTATCATAATCGACGAGAACAATCACCTAGTATAGTGAAAATAAATTGGTTGTCTACAAAGTCGGTTTACGGCATTGAGATACTATGTACTATGGTTTACGGATGATAATTTTACACAACAAAATCTTTGTTACATTTTGATTACATTGATTGTGCCTCTCGTTTCAGTTCGGAACGTGACACTTTTTAGTGCATTCAGCTGTTGTCAATTTTGATTAGATATTTATTTACTTCTAATCATCTTCTAATAGGAAATTCGTTCCAGAACCTCCATTTCTATTAGCAGTATTTGCAATTACCTGCATGCCCGAAAATTTTTCTGATTCCCGAAAAACCATACTATTCCTACGATAACTCTACGTAAATTTATATAATAAAAGCATGAATAAAAGTAAAACGGCTAAAGCTAATATAAATAAACATATTCTGGTTGTTGGTTTTAGTGTATGGATTATGTAATGCAGTCATACCTACAAAGAGATAAAATTATTAATGCCTTGCTCGAATTTTTATTACGTGTTAAAAGGGTATTAGGAGGAAAGTTGTGTTTCAAAACTGATTTCAGCTGTAATGGTTAACTGCCGTCTCTTCATACTTATTTAAATAATAGTAAGTTGTGTTCAACACGCACGGGTAGTGGACAAATATAATTATTATGATGATACGTAGGTGTGAACTCGGTGAATAATTTGTTAATCAACTGAAAAAGATGTGGATATCACACAAAAATTTAAACAGGTTTCCCAAAATTCAACGATAAGCGGCAACTGGAGGGTGGACTTGCTCATGACTACGTTAGGAAAAATGAGAAAAAAAATCCAGCTTTCTTTGTTTTCATAAAAAAAAATTTTCGAAAATATATACCCTTTCAGTTATTTTGAATTATCACGACCATAGTTTTTCAAATATTTCAGATTTGTTTATTGTATCGGCAACCCAAGTAGCACCACAATTCTTAAAAATCCCAGAAACCCTGCAGTTTTTACGCAAAAATCAAACAAACTCAAAGATTTTTACTTTCAGTCTACTTTATTTAGCTCATCATTGTGTAAAAAAATGTATGAACACTACTGCAGCCAGTTTTTTAAAAAGTTGACGCATCTAACCAAAATTACAAAATAATATTAAAATAATCCAAAAGAATTATAAAAGTAAATAATTTTATAATATATAATATAATATAAAATGCGTTTATAAAAATAAATAATTTTATAATAGAATAAAATTCAGCCCAATCTATTATTTTTTGTAAGTATCTACCCCTTAACTACCTAGCACCTGTTTTTGTCACTCTACCACCTAGCATAGGTCTCAGAGACTAGAAACGGATTAAGTAATAGACTAGTCCCATCTCAATTCTAGGTAAACTAAACCAGCTTGGCAGGCGGGCTTACCTACTCACAAAGTAAATGACAGAAATAAATGACAAAAATTCTCTATTTGTTTGCACTATGTAGGTCAGTAATTTATAAAAATGTGTATTTATTCTTCTATTTTTTGTGTATAACTGTTTGTGCTATACTTACGTTATTTGTGTTATGTATATCGATAAATGTTTCAATGGCGGGTGCCTGTGAAATAAATAACTTTAAGCAAATTTTATGTTTCTCACTATCTATAGAACCATCAGTCATTCTTCGAAAAAGTTTTTATTATTTTGAGATTATATCCAATACTCATCTTAAATACTTATTTGATGAAGTAAATGTATTGTTATGACTAAAGCTTTAGTTGTCGGAATTTGAGCGCCTGGGATCCGCTTAACCTTTTAACAGTTTGACATTAAGTAAGGTGATCCATGATGCACTTACTCCTATAAATAGCTAAATAAAGTTACTTATTAAGAAATAATGAAAAATAATAGGTACTTAGTTGCTTGTAACTTTATTTTACCTCACATTCAATTTGCTGTATGCGTTTGAGCCAGTCTTAAGCTATTACAAATTTGTCGTAAAATCTTTAAGGACCATTTAAGACGGCTTAGTCATTGCATGATTAAAGCGTAGTTATGGCTACCCCATTAAGTTATTTGACGAGCGTATACTGCTACAGGGTACGTATGATGTCCCCTGTAATAAGTTTATGTCGTCTATACTTTACTAAATGATAAGTGGTGAATGGCCAGACTTCACCCGGGGAAGGACCACCGCCCGCTTTTTGACGTGGGCCTAATAATTGTTTTAAAAGCAATTGTGTTCGGCTTAGTAAAGATTATATAATAATGGTATTTATATTAAAGTTATTGGTTTTATGAATTACATAATTATATTGTTGAATAATAAATTATTCAGTTTAAACATTCAATATGGAGAAGATAAGGAGTTGCACTCGCCGTGTCTTCAAATTTTACTATTCAATATTGAAATGACACATTGGCGAAACTGCGGTAAATAAAACAAAAAATTGACGTTCACAAGTGTGTCTTCAAATAAGTACGTGTAGTTTATGACCTCATATTCGAAGTAATGCATACCTAGTAGTTCTATGAGATATTAATTAGCTATTGCATAGACATACCGTTTCCAGATCTTGGAATTTATCACTTAAATAAAAATTCAATGATCTTGCAATGTAACATTAGAGCACAATAATCTGCGTTCCTTTTTTCACCATAACATGAAGTCAGTAAAAATACTTTTTATTCCAGTCACGCTGATAATTAACAAAAAAGTTATGTCTTTTTCATGAGATACATAGAAATGTATCTTTTACATTAACTGTCAGTTGCAACACTTGCAACAGGACTGTTCACAGTATTATAGAAGTTAACGATACATAAAAATTACAAAGAAGAAAATTTCCCGAAATCCACGTCACAAAATTCGAGAGCGCTCCGCCCTAATTCCTACATGTTGGGTGGATTGATGCTTATCCGCAGTTATTATGGATTTTATGTCACGTAAAATGCGCCACCGCCGCGATAGCGGAGTAAAATTACTCGTCAACATATTTGTTACTTTACTTGACATAGGCTATCTACACACAAAGCACTTTACGGAGTACGGAAGTAAAATAGAAAATCCAGTTTGACATTTAGCAGAAACAAAAATGTTGCAGTGTCAATGAATTACAAAATATAGGTAGGTACTTACTGCACAAAATGAAATACAAGTGTTGCTGGCTAAAAAACGGGCTTTTTTCCCCAGCAATTATAAGCGATGTCTGTGGTATTATATCGAAGTCAATGGCTGAATTTTAAATCTAAAAAATAATAATCTGAAAATTAAACCTAAACTTTGTGCAGTAAAAATAAATAAATTGTGTCTTGTCTTAATACGTGTTAAACAATATTAAAGGAGATGTTTCAAATCCGGCCCACAATATGTACAGTACCTCGAAAAATCGAGAAAAATTCATGGAATTTGGGAAAAATAAAGATAAATTGCTTAAATGCATACTTTTCTGGTACAAATTTAGTATTTATAATTCATTTTTATCAATTTTCAACATGGCGTCTTGCCAAGTTGTCATTGATCATAGATCGCGAACTGTCTACTGTCACTTTAAATGACAGAATTG
Organism: Hesperia comma; assembly: GCA_905404135.1. NCBI lineage: Eukaryota > Metazoa > Arthropoda > Insecta > Lepidoptera > Hesperiidae > Hesperia > Hesperia comma. Next base: position 19,917,918 of record FR990014.1, on the reverse strand, counting down.
TAGGTACATATGTCAAACTTCTATCAAATTAACCAACATGGCGCGTGATGACAACTTGACCGCCATGACGGACTTTTGTTTTTGTGTTGCAATTTTAAGTGTACATTTTTGTGTTATACCACAAAACTAAAGCAATTTAAAGGAATTGGATGATTGAAAACTGTTTTAATTGTGTTTCTCCATTTTTGAGTATGGTGTACAAAGTGGTGGCCGGGGCTCCATACATTTTGAAACATCTCCTTTGACATTTTTTAAATCTACTTGCGGTTTTAAATAATACAAGAGACTAATTATAATGTGTTGACGAAAGTGAAAATGTATAATATTACGTGGAAGAACTCGACCAGAATGTAAGTTCATTAATTATAATCTTATATATAAAATTCTCGTGTCACAATGTTAGTTACCATGCTCCTCCGAAACGGCTCGACCGATTGTAGTGAAATTTTGTATGCATATTCAGTAGGTCTGTAAGAAAGTGTAATACCTAAGTAGAAACATTCGTTTCATTTTGCGACTGTTTAGTTATGTCATCTTGATTATTAATTAATATTAATGGCCTAATTTTTTAATTTAATAATTTTAATAAAATATAAGCGAAAAACAGAATCGACAGATTCCAAGTCGATTTTGAAGTCTATGAATAAGAAAATATGTGAAACATTAGGTATAGGAACGTACTTAGGTAATATTAGTAAATATATTTGAGGCTTTTCCAAGATTTCTCTAGGATAAAATCATCAAGTCCTTAACTGATGGCGATACTCTCTTGGCATAAATACATTCCTATTTTTAAATTGGTTCACAAATGTCAGAAAAATCACTAGCGTCGTGTCGAACATTTTTCAAAAGTTATTCAAAACTTGGTTGAAAAGAAATGCAATTAAAATGTTAGTCAGGCGTCTTGCTCATTTATACCCTGACCTCTTACACGGGCGATTCCCTTTTATTCCTCGTCATTAACCCGGATACCACAGTGGAAACTGTTCTAGGATTAAAAGAAATAACATATCATATAGAACCGCCTCTTTCTAGTGATATCTAGGTCAATCACTTTTTTATCTCGGTCTTCTTCTCTATACAAGTGGACAGATCGTAGAAAAAGAAATTCCAATTACGTTTGAGGCACTTTTAAATTTTAATTTAAATGCGCATTGGAAAAAAGTTTCCTTCATAAAATCTCTATAGCTCCTTCAGCTCTATTAATCTCGGGAATTATTGCAATCATTTACATTTTCCTTTATGCTATGGATATAAATTTAAATGCAGAATCGATTATTAATATCAAAATCATGAAAATTATCCTGAGAATATAAATATCCAGAGGAAGGAAAGGATTGGTTTTCAGCACAACTAGTATGATAATATTATGTAGCACGATTTTCCGTTTTATAACGATTATGGTTTAAAATAAAGTGTAATAAATAAAATATCATTGTTTTTTTACAAAAAACAAATAACTGACTTCAACATCGACGAGCAGAGTTAACGCAAAAACTACTCGCCTGAAGGCGCTCAGTTTAATCCATCTACGTGTAAAATTCTCGTCACTACAAAATAATCAAGCAAACACACGGTAACTGATGTAAATGGTTGCGGAGTTCCCTCAACTGTCTATCGGCTTCATCAGACTACAGACCTTCATTAAATTGTAGTGCTTTATAATATAATGTTTAATGAAAATATTACCAACACCTTAGTCGCCCCCACAATTTTCGCGAGTTCCCCTCGTTTTTGCTAGGATTCAATCATTAGATCCTGGTGTCCTTTACATGGGACCATCCTTGAAATAACTACTTTCCAACAAAAAAAAGAATTATTAAAATCGGCTCATAAATTATGAAAAAATCCCTAAACACACATAAAAAAGCATATAATATATGTACATAATATACGGTCGAATTGAGAACCTCCTTCTTTTTTGAAGTCTGTTAATAAATCATAATTGGTAGCCTAGTACTAGTTCAACGATTCAATAATTCAGAACCCTTTCAAATGAATAATACATAGATACCTCCACCGTTTCGAATATCATTGTGAGTAAATCCGTCCAGAAGAAGCCCTATTTGACCTTTTAACAATAATTTAGAATGAAAAAGGTTTTCAGTTTATGTACATATGTATGTAGGATGTAGCACATTCTGTCCAATTAACATTTTTTGGTATTACATATTTATGTACATTCAAAACATACTAGTGAGTTATTTTCTTTGGATTAAGAACATTTATTTATAAGAAAAGTTAATACCTGCTTACAAAGAATTTTGAGATCGAAGTTTATTTGTATTTTAAAACGATACCTCCATTTTTTTATATTGGACATTCAAATCCTATACAACGCAACCATTCCAATTCCGTTCAATTTAAGCTCCGAAATGCACCGAATTTCCTTCTAAAATGCTCTCGTACTAAATGTAATATTTTTATAGCATACTCATATCTTCCTTAGAAAATGGAGCTTAAGCCAAATTTTAAGTCGAATAGATGGCACTTATATTTTACAGCACACATTTTACCGTAAGTGAAGTGGAGGTTTAGATAATATGACAAATGGCCGCGCTGGGATACTTCCGGCGTCAGTAAGAAGTTTTCATTGAACTCCGAGAGCTTCGAAATGTTTTCCTGGTGTAACTTTATACGGGTTTTGATCAAATAAGGCTGAAGTGACTGTACTTTACATGCAGTATTTTTAAAAATGGAAAATTGGACAGCGAAATGCAATATTCATATACGAGAACTAAAGTGGACTTTTTTATCGGCAATATTTACGTTAGGTATATCGCGCTGCATGTAAAGTTTGTGACAAAAATTTAACAACTAAAAACTAGTTTTAAAAGGCTGTACCTACGTAACCATTGTTTTGGTTTGTAATATAGGTAGGCAGAGTATATAAACATAATGTAAGTCATACAATGTTTTTGTTTAATTATAATAAAACAATCATTATCATGTCATATTTTTAAAGTAAAATAACACTCTTATATTAAGTGTTGTAATTGTATCTACTATTTCTTTAGTTCTGTCTCCTGACAAGTAATGTTTTAAAGGATTATGCGGGTTCGACAAGAATTTCCTTCCGCAGGTCAGAGAGCAGGCTTATGGAAAGCTTAGCTTTAGTTGGCTTGAAGTAGATAGATAGATAGATATAGCCTTTTATTCAGACAGTTTTTTTTTGTTTTTTATATTATGTAATTATCAGTTTCCTGTCTGTGTGTCACAACTGACAAAGGCCTTCTCCAACCGTCTCCACTCGTCTCTATCACTGGCTACCCTTGTCCACGCCCCCCCTGCCACTGCTCTAATTTCATCAGCCCATCGTCTACAGGGTCTTCCACTGTTTCTCTTCTTGTCACTTGTGAACCAATTCATTATTATTTTGGACCATTTCTCACTTCCTCTTATTGTGTGGCCTGCCCACTTCCATTTAAGCTTTTTTATTGTCCTGCTGATATTAATTTTAGTTCTTGCTTGCTTACGTATTATTTCTATTCTTATTTTATCAGACAATCTTTTCCCAAGCATACTTCTTTCCATGGAATTTTGGCATGTTTCTAACTTCTTACTGTGTGTTTTTGTGAGTGCCCATGTTTGACAACCATATGTGAGTATGGGGAGGATGCATTTATCGAATAGTGTGCGTTTGATACTTATTCTAGTTTCACTATTTCATTACTTATTTCATACCCCAATATTGTTTCCAAGCATTTCTTATACGTCTATCAATTTCTTTTGTGGTTAAATCTAGATGCGAGATTATTTGACCGAAGTATAAGTATTCATCGACATAGTCAATCATATTGTCCTTAATTTTGATTGGTTCTCGCTTTCCATTGGTCATGGCTTTCGTAACTTGAAGTAACTCGTTGATAATTTCTTCTTGAAATTTCGATTCAACTTTATTTTATTAGTAACTTTAACTTCAATTAAATTTACTTCACCTAAAATTAAACTTACCTGTATTTTATGTCTTTTACAATGACAAACTTTCAGACAAAAATTCATGTCCTGTTTTAACCCCTTCAAATATATTTTTCCTGATAATGGTGTACCTAATCTAACCTATGTCCTTCGCGTGAAAATAGACAGACAGAGTTACTTCCGTGTTTATAATATTATTAGGGATTATTTCGCATGACGTGTGCCCTTTAAACTGGCTTAAGCAAACGTGGGTGTGGAAAGTCGTCGGATGGGTGACATAATTTCTTTCGCGCCTCTGTGCTTCAGAGCGCACGTTGTCTTAGCCTTATAACGTCAAAAGTAAATAAATAGGCCTTATTTTAGTCATTATATAAGAACTTATGACATTAATCTACAGGTACATCTATTTCCATTGGGGCAGATTGATGGAGTGCGCTCTAAGTTTCTACAATACTTAAGGGATGGGACAGTACCTACCTAATGGCAAAAAATAGTTAGAAATTATACCTATGTATTTGTCAAATAAAATGATCACTGGGAGGTATTATTCGTTCATTTAACAATAATATTTAAAATTCATGATATAAAATTTTACAAGTGCAATTTATTAGGGTTCCGTACCCAAAGGGTAAAACGGGACCCTATTACTGAGACTTCGCTGTCCGTCCGTCCGTTCGTCCGTCCGTCCGTCTGTCACCAGGCTGTATCTCATGAACCGTAATAGTTACACAGCTGAAATTTTCACAGATGATGTATTTCTGTTGCCGCTACAACAACAAATACTAAAAAACAGAATAAAATAAACATTTAAGTTAATAAATAATATTTTCGATGCCTCAGCGATATTAGTTACCTTACGGTCGAAGAGATGGCGTTACATGTGGCTAATATGTAGTCCATGCTTTTAGTTACCAGTCGGTCCACGAGATGGCATTGCTTGTGGCTAATATGTAGTCCATGCTTTTAGTTACCAGTCGGTCCAAGAGATGGCGTAGCTTGTGGCTAATATGTGGTTACAAAAAACTCAGTAAATATTTAAGTGAGGTTCTCATACAAAAGGCCAGATTTTTTTGGCGTTTTATACATAATGGGTACGGAACCCTTCGTGTGCGAGTCCAACTCGCACTTGGCCGGTTTTTTTATCTGTTCGCCATTCATATTTTATGAGTGCGAAAGTCTGTCTGTCTCTGACGTTTTCATGGCTGATAGTTCCAGACCAAATAAGACCCAGGCTCACACATATTTATAGGGTACTTTTTATTCAAATAAAAGTCTTGCAATAGGGGATGAAAGTTTGCATGAAAAATCTAAACCGCTTGACCGATTTGGATAAATTTTCTCAGCAAGATATTTGATGACGTAAGGTGAAATATAGGCTACTTATTTTTTTACACAAATGAACCTCTACTAAGGTGATGAAATAGTGGATTAAAATGAAAGAAAACCTTTACGCGGAATTTTAAATTACCTATTTATAATTAATAATATATAATAAATTTTCGGTACATAAAAGTGCTTGTATAATTAGAATAATATTCTTATGGTTATTTATAGTCATTATAGTTCATTTATATTCAAAATAAAATGAATACAAAAAACCAAAACTTTTAAAAAATTATACCTTTTATGTTGCGGGACAAATAATTGTTAAAAGCTTATCCGTATCAAGTTATTTTAATCAGGCTGATGTATTACGCGACAACGATATTAAGTACAATGGGCACGAAACGGCTTTTCGAACAATAAGCTTAATGTATATATATGATTACTTTTAGCCCCAATAATATACTAATTATAATTATATCTATATATCCCCTTATCGGTATGTATATTTATCTATTGTAATATATACCTGTATGTAGATATGTATATATTACAATAGATATCTTATTGACGTAAACAATTGCCTATACATATGTTAAACAATTAAAAGAATTATTATAACCCTCTGTATCATCGCGTAGCCTATAGGCAACATACCGTTTGTACCCTCGCCAAATTCATATTATTGATTTTGTTTGGTTAAAATGCACCGTAAACTATGGTCAACAAACCAATGTTTCAAATTAGTTACAAAAAAACTAACTAGATGGCATTATCTGTCGCAAATCGAAGTTAATATTTCAACTGTCGGTAATTTCAACAAGTACGTGCGTGCTCTGATTTGAAAAATAGTAAAAAATTGGATTTTGAGTGTTTTTGGGTATAATATTGCGAACATGGACAGGTAAGTGCATGAACTTTGATATTTTTAATTAATTTAGACAAAATTAATATTATTTTGTACTTATTTTTGAACATTTATCTTTGTTTCTCGTAGGCTACATTGACCGAATAGGTAGTTATTCTGTATGACAAGCAAAATGTTTATTATGATTTTATAATATTCCAGGAGGGCTCGCAAGCGGCCTCTTAAGGACTTGGAGATTGCTGTCGCACTAGAAAACGGTGCAGACAGTGAAGACGGTTTGGATTTTGACGATGACAGCCTCGAAGATCCTGATTTTATACCGGGATTGGAAACATTTGAAGATGATACTGCCGGTGTAGATATTGACGTGGATTCTATAATAGAAACCTTAGAAGAGTACAACGAAAACCCATCTACTAGCGCAGAAATTGCTCCATCACACGTAAGCCTTCCTCAGCCTTCTTCAGCTCAAGCCATCCAACAAGGGAAGAAAAATAAGCCCGCCAAATTGAATCTACGTTGGAAGAAGAAGAATCTTCAGCTGATTCCTGATCAGCCTTTGTTGGAATATCTAGCTAAAGAAGGCATCCATGCTCTTGGTACGATAAGAAGGAATAGAATACCGGATTGTAAGTTGCAATCAGAAAAGGTCATTGTGAAAAAAGAGCGTGGGTACTCTGAAGAATATGTAGCCGATGTCAACGGGGTCGATGTGTCTACTGTTGCTTGGAAAGACAACAAAATTGTTATCCTGGGTTCAACTTTTGCAGGACAAAAACCTGAAACTGATGTTCGAAGATGGGATAAACAGAATTCAAAGTATGTCAACATAAAGCGACCCAATGTGGTTGGAGAGTACAATCGCCACATGGGTGGCGTCGACCTCATCGACAGCATTATGGGCATTTATAAAATACGGCTGCGTAGCAAGCGATGGCATCTGCGCCTTTTCTACCATTACTTAGACCTCACGATGGCTAATGCATGGCTACTTTACAAAAGAGTGTCTAAGTACAAAAACGTACCAGGATCCGGCCGTTTATCATCAGCGGATTTTCGTCTGGAGGTTGCAGTATCTCTTTTTAAAATGGGCACAAAGTCTGTTATGTCCAGTCGCCGTTCGGTGGAGAACGAGCTTCAAGCCAAAAAGCGCAGAGGACCTGCTCAACATGCACCTCCAATGGCAGTACGACAAGACCAGATTGGGCACTGGCCTATATGGTCTGATAAAAAAATCAGATGCAAGTTTCCAAAGTGTACGGGATTTACCCACAATACATGCGAAAAATGTGGGGTAGCATTGTGCTATACTAAAACAAAAAATTGTTTCAGAAACTTTCACCTTTCATAGAGGAAATTTTCTGAAACAGTTTAAAGTTGATTGTAGATGTTTCTGGTCTATTGTCTCAGTGTTGCCTCTAGGCAACACTCCCTTTTTCTTTAATTTCTTCGAAAATAAATAAATATGTAAAAAATCCCGAAACACGTGTATTTTATTTTTTCGTTGTTAGACTAAATGCAAAAAATTAGAAAAATCCAAGTTCTTGAGTGATAGAGGGATAACATGTAAGCGACAAAGTCTAAGCTATAATTAAGTGTCCATTGATGGTTTTCTATAATTGTTGTGGATTTTGACATAATAATAATGTGGTAAATGCTGGTAAAATTTCCAATAAGGGGCAAATCATAATTCAACAGTGCAGCCCATACCTAACTTTCCTAAACCTGAGTTTTGGACCTCTCACCATTCCAGTGGGCATACGCACAGAGGCGGGCAATAAAGGGCAAAAAGGCAAAAGAGAGCAAATTAAGTAAATTAAATGAAACGTTCGAGTTTACTAGGAAGTGATACAAAAGCATTGATTTTATGTAATTCGCTTCGCTTGGAACCGCTTCTTTCGGGGCGTAGATGGTTTGGCCGTGCCCGGGCGCTATTTTCGAGGATTAATACAAATCCGATATCTCTCCTAATCTCATAATACGTGGCTTACGGGGCAACGACGCCAGCATTTTTCAATCTGATAAGGTGTGCATTGATTTATTCCGTGTTTATAGAGGACCGATTTGAATATAGGTAGGTAGGTACATACGTTGTTACGTTACAATAATATGAGCGTTATTGAAATTCTTTACGTCCTCTCTGTTTGTTGGATATTCCATATGAAAAGAATTCACGCTATTTCAATACGAAACCATAGAATTTTGTAGGATGATAGGATCTTGAGAGGTGAATGTAGCTGTTCCAAGTCTTTTCACGCTATTTTTAATTACGTCGTTCTAGTGACGTTGAATGTTTCTTCTCTACGTCATTTTGCATTCTACTCTCCCTTCTATTTTATTCCACTTGAGAATTTCATATTAAATATATGTATACCTATGGATAATTACTACGAATTAGTATTACTCTTTCTCCTTTACCGAAGTTGATAACTAAGTGTTCGACGTGTGACAACCCTAACAGTTGTGCAACACAATAGCTTGTTAAATTAAACAGTTTAACTAAACATTTTGTGAAATTTTTGTATATTATAGGACTGGTTGCCTTTTCTCTTGTCGCTTCGTCTCGATTTTAACCCCTCGTCAATCTTTTCGCATACTACATATTCAATAGATTATAGATCATTAGGAAGGTATATTATATTTAGAGGTCCGAAAATGTCAATTGCCATTCGAAAAACTTATAACGTTTTGGGAAACAAATTCCACTTTGCCCTTGTGCACTGATGCCGGAAGCCAGTGGGAAAACGCACAGAAAAAAAAACTCAGCCAGTCAATGATGTCGGGGTTCGGGGCTGTGTAGTCGCTACATATTAGGGCAAAATAAGCAAAGTTGACTTACTTCTTAAATATACTCTGTTTAATCTCAACTACAGGCGCAGGCGCAGGCGGGGCGGGCGTGCGGCGTGCGGGCGTATGGCGCTGCTGTACCGCGCGACGCGGCTCAAGGACCGCGCCGACACCCACGTGTTCACGTTCGTCGTCACCCGATCCGCCACCAGGGAGCCCGATCGTGACGTCACCTCCAAGGACTTCTGCTGCGCGCATCAGCGATGGGCCGTCGCGTTCAGTCGCACCGATGCTTCGCTAGGTAGGCTTGGGAAATTACAAATTGGAAATCTGTAACTTTACACCTGTTTATTATGTTAATATCTGAACCGAACTACCAGGGGATCATGTCACACGCAAGCTTACTTCCAAGGCTCGAACTGCCATCTCAACCAATTAAGTAGTACTTTACCACTATTTTAGTACCTTGATAATCAGGAATACTTAATTACATTTATACTTACTTACTTAATAATTATGACGATTATTCCAAAGTAAAGATTAAAAAATAATAGCCTTTGTGTAAAAAAGCACCCATTAATTAAGTTTCACTTGTGCGTGATCACTTTTATCGTCACCTACCAGGTAAACGACGATTCATTCGCGCTGATTTAAATTTTGATAACCCCGCATAATTTATTATATTGTAAGCGCGTGCTAAATTGCTAAAGTGCCATTTATACGTAATGAACTCTTTGTTACAGGTGTATACCTAGTATGGCGGGGCTCATGCGATGGGATGCGAGTATATGTCGATTTTACCTTCACGTTACTTAGCCGAGACCATTTTACTAGCAATGAAGGATTCTCTGGCAAGCAGGTTCGATTCAGTGCTGGCTGTGCCGCCCAGGGGCGCGGCCGCTGTGTCACCCTCGCTGAACTCAACGCTAAGTTCGCGGACGCTCGTGGCGAATTTCAACTTGAACTCATTATGTCACGCGTCCGAACTATATACTCCTGCGATCTACGCGCTCCACGGCTAGATACACCGCCGATTGCTTTCGCTGGCTTCGATTGGTCAGTGTCTGCTACTGGGGGAGGGAAAGAACCATTGAGCCTTCGTCTGGTTCGATTGTCAGGAGAAGGTCAACGTTGTCGGGTACGATATGCTCTTGCCCTCGGCGAAGGTGAACGAAGGATACATTCAGGTCCGCTCGAATGTGTTTGCGATACCGAAGGTCGAACGCCACCCTGGACCCCACGACCGCCATCTCGTCTCGTTCACAAGGGAGTGCGGTTGACGGTAGAACTAGTATGGGCGAGAGCCCTGGCTGAATTAGCTGTACCATCAGCCGGCCGCGCAGCCACATGCTATGATCGCGACAAACAAGCGTGGGCTCTACGATGCGACACCCATTCGGAGACGGTCCGCTTACACATGTTATACCGAGACGTTCACCATGTGCCACGTAATCATCTACGATACGTGAGCTGGTCGGCATGGCTGGTGCGAGTTGGCACGGCCGGGGCCGAAGGTGAGGCCGAAGAACTTCCGGGAGCACCTTTTGAACATTATTACGCCCAAGACAACGCAGACGAGGGGCTCATGATGGAAACGGCGCTTCGCGTCGAGGATATCTCCCGTCCCGGTTGCCCTTTTCTGCATCCGGGAGGTGATCTTCGTGTCCGCCTCGAATGGGGCGACACATACTTGCTCTTTCAAGCTACTTATCATGTCTACGATGATCTTTGTCGACTACATGCGCACCAAATGAGGTAAGAATGCTCGAAATCATGGTCACTGAATTTGTACGTGTAAAAAGTAGGCTCTAACAGGTAAAATATTTCAGGCGCGAGATTACCGCTCTTCAGGCCGAAAATTATTCCCTGGAGCGGCAACTATTCAGCTATCAGAAGAGCCTGGCGTACGCCCAGGCTCAGGCGGGGGAGCCCGCGGCGGCGGAGGGCGGCGGCCGGCGCTCGCCCGCGGAACGGTCGCTCTCCACGGACACAGAGTACGCGTGAGGCCGAATGGGACAGCGCAGCGTTCAGTGCGCCTTGCTCCACTTCGTGTACGCCCTTTACTCTTCTATCCCTTCGACTGATTCTGACGTTTTTGAGCGATTTATCTATTTTTCTAAACGTTTTATGGCGAGGTGCGCCTCGTCCGCACCGCTTTCCGCCGGTTGCCTGCACTCTCGCCGCTCGGATCTATCGATAGCTGATTATACTTGACTACTTTTCTATTTATCTGTACATAAAATATATTTAGATATTATATATTATGTATATTTCTTAACTTGAAACTCGAATTCATATACTACAACAGTCGATTTATGAATAAAAGTAATTTAAAAAATGTTTGTCTTTTTTTGCCTTATAAATAATTAAGTCTTATGAACTTCGATATTATCATAGAATTACGTAAAATCTTTAATAATAGAATAGAATTTATTGTAATGTATCGATTAATGAAACAATAAAGTGGATCAATTAAAAATATGATGCGACCTTATTTACTTAATACTTACATTTTGTTATTAGTCTTATCCCTGGAAATAAAATAAATGTTTAGGTAATCATTTGACTATATAGGTAAGGTACAGCCCTACACATTAACAACATTACGAAAAATATATTGGCTTACGCTTACCTATATCTCACACAGAAACTGTTAAGTACAATTCGAATTGGACTTGCGCGCTAATTAGGGTTCCATACTAACTTGTAGACGAATAATTTTACTATACTTAGTAGGTACTCGAAGTTGGTTGGTACCTATTTGATATTAATTTCAAATTGATACCTACTCCACGCGTTTATTATAAAGCACAGACAGAAAATGAACAACAACGTGATCCTATAAGATCCTTTAAGATATACGGAACACTGTAAATCAGTTCAAATTGATGACGTTATTCGTACCTGTTTAATATAATAATCCACTTAGATAATGTTTTAAGTAGGTAAGTACGTGTATGTATACCTATCGCGATCACCTACGCCACATAATATTATTTACCAACACAAAGAGGTTGTTAATACAAATTTGTAAGTAGGTATCTAATCAAATTAGCATAATGTAGGTGTACCTACTTAGTTATGAAACACTGATAAGTAGTAATTAGGTAGATACTGATCAAGTAGGTATACCTACCTATCTATTATAGTATGAACTAATAAGTAATTTCGCACTAACATCAATAGGTATTTGAACGTTTAATTAATTAAACGGCGATAGTGATCTACTGAAAATTTGGCGTTTCTGCCCAATCAAAGTCAATTTGGTCTTCGTCCAACTTTTAAAAGTTCACTTGAAAACACGGCTGAATTTTAAAATGAAAAAATGGCACCGTTACTGAATTGGAAAAATAATTGCACTTTTTCTTTTGCGAATAGAAAGACTCGGAGACCAATTTGAAGTTCTTAACATTCAAAAGGTTTGACGTTTAATTTTCACCTGGTATTAATTTACCCTGGTTGAGTTTTTTACTTTACTTTTCATTCTATTTGCCTCCCAACGATTAGTTACCTAAATATTTGTAGTCATCGGTCAATACATAGCATTTAATTTTATTAACTACCTACGTACTTATATGACCTACTTTTCTATTGATATTTTTATTAGAAGACATTATTATGCATCATTAATTTTAACTTAACCTTTGTTCTAATAATTTTGTAGTTTAATTGGAAATGGTAGCTATCTAAATTTGAAGTTTTTTTGACTTCAACAGTCGACAAAGGAAAAGACGAGCGATTCGATGATGTGTGGATAAGTAGGTATATTACATAGTAGTATTATATAGTAACACCAAAGATTTATCACTGATGCGTAGCTGGCCAGAAAAAGGCTGGGCAGCCGGAACAGACCATGTCGTTTCGTTGCTAATTTGATGCAAGAAGGTGGTATAGTAAACCCAAGTTAAGATTGAAATGAGGAGAGGCGCTGTCGGACGCATTTGACCAATCATTGCACACTAGTATCTGACAGATGAATGACCACAACGAATGACTTTTTAACATGGCGGCGTTAGTTCCAATTTTTGCCATTTCAGAGATAAGCTGGGCGCACTGTAGCTATAGTGAGGCCGCGCTAACTATGCGTTCCTGAAGTCTGTCATTCGACTGGGCGATGTACCTAACTTTGACTGGCGTACAATTAATTGACAATTTTTTAATATCTTTTAATTGCCTTATTAACGAGTGATAACATTAAAATCAAACATTAAATCGAATAATTATGTCAACTTACAATAATTGTATTAATCTTGGGCTAAAATTATTACAATTACTTAAATAACAAATATAAAAACAATACCTTTTAAAAGAAATCCACGTCAAACGGCGCTCGTTCAATGTTATATCCATGTCATATCAACTTTTTGTTTTTGTAGTGATGTGACATTATAACAAGGCAATTGTAACTGAATATTTTTGTAATCTTAATACAATGTCGGTAAAATATAAAATAAAACGTTATAATTTTATAATATATTATATAATGTACTAAGTATTCAATATTAGTAGTTTATGCAACTCTCATATAATGAAGGGTATTAAAACACGAGTGTGAGTTTATGAAACGAGCGCAGCGAGTTTCATAATAGTAACGAGTGTTTTAATACCCGTGTTATATGCTGTTGCATACACTACTTTATCTTCACTAATGCAATTTAATTTGTATTTTAAAAACAAAACACATTGCGAAACATTAAATTCACGCGTACGTGTATTGTCACAGTGAACTTACCGCCATTAAAATCTAACCAATGAGAGCGCAGCTGCGCGCGCAGGGCCAATCAGGAGCGAGCGCGCGATGTTATAATGAGATTTTACGATATCGATGTGGATATTATACCATCATGTGAAATTGCTTAAATCGAGTGTTTTGTTATCTGCGCTATAACAGTAGTAATTATAAGTCAAGTATTGGAAACATAAGTAGAATGTTATAACATTAGTGTAGATAAAGTTAATAATATTATTATAATAAAGGTACGCCCAAACATAGCTTAGGAAAATTTGTGTTATAATATCACTCAGGTGAATCAAATGAAAATAAAATAAATAAATAAAACATTTTAATTTTTTTCTCTTGATTACATTCAGAAATTATGACTTAAATTCAATTAATTGATTCCTTATAATTTTATATATACCCGTTCTATTGGCAACGTCATAATATTTATAATACTTATAGCTTACTTTTTATAAATTATTATAATATGTTACGTTTTTGTTACTAATATTATGTATTTATATTGATTTCAATCCACCACATAGCGAAACATGCGAGACAAAAGAGGACTGCGCTGAAAACCAGTAGCGATGGTTCCTACCAGTTCCATTGCGCATGCTGAGCGTAGCCCTTTTTTGTCACGTGGTATGGTACGAATACATACCTACAAATTAGCTTATAGAAGAATGTTTGTGTGTTAAGTGTGTACCATACTATTGTGGCAAAATAAATGTTTTCTTTCTTTCTTTCTTTCTTTCTTTCTTTATTTACATAACGAATAGTATTATTGAATATATTGAAACATAATTCCTTTAAAAATAACAACATATAAATTGAATAAATATTATGCATAATGAATGCATGTTGTTATTGTTATTTGTTACAACGCATAATGTTATTTATTGTACATCACTAGTCATGACGAATTGACATGTGTCAGGAACGCATTCTCATCGCGGCCTCACTATAGTCAACCGGGCTTCAGCTCTACCATAGGGCTCTACCACTAAGCACACTAAGCTATGTGGATAAGTGGGCATATAATCAGTATACACAATAAGATAACTATATCCTCTGAAGTGCAATGAATGAAGAAATTGTGAATTAAGAAATTATTGGTACCATTTTTCGCCTAACCGGTATCGGTATCGTTATTAAACTAGAAGCAACAAAAGTGATTGACAATAGTATATAATATTTGCAAAGTAATTCTTACGTGGCGTGCGTTGCATTAATGACGATGCTTATAAGTTTTAAATCATTATTACTTAGTCTTCAAACATATTCAATTCCTAAGCTGGTAAAATAACAGACTATAGGACACGTTATTTTATCTATGGAGAGTTGTCAAAATGCACTGTGTCAAAGTCATTGTCAGTGTCAGTGAAGTCAAAACAAAAGTTATTGTTTTGTTGATCGACGATCGTTCTTTGAGTTCTGTCGGTGGAGAAGAAAACGTTATTGTGTAACAGCAACGCATAGAAAAGTTAGAAACCATGGCACAGGGCAAGCTTAAAATAAAGAGCAAGTTACCAGCAGGTGCTAAAACAAAGAAAACGAAAGGGAAGGCCGTGACGAAGAGAAGCAACGCGCCTGTTAAGAGCAAACCAAAAGCTATAGAACGGAATAAGATGAAGGCTAATGTGACTAAAATGGTGAACGCGGCAGCTGAACAGCAGCTCAGAGCGTTGGCCACAGACACACCACAGTTGTCGGCCGCCCAGCAGCGCGTGGCCACGGCACCGACGGCTCCAGCGCCCGCTAAATAGCATAACCTCAAAAGTGCAATGCAAGTATGTTGTGGTGCTGTCAAAAACGTTTTCTGTGAATGTACTCAAGTGTTTGAAGTGTATGAACTGTTTATGTTATCATGTACGTTGTAATAAAGTGCTATGTTGCTGTTTGTGGTGGTTTTCATTAGAGATTCCCAAAATCCATCAGTGAAGGTGAAGGTGTTAAGTTATGTTTATTCTTACAAAAGAACATATAAATAAATAATGAGTTCATTAATGATGAGTTATAGTACACATACTGTACTGATCATATTTATTTGTTAAATTATTCTGTAATTTGTGTTAGCTTTACTGTCACTTAATTTAGTCAGCATTATTCATGTCTAGCCTAAAGATGACAGCTACACAATTATATTATTATTATGCTGTTTGTTAAATTTATTGTTTAAATGTCTCCCAGACAATATTCAGCATCCTAGTGTTATTATAACTAAAGAAATATTGTAATAATAATACCATTTCATATTTAAAAAACTCACATTGGAAAATATACATAATTACACTGAAAACTTTTAATATTGTTATTAAAATCTAACTCATTCAGAAAGAAGTCAACTGATGGTTAATGTTTATCGTCACCAAAGAGTCATCACCGAAGAAAAAATTGGTTCCCAACGAGCTAACCTGAAAACGAGGAGTTGTTTGGTGGCAGCCTGAATTTAAAGGCTGATAGGTAGCCAACCTGCCAGGCACAATAACACTGTCACTTAGAATTTTACTATACTTACATTTTTTGTTGATTCAAAACATTGTTTTTCAATTTATTTGCTCTTTTGTTGGATAAGATTTCATAGGTATTACACTATTTACCTCTCTTATACGTAACAATTTGGTATACTGTCTGTATATTCTTCAAATATCATGTCAGCATGTTAAGTGTGTCAAAGGAATAGTAGTATTCAAAAAGTAACTTACATTAGTGTGTGAAATGTATTAACTTCTCCATATAAACATTAACTGTGCAAAATTTCATACAACTCTGCAGAGTTTACTCTTCATGTAATTTGTCTTTGTCATTTCCCCAAAGGTTATCTGGAAGAAATCGCTATTGAGCGATAAGATCGCCTTTTGTGCACAACTTAAGTGAATTGTAGCATAATTTCTTTATTTGTAACTGTGGTGTACAATAAAGTGTAATAAATAAATAAATAATTTGTTCATTAAAATGGATCAAATTGTAAATGTAGCCTGTACGTAAGATTATAAAAATACTGAACTAAAATAATGATTAACTACTTATTGAGAAGCCTATAACATAAAGTGTTAAAATCATATTGAGGCGATGTTACTGGCCAACCCATGGATGTTTTCATACTGTCCAAAGACTTAAACAATAGCTATATACTATTTGAATCGCCGGGAATATGAAATTGCCACAATTAATTATCTGTGCTCACAGTTTAAATTAGCTTAGGTACAAACAAAATTTACTTTAGGCATTTTTAATTCTCGCCCTAAATCTACAATGAACCTTAAATACAGGGGCGAATGTTGGCATTTGTGTAGGTAGTCATTAAAACGAATTCCATATCTGACGCGAACGGAGTATTAACGACTAGCTGACCCAGCAGACGTTGTCCTGCAACATACATTATTAAGGGGCTACATCCGAAATATGGTAGTTTTAGATCTAAGATTATTTTTAAAGCTTACCGTCTATATCTCCGATATTTAGATATATGTATCTTCACTATGTAATAAAGAATCTCATAAGAGCAAAACCAGTAAAATGAGAAGTTTTCTCAATAGAATTTTTTTTTAAGTTAGGTCCAAATAGTTATGGTTTTCAAGTTTACTACAAAAGTTTTTATAATTAGTTGATGAAATTATTTTTAAAACATAGTAAATAATCAAAGCTAAGTTTTCATAAGAATGAAAAACTCAAAAACCGAAACAGTTTTCATATTAAAAATTAAAATGCAATTGGCACTTACGTCAATAATATTAAAGCTAAAAATAGAACATTGCTATCTCACTATTTGCCTATAAATGAAATCATTCCATCTCTGTTTTTGAGCTCCGCTCGTTCGGTTTTACATATTTCGGTTGTAGCGCCTTAAGTAGACGCTCGCGCTCCGTTTTGGGAAGCTTGTTGCTCGTAGCGTGATGTTATATTTATAGGCTAAAGCCTTCCTCCATAAATTTACTATTCAACACAAAAATATATTTTCAATTCGAACTAGTAGCTCCCGAGATTAGCGCGTTCAAACCAACAAACTAATAAACTCTTCCGCTTTATATTATTACAGTATAGATATAACCGAAACTGAAGGTTTTGCGTGCCGCTCCACAGCACAGAGACGCTCAAGAAATTGTCACATTACCTACTTCCGTGCCGACCGCGCCCGCAGTTGCTTGACCCCGCGATCACTTACATTATTACTAGAATGAGAAGACAATCCGCTGGGCACTCCCCTTGAGACAGATTACTAGATAAATTGTGAATGTCAGATATTATTTTGATACTGAATTCATTTCTTCGAGGCGGACTTAGTAATTACATGATCCTTACTATCCTTACCAATACATTAATATGCGAAAAGACCTCTGTCTGTCTGTTAGGCTTTCAAGCATAAACCACGTTTAATTTTTCAAGCATTCCGTAAAGAGATTTTTGTCGGACGAAGTCGCGGGCAGAAACTATTATTTTGAACCGCAGGTTTTTTATTTTATATTTTGGTAAACTAGCAGATGGGGCATCGTATAGTAAGCAGTCACCATCCCCCATGGGCGACACGAATGACGCAATGGTTGACATGCAAGCTCGATTATTTACAGCAGTTACTTGTGTTTGGGCTTGTTATTTGTATTGAGAAGAACTTTACACCTGGATGGGTTAAATCGAGCAACACCTACCAAGAAGTTTTTGAGTTATCTCTGCTCCGCTGCGGTCGATTTTGAAGTCAGGTATTTCTTTTTTGTAAAAAGTTATTATATTTAGATATCCACTTACTTAGGTGCACTGACATCAAAACATCTTACCCATCTCACTAAAATTGTTAAAATTCCCACACCTTTAGCAGCGTGACGCTAATATTTGGTACCATAACATGATCCCTTTTCAGGCAGATGACACCTGTCTCCTCTGTTCAAGTAATCCATGTCTGAAGAGCAATTTATTTTATACCGGTAGGTAATCGCTCTCGCTTCCCTACAGGGTACCTACCTTTACCTTAGCACCCACGCCTGAAAAAGTGTTTAGATGGGAGTCCCTAACTTTGTTAATTTATCAATCAATCTTTATTTGCCTGAAATAAGGTCTAAAAGGTGTTTTGTGAACATTTGATGTACTCTTATTCTACCTATGTATTTGGCATGAAAATTAACATAAATTATTTTTAACAACTTTAAAAAAAACACTTTTTAATCTTTTTATTACCATTGAACACACTTGATAAGTTAAAACATTTACTACTACTACCACTAACCCGTCCACCAATCCGCACTGGAGCAGCGTGGTGAAATATGCTCTAGGCCTCCTCAATAATGAGGAAAGCCCTGTGCGATAGTGGGCCATTGGTGGTGGTACTACCACGAGCGAACTTTAGGCTCTAACAGGTATTAAATTA
The DNA here is from genome assembly GCA_905404135.1 of Hesperia comma. Classification (NCBI taxonomy): domain Eukaryota; kingdom Metazoa; phylum Arthropoda; class Insecta; order Lepidoptera; family Hesperiidae; genus Hesperia; species Hesperia comma. Next base: position 19,898,940 of record FR990014.1, on the reverse strand, counting down.
GGTATCTATTAAGTATTGTAACGGGTGTAGCTGCCGCCATCCAGCCACATCGCCAACCACTGCCGCGCCGTGTACGCGCCGCCTGCCAGCGCGTTGCCGACCGCCTTTCTAAGCCGTAGAACCTGGCCTTAGCCAAAGCCAAAGCCATCGCCCGCCATATTGATGATTCCCTCCAGCCACAGCCAGGCAGCCGTCACAGCCAGACGGTGGAGGGGAGGTGTCAATATAAGCCATAGCCATAGCCATAAACTTAGCCATAGACATAGCTCTAGTAATGTATACTGTTTGGAAGGACGGATGTGAGATAAAAAGAAAAGTAAAAGTGACGGAAGTTTAGTTTAAAAAGGCATTCTACTTATTATAATTTGCCATTGAAGGAAAATCTTATATTTGGTTCGTTGAATATAAAATATCCCTTTATTTAACTCCTTTTCACAGTATATTAAGTACTAAGAAGAACTCAAGAATACCGTTAGGTATAAATAAGATGAACAGGTATATTCTGATAAAATTTCGCTTAGATAAAAGTAGGTACCTACGTAAATTAATGATTTATTTATTTATTAAATTATGAATTTATTCTTTCATCAGGCTCCGACATGTCCTTGTTGAGTACAGGTGTTGTTTTGCTTCGTACCATTGGTACGCACTACCTAATATCGAATAATTATGTTTATAAAAATATAGGCCTCTTGATAGAATATTCAAATAATAATACATTCGCCTTGGATAACACACACTTGGATGAACACACAATTAGATTTATATAAATAGAAGCACATGCAAAAGTCCACTTATTTATTGCTAGATAACTTTCTAGGAAGTGCATAAATCGGAAGAGGTTAGTTTCGCCTTATCAGTTTACGGAACTTTGCAACCTTCACTTCTATGATTTTTTGAGATGTATAGGTACTTATCTATTCTTTGCAAATAATATGTAGAAACGTTGCTTTCCATGCAACAGAAAGAGGTAGAAAAATACCTATTGAAAGAAGCGCCATTTCCCTGAATCCGGCAAATTCTATTCCGACAAAAATTATACACAGGCGTTGAATATTCTCTCTTGTTTATTAAGTTTCTGTAATTACATAGTTGTCTATGAGAATGAAAGAAGTGGCAAAAATAATTCCAAATTAGTAAGTAGGTACCTAGATATACAGTTAAGTATAGAAATGATTAGACGAACACATCGAGTAGGTACAATGAAAAGCTCATTGTACTCAATTGATTTGCAATTAATAATGATGACTAACCAAAACAACGCTTATTTATAAGATATTTGCAGAAAATAATTTTATGAGTAGGTAAGTCATACTTATCAAAGAATTGCTTTGTCATTGTTCGGTCCATTTTCTGTGAGAGTTCTAAGTAGGCTTTCCGATTTCTTTTCCTCGCATAAGTAGGTTGGTATTATAACTTCTGTAATTTTTGTACCTACATAATGGAGTAGAAATCTTATATCAAAGTAAAGTTCAATTACCGATAGACTACATAGATTCTTATGTAGGTACTAGCTGACCCGGCAAACGTTGTTTTGCCAAAAAAAAATTAAGGGTGAACAACCCTTATAACTTAAGAGTATGAAAAATAGATAGTACCCGATTCTCAGACCTCCTGAATATGCATATAAAATTTGGTAAAAATCGGTAAAGCCGTTTCGGAGGAGTAAGGTAACGAACGACACGAGAATTTTATATATGTATATGAAACCTTCGGCCTTCGGCATTGACATTGATATTTCGTATGAGTATAGAGGGAGCTACTAGATAAAAGAATAAAAAACGTTTTTCAGATATCTTTTTCCTCATGTCAAAACTAAGACATAATTTGTTTAATATTTTAATACGATAATTTAAATAAGTAAAGGTATTGTTAAAAGTTATGTTATGTACACAAGGAAAGCATGGACATTTAGTTGTTGATTCTCTTTTCTTTCTAGGTAAGTAAATATTTCATTAGTTCATAATATTTTGTTTGTAGAACCAATTGTATTTTAATAAATAAAACTCTTTTCTTTCTAGACGAATCACATTGTTGTTCATTGCTTGAAAAAGAAACCCTAACCTTATAAATCAACAACAATTATCGTACATGTAAAGCAGAAAAAACACGTTGCTTAAATAATGGAGAAATTACAATTTGAATTTACAATAAAAGCAAAACCAGACGATAACAAGACGAATATGTATGCCATAACAACTATTACGGATACACAAAATCAAACTTATGTTGTGCCTAAAGAGTATCAATCAGTGCATTTACACAAAGAAATACTAAAGCATGACATATTTGTAAAAATAAAGAAGTCCCTCCAGAAAAGGCACGATAAAAGACAGGTATGGATAACACTAACTAGGGAAATGAAATCAATATATCTAGATGATGACAACATACAATTTGATGGATTTCTACTTGAAAAAATGGAACAAGGTCATGAAGTGCCGTCAAATGAAGCTACATTGTTAAAAAAAACAGAAAATAAGACAAGATTAGTAGCAGAGATTTCAATAGAAAAATTTTCAAGAAATACATCAAATGTTCAACAATGGATAAATACTTTTGAAAGTGAATGTGCTCGTTTACAAATAGATACAGATTTACAAAAAGTTGAAATTCTAAGATTACTACTGGAAGATACATGTATAGATTGGTACACATCGATGTTAATCAAACATACCATAGACTCGGATTGGTCAGTTTGGAAGAGAAGTTTAAGTGAAACATTCGCTGATAAAGGCTGGTCACCAATTAGGTATGCTATGAATTTTAAATATATACAGGGATCAATGTTAGAATATGCTCTAAAGAAAGAGAGACTATTACTGGAAATAAACAAAACAATAGATACACAAACCCTTATTTATTTGATAGCCACAGGTCTACCAAACTTCGTAATGGATAGAATAGATAGAGAAAGCCTTAAAGAAGTAAACGATTTGTTTAACTGCATAAGAGGACTAGAAAGTTTAACAAGAAAGAATGATACAAACAGGAATTTAAGCATGGGAAACAAATACAATAAACAAGAAATAAAACAAACTGAAAAAAAGTCATGCAGGATTTGTGAGAACAAAGGGAAACTAAATAGATTTCATCCTGAGAATGTTTGCTGGTACAACCAAGAAAAAAGAACAACCGATGACAAACATTTTAATTCTAACCCAATATTAAAAGTTGAACTAAGTAATGAAGATTCAAAAAACTAAGATTCCCTCCACTAATTGAGATTGCAGTGATGTTGAATAATACATTAGTAGCCAAGGCGTTGTATGATCCTGGTTCTCGAATAACATTAATAAATTCAAGATTAGTTCAGGTGACGAATATGAAGCCAAATAATGATTATTATGACACAATAAAAACAATAAGTGGAGGGTGCAAAACTAATGCCCGGTTCACATTATTCCAGTACGGCATTCCAGTCCAGCGCTGGAATGCTACTGGAATAATGTGAACCGGGCGAACCTGCACTGGAATGTACCATTCCAGTGATCAAATCCAGTCCAGTCGACTGGAATAGCGGTCTATTTTTCATTCCAGCGCGCCCATTCCAGCGCCACTGGAATAGTGTGAACGGCTAATCCAGTGCTGGATTATACGTTGAAGAGTGAATACAAATTGTTATTTTTTTGGGATAGGTGATAGCGTCGGTACAAAAGTCAACTCGCCAATCTGCAAATGTCAAAATGTTCAGGAAGGTGATTTTAATAAAAAAAGTATTGCTGTAAATCAGGGATTTCTTAAAATCAATTCAAGTTAATGAATTTGTATACTATTGATGACCCTCTATAGATACAATTAGACAAAATAATGTATTTCTTACCTGTAAAAGAGATATCGCAGATTGATTAGTTGACTATGGTAATAAAATAAGAATTTATGAAGAAGTACACAATAAGAAAATTGCCAATCTGCCACTTAGACTAGTTGAGCGTTGTAGGTTTACAGTTGTACGTTATATTGTACTACAGTAAAGTATTCAATCTGCTTCTTAAACTTACACTTAGACTAGTTGACCATTGTGATTTTCACAAAAGGTGATAGAATTTGAATATGGTCTATTAAACTAAATTCACATAGATTAGTTTACCTTTGTAGAATTTTAATTTTTTGCAGTTAAGCAGAAAAACGATTTCTAATAACATCTGTATTTGAAATGCCACAGATTCAATATTTTGCCACAATATGAGTTGTGTCATAATATTGATGTCCATGTATTTAAGTCAAAACTGCCAAAATAACACTTTGGCTAGTTGACTTTTGTACCGACGATAGGTGGTGACTAAAATGAAGTTAACTGAAAACCAAACTCTTCAGTTTGTTTCTTTATATAGAAAACATGCATGTTTGTGGGACATCACGTCGGGACGTCACTTCTTTCTTGAAAGCATTGTCACTGTAGTGTTACCGATCTACAAGCTTTTGAACGACTGGAATAAATGTGAACGATATGATCCAGTCCAGCACTGGAATGGATTACCGCTGGATTACTGGACTGGAATAAATGTGAACCGGGTATTAAGGGTTAATTACACTGGATGCGGAGTTATTGCAAAAGAAGATTAAAATAAATGCATTTATCTTTGAAAATGAGAATTTTGAATATGATCTTATACTAGGATTAGATGCAATACAGAAATTTGGGTTGACTCATGATGAGAATTTAAATATCCAAATACAAAAAAATCAGAATTTCAAAATAAGTGAAGATACGTTAGAAGATAAACAGAATGAAGGTATGGAAGAAGAATATGCAGTAAACTTTAATGAAGGTATAGATACAATTAAATTTGATATAGACACAGAATACTTAAATACCGACCAAAGGGAACAGATAAACATATTATTGGATAGCTATTCGGAAATTTTTGCTAAAAATAAATATGACACTGGGAAAGTGAAGAAGTATGAAGCCTGTATAGATTTGCAAGTTGAAAAATATTGTTATAAAAGACCATATAGATGTTCGGTTCAAGACAAGGTAGAAATAGAAAATCAGATCTCTCAACTTTTAAAACATGAATTAATTGAAGAATCTTACAGTCCGTTTGCAGCACCTGTTACTTTAGCGTTTAAAAGGGAAGAAGGAAAAAAGAGTAGATTATGCATTGATTTCAGAGAGTTAAATAAAATAATTATACCTCAATCACAACCCTTTCCGCTCATAGAAGACTTAATAACAAAGACAATTAATTGTAATTATTTTACCACTCTGGATATAAATTCAGCTTTTTGGTCCATTCCTTTAAAGATAACAGACAGACACAAAACTGGCTTTGTTACTCAAGAAGGTCACTATCAATGGACCTGTTTACCCTTCGGCCTGAAGACAGCACCGGCTATATTTCAACGGATCTTGGGAAATATTATAAGAAAGAATGGCCTGACAGGATTTGCAGTGAATTTCATAGATGATATATTGATCTTCTCGAAGACATTTGATGAACATATCACACACTTGAAAAGATTACTTGAGGCTATTCGAGAAGAAGGCTTCAGACTAAAATTAACAAAATGTAAGTTTGCATGTGATTCAGTTAAATATTTAGGTCACATATTACAAAAAAATACGATTACACCTTTGAAAGACAATTTGAAATCCATAAAAGAATTCCCAGCTCCTCAAAATAGAAAACAAATACGACAATTTTTAGGGAAGATTAATTTCTATGGGAAATACATTCCAAATGTCTCAATAGTACTGGATCCTTTACATAAATTGTTGAGAAAAGGTCAAATATTTAATTGGACATAACAATGTGAGGATGCATTCCAGAAAATTAAAGACTATCTCTGTTCCAAACCTGTGCTAGCTATTTATGATCCACAAGCACCGACATTTATTTATACAGATGCTAGTGCTATAGGTATCGGAGCTGTTTTGAAACAAACTCAGCAAAGTGGCGAAGAAAAACCGGTAGCATACTTTTCTAAAAAAATAAATGCATCACAAAAGAATAAAAAAGCTGTATTCTTAGAATGTTTAGCCATAAAAGAGAGTATAAAGTTCTGGCAACATTGGTTGATTGGAATATATTTTACTGTCTACACGGATCACAAACCTCTAGAGAAGTTAAATATAAGAAACAGACCTGACGATGAACTAGGTGATATGTCACTTTATCTGTCACAATATAATTGCGAAATAAAATATTTACCAGGAAAAAATAATACAGAAGCAGACTGTCTGAGCAGAAATCCGGTATTAAACATTGATGAAAATAATGAAGATAACTTAAGAACGGTAAATACTATTGATATTAATGACATAAAATATGATCAAGCTCAAAATATGGAACTGATAAAACTTGAAAATAATATTGTATTAGAAGATGGAATTTATTATAAGAAGAGTGGAAAAAATAAAAAAATAATTCTAAGCGAAGATTACAGCAAAGCATTAATAAAAAAGACCCATGAAAAATATTGTCATACTGGAATAAATCAAACAGAATCTAAAATAAAACCATTTTATACTGCACCACATCTATCAGAAAATATTAAAAATATATGCAAAAACTGCGAGATATGCATAAAGAATAAAACAAGATTAAATAGAAAATATGGATTGATGTCGCAATTAGGGCCAGCTAACAGACCCTTTCAAATAATGTCACTGGATACCATAGGAGGATTTGGGGGTCAACGTTCAACAAAAAGATATTTACACCTACTAGTGGACCACTTCACTAGGTATGCATATATCCTATGTTCTAAGAATCAACATGCTCGAGACTTTATCAAACTCATAGAAAAAATTCCTAAAGAAGAAGCAATAGAAATCTTATTGTCTGATCAATATCCAGCTTTTAATTCAACTGAATTCAAAAATTATCTGAAGAGCCGAAATATTCAATTAATACTTACAGCTGTAGATGCACCCTTCTCTAACGGTTTAAATGAAAGGCTTAACCAGACTATTGTAAATAAAATTAGATGCAAAATGAATGAATCAAAAGGAAAAATAAATTGGTCAAAAATAGCCGAAGAATGTAGAAATAGATACAATGAAACAAATCATTCTGTAACAGGGTTTTCTCCTAAATATTTGCTATCCGGGGAATCTACAGATATGCTACCAGATGAAATAAAAGAAAAACAGTTATTAACAAAAAATTTGGAAGAAGACAGGAAAATAGCATTACAAAGGTCAATAAAATCACACAAATATAATAAAAGTTTATATGACAAGGATAGTTTACAATACGAATTTCAAAAAGGAGATAAAGTATATGTTGATTATGGAAACAAATTGAACAAGAAGAAAATGGATGAAATAAGAATTGGTCCGTTTGAAATTGAAGAAAAAATATCGGATTCGGTTTATAAAATAAATACCGGTCGTGGATCAAGATCTATTGGACTATATCATGTAACAAAGCTCATCCCTATGTTTGTTGAATAAGTTTTACAGCTAAATTTTACACAACTTGTTGGAAAAATTTGCATTTCGATGGGGGGTGATGAAACCTTCGGCCTTCGGCATTGACATTGATATTTCGTATGAGTATAGAGGGAGCTACTAGATAAAAGAATAAAAAACGTTTTTCAGATATCTTTTTCCTCATGTCAAAACTAAGACATAATTTGTTTAATATTTTAATACGATAATTTAAATAAGTAAAGGTATTGTTAAAAGTTATGTTATGTACACAAGGAAAGCATGGACATTTAGTTGTTGATTCTCTTTTCTTTCTAGGTAAGTAAATATTTCATTAGTTCATAATATTTTGTTTGTAGAACCAATTGTATTTTAATAAATAAAACTCTTTTCTTTCTAGACGAATCACATTGTTGTTCATTGCTTGAAAAAGAAACCCTAACCTTATATATATAAGATTACAACTAATGAAGTACCTAAACGTAAAACAATAGGTTTTGTTTTGATAACAACATCGTTTATTACTGTGACAACTTAATAAAAAATTGATTGCTTTTAATAAGTAACTCTCCTCAAAATATGGGCTATGAATTCATTTTCATTTCCCTGAATTTGATAAATAGTTGCGGTCCCACATACACAGATAAATAGACATAGAAGAACTCAAAAAATATAGGCAGCTATATTTTTTATTATTCTCCGTCCAAACAATTTAGTACAAAAATAATCATAGACATCCGATACTTTCAATTTTATTATTAGGTACATATGTACCCTACCTACTTAATGGTTTATATACCTAGTTGGCATTAGGCTTGTGTGCAAAATAAGTTTTAGTTTTAGTCGTAAAACGATTCATTCGCAAAACATTGTATCCCAATGAACGCGGTTAAATTAATTAGAGGGATAAATAAGAAGATACTCGTACTTAAGTGTGAAAAGTGATATTCTGCCAAAACTTTCAAAATAAAATGTAGGTAAACAATTCAATTAACTGCGAACAAATGTAGTACCTTTATATCCTATGAATCATTGTCTTTGTGACTAGCTTCCCCCTACGGCTTTGTCTGCCTGGAATTTGTTTTTATAAAGACTTGCGTCACTTGAATTGAAGAAATAAAATATCTTTGTTTATCCCATTTTTATCCTCTTAGGGGGAGAATTTCCATAAAAATGCTCTCTTAGTGCTCCCCTACCTCCTTTTCCTCTAAGAAGATACATGTTGAATTTCAGCTCCTTGCGTTCAGTACCTAGTTTCGACTGTGCATTGTCTGTCTGTCAGTCACTCAGTAACGTAAGAGTTTTTATACATTGATGACTATATGCCATTTGGCATATTAAACTGTATCTAGTATTAATTACTTACATAAATTCTCTCTCTGTCTCTCCGTCTGTCATACTTTGTGTTTTAAGAAACAGCAAATTGTTTAAGTAGATTGCTACACAATCATACACTTAAACTATTACATAATACTAATAACACAACAACCATTCTAAAATTACTCAATGCCCCAAAACTCTTTGCTCTTGGCATGTAATGTCTTCTAAGTAGGTATCAATGAGAGAGAGCAAGTTTTCTAAGGCAAGCACTGATTTTGAGTTAGTTAATTATTTGCCAAAACTTTAAAAAAATTAACATATCGAAGTGGTCGTTATACATAGTAACGATTACCTATAGTAAGTGGTCACCATCATACGTGGACCATTAGATCACAAGCACAAGCATCATCAGCAAAAATGTGATCAAGAATAAAAGATACTGGGGGAACCGTATTGTTAGTAGAGACTGATAGAGATCAGTCCTAGCGAAGGTCATGAAGGAATTTTATAGTCAGCATTACAAGGAGCAGCTGCTGATTAAGCAGTCATAGTCTTGAATGCTGGACACCTTGACCGGACCTCTAATGTACAAAAATTATGAGTGTATTAAAATTAATTATTTATCGGCTAAGACTTCATAAGCCCTTTTTTGCCGGTACCGAAGCAAGCATATTGAATTCCATTTATTTCCGTAATGCCACAATATTTATCTATACTGTGGTAATGCCGTTTATATTTGCGCCAGATGTATTAACGGTACGTATTACGTAATTAATTAACTATTTATTAATGTCCTTACGTGTCAGTGTCATTTCTTAATCACTTAGGAATTACTTTAGTTATAAAAAAAAATGTTTGTGTTTACGTATGACATCTGCGTAAATAAAGATGTAGATACTGGTAACCAAAATAATTTAATACTAGACCATAATTCCACCTGAATACACTAACTTATAAAAGCTTCCTTGTCGCTTTGGGAATCTTGGCAGGTACCTTACCTTATGATAGTTTTCTTATTAGATTTTATCAAAAATTTTATAATTTCCATGTTTACAAACGTTTTTGTCATCCTCACCATCATATAATTGTAAAGATTTTGTAATTCTGCAATGTCGTAGGTACTCATTAAAGAATTAATGATGAGAAGACGTCTACAAACTTTTTATGGTCGATTACAATGCATCTTCTCGAATAAGACTGTCGCGCGCCTTTTGGGTTAATTTCAAATTCGATAAAGTTGGTACAGGTTTTTTATAAAAGTTATATTGGTTGGATGCTGTGTATGTAGGTAACGTATTCAAGGTAATGTCGCACGGTGAGTGAACGGCGCGGTTAGAGATGTGCCCGACGATTTCATCGACGATACGGCTACTTGTTGCTGGCAGTTCATACTGTTTTGAAAATCGAATTGTAATCTAAAAATTTGAAAATCGAAGAAATTATCATTGTTTTTTTTCCTTAAATTGTCACGAATTAGGGCTACATCTATCAAGACTTCATTGAGCAGTCGTTGACTAAGCCAAGTTAATATAATAAATGATACTACAGAATAAGTGCGATTTATTTCGAAAATAGCATAGTTGGCTTGGTGACAAAGTAGGAGATATATTTATTTTATAAAATGTCTGCAGCATCTGTAATCGAACTTGGGACCAATTGGACTACCTATAGGACTATCTTCTATAACCCAATTGGCAGGTACCAAATTTTTCTCTGGTAATCTCAATAGGTACAATCTTTTCAACTAATACTTTATACCTACATATTTGTTTATCCCCAACACTCAATTCAGCTATTGGATAGGTAGGTACATCATCGCATCCCAGTGTAATTCAATCATCTTAATTCTTGGTTCAATTGTTGGGTCCCTGTTTGATGTTAGTCTAATTTATAAACGATGCAGCCTTCAATTGTCTTGTTGAAATAGTTGATATATTTTTGACACATTTCAAATTCGAAATGTGTTAAACTATTCATAGACGACGCAACTGAAGGGTTTATAAATTAAACAGACTTATTAGACTTGACCCCCATATCACTGTCATCTGTGTCTGTGCCCATATTGCTCGCTACACTCGTACAGTGAACCAAGTGTCTTACTCTTAGGACCTTTCGCAGAATTTAAAACATGTAAAATGGCGTAACGATCGATTTAGCTTATCGCGATATCAAGCCAATGTGGCCACTCATTGATCGCGCAGATCATTCCACCTGAACTATCGCGATTTGGATATTCGCTACAGGTTTCGCAAACTAGTCTGCAAGTGGGTAGCGACTGTTGGCGACAGTGAATCGTGTGTGACGGCCTAAATAAACCTTATGTACTCGGACCTACGTGGTTTTTGCGGTCATTCTGACTTGATGTCGCTCGATGCTGAACTTAAGGTACCTACTCCAATATTATTCAATTAAGTACACCTACCTACTAGTTACTACTAGTTACTACTAGTTACTACCTACTAGGTACTACCTATTAGTTGCACATAATGTTAAATAGTAAAATCCCTTTTCTGTTGATAATGCGTTAGTGACTGTCGTCGATTGGCAATAGTAGCCACTTTTTATTAAGTTATTACCTAAGTATCAACTTGCTCGTCTTATTGTTGTCAACTAATTACACAAAGAATACTTATAATTCATTTCAAAGACAAGTTTATTAAATAGATCACCCTAGACGTCGGGCGTTAATTGTTCACATGTTAATTAACCACATTTTTCGTCACGTGGTCGTTTCTGACGAGGTGTGTGTATGTGTAGGTTGTAGTTGCATTCAATGAAGATGGGATGGTCTGGTTCGCAGTCTTGGTATATGAGCTTCTTAAACGTATCGTTTGTGAAGTACCTACAGCAGTTGTTCTTTATATAAGTCAACATACTAAAATACGTAATTAGTCTGACGAGCGCTAAAACCAGACACAGCCTGGAATAACTCAAAGCACAATGCTGTGTTAGCGCGAAATTAATTCCGTGTTAACATGGAATATATCATAGTGTCGCTTGGACTATGGTAGCCTCAAGTGGATAAGCTTGTAGAGGTCCTTATGCGTACGCGATCAGGAACTACTCGCGACCAATAAATAACTGACATCGATCTACTTTAGATCTGGATTGTCTAATAAATTATTACGACATTACATCGACCAGTATAACGGTGAATGCACTAATAGACATTTCCATGTTTTGAATCTAAATACGTAGGCTAACGATTTATGAACTTCACCGTCGATCCAGTTTTAGCATGTTTGGACTTGTTTGAATGATCTCACTATGAATCAGCATAATATTTGTGGGAGCGCAAAAGGTCGTATGACGTCAAGAAACTTCTTAATTTAAAATAGACGAGACCGCGAATTTCTAACATCTAATTCGAGAACATCGATATCGAGTGCATCTCGTCACTAATCGTCCGAGACATGTGGGTATCAAGGGGTGCGGGGCGGGGGGGGTGATGCGCCGATTTCTCCGAATAAGATTAATAAATGCAGGCGGGGCGGGGGACACCGCGGCTAATGACACGACGCTGCAGATATTTTTTATCGCGAATTTAAAACATAAACTGGTTGCGGCGGTAGCTCCCCCTCCCCCGCGCCCCCGCGCCTCCCGCGTTCCCCGTGCAGCCTGCACTCTGCATAGTTCACCGCTCCTGTGCGCAAACACCTCGCCCGCATCACACCAATTGTGTCTGACACCTACTCTGTGCCGTAACCCGTAACTCGTACCACTCGTACCTCGTAACGCATTACTCTATCCCCCCGGCTGTTCTAGGAGTTTCTTTGACGCGGCAATGAGGTGGCAGTTTTTGCGCCAATCATCACGACAAAAAGCATGTAAGGAGTCTAATGTAGTTAGTGCGATGAATTGGATATCGCTAATATGGCCGGCTAGACCGTTGCATGTTATAATTTATCGCCTTTTTATACAAACTATTTGAAATCAGGAATCTGGTCCCGGTTTCCGGTCGAGATATTTCATAAATATCTACAAATTAAAATCGATTCTTGAACTCGATTCAAGTAAACAGAATTTTAAATAAAAGTTCGACGTGACTTGCTTTGGAAGACATGAGTATTATGAGTTTTATCAGGATTTTTGTATTTTGTTTGTACTATACATAATCTTTGCAATCTGTTTATCGGTCTTCGTGCAGTAGTTTTGAAATTATCGCATTAGGAGCGGTAAAAGGCTTTATCTATACGATATACTTAACTTTCACTGACGTCTGATTAAAACAATAATATTGTTTTATTGTACTGACTTAAACTAATGGACTATTAACTGGAATTGAATATAAGTAACGTCTAAACGTATTATAAACCACTTGGTTACTCAAACAAATTGTCGGACAGTAAAAGAAAACGAATAGGACATCCTGACAAAAACAATTTAAACTAAGCCCATGTTCATTTCTTATAAGAATCCGCTTACAAGTTATGTATGTATGATGCCGTTTTATGATAACTGAATCTAAACGATGATCGCTATGATCAAATGTAGGTATGCATAGCATATAATCTGTGAAATGTGGTGAGAATCATTATTAAATGGCATAAATTATAACTCTTTTAATTGTATGACGTATTCTTATATTTCATTTTAATAAACGTTAAAATAAAATATTATATTATTTTACTATTTTAAAATTTCAAAATTAACCCGTAAAATATGTCTAATAACAGTCTAATTAGAATCGTTTATTATTAGTATCAAAGTACCAGGGACGATACGATAGGGAGCGATTGATCAGCGAGCCAAATCCATTGATGCGCAAGGGTGACGCGTTGATGTCTTTCCTAGCGGCGCGCCCGCTCGACTCTCGCGTCTCTCCTATCTGGTTACGTTGCACTATCCTAACCTGATTGCAATAACTACTCTCTAAGAGAGAATATATGTGAATGGGAAATGTATATAGGTATTGATGTATTAAAGTAAATATATTGTTAAAACACCTATGTATTAAAGGAAAAATACATATGTACGTTTGTACGTTCAACTGTAAGATGTCTTCTTTATGCCCTGAAATTTAATATTAAAGTACAAATTCGACCCACAATGTTATTCATGGAAGTACCGTGTTTACCTCTCATTTTATGTTAAATCGATGTAAATGTTGATAAATAATTCGATACGACTCGTTAACAATTTTTAACAAGACGACACGCCAAGATTCCGTTAAACACGAACCAGAACATAATACCTAATCTCATAAGACAAGTACATGTGTCCTCGGTCCACGCTGCGCCCGGACCATCCCATCTCAGTGTTAAAAAGTGTTGATGTGATAATTTAGCGTCGTGTAGCGTGATTAATATTTCGGTCCATTTAACCCTCGCCTACCGGATCTAATTTATGCACGGGGCCGGAGCGGTGAGTTCCATGACAGTGGAGGTGATATCGACGGGAGACAATAAATCCGGTTTCTGGCTGCAGCGGGCGGGTTGCAATTAAACTAGTGTCGCGACGGGTTCGCGACCGTGCGAAAGTGAAGCGAGGCGAGGAATTAGAGGGGGGGTTCGAGGGGTACGGTCGTCGGTCGTCGCCGTCCGAGTTCCGAGGTCCTCGGGCTCAGTCCGCGCGAGACCGCCGGCGCAGACGCACGCGCCGCGAGCCGCGATCTCCAGTTGCGATGTCGCGCTAGCGCGGCGCGCCCCCATGGTGTACCCCGAGGCTTCCCGCTGGGGCGCGCCCGACACCCTAGCGCCCCTCTACGATGACGTCTACCGAGGTTAGCGATTGCAAGCTTAACCCCGCCGCGCGAATTGCAACCTCCTTTGTTTCTGTCTAAGCTCCGGTCCCGCTCCTGTGTAGACTTACCCGCACCGACCGATTTCCATTCTAGTACAAATATTTCAAATGCTTACAAAACTCTCGTTAACTCCGGTTACTAATACACTCTCTAACAGGCTTTCTGTTTCTTTTTGATCACACTCAAAACAACTTTCATAACTTAACGCACGTCTTCTGCATTGTCTAAATGCACTTCCTACTTAACATTCACATTCGGCGAGTTGTCTGTAACGAGATGCGCAGAAGCAGGCTTAAAATATTCCTCCCTAACCACAAAGTTTTAACAATTTCACCAAACTTAACATAACCACCAAAACCTATCAATTTCTATAATGATAATTGTGTAACCTATCTTTATAATTATCGATGTCAATGCCCTTTAATTAAGTTTAAAATAACTTGTTAATCGTAATCTATCGGCATTTATCGACCATCCTTAAAGGACAACGTACATTTATTACCATAATATGAAGGAGGAGCGCAAAAAATTTATTTAGCTTCCATTCTCCAATTAGTTAAAGCGTAGACTATGGCATTACCAGTTGTATCATACACATCGTTCGAAAGAGTTCATTCGACTTCGTTGACAGGTGAGTCAACGTATCGATGTGTGGTTTTTTCGTCGGTCTGTTTTTTGTTCGGAGTCAGCTGACTCTATTCAGTCTGCCGTAACGATAATAGACCAAGTTATTTATTTTTGTACCGCAGCTCCATTATTGAATTAGTCTGATGCAAAAGTAGCTTTTTCATTCTCACGACCATACATGTGTTTTTATTTAAGTTTGAATAAGAAACTATACTTTGTTAGTGCTTTGATGTTGAGTTAATTATTGAATAATGTGACTGATTTTGTACTTTTTTAGTTTCGATTCTTACAGTGATGTTGTATGACAATCCTTGTTCTCAAATTAAAATATTACACTATTAGCGTGTTGAATTATGGGGTTTTCGAGTCGATTGAACTGTTCCATAGTTGTGGCAGTAGGTACTCTAAAATGTTAAATTGATTTTCACATAGTTAATTACTTTCATTTTAAAATTTTTGTTTTATATTTCTCTTCAAAATATAAAGCTTCATTTTCTGGTATTAATTGTCATTATACTAGTATACTAATTATTTTTTTTCAATTATCATTTACCTTATAATTTAATTATCATTATGTATATAACAGACTATATTAAATTAGTAAACTTTATTTTATTTTCAAACTAAATATTTATTTCAATTACTTAGTTAAGATAATAACAATAATGCTACAATGTAGTCGATTTTTATTGCACTTAGGAACTTTTTTACTCGATGAATTTTCTTGAAAATTCTAAATGCATTCACACTTACATGTTGGCTGCAGCCCTGACAAGTAAATAAAGCTAAAACTTTTGCAGATACCTTTACCAATTGACGTGAGTTACTTGAGTTAGGCGAGTTACTTATCTAGTGATAATATAGGTACGTACAATGTTCTTTGTCGTCGTACTTAGCATATTCCCGTGTTATCAACCCTACACTCCGTTCGCGTTCGATCCTGGAATTCGTTATAATTGCGTGGCCCACAAATGCCAGCTATCCGTCTATGCGATTAAGATACATTTCAGATTGACGGAGGGAACTAAAACTGTCGTTAATAAATTTTGCTTACAAGCTAAATTGATCTGTGAGCATAGGTAATAAGTATGGTTTTGGCGGGGAGTGACAATTCCATATGTTCGACGTCTTTAGTACAGATATTCCTGTTTCCTTCCTTATCTCTCGCCCTCTCCGAGAGGTTATCTTTCAGAGATCGCTCTCCTGCGAATCTAGCGATAAGGCGCCTTCCTTCTTGTTATGCCACTCCTATTCCATTATTCGGTATGTTGTTACTGATTATTATAATATATTGTGTCTATGTGTATTGTATTGTAACGTCCGTTTTATGGCTAGTACTGAGACAGTATCGGCATTAATTTTTATACGGAATTTGAAACAGTTATGACTTGATCCTGGAAGAATAATTTAATATTAATAACACGTCTCCAATGAATGCAATTATTTATTGCATCGAGTAATAAATCTTTTAATAGATAAACTCAAGACAAGTAAATGTATTTCATTTAGTTTTCATCAGTACCTAATAGATTCGAGAGTAAGGTTTGCGTACATATTTCTTAAGGTTTTGTATAAATCGATAAAATATGTAATAAACGGAGATATAAACATGCATGGTAAAATAGGATGTCCTACAATAAACATTTTAAGTTATAAATAAAAAGGTCAAAGTCATCATAATATAATTGAAACCATATTTTAGGACAAATCTCGAATAAATACAACGTGGAAATAAATAAGGTATAAATAAGAAAAAAATACTAGGGCGGGCCCACTACCTAGTATATTTTCAAGACAAGGAATTCTAAATATAAAATAAACACGTAATATAAACAATAGGTACTTAAAGTTTCGTAAAATCAAAATTTTGAGAACATAATGATTTCCAAAATCATCTTCACAATTTTCACTAATTACTTTCCAGATGTTATTTTTATGCAGTTAAAAATATTGTTTCAGGTTTCGATCCTTGAATTCCTAAACAGAAATCACAATTTCAAACGATCAAAATCACTGCAATATCCATAAAACAAGCTTGAGTATCCTAACACCGTTGTAGTGATTCTAATGTTCATAGATAGCCTTGGTCTATCGTTGATCGTGGAAATAAACATACTGAAGTACTAGTAATGACACTAACTTCACTTTAGAAAATCTGTGACTTATTTTTCACCCTAAAAAACTTATTTTGTGTATAAATCAATATACAGGATGTCCGTAAAATTGTGTTAAGCAAAAGTCCAGAGATGGAGATCCTAAGAGGTACCCGAGTTACCCCCATGATATTTGATATTTTTTCGGAATTTTAGAGAAATTACGATCTGAACCACTTAAAATTTACCAAAAAAACGTAGATGATATTTCTAACCAAAACAAATTTCAACTCTATGAATTGTCCTTTGATGCTAACCTCATTAGGAATTTAGAAAATATTGATGAAAGTTTAAAGTTTATGTTCGTTGATTACAAAATAAATTTTCAACGTTAAATTTTAAATCTAAACGGGTGAATTAATAGTTCTTTTGACACTAATTTTTTATACCCTCAGCTGTCATAGTCATCAATACATAGTATAAACTGCGATTAGCTAAAGATTTATTGAACCGAAGTCCCTTATCACAACAACAACAACAACAAAACTCTTTATTGTACACCAGTAAAAAATAGTACAAACATATTCTCTTAGGTATATATTAATGTACAAACGGCGGCCTTATCGCTTAAGAAGCGATTTCTTCCAGGCAACCATTGGGTAGAGGACTACTTTGTTCCAGAGAAAAAAAAGTAAGGGTGTACTAGCTGTTTGTTAATACATATTATAAAAGTGTCATGTAGTTATTGAATAAAAAGTTATATAATAATTTATGAATGAGAGAAAATAAATAATTATAGTGAAGTGGTCTAAGAAGTTAGAGAGAAAGAAAAT
Source organism: Hesperia comma (assembly GCA_905404135.1). Taxonomy (NCBI): domain Eukaryota; kingdom Metazoa; phylum Arthropoda; class Insecta; order Lepidoptera; family Hesperiidae; genus Hesperia; species Hesperia comma. The sequence continues at coordinate 19,880,943 of FR990014.1, read as the reverse complement.
ATGATTTAATTAATCTTTTAAATGTACCCACAGTCTGAGCGCGTCGAATATAATTATAATGGCAGTGCATTCCATAGTTGAACAGCCCTAGCTGAGAAAGATACACACAAAGTAAGGATAGAGGCTAGAAAAAAAAATGTGTAGATTTTTCCGTCCCAACGCATACTATTGGTTATGTCCAATAAAAGATGCATGCTTATTGATTGGTCAATCAATGAATTAGTCAGTTGCAGCCAAAAAGGTGCCAGCTGTCAGGTGAAATAAGTATAGTATAGTATCAGTATAGTCCTACAAGCATCTGTTCATTCTGTCTCTGTCATCCACGCGCCAAAAGATCCTTGTACGACTGTATTTGTCGTGCTATCATATATTTGCATATAAACATATTATTAGCAATAGAAAAAGCATTTACAGTGAACGAATGGTAAAACCACATGTAAAAGTTATTGCAGAAGGAATATACGTTGGGCTTGACAAACAAATGCATGCAGGCCATCACGGCATAAAGTGCCAATTGTTTTCGCCCGCGCGCTATTCCGTGGTTTACAGCTGCAAGGAAAACGAGAATATTGTATTTTCTACAGACTTCCTACCAATTTTACAGTCTTAAGACAACAAAGCACTCTCAGTTCAAGTGCTTGTATCATTATAAGTGTGCATGTTACTCTGAATTAGTAACATAATTATATTAAGTATATTACATTATTATGGTGTTGAGAACATGCTCTGGAACTATTCGCCACGTTTGTCATCTAACGATACCTTACGATAACAATCCCTCACACTTATTAACAAACTAACCAACTAACATTCTAACACCATCTACTAATTGGACTAACCACCCTGGTCCCTAAATTGGGTCTTGTTCTAAGTCGGTCACAATTGCCATGGGCGGCAGCGGAAGGGTGGTGCTGCATGCTCGTTTGCTACCTTAATTCCATAAAAAAAACCTATGGCAGTAGTTACAGTTTTTCAGCTCTACTACTCCTAAAATAAGCATAGATGGCTGTGTTAAGCAACTTAGATTATGAGACGAGTCATAGTATACAGTAAGCTAGTAATGGATCGAAGCTTTATGGTCCTAGAAAACAGAAACGAGTTACGGTGTACATTATATGTATCTTCGCGTGTGTTTGTCTTGTGTTGATACTGTACTGTTACTTGTGTGGACGCGTGTGTACAAAGGCAGCAATGTCGCTCACCATGACATTAAATTAATGTTTTGTATAAACACGGCAAGCTTTTAACGAAATTGTCGAATGTCGATTCGTCAATTATTATTGTCACCGGCGAACATCAATCACGTCGGTTACGGACTTTTCAGTAACGGAATGGACATAAGTATTTACGCAGTATTTGCTCTAGTTTCGGTCAATATGCTTCGTAAAAGAATGTTTCATGACTATGCGTGTTTAGATTTACTGATTGTAATAATACGTTGTAATCTAAATATACAAAAGCGAAAGTTTACTCACGAAATTTCGAAAGTCGTTTGACGCAGATGGAATAAGGACATAAACATAGTAAGTAAACATCCGCTAAGAACGGATTTTGTCATATTCTGTCCCTAAGGGGATAAATGTAGGTATGAAAGTTAATTTAAAAATCAATCAAAAGTGTTTTCATGCATGCCAAGCCGTGGGTAACAGCTTGCCATTAGGTTTTATAAAACAGCTTGACCTACGAAGATGAAATTTGGACAGGAGATAGTTTATATTGTTTGATTCTCCCTTTGAATTGTGTATAAGTACCTAAAGTAGTGGTATGTCTGCCATTAGATAGGAGTTTGGAAGTACATTTGCGCGGAGTAAACTACGGGAAACAGCTGTAAATAATATAGAGGATCCGATCGCATATTTGGTAGAGACACAATAAGCTCTAAGAGAAGAATGCAGAGTTACTCGTTCGGTTCCCGGGATGAGCAGATATTTTTATGATGAAAGTTTTCGTTGTTGGGTAGTTTAAGTACCTTTCACTAAATGAATTACGTTCAAACGATCTAAGGAGGGTCTAGTATTAATTTAGGTATTACGCGCACAAAGATATTGGTCATAAGCTAAGAGGTTACATTATTGAATGTTGGCAGTTGAAAATAAATTTAGCCATGTTGTATGATATAAATTAAACAAAGTGGGACTCGCCGGTCGTCTGCACATATCGAGTCAAGCGCGAGTCTGAAACCGTTAGACGCGAACAGGACGTTCGCGTAGGGCTGTCAAGAGTACATTCTTGTATTTAATTATTAAATTATATAATAAAGATAGTACATAACATAACAAGTAGACTTAATGCCAAAATTATGACTTGATTTTGCACATACCTGGAAAAGTAAATTTCACTTTTTAATTCTGTTTCTGTAATTCTGTTTGCAGTCAGACTCAGAGGTTTTAAAATTCGTGCACAATATAGGTACATTAAGAAATTAACTCCTTTCTTTCTTCGTATCTTCCAACCTATGATGAAATACATTTTGTCCACCAATAAGTATAATTTGTAAGTAGTTGACAAAATTTTGTATTTGTATTGATTTTCATGGGAACTAAAAATCACAAATTACAAACCATAGTGCTGTAAGCTGTGTGCATTTTCATGATTTTAGACGATTTAAAATACGCTTATGAAATGCTTTCTTCCTAATTTTTATTTTCATAAGATATTGAATGACAACCCTGCAGACTTCGCAATGCCGCAACTTCCCAACACTTCCATTCAACACTTGCAACATATCGGACGAGGTGACGTCACGTTCAATACATTGTGTCTTGTTTGTGGAGGTAGACGACAAAGGGACAAAGACTAGATGACAGCAAACAGAAGTTACACTCAGATGATATGACTATAACACTATATAACAGGTGGCTATTAGTTCAAAAGTTTATTAGTCTTGACGTCAGCGTTCCACTAAAGCCTTTATTCACCTCTGAGTCTGTAAACGACGTAAGAATAATGTAGATATAAATTGCTAGTTTGAAATTTCTCTATTCTCTATAAATTGTCTATTAAGTTCGTTTAACCTAATTAGAACGTTTATGAAGTTTACGAATCTTTCGTTGTTTGGACCTGAGTACTTTGAATTATATAAAGCCATTACTACTAAGACTACCTAATTTCAATGCCTTATCACTTTTATAAAACATTTAATTCAATGGTTACACAATAACATTAAATTGTTGCTCATTTTGAAATAATATCCAAGACCACACGAAAGTTTGTGTAATACTTAAGGTTTTGCCCATTCTAATAGAAAACAAATATGAATTCATGAATTGGTATGTAAATAATATTGGCTCCGTCCGCTTTCAGATGATGTCATGATACCTTTGACAGCGATGACTACTGGCATTGTCGGCTATGTAAAAAATATGTCGCTGTCATGTGTATAATTATAATTATGTTATCCAAATTAGAAACCAAATAGTGCTCTATGGTGCACTTATGTACTATAACGTCTTTAACGTCATTGCTTCAATAACTCATTGTTTAAGTATAGTATTAATGACATGGTTCTTCTGATTCTGTTAACTTATTTATGATGTGTCAGTGGTTAGCAAAAGCTTTGAAATGTGGTATTATGTTGACGAACGCTGTTTTATGATAATTATAGACTTTGTTGTATTCAGAAATGTACGTTGTTTGAACTTTGAAGTGTATTGTTACACCACATTATTGCTTGTTTGCTCGCTGTTGGTTACAATATGTTTTTTAATATACGTAGGTAACATTTTACGTTCGTCAGTAGGTATATTTTAAAATTATTATACATTCCTTTTTAGATCAGCATGAAAACTACTTTACGCTTCACGTGGAATTAAGAAGCACTTATTCTATAAAGATACCAAATTCGTTATATGTTATAAAAAATAATTAGGTATCTATAAAATATAATTTTTCAGTTAAGATGTAGCCCGTTATCATTAATGAAGTATGTAATGGAACGCAAGTCTCACGTGATTGTATCGCGATCTCAATGATAGGCTATCGCTGTAGAATCTTGCCGCCTGATAGTCGTCTCTACGAGCTGCTAGCAGCCGTTAATAATCCGTTGTATATATAATTAAATTATGGTTAAATGTGGTCGGTAATGGCGTGTATTTGTAAACAGTCAGGTCGCTACACGTACGGCGGAGGCTATATTTAGCCGTTGCCCGCAGCATCGCTGACTCACACACAATCTTCGCTATACTTATGTATGCCTAGTACTCCGCGCTCGCTTCGGGAAACTTTAGTCCTAGTCTTATACCTTGTATAAAATCTTGTTTTTGCGCCTATCTAACTTTTTCACCAGCACCCAGGGCTGACTGGTAGAGTATGCCATTGGGCATTAAGTTTTTGCACTCGTATACCCTAGATTAAGGTGTTGCAAAATAAATAAATAAATAGCTCTCGCATTCAGTAACTGTTACTAATTTTAAAAGACGTTTACAATGATATTAAAACTATAGATGCATAACGCTCATACGATGCAAGCCGCTTTTGGATTCCCTCTGATGACACTATTTTAACTAAGAATGTGAATTTTGGAATGCCCGAGACAAAACGAGATATATCAAAAGTAGGACAAATAGAAAAAAATCTTATTTCAACATCTCCCACGACCCTCAAATATTAGTAATACTAAAAGCACAACTGGCGGGTAAGTTACCAGCTAACAGTAGGAAGGAATGTCATAATTTTCTTCTATTGAAATTTTTTCCAGTTATGAATATAATAAACATATTTATTTATGTTGGAAGTCTCATTATTTTCATTCTGAATAATTTTAAAATTTTCTAGGATAAGGCGTTAACCCATAATAACAGTTATGAAACTGTTTAAGTTCTAATTATAATGGTAACGCCTTAATTGTTCAGTTTATGTTCTGAAAAACAATTTGAACTGTCCAAAATTGCACAGATTGTCACTGAACACTTTTTAAATAGTACAGAGGGACCATGTGAGTCCACTTACAATACATTACAATTTCTTTGCGCAACCTTTAGTATTTTTTATCATCAGGAACATCTTTCTTGTTCAACAAGAAAGATGTTCCATTTGCAGTTGTCAGCCATGTTCGCCGCTAAACAGGTAAATAATAAATGACCCTCTGACAGAAAAAGTATTCCCAAGTTCTATCGCATATAAATAAAAAACAAGTCACGAATTCTGTTGATTTCTTTCTGTACGTAGATTTATAATACATTTTGCTGTTAGGTATAATCGAAATTGTCGTGTCTCTTAAATGACTACTTAGGTACAGATTTTGATAAAAAAAGGTTTCATTGGGGTGAGTTTAGATTTACAATTATCGACTAACATCTGCCGGGTCACCTAGTCCAGCTAAAATGGAAACATGCATACTCACGCATTCATTAAACACCAAGTCTCAAGAGATACATACAATCTTTGTGATATGAGATTTGGCAGGAAATTAATTATGCGTAGTGTCGGTCAAGAACTGATTTTGTCGTGTCCCCGTCCTCGTCTAAACTGTAATTGTTATTTACAGATACACATTAATTAAATCTTATCTGATATTGTATGTATTTATAGTCATTGCCTAACCTATTTTTAGTTCAAACTTAAACCTCAAACCTCCAAAAATATCGTCTCTATCTACTTAGGACGATAACGAAGCAAAGCCTACTAATAGACCTAGAAATATAAAAGATTTATCAATATCAAGGGTTAGGTATTTGTATAGCGCGGGCTAGCACATAAACGATTTTTGTTGATTCATCTCGCAACAGGGTAAAATGTTTTTTTTAAATGGACAGTTACTATTTGGTCCTACCGACCTTCAAAGGTTAACGAGGTGAATAAAATACGGCCTGTAAGTTTGTATGTTTCTGAATGTAACTAATATGTTTGATCTAGGTAGGTATTGTGAGATGGAAATCTATTCTTAACCGAATTAAGAAAATGTTATTTTTGAATGGTCAAAGGAAAAATTTGGGTTAAATTTGTATAAGTATCTACTTAAAAAAGTCAAGAGTACTTACTGGGATTATAGCGAAATTGGTAGAGTTGCGTATGTACTAATTTCATATTTAATCAGGTGGTTGAACATTGAACAATCATTGTATTGCAATATACGGGAAAATTATTATTTTAGTTTGTAAACCTAGAATTTTTAAATCGGACTCCTTGGGGGCCTTTACATAAATAAAAATATTTTTTAAAATAAGCTTAAAAAAATAATGAACGAAAAATACTAGTATTATTGTGAAAAAAGCGTCTGACGTTCGGCTCGATAGTATACGAAAAATAATAAATATGTCACAAAGCGTCCACGCTATTTTCACAATAATACTATTATTTCTCGTTCATTATTTTTTTAAGCTTATTTTAAAAAATATTTTTTACTTTTTAGTTCTTTTTTACTATATTTATTTTTCAGTTTTGAGTTTCGTATGCTATAAAGCCCAAGGAAGGAGGCAGCATGCGCGCGCAAACGAGAGTTACAAACATACAAAGTTACATACAGGTGAAGCTAATAAAAGCGTGTTAAAAATATTATAGTTATCTATCATTATAATTAAAGTTTAAATCGTCATCAACATACAAAACAACTGTCCCACTGCTGAGCACAGGTCTCCTCTCAGAATGAGGTTAACGCCATAGTCCACCACGCTGGCCAAGTGCGGATTGGCGCACTTCGCACCCCTTGACTTTTGCTAACTCTCCGGCATGCAAATTTCCTTACGATGTTTTCCTTCACTGTAGCGAGTGATATTTAAATGATTAAAACGCACATAACTCCGAAAAGGCAAAAATGCGTGTCATGGAATTCGAACCCGGAGCCTCCGAGTAAGAAAGAGTCGAATTTAAACCACTGGGCTATCATCGCTCACATAAAATTTATATATTTTGTTTTAAAATTAAAACTTGAGTTAAGTAACTGCTTCACTGATAGGTAGGTGGTATATTGAACAAGTTTGATCCACTCGTATACTATGTTGAAACTAAGTGTATCTACAAAGTTTATTATTTTATTACTTTCTGATAAAATTAAGTGTATAATTGATTATAGCCAATGTTTGGATGGCTTAGTTTGATGTTCGAAATGAGTTTGTAAGTAAATAAACTTCGAATAAACTTCGTTTCAATTTGTTTATTGTGAAAAATTACAAATATTTAACAATTAAAAATTGACAATTTAAAAATAGAGAAGCAATATTTTCCTTGCTTCTTCTTGTTTCCATCATTCTTGTCATCATTTTTCATTTTGGTTTTACTTTTTTAATCCCCGAATTGCAATCTTTGTCATCGAGGGACTGTCGGAAGCCTTGCTCCTTCACTATTTATGAAAGATTTCTACACCTTTCGCATATTATATACATTATATACAAAAGCCCTGACACCTACAGTTAGGGCCCGGCCGCTCTCCCAGGCATGTCGTCTCGCCAGGCAGGAGATTCCTTGCCAAACTGGTGACTACGACGAGATCAGACCACGCAACCCTCTGACATGACCCTCGCTAAACCTCTTTAGGCTTAAGTAGGCTGTATTGGTCAGGGATGTCATAGTATCTAAGAAATCGCATTCGAATCGGAAGTAGGTTAAGCTTGAAGCTTGGCTCGTTCATAAGCCGTGGGTCGGCCATGTTAATCACTCGGCCCCATTTATTATCATTAGACAGTGCAATATCCTGTTGCCCCGGGCTAGATTTATGGGGTACATGAAACAACACATGCGTTCGATAACAAGAAATATTAGTTTCAAGTAGTATGTTAGCAGACAGTGGCAAAATTTTACGAGCGCTTTCTAGACTCCTATATCTAATGTATTGGTCCAAAAGACGAGAATCGAGCCAACTCAGAGTACCTAATGAACGAATGAATACCTAATGAATGAATGAATATTTTATTTGTTTGAATTGTGGTAAGTAAATTCTCACAATTTACATACTTTATTAATAGTCTGTAATATTTAAGATTTAACAATTATAACTATATCTTTTATTATGGAAGGTTTTCAATGTCAGTAATTTTATTGCTTGTTATTTATTATCACTACATAATATAAAAGAAAGTTGCCCTCCGCCTCAGTCTGTCTGTGCATTTCCAAAACTTCTTCTAAACCACGCAAAGGATTTTGATGCGGTTTTCACCATTAGGTAGAATATAAGGTTTTTATTTATAGTTTATGAACATTTTTATGTAATTTGCTATGCTAGGATATGCAGATTCCCCATTTAACGCTCAGCGAAGCTAGAGCGGGTCGGTAGTCACATAATAATATAATCTGTAAATAACCATTCTAATTAATGAAATAAATAAAGTAAATAATGATTAATCGAGTGCTTTTATAAATAAATGTGTTTGTTCATATACCTAAAGGGCTAATAAACATGAATAGAACTTCGATACAAAATTGTATGTTTTAAATCGCGGGAACAATGAATGTTTTACGTCGTTTACGGCAAAAAACATAAGCGTTTTAAGCTTTTTAACCGAAAACCAAGTGTTTTTCTTATTCTTTTTAGCGACCTTTATAATATATGTATTTATGCACACACTTGCGCACATGTTACAGATGTTTATTCCGAGGTAATACAAGTTTCTTAAAATACATTTAATTGCTTTACAGGTGCAACGAGATATAATAGACTCGTTTAAAACATCGTTACACTAAAATTCTCAAATTGTATGCAATAATATGTTTTACATCGTACGATGCAATACACGATGTCGTGTCGTGTGATGTGCAAATGCGTTAGAAAACTAATACTTAGACATGCGCAGGGTACAAACACAATATACCAACAAACGTACACACTGATTAGTTGTAGCGGGAAACGTAACCGGGACTCGGCTAATACAAAGTTACCCTACTGGTAAAGTTCGCTTTGTATCGTTTGCTTTCGTTCTTTGTTGATGTCGTAGAGTATCACGAAAACCGACATTTTATTAAATGAATAAATATATTAAACACTAGTGGACATAATAAAGTCACATAAGATATTAAAATTTTACGTAAAATTAAATAAATATATTATAACCAACATAATATTTTCTTACGCGTATTGCTCATACTTAGTTCTATTAAAATTATATCAAAAAGATAGCAACGTCGCCTTCCTTTTTAAAATCCTTCACTTAAAGGTTTTCTTATATTTAGAGCTCTTTATGTTTTAAAGTAGGTACTATTGACGTTTAGGGCTATCAGTAAATTGCTTATTTTATTTTTAAAAGTCACTCTTATGTAGGTGGTTTCTCTTGAATCTTGAACGAGTGATATCCCTTAGGATTTTCAGAAAGTGTCTATTTTCATCATATCGCTACGACATGTAAACATTCAATACAATTCGCTCTCGTCACTGTGTGAATAAATAAAACGATACAATGTTGGAACCAGCAATGGGGATAACGTACGTCGTACTATTTATTTATTTCAGGAGAGAGTTACAACGTGATCTAAAATGCGTTAAAAATAAAACATTTAGTTGTTTCGTTTTCGCTATATACAAAACATTATACCTACTAGATATAATTTTCAAACAGGTATATGAGAAATAACAGTTTTGTACTTGTGCGCATTACAATTAAATCATGACATTTATTTTATTCCATCACATAGTTAGGTATTCAGGTCTAGAAAAACTAGGTAAAGTCTGCCAATGTGAACTTGGGCTGCGTGATGGCGACGACTTGTATCCCTCACATTGTGACAGGGGACCCGCGCCCAGCAATATAGTTATGGGTTTCGATGCAGAATTTCAACCTATATTTTCGTCTTCCAACAATAACTAACCGAATTGTGTGTACAGTCGTTGAAATTATACCGTTCCTCTGATCTGCCAACCCATAAATATCCTACCGACAGGCTGAAATCCTCGCACGACGTGAAAATCCTCTGCCAAAGACCACTTAGCTGATGATAGATGATCGTGCTGATATTTTAAGGACTGTTATAAATATTAGACACTTACTTTTAAGACAATCTGTTTTATATCAAATTCTCACAAAAAATTTAGTACTTTTCGATATTGAATTCGTATTCCCTGGAGCCTTGCACGGTGTTATGAGACACTTTATAGCTTAGGCTGTGCCATCCTCGAAATAATAAAAGCCGGATAAGGAGCGGAGAACCGAATTTTTACATGTTACCTGCAAATAAATAAGACCGTATTATTTAAATAGATGAAGACAACACAGAATACAGAATTTATATATATCTAACAATACAGAATACATAAAAATAACGGTAGGTATGTCGTGGTCATGGAACCCTCAGTTGGAAGTAATGGAACGAAGTTTTATTGTTGTACTTTAACACTGACACTTTATTTTATACCCACCTGGCATCAATTTAGTATCTTCTACTTCGTATGCGTTTGGCACAAGTATGCGTTTGTCCAACTAAACTTTACACAATTTTTCGTCTAATCTTCATCTGTACCGCGCGATAAGAAACTTCGTTCTAAAAGGAAAATTCGGTACCTACAAACGATAAACCCTACATAAAATAACATAAACATAAATTGGTGTAGTAGATAGGTAAGTTTCAAAATTGTTATATTAGGTAGGTACTCAGGTACTCACTTTAAAATTAAAGTGCCTTCAGACAGAGGTAAATTACCTAAACATGATTAAAGTTTCCGTAGTTTTTCATTGTGTTAGCTCAATATAAATTATTATTTATTTCGCATTTTTACGCAGATGTATACCTATGATTCTAATCTCCTGACATTATGTTCCGGTTAGGAGCGTGAGAGCGACTTTTTCTTGTCCGGCAAGTATAGCAACGTCTCAGTGATTCGGCCACATTGTTGTTGATGTACATGGTCAACGATGACCACTTTGTAATCAAGTGGTTTTTACTACTTACATCCGCGAAGGACTGGATAAATTGCCAGACATGGTGTTCCTGACCGATTGTAGGTGGGCGTCATCAAATGAAGGGTGAATATGTTGCTATTAAGGCTTCACCACCACCCATGACTACATCACCTACCGCTTACCATCAGGGGGGATTGTAGTCAAGCATTAACTAATGAATAATTTTTTTACAAAAAAATTACCGACTGCAAAATAGATAAGTAGATAACTCAAAACCTTCCCGTCAGATGTTGCTCTTTATACGGGACCAGATATGAACCAGTTAACCAGTTTTTACTGGGTTAACGTCAAATTTAGGGTCAAATCACACCGAGACGAGACGCGACGCGACGCTGCGCGCAGTCTTTCAAAGAGCGGCTCAAAATAGAACTTTATTTTCTACACGAAAAGATACACATTTCATTGTGAGAATTCAGAATACGTTGCTTCATGCAGCGCTGCGTCTCGTGACGCCTCGCGGCGTAGCGCGGTGCATCGCTACGCAGCCGTGCATCGTCGGTACGCGCGGCGTGCAAGATTGCCTACTTTTACGATGCACCTCGCGGCATTGAGATGCGTCTCGCGGCGACGCGCGGCGCAGCGCGAAATCACTGGCCTCTTCCAGTATCGTTGCGTCGCGTCGCGTCTCGGTGTGAGCTGACCCTTAGGTATGAGATAACATGGAAAACATACATAAAAATAAAGTCGAATTGAGAACCTCCTTTAACTAAAATACAAAACGACGTATGTACATACACGTAGTAACGTTCTAACGTCATATTATCGGCATCATAAAGTGCGACAATCAGCAATTTTCACCTAAGGCTACACGCACCCGGAGATAAGAGGTTATTGAGTGGAAGCGAAAACGCCGTACTGAAGTAAACCGATTTAGTGTTTAGAAAGTAGCAGGTGGTATCGACGAGATAGGTTAACTAGAACAGATCCGGAGAAATCAGACGTGTGATAGTGCTATTTATAGCCAATTAGGCTACGGTCCCGGTGTAAGCGGGCGCGGGTAGGACAGCTTAATATAGATAAATTGAATGATTTGTATGCAGCAATGTGAAATCAGTATACTTATATTGTAAAAACTCTTCCTTTACTGAGGGACATTAGAAAAGTGGTACAGCAATAGAGATATCTAATTTTTACAAAAGTTGTACATAAGTATGTTTGTTTAATTTAGGTTAAACTTAAATTACAATAACAAGGAAAGAACATAGTCCAGTAAGAAGGAAAAGGGTTATTAAAGTTTAAAAAATTAAATCGCCGATTGGAAACATTGTCATTTAAATTATTTACTAAGTTAATATTCTCGGTACTATAATAGCACCACCATTGGTGAATAACCTTGTTTGTTACTTAAAACTTCAAGGTACTTTTACCCGCTCTGTGAAGACGTGTGTCCCGCTTTCCGCGGTCGCTGTTACATAGGACACACACTCATTGTACCCTTAACCTTATTATCTTACGAGTTTAGTTCGTTGACAGTTTGCGTTAAGACTAAACCTAAACTGAGTTTAAATCAGCTGTTGAAGAAATGAATGAACAGTCGAAAAAGCTCGCAAACTCGTTTCAAGTAACTTTATGAGATAATTGGAAATATCTTAGAAATCAACAAGGAACAAATCAACAACAGAAAGGAACAAATCAACGATTTAACAACAAAACAAATTAATACTTACACGACTAAACAAAATTATTAAATAAGTTCATTAAATGCAATATGTATTTAAATAATCAATGAAATACACACACACACACACACACATAAGTTGAAAACTACAATAACGAAATCATAATAGAAAACAACAACAAACAACAATTTAACTTACATTCAATATAAATAATGATAAATTTATAGTAATTTAGACACTTTATTTAAACCTTCTTTAGGTACGGAAGCTATGTTATTGAAGTCGGCAGTAAGCATGTTGGGTTTTGTGATACTTAAGTTTTGCTTTCTTGCATTAGACATGTTCTGTTGTTATGTAAAATCTTTATTAACAATTTTAATTCGGTGAATGAATCGCCATGTTACCAGTCACCATGCCAACCCACCGACTACTCAAAATTTAGCCGGTCTCTTCTTAACCAGTTTCATTGTAATGATAATAATTTGATTTTGAGCGAATCGCAGCAATGAATGTGGTGACCGTAACTAAACCGAATTCATCGTTTAAATATTATATTCTTATAGGTTATCACATGTGACATAATATAACTACGCATCTAAACCTGTACAATAATTTAGGATTAACTAAGCAGGCATAATAATCTGAGAGCCAGCTTAGAATTTTATGGCAATCCGTTATAAAGTTGTGAGTTACTAACGTGACAGTGAAAATATAAAATTTTACTTCAAAATTGGCTTTAAATGTTAACTTTGTGTTGAGAAAATGGGATCTTATCAAATCCAATAAGATTTTTTTTATCTCTTCGACGAAAAACCGTTTGCAGCGACAGTCGGCGACAAAGATTTATATCAAAGAACTGCCGTTATCTATTTTCTAGAGAAGATAAAGTAAACTGCTGAAGCTCGAAATAGATTCGCGAGGATGAGGAGTTTCGTACTGATATGTTTTGAAAGTAATTTGGAAATTTGAGTAGGTATTAGTTTTTTTAATTATTTGGAAGTTTTAAAATTAGTTACTTAGTTTGTCGTTCAAAATAGTTGCCCAAGGTTAGTGTACATTATATTGGTCTCAAGATACACGGACACACATGTCCGTCTAAATTACTTAAAAATTAGAACAATGATCAAGGACTGATGCCATTGCAATGTAATGATAAATGTGGCAAAGTAGCACGTTAAGGACTGATTGACAGAGATTTATTGCTTTGCATTAATACTTCGGATACCTTTATTAAGTATTTTTTAATTTTATTTAAATTATTTTTATTCTCTTAATGAAAGTGATCTCTTAACTCAAAAAAACTAAAAGCTTTAATTATAAAACCTTATTACCTACATACAACACTTATATCGCCGGTTCTTGGACTATTAAATATTTTATAGAAATTTGAAGTAGCAGTTCTAAAATCGCCGAAAGTCATCAGACATGCAAATTCATGCAAATTAAATCCTATAATTCCATTCCTATATTTCTTGTTACGGATATTATTCTCACTTAATAGGTGTAAAGCGTAATGGATAGCTCATAGACGCGATATTGCGTCGTTTGCAAGTTTTGTGTTTTGGTAGACGAGAGAAAATATATACCTATGTTTTACCTACTAGCTGATGACCGCGGCTGTCGTACAATTTTTGACTGACTTTTAAACTCTCAACCCCTATTTTATTCCTTTAGATACGAAATATGACAAAATCTATTATTAGCAGACGTCTTCGAAATAAACAGCCTCGCTAATTTTTGTCTTTGAACATCAAGCGGTTTTTGATATTTCATGATGAATGTGTAACCATTCGCTTTTATATGCCCCTTTGTTAATTAATAATATAATCAGTCTAGTATATAGGCACTATGTTATCCAAACACAGAACCCTGTCGTACAGGGAAGACAAACCTCTGTCGGCATGCATCATTTGATTACCAGATAGATTCATTTAATTACAAATAACATTTGCATCACTAGGAACACTTTCCCCTAAGCAATCAAAAAGCTCAAAACGACTCTTTTTCTGTAGAAAACGGGAAGTTTACCATACGTTAGGTACGCGGATAATAGATCTGATTCTCGGACAGACAAAATGTAGGTATAGTTTAGTATGGTTCTGTAAAAAGATAAGAATTGATTTTACTTATTTATGTTAATAAAATCAGTCGCAAACTTGTTACTTATCTTTCTATAGACCTAATTCTCAGTTTCATATAGAACTAGTAAATAACTTTTCTATATTTCGTTAAAAAACCTAACCGCCAAATTGTATCACTGAAACCTATTTAGGTAAGAATACACAATTTTAACTTGAATATAGGTATCTGCTACGTATTAAAACTGGAAACACAACAGAGAAAAACGCATTCACGCATGTACTTGTTAAATTGATGAGGTATCGCTATCGAGTAAGTATCGTGTATTTCAATGTAAAACTGCCTATTAAAGAGATAATCTTTCAATTTGCATCTCCGCAATCAGATAGGCGCGAGGACGATTTGACAGGCGACAGCTTCCGCGACGGTAGCTAACGGGACTCGCCGATCAGATACCATTAACGTTTAAATATTCATTTTGTATGTATTTGGATCTTTTGTGTAAATGTACGAGTATACAGACCTATTATATACACTATACATAAGCAAAAATTGCGACGTTATTAATAAAAAGTTAAGTGTTAAGAAGTTGAAATTATTTTCGTAGTTTCGTCGCAATAAGAATGTTTCAAAATAGTAAACGGGTAAAAAATTTCGTGCATCATTGCAGAGGCATGGATTTTGAATAAATCCACAGTCGAGTAGGTACGCGAGCCACCTGACTGTGAGTGTTAACAGCTGTCTATGAAAGTCAACAACTTGCCGGCCAGTAGAAAGCTCGGTCCCGCTTATTACTGGCTCTCTGACCGAGCAACTAAATCACGTTATGTCTTATGTCGTATATAGCCTAGGGAGTTTCAACAGGGGGGTTTCCTACCTTAGTGCCATAAAAAAGGTAGAACCACTCAAATCCTTAAGACTTGTGTCAATAAGGAGTTTCCACGGGTCACTATACAATACATAAATAATTAATTTGTTTTATAACTGAACAGTAGTGGTGAAGCGCGTAATAAACAATTAACAAAAATTTTGATACGGGTAACCAAAACAAACATTAAATAAACAGTTAACATAACTATATATGACATTATTACCACGCATACAATAACATCGACGGTACTAAAATAGAATTATTATTGTATCATTACATTAAATGGAAACATCGTGTGTCCGATATGAAGCAGTAACTTTTACTGTTCCATATATTTTAATGAGCGCAATATTTGTATGCTATCAAGCATAATTGCTTAACTAGATTTTGCCAATTATATCGTCCAATAATCTACTAATGCCTATGGAATATTACGGGGTAGCATATTACGAATATCACTTTTCATTGTGCAATTATAAAGCCAATCAAGCGAGATGAAAAGGGGTATGGGGGATTTTGTATGAACCCCGTCCCCACCCAACAACAGTCATGGAATGCATGTTAATTTATTAATTGAGACCCAAAAAAGCCTAAAGTATATATCTTATATGCAGAAGCAATGGAGTTTATTTATTATAAAAAAAACTTTTCCGCAAAAATGCATTTATCTTCAAACAAAAATCCTTTTTTCCACAAACAAGCTCTTAAATATACTAACAATTACATATTGTCATCTATTAAAATGTTATCTAGCATTTGTGCAGGTGCATTAATCTCAATATGACGCCCTAACCCCATATACAAGTGCCACAAAGTTATTTAACCCGGTGGCCAAAATTGGAACTAATGCAAATGTCATACTGCAGTCAGACAAATACAAAGACAGTAGCGCTTCCCTTACCAGGTCAGATAAGTTTGTGGCACTGTACCACACAATTATTGATATGTGCGCACAACTTCCCAATCTGATAAGAAAAAAAAAGCATTTTTAATGGTTATTGTATAATAAAAGTTACTTTATATCCAAACATTACTAAGATCTCTATATTCTAATCATTTTTATTGCACTATGAGGAAATGTGTTAGAAAAATTAAAAATGTGTTAAAAAGCAATATTTCGGAAAAGTACATGATAGTATAAAATCTAAACCCAATATATTTGAAGTATGTCGCCATAGTAAAAAAATATCTATCCGACTAGACGCTTAAAATGACACCTAACTCAAACCTGTTGAAGGGTGGGGACACTTTTTCCCATTGTCCTTTTGGATGAAGAGTTGAAATTTGTGTTTTTTCGCATATACTACATTAATACCACGACACTGACACCCACATCACATAAATATTCGCTTTGGCCTGGAGCCGAACCTGGAATCCTTCGCTTCTCAGACAGGGCCAACTACCAAATATACTTTAGCCAAGAATATGGAAAAGCTACTCTCCGCTAAAAACAATTTTATTACGTATGCTCTCAGTTCTATTTAGCTTGTAAACAAATACTTATGACATTTTAAATTTCTCCATCAATCTACACTGAATCATTATCACAGGGGTGGAGAGCTGGCATTTGTGTGGGTTGACATTAAAACGAATTCCACATCGAATGCTAGGCTACGGGGTCGTACAGTGTCACAAACTTATCTGAACCGGTAAGAGGGGCGCTACTGTCTTGGTCTTTGTCTGACAACAGTATAACATTTGCATTAGTTCCAATTTTTTCCACCGGATCAGATAAGTTTGTGGCACTGTACTCGAATGCTCGCAGTGTGGGAACGTCGTATGAATGTTTTAAGTCGCTGCCGACTGCACTTGACATTGCTTTAATTAGGTCACTGAAATGGAATTTGGGGTCGTTATATCCATGTTGTAGCGCCTACGAGAGATATTTAATGAAACAGTACCTAAGCGATAATACAATTTTTAAATAAAATAAACTGAATAATTGTGTCGTCTCTTAATATTAATTTTTAGCTCTAAAAATGACGAAACTAAACTTTTAAATTTAAAAAAAATATTATTAATAGTCAAGAAATAATAAAAAGGTGTTGCCTACATGTGTTGCGATAACTCTATACTCTGTGTATTTTCATCCCCAGAGTTTGACCTCATATGATTTAGTGAGCAATAATAGTGACGATGGGAGTTCAAAAGTTTGGACTGGATTTTAGTAGTTGCGTTGAAACGATATTAGTTTTGTTTAAAAAAATTTGTCTGGTACCGTAAACCCCACGTGGGCTGGGTCTCCCCCTACAATGTGAAGAACACAGGTCATAAGAAAATAGTTATAGTTCAACTCATAAGAAAAGTGCGGATTGGGGAATTTCACTCACTTTTGAAAAGATTAGAAGTCATAATTATGCAAGTTCCCTCACGGTGATTTTAACCGAAGAAAGAAATAAAATTTAATTCTTTCACGCACGCCATTTTTGAAAATAAGAGGTTCATGTAGGATTTGACCCGCTGCATCCCTATTCGGAAGTTCAACGTTAAAACACGTTTCTACATTGTAGTATAGGACTATGAAACTTTCGAGCTTAATATGTGTCATGAAACCGTCACAGCTTTGACAGTTTTTAAAAACCACGAATGTGGTGGAACCATATTGTGGGTTCGTGTTTTCACGCATCAATGTGTGATTGGCTTTAGCATACATAGATACATACTTTACTTTATACTTTACTTTTACTTGATACTTTAGCATACATACATCATCAATTCACATAGGGTACTTGTTAAGATGAAGTACATTAACTTAATTTGTTCGTACTAATTGTCACGTTTTATTACGTCTCACTTATCTCTCTGTACACGCCCGCGAGACTAACGCCCAACTCCTATAAAATGACTTGTTTCTCACATAATATAGGAGGAAGATAAAGGAAACTTCGTGAGCCGTGACCTACTTTCTCGGTTCGACAATTTTGGATTTAGACATGTTCCCATTTGGCATTCGTGAATAATCCTTCCATTATGATAGCTTTCTTTCTTTCTACATAATCTTGTCTAGTACATTTTTATTGAATCTCGAATTCACATAAGAATATTTTAAGACACCTACTGGTTTCTCTTTATTCTTCTCGTAATCGTGTAAGCCTTAAAGATAGGTACATCAATGAGGGTGTAAGTGCTCAAGCAGGCATCGGAGGATTTTGTGTGCGTAAGTACATTTTTATAGGATTCGGTTTCAGGTTTTCTTTAAAAAGATATCGTGTGAATATCCTTTGAAAGTTACTTTGCATAGGCTCTATATGAAAGACATTGATAATAATTATTAACGATACAGACCGATTACAACAATTTTCAGATGTTCGTCGAAGCATAATCAAAAAATGAACTATCCAAGACAAAAAAAAACTTAATTCGCACCTAAGATATGCCCGTTCAATGAAACACAAACATCCGACGGATATACGTGAAATTATACATTATGTAACATAAGTTATTAGAATAAGTAGAAATATCACACTAGAAACAACCTTAATAGTCGCGTGTATAACCTAATCCGTAAAATAAATTAGTGTTTCAAAGTTTTCAATGTGTTTAGAAACCAATCAATGTTTAGAAATTAATTAAAACTTTTTACTTTAGAGAAATTGAAAAACACAATCAATTTATAACGAACGAGAACGTATAGTCACGAGGACGAATCGTCTTTTTTCACGAATCGTCTTTTTTCACGATTCGTTATTTTTTTTGACGGCGGCAATGCTTTTTAAATACTCATGTTCACACGCTTGACGAATCGTGAAAAAAGACGAATACGGATACGTCTTTTAGAAATCACGAATCGTGAATGTTTTATGATTATGACGGATACATCTTTTAGAAATCACGAATCGTGAATGTTTCTGAACCAATCTGAACTGAGCTAAATCACGAAATAAATGTGAACTTCAATGCGGATATTTTGACGAATCGTGAAAAAACACGATTCCGTATTCAATGTGAACGTCCATCCGTCAAGACGTATCGTGTTTTTTGACGAATCGTCAAAGACGTATGCCGTGGGAATGAGCCCTAGGTATACAATTTGATTCGTTCCCAACATAGAACGACAGCCGTCAATCGTCACGTATGAACTTCGGTATTAATATTTGAAGAGGGCTACCACACATCGAGATATTGTATAGACCATCGCGTACGTGACTGAAAATACTGAGATCTTCTGTTGCCAGCGAGTCTCACTGGAGAGGGTTAAACGTGAAACTATAAAATTTCAAAGTTTACCTTTGAAATATAAGAAATATATTTTAATATATTTTAATTATACTACCCCGTAGCGTAATTGCCTTAGCCTTGCCTGCGAAACGAGGTCCTGTGTTCGATTTCGGCTGAGGCAAATATGTATATGACACATGAATCGTTGTTCTCGGGCAATGGGAAACTCGGGTAGGGGGGCGGAGGGATTGAATTTGATAGTATTTTTATTATTTGTTAGGGCGGAATCAGAAAAACGCTGTAAACAAATCCATACTCTACAAGCGTCAGGATCAAAAATTAAAAACAATGTAAATAAAACCTTTACTTTTTGAATGATTTGAAACTAAAGGGCAATGTTTTACGGCTGAGACATTCGTTTATTAGTCACGTGAACATTTTCATCCTTTGGGTGGCATGTTAAATATAATGGGGCACATAAACCTCTATAGTGCCCTATTATGAGAACGAAGAAATCATTTTTAGCCAAAATGGTTGCATGCAATGGATCCTAAATACAGTATTTTACATCGAGAACATTATGGGAACATTTTGAGGAACGTTGGCGACATCGCGATATTTCTTTCCGATCATCTTCAACGCCATAAAGTTTTAAACCATCTCATTTAGCGACGATACTCGAATCTAGTTGTGACACAGTTTTAGGTTGTAATATTTATTTAATAAATGAGAAGTAACGTATTATTTTTTTAGATCTTCGCATATGTTATTGTTGTGATCGTTTATCGCAAAGATACCGACTCTTACCTGCTGGCCCTTTCAGACCTTGGAAAGGTCTGCGCGGCGGATTGCTCATAAAATCCTGAAATTCCAGAAATTTGACCCACGTAGATGCGAAATTAAGGTTTATAGGGAAAATTCTGAAACTCCAATTTCGCGTTACTCGCGCTATCCCATACCTATATCCCCAGTTCGAAAATCAATTGGAACGCGTTTTATTTGTAAATTCTGGAAATGAATTAAAACCTGAAAATTAAACTAAGAATCGGTCATAACGGGTCAATGAAATATAAATCAAGAAGCCTGCTGATGTATAATTGTATATAAATACTATACTATACTATAAATGGACGCCTTATAGTGAAAACTTCGGTGTAAAACAAGTAACTTCTCAGGAAGACGTAGGTACATATAGGGTACTAGGCCTAGGAAGAAACATTATCCTATATGTAACATAACCTTGACAGGGATTTCAATCCGGAATGCTTCGGTTAGCTGGTAGTCTGTATTGAGACATCATAGCATTATTCCATACTAGTTTTAATTACATGGGGACTTAGCTTTGAACAATTTCCCACAAGTGATATACTTATTGTGTAGTTTTACTAATACTTTATTAGGTATATATGGCAACCCACACAAATGTCCGCTTTCCACTAAAACGGCAAGAATATAAAATGCCTTATGTTGATTACAAGCTACATTGAGCTGTGAGCACACGTAATAAATTTGTTTTTAGCGGGGAGTGTCAATTCCATAATCTCGACTCAAACATAGCTGCACTAGCGTCCATTCAGTGGAATTCTTTGTCAATACGCCACGTACCGCCCGCGGCGTGGACGTCATATAAATGTGATCGAGGTTCTGAGATCGTTGGAACCTACATTTCCAATTTTCCGCTAATAGTAAAACTTGTAATGAAATTGTAACGTAGTCGAATTGTAATTGTCCTCACACGGATTAACAAACTAACCAACTAATATTTTAAATTTTAACACTTACGCTACCTTAATTCCATTAAAAAAAAAATTGGAGCAAAGGTTTGTTTCAACGAGTATCTAATTGCTGAAAGATGTTAAAAATTTCATTAAAGTCTCGTCGGACAAAATAAATTCTGGGTAAAGTAATTAGTAGTAATACCAAAGCATCAGGATTTGCGCCCACTTCATTGCTCTAATTACTAAAGCAGCCATTAAGTATTTACATTTTCATGAATCCGCCCTTAAGAGGGATGAATGGACCATTTAAGGTTCTTTGTTCCTTCAACCTCCAGAAATCGACCGCAATAAAAAATAATCGACTGTGAGCATGATTCTTCGCAATTTCTGCGAAATGCTTCGATACATAGCTAATGTATTTGATATATAACTACCTATAATAAAACTGTGTGTTGCTGATGTTTATACATAGTACGTTTGAGATATTCGAGAAAAATCTATCAAGTATAACAATTTTCGACTGTTCATGGGTTACCTATCGCTTATCTTCGAAGTTGGTAGTTTAACCGATTACGATGCGGTTTTAACTTAAATATTATAACGTGCCTGAGGTTACTTTAGCGTTGGGTCAATGTCAATAGATTTACAAAAATATCATTAATTTGCATTTAAACAGTCGAATGTAAACATTGTACTAGTCCAAATTAGAATTTGGTTTTAGTAAAATGTCGTTGCCCGGTTCTTTGATGAATGACGTAATGTTATTGAATTTGATATCTATGCTTCTATAAGAATACATTAACGTCTTTGATAAAATAATATGATATAAGTGCGTCACATACCTAAAGACAAAATAACCACAAACTTACTCAAGTAAGTTTCGCAAGTTTTATTCTTCAGCTATAATATTAACAGAAATAAGTACCTAAGTACCTATTCTCGTTGTACCTACTGGCAACTTCGCAATTATACAGCAAAGATCCGAGAAAATTGCGAGACCAAAACAACTAATAACCGAGTACTGTCAGTTTAGTACCAACAAACAACAAGAAAAACATCAACAACAAAGTACCTTCAAGTATTGGTCTTGGCTTGAGTTTGTTACGCGGTTATGCTAGTTGTGCTAGTTCATTGCGTGAACGTCGTCAGTATTGCGTGAAGTATTTCTCATTTTGTCTAGTCATCTAGACCCACCTGACGTTGTCTTGAAACATATATTATTTATATCTTAGGTTCGAAGTATGTATGTGACACATGCATCATTTATTTAATTAGTCTCCAACAATACAACTGCGAAAACTGCATCTAATTTCATTCAGTATTTTTTTCTCTCTGTCTAATGTGCCTACAGACTTACACCAGTAACATTTTTGTTAAAATACTCGTAGATAAGTCAAAACGTGTCTGATCAAAGTGTGAAGAAGATATTTTAAATTGAAATGTAAATTGTTTAAATCTAGGAATTAGTGCTAAGGTTGTATAGATTTCACTCTCTATGTAGGTATGTACACTGTACAGGTACACGTGGGCTGTTAAGTTAGTAGTTAGTAGTCAGTTGTCAGTTCAATCAAGGTAATATCAAAGGGAACTACTTCCATTGTCAGCCGTGATTTGCATACATTAGGTACTAGTAGTAATAGTAGGTGCCTACTAAGAATATCATGAATATCTTCTTGATTAAAGCGATCCCGTGTAGTAATCAAGAGGAGGAAAATTTGATTTTACCAAAATGTTTTGTATAATTAAAATAGTAAGTTCCCACTTCATACAATCTTGAACTAGCAACTAAACTTTGTCTGTGAAAATATGTATTTTATTAAGTGTGTGTATTGAGTGTTTTTCAATGTGTTAGGCTAGCTAGGGTGTCGCAAAGCCTTGACATGGCAGTCGCAAGAGGTAACATGAACTGCCTGAGAAAAATTATAGATTTTCCTAAATAATCAAACTTTACAAACATGGGATGGATCTTTGTAACAATCATGAACAAAGTGAAGGATAGGGGGTTGCATAATAGTATTCAATACTATACTTAGGTCTTGTCATGAAAAATATTGAAAAACACTAGTTTATGGAATAAAACATACCTACTGTACTCGTATTACGTAATTTTATTCATTCATACCAGAAGACGAAGAAGAAGTAAATTGAAAGAAATTTATTTTATCCTCCCTCAGTATTCTTAGCTGTGTACCCACACGTAAAACAGCCTTATTTTATTTATTTATGTACACTTTATTGACCACAATATAAAAATATTGAAGAACAAATGGCGAGCTTAATGCTAATGCATTCTCTACCAGCTAACCATTGGGCCAAACAGAGAAAACACGATGAGCGGTATAATACAAATAATATGTATGCCTATATAAATATCCATATAATAAATGCATAAAATAGGTACTATATAAAATTAATATATACAAACTACATATTATATACAATATAATATAATAAATATATATCATATAATATCTATATATATATTAATCTCGTGTCACAATGTTTGTCCTCAATGGACTCCTAAACCACTTAACCGATTATAATAAAATTCGCACACCATGTGCAGTTCGATCCAACTTGAGAGATAGGATAGTTTAAATCTCAAATTATAGTCGGAATTTTAATTTATTGCTAATTATATGTTTGTTATTATTTGACAGTCACAATTATCTGTTAACTCCAAATGATTCTAACAGATGTCGATACCTTTCGACTGGGTTGAGTAAGTAATCAATAGATGGCGCTGCTATGGTAAATCTACGAACGTGTCATATAAGCTAAATTTTAACAGCATAATTACCACGTGTTGTTGACGCTATAAAATTTTTCTGTAGTGTATTTAGTATCAGCCACAGGTATCAGCCTTGCACCCGTGCGAAGCCGGGGCGGGTAGCTAGTATATAAATAAGTATCTTACTTAACATAAATATAAGTACAGGAGAAATGATGACTTCAGTAATGGTTACATCTCACGGTTTTAACTGTTGCCATTCTCATATTAAGTGCATTCCAGATTCATCTGCGGCCATTATGGAACAAAACCAACAGCAAGAGCCTCATTCAAAGTTATTGTCACGTTGTATTCGTAATCTCATACGCTGAAATCGTCACACGTAGGTACCCCAAGAAACGCTAAGTATTCAGAGGCAAAATGGCTGTTCCCCAGACGTAAAAATAGAAATTGCTGTGTGAATTAGAAGGGTGGGACTTAGGTAGGAGCATTCAGTAGCACTTGAGCGAGTAATAACAGTAAAGATAATGACACTGTCGGTACTTCCGAACACAGAATCTATGAAAACCAAAATCATTTACGTTTTATTGCCGCTGAAACCTCGGTTATAGGAGAATTACTAACATGTCTTGAATCAGTCTTTAAAGTTTGTGTTTTTTGTACGCTCTTAGTAATCCAGGTTTCATTCAGGAAATAAAGGGGTTCTTCGACGGCGGTTCAGTGGGCCACTCTTTCGAAGTAAACTTAAAAGTGTAGACGTATATTTTATTTTATTTGTGACTTTCAGTTTTGGACTTTATTGCATTGTATGATCCAACTAGTTTTACGTAAAACAATAAAGTTGACAGGTTACCGTTTTACAACGAAAGTCCTGACGGTCTACATTGAAATTTATTATCTGCGGGCGTCTGCTGAATACATCCCTTCACGTTCTTGGGATTAAATTATTAAACTAGTTACTTTGTTAGCACCAAATTAGTAACTCCAGTTATTGTATCATATTACTTTTAAGGGGTTTTTATTTTTCGTTTTGAAGGTAATGCCTATACTCCGTTCGCGTTCAATCTTGAATACGTTTTAATAGCAACCCATACAAGTACCAGCTTTCCGCTCGTGTAATTACGATTCATTGTACATTGACAGAGAAAATTTAAAATGCGTTAAGTACTCAAATTTTGCTTACAGGCTAAATTGAACTATAAGCAAACGTAATAAATTTCTTTTTAGCAAGGAGTGGCAATTCCATATACCTACTTGGCAACTCAGGGATTATTGTAAAGTAGGTAAGTAGGAAGCGCAGTACTCTTACTTCCTCTTCCTTTATTTCTGGCCACGTGATCAACCCATTAAGACCACGTGTCGCAAGCGTTCACAATTACGAGGACTCGTCGTAATTATATTCCTGTAGCAAAAATTCAACGAGCGCACGGCAGACATCAAAGAATCTAATACTTGTTGCTACGTGCCACATTTCTATATAAATAATAATAATTTAACGTTTTTGTACCGCTCTAATTTTAGCACCACATGACCAAGGCATGCGTATTGATTTAATCTGACTAATACTAATCAATACTAATTAACTAATTATTCCTCAATCGCCCTGATTGACGATAATTATGATGATACACATGATTGGTATGAACAAACATACCTACAGAAACGCTAAATTGGAATTAGAGACGTAAGAATCCGAACATAGGTAAGTAGGCACATATTTATTCACTTATCCTTCCTTGTTGTAGCAAATCATTGGGAGACTAACATTGGCGGTTGACTAAAATTGGCGATTAAAAATAATTATATTTGTTATAAATACACTTACCTACATACTACATACCTACATTACTTACTAAATATGGACAAATTGGCTGGTCCAAACATCCAGAATTTCTTTCTGAATTCAGGGAAGGAATTTATTATTAATTCAGAAAGCTCTGAATTACAAGCATCTTAGTTAATCCCCACACCAGTAAATAGATTAACCATAGATATCTATTTATATCGGTGTTGGGTGTCCTAATTAATAAATAAATATCGTGTATGTTTAAGTGTATGACCAATATTAGTACACGCCTTCAGGAAGAGTTAAATTAAGCAACTTAAAAGGTCAAGAAGGTCTAGAGTTAGTGGACCATGCTCCAGGTAG
The DNA here is from genome assembly GCA_905404135.1 of Hesperia comma. Classification (NCBI taxonomy): domain Eukaryota; kingdom Metazoa; phylum Arthropoda; class Insecta; order Lepidoptera; family Hesperiidae; genus Hesperia; species Hesperia comma. Next base: position 19,854,798 of record FR990014.1, on the reverse strand, counting down.
GTAGAAGGCATTATGACCCACCCAAGTATCAGAAATTTTCAAGCCGCTTGACTTAAAGACTACGATATTACCTACTAAATTTATCCGGATTAAAGCTAGGTCCTACTCAAAATTAATACGATGTTCTACGGGCGCTCCAATTTATTATTTTCAACAACGACTTTTTGAATAAAACTTGTATTTTATCCATAAGTAACACAATTAGGTATCTTAATTATTTACGTAATAGGGAATATGCATGATTTTTTTTTATTGTTTTTATAGCTCATTTATGTTAATATAATACCGTAAAAAAATATACGAGTCATGGGAAAGTCCAAATTTATTTTAAATTAATTAATGAAAATTGCAGTGACATAAAGCCGATTCAAACGCGCGTTCTATGGTGACGTCATCGTTCGTCAGGTTGGAGTTGTTTACTAACAAGTGGTTATGAGCGAGGTTGAGAAAGAGTATTTTATAGTATTAAATTTACGTTTTCTAGTTTAATTTCATAAACGGAAGTATGGATGGAAACCGAAGACCTTATTTTAAGTACTGTATTGTACCTATGTGCAAGAATACGAGATGGAACGCGCCGGACAAAGTATTTTTTCATGTTCCATGGGATGCTTATATAAGAAAAATTGGTGTAAAATTGTGAAAAGAGATAAAAAAGCACTGCATACTGTTGCGAAGATCATTTTAACGCAAGAAGAAAATAATTATTTCTACCAAATATTAATGGTTTTGGTTTAATTTGGCTAACAAAAGTACAAACCCTAAAAAGTTGTTGTAAGATTCTCGTTCAGATCTGGGATAAAAACAGATTTGATTATAAAGTATTCCCAAACACGGATTTATTTATTAACAACCATTTATTCCTAAAATGTGATATGAAGGATATAATATAATTTGTATGTAGAAGGTAAACGTCTAAATCTTTACAGGTTATGTTAAAGACTTTTATGAATTACTTAGAAAAACTGTACGAGAACCATGTACCTAAATTAAATATCTATCACTTCCTCACCTTGCAGCTTTGACTCCCCTGATTTCAGCTGATGTAAAATCATTATTTGAGGCGAAGTACGAACTCATCATGAAAGCATCTATGTACAGTAGTACACTGGAGCTTGGTGCTCAATAAAAGATGATGTGATGATGAACAATGGGTTTAATTCTGGACTTTGCAAATACAATTATCATCTAATTTAATTTAATACGTGAGAAAGCTTATTCACTGTGCGCTCCGTTAATAGAATGTTCGAGTCCGAATGTACGTAAGTCGCGGGTAAAATATAATTTTCACCACACAAACTACCGACATTATTGCGAGCGCCTGCACAAGTTTTCAAAGCAATTTGACGTCAGTGAATGTAACTGTAGGCGCAAACAATCAATTATCGGAAGATTATCCGATTGCGCCTTTTGAGATCCACTTTCAGACATTGTTAGTCATTCAACACATCACTAAGAAACAAAAATCACACAAGAAGTATACGATAAACTCTGAAAGCAATCAAATTAACTGAAATATAAATGAAAACAGCTAGTTCTAGTATGTTTTTGACATGTCCATTGCGAAGGATGACGTCACGCCGATGTCTAACCAATGGTGTTGCGTTTCGACATTTTAAATTTGCCTCGTAAAAGGAGATGTTTCAAAATGTATGGAGCCCCGGCCACCTCTTTGTACACCATACTCAAAAATGGAGAAACACAATTAAAACAGTTTTCAATCATCCAATTCCTTTAAATTGCTTTAGTTTTGTGGTATAACACAAAAATGTACACTTAAAATTGCAACACAAAAACAAAAGTCTGTCATGACGGTAAGCTGTCATCACACGTCATGTTGGTTAATTTGATAGAAGTTTGACATATGTACCTACAATTCTGTCATTTAAAGTGACAGTAGACAGTTCGCGATCTATGATCAATGACAACTTGGCAAAACGCCATGTTGAAAATTGATAAAAATTTAATGAATTATAAATACAAAATTTGTACCAGAAAAGTATGCATTTATGCAATTTATCTTTATTTTTCCCAAATTCCATGAATTTTTCTCGATTTTTCGAGGTACTGTACATATTGTGGGCCGGATTTGAAACATCTCCTTTGCACTTTTTATAAATTTATTTTAGTGATTTTAAAAAGATTGAATAGAAAATAATGTGACAGATATCATTATTTTAGCGATAACGACTGTACAAAAAATATTTACTTATAATGACATGCATATTCCCTATTAGGTATCTAGTGTCCCGAAAGTGGGGCATTTAAATTCCCTAAATTAATGTACGTAATTTTCTTTTCATCTAATATCTTTCTATCTGATCATTATCATCATCATCTCAATCCATCAGGCCCTCTATTGAGAACGGATCTCCTCTCAAAACGAGAAGATAAAGACCATAGTCTACCACGCTGGCCAAGTGCGGATTGGCAGACTTCATTATTATAGCGAGTTACATTCTAATTCTTAAAACGCACATAACTCTGAAAAGTCATAGAAGCGAACCTGGACTCTCCGAATAGGAGCCCGAATTCTTAACCACTAGGCTTTCAGCACTATTTTATCTGAAACGTTTCATAATGAATTATTTTTCGCATCCATAGTTGCAGTAATGTCATGATAAAGGTGTGGGATAACAAACATAACTAGTTGCCACCAAAATAAGAACCTCCTTCTAAAGAGAGGTGTTTAATCTGTCCGTCTATTGGTCGGAGTATTGAGTGCAAGCTTTTATTAATCAAAAGCCCGTTAACGTGCGCTTTACTTTATCGTGTGGTGGAAAATTAAATATAATACCTAAACCTAATAATACCTAATTTTTTAATACACTTCAATATTATGTGTTATCTGAAAGGCGATAAAACTCAGTTACAAGATTGGAACACGCGTTAGATGTTCTTGTTTGCCATTAAATCTAAACCTTTGTAAGACGGCGGCTTGCCGGCTGGGAAGGCATTCTCAACATAATCCACTTTGTAAAGCCGGACATTGTAAGTAATAGCTTTTTATTTATGACAACAGCGAAGTAAAAATATTCTCCCGTATAAAGCGTTGTTTGAATATAATTTTAAAGTTTGGATTATGCGCAGAGTTTGAATAAAGGCATAAGCCAAACCAAAAAAGATTAATATTAGGATAAACTATGTTGTGCCCGCGACTACGCTCGTGCATAGGAGTTTTTCCCGCGTGAATCCCGATCCCGCGGAAACTACGGGATAAAAAGTAGCCGATATGTTGCTCCACAATCTCCTCTATCTCCCAGTAAAAGTCCCATAAAAATCCGTTCACCCGTTCCTGAGATTAGAGTGCACAAACATACGAGTATAGAAGATTTTATACCAGGACAACAAATGTTGAAATACGAAAATACAAGAATGAATAAAAGTGGAATGTTTTGAATTTACGTAGCAAAAGGCATGTCATATTGCGAGTATGTGTCATGCGTCATCAACAAATTACATTTGCAAAGAATTCACTTGGGGATATATATGTGTAAACATTTATTTATTAAATTCCTTTTGATAGCGATATTAAAAAGAAAATCATAGCATACATTGCATTGTGAACAAAAAAAAGATAATTAAATGAGCTTATAACCGACTTATGCCTTAACCGGGCTTAACCAATAAGCGTGCAGCTATTACTGGGCACAGTAACATTCGTCGTGACATAAAAAATTTACACATTTTATCTTAGCCTATCTAACCTAGCTAACCTAGCCTCCAAGCATAATTATCTTGTAATAAAAAAATTGAGCATTGTGGATACTGGAACGCACTTCTGTCTAAATAGATATTGACAGTGACTAGATTAACATAGGTCAGTATTGCTTTCTACGGGAAACCCACTGGAAGTTGCCTCTGATCTTGTTTATTTCACATTCATCGACAAACACCGTGAAATGTTTACTTAACTGCTGATTTCTATAAAATCCTCGAGTTTTAAAAATACGTCAAATGTCTAGTTATTCCATAATATCAAAACAATTGTAAAGTTATTTCAACTACCTCAACATTTTTTTACGTACAAATTGTGCCGTGATCCTTTTGGCAATTGAAACTCAAGCATACACCCCAAATACATTATTACCCCTCAATTAAGTGCTAGCAATTTCCACATGATTGGAAATTTCGTGTAATTACATACCTATAAGCGCATGGTCGTTTTTAATTACGGGCGCGGGTAATATTTCAGAAGGCTTATAAATAAATGTGTTTCAGAATTGCCAGATAAATTTTCTATAGGTAGCTTATTCGAAAATTAGTATGCGTAAATTGCGCTGGAACAAGTGTACCAAAAATTAATGAGTCTGACCTATAACCGGCTGACAGATTTATGTGGCCATATTAAAATAAATAAACCATTATTTATTAAAGTAAAATGTTTCACGATAACAAAAACATGAATTAATTATACAACAAATTATTGTTCTGAAGTCCATTTTCCCTCTTCTTGTTAATATAATCCGCCCTTATCCCTGACATTTATAAATCACACCAGTATCCAAAACCATCTCAACAAAGACTAATTTAGTCTCGATTCTTTTGTTTGACATAGCTATATTTTTATTTGTAAACAGATTGAAATAAGACGAACAATAAATATTAACCTACTACTTAACTACAGACGTCACTGAAGTAGCAAGAAAAATATTGTACAATACATGTAATTATGTAAGAAGCTTCATCCATCTTTGAGTCTAAACTGACCTTCCCTTTTAGACAGTGGTCGATGTCAAGGCACCCATTCCCTATTCCCTAGCATCCCGCGTAACGTAAATAAATTACGCGTTGTTGACCATAATCAGAAAAAATAGTTTCATTATACATATATCCGGCTCACCATCAATTGAGATAAGGGGTCACCTCAAAGGGGTCACCAAACATTATAATTTATTTTAATTAACTCTTGACTTTGAAGCATGCTCATAAAGACATAATTCTTTCGCAAAATAAAAAGAATTGCGTGCAGTAAATGTAGATGGCGTGCTGAGCTCTTAGTTCGGTCGCTAGTTTATCAATCTCGAACAGTTTTAATTAGAAGTTTTATTACATTTTTATTAAACCTCTATAAACAGTTGTTCCTGTCAACTACTGAGTGTTACATTAAAGTTTTTTCTGATTTAAAATAACTAAAACGATAGCAGGTTAGTAATTATACGGCGCGTTGGGGTTTTTAGCTTCTTCGTATTATTTAAAAACAATGAAGTAATTTTCTTAACCAGGAAAGGTTATTATCCTACTAATATCCTACTAATCCTACTAATATTATAAATGCGAAAGTTTGTAAGGATGTGAGTGAGTGTGTGTGTGGGTTTGTTACTCTTTCACGCAAAAACTACTGAGTGGATTTTCATGAAACTTTGCATTAATATATGTAGCTTAGATATCGGAATAACATAATTTGTTAAAATTTATAGAGATTTTTGAAGGGACTGGTTCCCCGAAGCGAAGCGAGGGCGGGTTTACTAGTAATTATATATTTTTTCAAATTTAGTAAATCCAAACGTTCATCAACAATAGAAATTAAAAATCTATTCTCCTGGCTATAAAGCTGGTACCTTTGCTTACTGACGTCTATAGAAAATCCGATCTGTATTATCCCAGCACATAGACCGAAAGATCTATTTAAGGAACAACCCAACCAAAGATGAAACATTCCTCATACAAATGCAACATTTTCAAGAAACATTTTCTCATAGCGCAGATTCCTGTGTATTTTTAGTCTGTAGTTACTGTAAGAAGGAAGAACTTCAACTGCTCGTGTTTACAAAGGTATTGTATTTTCATCTTCAACTTGATCTTTGTTGCGGCGAGAAAAGCTGTTTGTTATTGCTTTGGTTTGTAGAAACAGCTTGCAAACCAAAGTATTTTAAAACGATTGTAATTGTAGTTATTTTAAATTATAGTGCAAAATTAAAAGTATTTTTTATTGAATAGATTTTTTTATGTTTATTTTCAATTCAGATGTTTGTGCAATCACTCGTGATACAGGTCAGTTAGGTATATTAACCTGTATTAGCTGGTGTATAAAATATTAATGATGCCTTGTGTTGTGGGTGCGACGGAAAGGACAACGTACAAGTAAGAATACAAGTAATAATACGTACAAGTAGAAACACACACCACAACGAGAACAGAAAAAACTCATTAAGTAGGTATTCAAAGGAGGATGCCCGGTATTGGCTCTAAAACGCACTCAAATGAATTTATGTTGAAAAAAAAAAGATTAAAAAAATATAATATGTGCGTATAATATCTCAATATAGGAAGTTTGCCTAACATTGCAGTACAATAAAAAGTAATGGAAATGATTTAATAAATATTTATATTTTTACGTCAGTTTTGATTATTGTTAGTTGTTGCCATCATAAAAACTTTCTGCCGGATAAAATATTATCGTAGACAAAATTCAGTAATAATAAAATGTTTGCTTGTCTTGTAATTTTTTAAATATATAATGGTCGACTGAAATTATACAATATGTAAAAACCATACATATATTTAATCCTACACATACAAATTGGACTTGTATCGATCAATTTTATTTTATTATTGATTTTTGTAGTAATGGTAACTTCGAAAGCTATGGACGTTTGTCAATTTGTCAGTCTGAGAATGTCAAACAGATTTTCCTGTTTTGGCGTATACCTAATGATACAATAATAATTATATTTCTTGCAGGTTTGGCAAAGGGAGATCTCCCGCCAGGCGAGACGACATGCCTGGGGGGCGGCCGGGCCCCGAGTGAATGTACTCGAGGCGTGGTATATATGCCGGCGATCGACAATCCTTCGTTAGCGCGTTTCAGGCTTCGGTGACGTCACCGTGTGACGTGTGTGCGGTGTCGCCACATCACCCCCCTGCTCAGACCGGAGGTCGATACACCGATGATGCAGCCCGTGCTCCTCGATGTTGGTGACCACCTTGATAGTTGTGCCCCGTAGATACCCTCTATCCACGGTGAGTCGGGATGGGAGGGTGAAACGACCAATGCGGAGGGCGAGTGGTGCACTCCAGCCGTCCGTGGAGTCGTCGTCAGGGCAGCCGAACCGGGATCAGGAAGCGTCTTCTCCATACGCGGCGATGACCCCGGCGAGCTTGGCGAGTGTCGAGGAGACGCGCTGCGTGAGTCCGTCGGGCGTGAGCGGTGAGGTGAGGTGGGAGGGGAAGCCTGAATGGCTAACGGTTCTTGAAGGGACGTGTTCATGTCCGAAGGTCACCAGTTTGGCAAAGGGAGATCTCCCGCCAGGCGAGACGACATGCCTGGGGGGCGGCCGGGCCCCGAGTGAATGTACTCGAGGCGTGGTATATATGCCGGCGATGCACAATTCTTCGATAGCGCGTTTCAGGCTTCGGTGACGTCACCGTGTGACGTGTGCGCGGTGTCGCCACACAGGATTTATACCAAATAATACAAGCACTTGCATATAATAGTGAGCATGTAAGGCGTAACGGTGCTATAAAATAGAGTTCCCAACCAAGAATAACTCTTCTTAAATAGGGGAAAATTGTACGCATGTAAGTCGAACAGTAATACGCATAACTTCTACACCCAAACTTTGTTTCGTAATAATCTTTCACAAAACAATTCATACTATCATATACTAACAATGCAGCATATTTTTCTATTGTGCATTTAGAGCCAATCTCTCTATGAAGGATGGGCATCCCCCTTTCCGTTTAGCCGGGAACCGAACCCAGGAGTTTTCTACGCGCACTCCGGCGCGGCATCCTTTGCCCCATATGGGAGTCGGCTAAAGTCTGACCAAAGAGACAAACCTAAATTAAATCAATTTCCATCCTCATTATCTTAAATCAATTTGCGTAAGAAATTAGCGTTGAATCTATATTTATAGCGACGCTGGGAGATTTTAATCAATTTTGCGTAAAACGACGTCAACACATTCGCAGATACAATGGCGATTACCGACTTGGCGTGGGCGTAAAACTTAAGTCATTAGTTCAGGTCTCTGCGTCGCTCTACGGAGCTTTGAGAAGTTTACTATTTCTGGAGATCTTATTGACATGGATCAATAACATTGTTTGCCCCAACAGATTGATAAAGTCTTGCCGGCTTATGTTTTTAACCGACTTCAATAACTTTTAACAAAATAGAACCGACTTTAACGCCGAAAAGTATGTAGATATATATAGATATTTGTACGCGATTATCTCGCGTTTGGTAGAACCGATTTTGATGCGGTTTTCAGCATAGTATTTGTCAGATTTAGGAGAAAGTTTTAGGCATATTGTTTGGCTGAATCGATTTTGATACAGTTTTCAGCATCATGTTTATCAGACTTAGGAGAAGGATTTAGGAATATTAACCGCGTTTAACTGAACCGATTTTTACTTTTCGACGTTAAAGTCGGTTCTATTATGTAAAAAGTTATTGAAATACACTTTCGCTGACCTTCCAGAATAAATCTCTCGTCAGGTAACAAGTCAGTTCAAAAAGCGAGCGTGAAAATCATGGTACTTATATCTTTTTTCAGGATGCTCGAGCCCAATCTAGAGAACTTTTTTCGTAAATGACAAATGTTACAAAAGGATATTCCTCGAGTCCTTTTTTATTCCCCGAATCATTTTAAGCGCTACCGCAAAGGAAAGATTCAAGTAGTCAAATGTTGGAATGTTGGAGTTCGATTTAGATATTCAATTGAGAAGTGTTACTGTTGATGATGCAAATTGTGTTTATATATCATATTAATGCCGGTACTAAATCACGCCTCGCAATAAAAGATTAATGACCAAATAATCAAATTAAAGCAGATAACTTTATTCCTATTTAATGGTTCCAAGAATACATATAGAATTTTATTACAAAGATATTATAGCATTTGTATTAAACGTATTCGTTAAATACCTGTGCAGATATCAATTCGAAAAGCATACCTACCTACAAAATGCTTTTATGCCAATAAGTAGTATTTATACGAGCGCGGTTTCTGTACACTTATTTTTATTCAAACGTCTTTTTATCTGACTTGAAAACTATCAATGGAAGTCTACAGTTCGATCCACCTCATATTTTTGATATACATATGTAGATGCGGGATATAACTTACTATTCCATCAGTTATACCTCATTCCTAACATTTATTAATTGGCATGTAAGTAATAATAAAATAAACTTGACATAGGTACATTATTCATGATCATCATCACATCATGATTACCATCATCGTCATCATCATCATCATCTTTGCTATTGAAATGTTAAAACTACTGGAATCGGTTCTCCTCACACAATAAATTGCATTAGCTAATTTCAAAGTTGCAACGTTGCAGATTTCACACCATTGAGAAATTTGAGGAGAGCTGTCGGGTAAACTGGCGTCTTTACAATCCAATGTGGATTTCAAGCCATGTGATTGGTGATTCGCGCTCCGCTCTGCTCCGCTCCGCCTCAGTGGAACCGGCAGTGGAACCGGCAGTGGCACCGGTGCCCTTCATTAAAGAAGGAACGAATCGTATAATCAAACCACTCGACTGTTCACACCTATTGATCTGTACTATGGGAGTATTTATTTTGGCGGGCAAACAACGGGATCGCATTGAATTGAATAAACCGTCTATTGTGTTTGTCGGGGAAAAATCTACCTCTATATTTACCGGGGACGAATTGCAATATCGCTCTATTTTACCAATTCGGATGAACGCGCTAACAAAAAGCAAATGACAGTAAATTTATTCGTGATTCAGTTTTTGTCATCTTTTCTGTATTTTATATAAGTACAAAACGTTACACACAAACAAAGTAGGTACATTATACCATTTTATACTTAAATACTAAAGGATTGAAGCTGTAGTTTGAAAGTAAGACAGAAAAGCAGTGCTTAGCTGAGTGGTTTAAACGTTAGCCTCTAGTAGAGTGAGAAGCTGAGAAGGCCCTCGTTTGAATACCGAACGCAACTCTAGTTTTCAAAAAAATTTGTGCGTATTAAAATATTGTGAACCTACACACTTGAGATTTGTGCAAATTACAAAGTTAATTACAAAGTATGTGCAGTATTCAAATCCGCACTTGACCTTGGCTTGATCGTGCCCAGCAGTGGAAAAGTTAAGGGCTGTAATGATCAAAAAAATACTTTTAATATTTTTTTAAGACAATCGTTATTGAAATACACGGAAAAAAACTTTGAAATCATAATATTAAATACTTTGTTTCATAAATGACAAAGCTCGTACATAAATGACATATTCGAACTTATTCGAACTTTATTTACCGACTGTTTTGAAAAACGTCAGAATGTATGTCGAATATAAATTAAATTGTTTGCAATTCCCTGCTTACTGAATTAATAATATGAATTCCATCGCTGAATTCAGAGCGACATTCCGGATGTGTGACGTCAGCCGTATTGTACATATTTATTAAATGACCTATGCGCATTATTGTGTGTTTAAATAATAAACATCCTCATACAATTGTACTTTACATTTTCTGCCGATATCTATGAATCTGTTATGTAGAGTGTGTATAATCTGTCCTACACCTGACGAAGTGTACAGTGCCACAAACTTATCTGACCCGGTAAGAGGGGCGCTACTCTCTTTGTCTTTGTCTGACAACAGTATATTATTATTAGTTCTAATTTTGGCCACCGGGCCAGATAAGTTTGTGGCACTGTAAAATATGTGTGTCTCAGTGTATCTAATGAAACTTTTAATTTCATTATCGCTACTTCCACATTGTTGCTGAATTATTACAAATTTCCCACACGTAGTTACATCCGATAGCAATCAAATAGTTCCCTACTCCTTGGGTATTCTACCTAGGCAAGTCCAATGTATTCTAACTAGCTCTCACTAATACCCTGACAATTTCATTCAGCTTTACTCGTTTTTACTTTCGATTAGAATTTATTACAGAAAATAACCACCCTCACTATGTACGAATAAAAGTAGTTAGATTTTTTTATTCTAGTTTTTAGTTTATTAATATTATTAAATTACTGAAATAAAGCAAACACTGAATGTTACATTCAGAGGAATTATTCAATTTTGAAATGAGGAATAACAAACACATGGATGAATCGACAGACAAGAAAACCTATATAATAGTTTTACTTCTCAAATTATACCTACGACTGTCAGAGCCGCCCGCCCCGCCCTGACTTTGAACGGATGCAGGAACATAATTAAAATACTTAAATAAAGAATGTTTGAAGTTGTAACTTTTGAGTTTATTTATTACAAACATACAAATCTTGCTTTTATACCCAATATTAGTGTAATATAAAGAATGGAAGAATGTATATTTAAAAAAAATTAATATGTATATAGCTAGAGCTAAAAACATCCAGTTACCTTTTCTTGATTAGAATTTCCATTTTTAATTTTCGAATTTTTCGTAAGCAGGACCAGGACAACATAAATAAGCAATTAGTATGCATTCGGTCGTCGAGCAGTTAAAGCGATCAGTACGTGAATTTCAGGCCATGGATTGAATCTTGTTGGTGGTGCGGCAATTCGTTGATATTCCGTACGGAACTCCGCCAATACGTGCCAATTATAATATAAATGTGTTTGCATTACATTACTGACATGTACATTTTAAAGTACGCGTATCTAAATGCATTCAGGCTGTTCCTTGTTTGAAATACGCTTACATTTACGTTTTATCAAAATCGCAATGTATGTTGTTTTAGGTCAAATCCTTCAAATTGTATTACAAATACTTATTTTGAACTTACCTACTCTATAAAACATCAACCAAATACGCTAATTCGTTTCTGAGATTAGTAGCCAAAAACGAACAGACAATTAGAGATTAATTCCGAAAATAATAGTAGTGGAATCTTTTGCGTTTAACCCAATAATAAATTAATTCTTCTTGATACCTAACAGACATCGATCAATTACACTTAAGTCCTATAACAAATCTAAATGAAAATCGAGGTATCAAATATCTATTACACTGAAATGTATAACGATCGAGTGGATTTCAGGCGATCCGTCACAATGGATCGTTTACTATTCAAGGCGGCGCCGCGGCGGTGAACCGTACTAGCCGGCCACACGTGAACCGCTGCGACCATTTGGATCTTGAATTGACATTCGTTAGCAGATTTACCTGTACTATACTCCGAAATATCTATTATTCTAAACGTTGATTAAGGACGATACGCATTCGCATGAGGTAAGTATGTCCCGCAACTATAAATATATTTTTGGAAATATGTCTTCTAAAATGGTAAATTAAGTTTAAGTATATAGTGTACCTATCAGTACCTATAATTTTATGTAGGTAAATTACACGAAGCTTGAAATTTGTATTTCTTAATTAAATTTAAAATAAAAGTGTTAAAGAAATCTTGTAAATTCTTACGGAACTACCTACCTATCCTTGAAAATTTATTCTCTATGGGTACTCTCCAGTAAAAATTTATATAAATATAGACCAGTTAGTGTTATAACGAACCAGTGAAAAACAACAAATCATCAAATGCTCGTAAATCAATATATAACTATTTCTCCCACGTTTTTTATGGAATAAATAACAACTGTGACTGACCTAGAATTAGACTCAAAGGGACTAGGATGTAGATAGTAGATGGTGTTAGAATATTAATTGGTTAGTTTGTTAATAAGTGTGTAACAAAGCAAAAATTATTAAAAGACAGATGCTTGCCCCAAATAAACTGAGGTAAACTACGTCAAGTAATTACCCAATAAATACTAGAAGCCGGATCTGCGGCCACCGGAACCATAACGAAGCGAAATTCCAAGCGCGAGGCGCCATGGCTAGTTACCATTCAGTTCGGATTTCGGCCACTACGTGCGCCACTTAAATGAGAGATGATTGATCTATTTAGATTCTATTCGCATTTTTGCTTATTAGGAAACAGTCATCGAATACTATTATAAATTCCTTTAATAGGCTTTTTATCGGGAATCTTAGTAGTCAAATCAATCAGTAAGGGAGAAATTAAAATAAGAAATGTCTTAATACTTTTGCTACGTTTAGTTAATCATTTCGGAAGTCTATTCCTGCCAATAATACCAGCTCAGTCTACTTATATCTCCTTGCATCGGCAATACGTGAGTGTCGTGCAAGGATGACAGCTTACTAATATAACTATCAGATGCAAATGGGAACCCACGGTTTTCTTTCATTATACCGACGTTGTTATTCAGCTTTACAATTAAAATGTTTAGTGCTCGCGGTAATAAATTTACCACCAGGTCAGTGCTTTGTATTTTCCGACTAGCACCATAAAAAAATTAGTAATAAAGTAATATTTTCTTCATGCAGTGTGAATCAGAGTAAATGTACCATGATTTATAAGATCGTAAGTAATTATTTTCTAACTCGAGGAGATATTCGTAGAGAAGGCAGGTCGTGTGAATATCGTAGCACAATGGTAACGGGTTAATAATCGTAGTGTTATCTGTGTTGCTTTTTATCGGGTCTGTGGGAACCGCGGTGCCCGCGCCGTCTACAGCGTTAATGTCGTATTACAATAATTATTGTTTTGTAATTGATTCTAATTAGAGTTATGCTTGAAATTTCTTATAATTACCACAACATAAACATATTTATCAATATTCGTAATTGATGATGTTACTTCGATTTTGAATAAACTATTATTTAAGATGGTCGCGACGCAAAGGTTTTAACTCCATTTAACCTATAAGTTGAATATTATAACAACAAAGTGAATATACCTGTCGACTGAATCACCGAAAATATTCAGCGGCGAGAGCGCGACTACTCAACGTCGAAATTATACCTATTTGTAATTTTTATTTAATATTTTTGGCAACAGTTGGCAACTGAATCAACTTTTTGTTCCTTCATACAGAAATTTAAATTACTCGATCTGTTATTGTAGGATAAATTTTATTATTAAACATCTGTTAATCTGTTATTAAGTTCTTTATTTTATTTAACATGGAAGTTGAAATTTTTGCAAGATAATAATAAAAACACATATAATAGCGAGTATAATACATAAAAACAATATTCAATAATCAAAATTACTTTAATAACCCACCATATCAATCGGGGGTGCGAACAATGATGCACAATGGGTGCGAACTATTTAAGGTAAAGGGCCACAACTTCGTGCTAGTACATTACTTCGTTAGTTTTGCTTCAGGCGCAAGAAATAAGCTACGTACATAATATACATTAAAATTATACATCAGAATTAAATATCTATCTCCTAACCTGTCTAAAAAACCAAGTTCCAACATTCTACCTACTAAACTCAATGAAATAAAACGCTTGGAAGTCCCATCGGCCGCAAACGTCGGTGAGAGGTGAATATGCTTCCCTATACCGTAAGGCAGGCGCTCAAAGTTCTTAAGCTCATAGAGAAGAAACGGTAAGTCCATTCAAATAAAAACTTAAACAGTGCTTTTATATGTCCCTTAACAATTGATTTGACTCATGAAAAAGTTCCATGCAGCTTGAAATGCTTTTAAAATAGCAATAAACCGACTGACGAAATAGCGGTCATTTTATATTTCGGGTGTCTCCTATTTCGTGACATTCACGAATTAGGGGTTTTATAGATACATTTTCGTTGTTCGTGTTCATATATTAAAATTGAAAAAATTGAAATATAAATGAAAAAAACGAATAAGGTATTTAATTTCAGTACTTGTGAGCTAAATTCAGTATATGTTTTGTTTACTAGGAAATCCATAATACGAGCTTAAAGATGACCCAATTCTACAATTTTAAACTAAATTCGCATAGGTACTAGCAGCATAATTTCGTTTGTTATTCGATTTGTTTTGTCAATATTCGTATATTTTATTATATAAATAGTGTACTGAATAGTCAATTTATATAATCTAGAAAGAATCTCATTACTTGAGTGTGGTAATTTCGAAAAATCAATAACACGAAACAAAGGACTTATCTTTTGTTCCTTGTCCGTTAGTTCGTTACAAATAATTTTAAAGTAGTTCCAGTCACTTTAGCATAATAAAAAGTTTTTTTTATTTAATCATCACTAACAATTTATAAACAATTTGGTATTGATTAGCAATAGGAAACCACAGAGGTTTATATAATTATGATCTCATATCATTAATTTATATGAGATGCTATCATTAAACAACCTCGGATGAAAAATACCTAAAAAGCTGATTTTTCGTATAGGTGTTTTTGTATAGGTATAAATTTTGGCAGTCATGTTAGATCTCGGAAGTCTTATAAAAGACGCACAGGACCTAATAGTAACTCAACATCAAATGTGAAAAAGTCTGCTTTTGCGATTATATTGGTTTCTTTTTTGTAGAAATAAGGTAGCAATCGAGCAGGCAGCACCACCTACCTATACTTCTATACTAATCTATACTAATAATATAAAGCGGAAGAGTTTGTTTGTTTGAACGCGCTAATCTCAGGAACAACTGGTCCGATTTAAAAAATTCTTTTTGTTTTGAATAGTCCAATTATTGAGGAAGGCTATAGGATATATAACATCACGCCACTACCGAAAGGAGTGGAGCAACAAGTTTCCCGAAGCGAGGGAGTCTACTTAATAATATTGTCTAAGCGTGATGTTATTATAGCCTTCCTCAATCAATACACTATTCAACACAAAAATATTTTTTGAATTCGAACCAAGTACTTCTTGACATTAGCGCATTAAAACAACCCTTCCCCTTTATATTATTACAAGCGGATGTCGTCCTGCAACATACATAATATAGTATATTATTAAGTAAGTAGACGCATTCGTTTCGCTTTCGGAGACTTGTTTCTCCGCTCCTTTTGGTCTTTGCGTAATGTTATGTAAGTAATAACCTTCCTCAAAACAAAAAGAATATTTCACATCGGACCAGTAGTTCCTGAGATTAGCGTGTTCAAACGAACGAACAAACAAACTCTTACGCTTTATATTATTAGTATAGATATAGTATAAACATTAATTATCAAAATATAGTATTTAAATATATATATTTTTAGAAATTACCAAAAAAACTTTAACAAACGTTGTCACGAAATAGGGGACACGAATTCACGAACTTAGGAACAGAGCCAAATTTTGTCACGAAATAGGGTTCAAACAAGGGGTCCACAAATAAATTAATAAAAAATTTAATTCTAACTAAAACTGCATAATTCATACCTTAAATTACTAACAAAAGACCATATTCATTACACAAAAACTTTCAGACTGATATCTTATGTAGTAAAATTTAAAAAAAATCTTAAAGTCGGCGGAGGCTTAACATACCGAAATATGGGACACTTACCTTAGTTGTAGGTTGTAGCTCATTTGAGCTTCATGTAGGTATAAGTAGTATTGCGACAATACAGTTCCCGAAGTACAGCGTAAACCTTTCATTGCTCCGAGTTACAACATCGAGGTTCGGATTAAAAGATAACTTCAAGTGATAGCCTATTTGGCTCCAATGCAGACATGAACTCGAACGAATAGCGTGAGATTCGACTAACTAACTATATTTCTATGTAAGATCGTATCGCGCTCGTACAATTCTAATGACTGAACGAGCCGCGCTTTTGTACAAGTGTCAAAATATGGTAATTTTGTTATAGACGGCTTCGCTAAGGTGTCTATGTTTTTACAAGCTTTTAATAAATATGTTTATACTTGTGTAGTGTAGTAATGTGTGTATTTATTAAATAATTTTAAATACCGTAATCAGGCTTTAAATTTGTTGACCTAAAATAAAACAAAACAAAACAAAACAAAACAAAACAAAACAAAACAAAACAAAACAAAACAAAACAAAACAAAACAAAACAAAACAAAACAAAACAAAACAAAACAAAACAAAACAAAACAAAACAAAACAAAACAAAACAAAACAAAACAAAACAAAACAAAACAAAACAAAACAAAACAAAACAAAACAAAACAAAACAAAACAAAACAAAACAAAACAAAACAAAACAAAACAAAACAAAACAAAACAAAACAAAACAAAACAAAACAAAACAAAACAAAACAAAACAAAACAAAACAAAACAAAACAAAACAAAACAAAACAAAACAAAACAAAACAAAACAAAACAAAACAAAACAAAACAAAACAAAACAAAACAAAACAAAACAAAACAAAACAAAACAAAACAAAACAAAACAAAACAAAACAAAACAAAACAAAACAAAACAAAACAAAACAAAACAAAACAAAACAAAACAAAACAAAACAAAACAAAACAAAACAAAACAAAACAAAACAAAACAAAACAAAACAAAACAAAACAAAACAAAACAAAACAAAACAAAACAAAACAAAACAAAACAAAACAAAACAAAACAAAACAAAACAAAACAAAACAAAACAAAACAAAACAAAACAAAACAAAACAAAACAAAACAAAACAAAACAAAACAAAACAAAACAAAACAAAACAAAACAAAACAAAACAAAACAAAACAAAACAAAACAAAACAAAACAAAACAAAACAAAACAAAACAAAACAAAACAAAACAAAACAAAATAAAATAAATACCAGTGTTTCCTATACAAAACAAAATAAAATAAATACCAGTGTTTCCTATACTACTATAATCACCACACTAAATTCCTCTTCTCAGCATACTTCACTCCGTTGACGACTGCTGTAGAGCCTGTAGAGTCTAACGAGTCTACCGCTATTGTGGAGAGCTTTTGAACTGTAATTTGAGAATAGTTGAAAAAGTATCCAGCTGTAAGCTGGAATGTGAGACGGTATTCTCAAATGTGAGACGGTTTTCCTTGTCTGTAGCCTCCAAAGGTTGGTGACTATATTTGGTACCTATACCTTTTTTACCTAACTCATTATATCAGCATTATAATATAACCATTACTTAGTTACTAATTGAATGATTGCCAGACACAGCCTAAACTACTAAATGCAAAAAGCTAAAATTTTGCATGCATGTTCCTTGCGTAGTGTAGGAAGAACTAAAAATGGACTTTTGGAAATTCCCTTCATTAGGGGACGAAAGTTTTACGCGGGCGAAGCTGTGCAACTAAAGCTTGTATATTATAATAAAAGTACATCCCCTATGTGACTGACATTCAAACCCCTCTCACCGATTTGTGCAATACATGTTAAAAGATAAAAAATATATGGAATACCGTTCCAATTACAACCGGGATTGTCTCTCAAACAACGAAATAATAAAACCAGCTTGCATTGGAGTAAACAGATCACATGCAAATATATTCATTTGTTGCAAAATGGAAAAGTGAGCAAAGATTTAACAATAAAGGGGTAATCAGACGAGCATAACAATCGGTGACCTATTTAACTGATTGCTTGCGGCGACAACAATCAATCGACCGGTTTTATTCAGTTTTATTGAGTCTCGTAGGCTTATGAAGCATTTTATTTGCATTGAAATGACTTCATATCGCAATGATCTAAGGGCTCTTCATTTCCATTGATGCAGAATTTTTAATGATTTAATTTTTTAATCTCTGTTTTTGCTGTTAATGTGTTAATGTTAAAATGAAATCCTAGTGTCAGGCTATGAGAATATAACGTTATTGTTAATAATTACAATTATTAGTTACTATTACTTTTATGTATCTTTAAGACACTTTACTCCTAAACAAATTCAATGCTTTGTATGGAAATTTTTCAAAATAATTAACTTTAACCACGATATAAATAAACAAGTAAGTCAATACAAAAAGTTTATCAACCGCAGTATTGGAAAGATAGAATATAGAATACAATACCGTCAAACAGAATCAATTTGCGGCGCATCACATCTAATGACGTGATAATGTGACATCAAATTGAAATCATAAAAATAATAGCGCTCGTAAACAGTATTCGATATAAAATGTTTACGGCGACCCCGACAGATGGCGCATCATTATCGTAACGTGTCGGTAAATTGAACTGTATCAAACTGTATTAACGAATCGTTGAATGTTTGTTTATTTACGTATAAAATACTTGGCGTTTACATTTCAATAATTGTTATGAACCAGCAATTTCAAATTATTTAATATTGCTCCAAAATTGAGATAGTACCTATTAGCATTCGTTTAGTCCTCAACTTAGTTCTCTTATCTAACGAATTTACTTATAATGTTCTATTACGTTGCGCACTGATACGTTTAACATCTTCATAATACCTTCGGCTTACTAGACTCACCATCCTAGTCCCGATCATGGGCAGCAGTGCAATTAAAAAAATATATAATTGAAATAAATATTCATTCATCAATAAAATACTTTTGAAACACTGGTGACGCCCTAAGTATCGCAAGTGTCAACTGTTATGCCCTTCTACCACTACGCTATTTATTAGCTACGCGAGGTCGACGCAATCCACAGTTCACCGATACTGACACTATTCACTGACAGGACACGCATCGTAGACGCGTCGCCTCGTGTGCGAAACTTGCCAAATATATATAATGCGTCGACTCACGAGTGACGCATGGACAAAATCCTAGGCGCTTGCAAATTGTGCTGTGTTAGTACGGCCTTAGGGTCCCTGCAAACTGACCGCAGCCACCGGCCGCTGTGGCGCTTCTTTTTAGAAGCGCAATCCGGCCAAAAGCCAACAGCTCCAATAACAGTAAGCAGGATTCAGCCGAAGCGGCTGTCGGCCGGACCGCGCTTCTAAAAAGAAGCGCCACAGCCGCCGGTGGCTGCGGTCAGTTTGCGGGGACCCTTACTCTTAACCCTGTTCACATCCTGATATGTCCCACGGCCTTAATTACGTCTTAACGTTTCATATTCTGATATCCCCTTTTTCCCCTGGCAGCGGACGGCGTACTCTCGACCGTGAACGTGGTGGAGGCGCTGCAGGAGTTCTGGCAGGTGAAGGCGGCGCGCGGCGGCGGCGGCGGCGCGGCGGCCGGCGCGCTCGTCATCTACGAGAGCGTTCCCGCCGCGCACCCGCCCTACGTCTGCTACGTCACGCTGCCCGGCGGCGCGTGCTTCGGCAGTTTTCAGGTACTTAACAATTTCGTTATAATTGATGGTTAAACGAACTTACCCGTAAGTGAGGTTCTCAATAAAATTATAATATCTCCCAATTATAATACATGAGTACCTTTCATTCTTAGATATAACATCTCTCCCGCCCATACTATAAAATTTTGTAATACTCACTCTGAAGAATGAGGAAAGACTACGCGGCATGGAAGACGGTATATGATAATTTTAAATTCTAAAATAAGCAATGCAATAGATCAATTTATGTTAGCTGTGATGTTAAATGTGACTGTTTTTTTGCGAACTGTAGATAGGACTTTTAAAAGATATTCAAACTTTATAACGTGCATCCGTTCAAGCCCGCTCGAGTCGACCGTAGCATCACTTCTACGAATGCTACGCTGTGACTGGCGTGGATCTCGCGTAACGAGTTTTTCTCTACACGATTTATGTTTTCACTTAGTTAATGTATATCAGACTGACAGTAACTCTGACAGCATAATTAATTATTGTCAGGTTTTAAATCGCTTGAAAACTTATATAAATTTTTATAAGAAATCTTTACGATAACGAATGTATACTAGATTTTTATCAAAATGTTTATTTCCCATTTTGTAAACATTCAAATTACCAAATGGGTAGGTAATAAATATTTTGATTAGGTACTATCTAATTCAAGTAGACTATAAGAATAAATGAAATAATAAGAAAAATGGCGTCCAGCTATATTTTAGCTCGCCACTCAAAAAAGAAAGCATTCTAGTCCTAGTAGTCAAGTTTGTCATCATCTTCGAGTCAACACGATACTAACCTCACAATACTCGCCGCACAGAACTGCCCAACGAAGCGCTACTAACCCACCAACGCTTCCCCCACAGAACTGCCCAACGAAGGCGGAGGCGCGGCGCAGCGCGGCCAAGATCGCGCTGATGAACAGCGTATTCAACGAGCACGAGTCGCGCCGCATCTCCGAGCACTTCATCGAGAAGGCGGTGGCGGAGGCGCGCGCCTCCTTCGCCGGCGACGCCGCCGCGCACCACCAGGACCCCAGCGCTGGGATTGCGGCTTTTAGGTGAGGTGTCTAGTAGCCTGGTTTATGGAAAATTTCAGCCAAACCGAAACCAAACATTCGTCTTTGCTCTCAGTTTTGGCCAAAACCGAAACTAACGTCGAAACTTGAATTTTGGCCGAAACTGGCCAAAACCGAAACTGAATCTGTCATTCGGTCACTATATTAAAATGAGCCTTTGGCTTGAAATGTTTGCAGTATTAGGGTAGCAGACAAGCAGATTGCGGCTTTTAGGTGAGGAGTCTAGTAGCCTGGTGTACGGAATTAAGGTAGCAAACAAGCAGATTGCGGCTTTTAGGTGAGGAGTCTAGTAGTAGTTTAGAAGTAGTTCCTGTTTAAAGGAAGTAAGGTAGTATACAAGCATGCAGTCAACCTTCCGCTGCCCCAACTGACTATAATGACCGACCTAGAACAAGACACAAATAGGGACTAAAATTTTAAATAAGTACTTAGTCATGCGCAATAACAACTAACAGCTCTAACTAGTTATCACTAAAAGTGCCTGTTCATCTCCTTATGCTCTCACTCACTAAGTATCCTACAAGTTTTGTAAAAACAGCTGCCAACTTCTAGTCCCTATTTGAGACTTTTTCTAAATCGGTCATAGTTGTCACGGGCGGCAGCTGAAGGGAACGCTACATAGTCATTTGCTACCTTAATTCCATAAAAAATGCCGTATAACGGTCTTATTGCCTAGGTGTATTAAAAAAACAGAAGTTGGACCCAGTTTGTAAGTCGGCGAATTTTTATTAGGCTATAAAGGCAACTAGCGACCAAACGGTGAAAAGCAAACTATTAAAACGTACAAATATCTGCGCGGCATCGAGCTACCATTCAATTCATTATCCAGTGGACAAGATATAATCATAATGGTCTAATAAACTTTATAGCCGTGCAATAAAGCATTATTATGCAAATGCGAATACAATTCACAGCTGGACAATCGGTAGTTCTGTCACAATAGGTAGTAATAATTTGTATTGATACTACTGCTTTAGTTGGTTTAAAACTAACGGCCAGAAATAGTGTTTTGTTCTGGGATTAACTTGGTATTATATCCAGGGATAAATCCCGCATGTTAAAAGATAGCTAGTTAAAATAAACCTAAAACAATAATGCAAATTAGTTTATTGTAACTAAAAAAAAAAAAAATATTACTTTGCCAGATAATATTCTTTAACTTTATTTTAAAAGGATAGAAGAAACTTAGAGCATCGAATAGGTAGAGGGATAGTATTCCACGAGTAAACACCGTAAATGATTTTTGATAGAAGGAAGTAGATGTAAATAGTGTAGTGTGGGTGATGAGTTGTATTGTATTGAATTGCAAATTGGAAAGAAACATCCTCATTCCATTTTACAAGAGGCTCATAGATATTTATAGAACACCAAATGATTAATAAAATAGAAATACTCTTAAGTTGCCGAGGATGTTGAAATGTCATTCACCGACAAAACAACTTTATTACGAGTGCTCATAGTTTTATTTAATTTGTAAGTAAAATTTACTTAAGGTATTTTTGAACCTCGCAGCAAATCTACAATGAATCTTAATTGCAGCGATGGAAAGCTGGTATTTGTGTGAGTTGCAATTAAAACGAATAACATATGGACCTCCATATCGCATAGCTCGACGACTCAGTAAAGAAACAGTGGTGACGAACCTACAAAGGCATTGGACCGTTAAGATAACAAGTTCTAGTCACAAGAGTAATAAATCAAACAATATGTTACAAGTGAAATACAAAACCTTTGACAACGAAATTATTATTGTGCGTTGTTACGTGTTCGCACTTCAGGAAATAGTCCTTGAATATGAGCACTTGTTCGTTCTTATTTATTGACGTCTTCTTTACGAGAACAAGTGAGCTATTCCGTTTGCTTTGTGTGAGTTCATATTTAACTCACGCATAGAAAATAACTTACCACGGCAACTATGTGTAAATTAAAATGACGTGACTTTTATAATTATTAAGAAGACCTAAACGTCTTTTAAACACATCACCCCGAATTCAAAGTACCTAATTTATTAACTTCGTGAGTTAATTAGAGGAATGTACCTTTTAGCACAATTTAAAGTGGTTGTATTTAATTATATTGTATTCTAAACAACGCTTAATATTTTTCTGTATTTTTTCTACTTGTAACCTAGACACGCGGTAGCGTGTCAAGCCAAGATTTAGCTAACAGAACTAACCAAGTCAGACCTTAGTCTTTAATATATTATTATCCTTAGCCATAAGAAGATATATTATAATATTTTAAAATGTTAAAAATTCTTTATGTTTTTATAAATAAAGTTGACCGTTGAACTTGGCATGCATTCAGATTTCACTTATTTTGTCATTGACTTGACATGACGACTTCGATGAACTTGGCTCTTATTTTACATTGATGTTTTGATGGAATCATCTTTTCATTAATCATTTAGGCATTATCTATCTAAAGGGAATAACGAATAGTATAGTTCGTGAGAGCTTTGTGGTTCCTTCTTCTTCCAATTTAAATACTCTCAAATGCTTATAATATACGAATAGGTATTATTGTTTCAACATAATTATGGCAAGAGGAATGATCCGAGCAGATGTAGCATGATAATAAATATTTTTAACCTCTCTCATTATTTTCTGCTGTTTCCAAAATACTGAGTACTTATTTTATCATTGTGCTTTACACTCAACATTTAGGTTCTGCCAACCGTTCTTTAAAAAATGAAACTTTGAATCACATAGATCTATGACTAACTATTATTATCATCATCTCAACCCATGATGGTCCTCTTGAGAGCCTGCTGGCCAGTTGCGGGCGGATTGGTAGAATTTACACACCTTTGAGTTTTGTGAATCTCTGGAGGTTTCCTCTTGTTATTTCAGTCACTGTTATAACAAGTAATATTTAAATACTTCAAACGCACATAACTCCGAAAAATCGGAAGTGCGCGCGCGCCCTGTTTTTCGAAGTCAGACCCAACGAATAGGAAGCCGAATTCTCAACCACCAGGATATCACCGCTTAATATTAACTATAATTCACCGTTATTAATACGAAACTTGTACGATTAGGAGCAATAACTCATAGTTTCCTTCATTCTAAGCGACCCGATTCCGATTCTAAAATAAGTAATTGATAAGAAAAACCCCAGAGTCCTATCAATACTCCGTTGAAATTGAAATCTGAACGTAGCGTCAAATCAATGTCGGAGTGGCTTCGTAGCATCTCGTTTATCGCGAATTCTCGCGATATGTTTGAGCGAGCTCCATTACTTCAGCGGGAACTCGTCAGTGCGTTAGATCCAATCGCTCTTCGGTTCAATAAATTTGTTTACTCTCGAGAATACTTGACTCTCGCCAACCGCAAACTGAAGTATACGTTACTCGATCTATTTTAATAATAATAATTAAAAGGCCAGTATAAAACGAGAGGGCATTATCCTCATTTTTACGGCAACGAATATAAGCATTACAATAATTATGAAAATTTAATGAGAACTGAAAATTGGCTCGCTGAATTCCACCGCAATATAATACAGAAAAGTGAGCCGTAATGAGCAGTTCCTTACAACGAAAATGATGTCGTTTAACTTTCCAATTTTTTATAACTTTGGATCAGATTAATCGTGATAAGAAAGTTTTTCAGGTTCCATTATACTTTTGTACTGAAACATTTAAGTATAAAACATTAATTAATTCGAGAATAAAGATAGCGACAATCCCACTTCGTTTGCAACACCTGTTCTTAGTGATACTAAAGAACGACTACTGTAACGCAATACAATTTGTCCCCAGATTCATGCTGGAAGCGAACAAGGGCCGGACGATGCTGGAGTTCCAAGAGCTGATGACGGTATTCCAGCTCCTGCACTGGAACGGGTCACTGCGCGCGATGCGCGAGCGCCAGTGCTCGCGGCAAGAGGTGGTCGCACACTACTCCGCGCGAGCGCTAGACGACGCCATGCGCGAGCAAATGGCGCGAGAGTGGGCTTCGAGGGAGCGCGAAGCGGCGGCCACCGGCGGCGGCGTCATCAGGACGGAGCTGGCGCGAGCTGAGCGGGAGCTCCGAGCCGCACGCCTCGCCGCGCGAGAGCTCCGGTTCCCTAAAGAGAAACGTGATATCCTCCTTCTCGCCGCCCGCCTCGCTCCGCCGCAGCAGCCACAGTGATCTCACCGCCCGACGCGATTAACACTTGTTATTTAAGTATAGTTTTATAGTGTAAGAGCAATCGTGTTTTATTTAACCTCCACCTTCAATGCGCAGACTAAGTTTCAAAGCTCAATAATGAGAAATGAAATCAGGTAACAAGTGGTGTTCCCTAATCAAATACTATGACAATGTGAAGCATGGAAAATGTTAATAGAACTCAACGCTGAAATTTAATGTCATGGATCTGGGGGCATGGCCATGCCCCCGCCAAGACGAGCTGAGCGAAGCGCAACGGCCTTTTCCTTTTCTCGAAGTTTCATATTCAAAATACTTTCACGAATTATCCCTTAACTCTAACTGAAGTTGATCACAGATACATCTCCGAACACCTGCAAACTGGACCTCTGCGAAGCAACCTTGTATTTAAACAAATCTACTTCACGACCTACAATAAATGTATACTAACGCTCATGCAATACCTAGATTGATTTATTAATCTAAGGACCTCTCTACGGCTCTATAGGCAACTGAGAACAACTAGAGCGTAGTTAACTCAGCTTTAGTAAGTCGTGGAGTGATTAATATGTAGACGGTAGCTATGAAAAGAACCAATTCTTGAAATTCAAATTCTCAAATGCCGCAAGTTCTTTTACATATTTACGAAGTTACAATACAGGACAAAGAAATAAAATATTGGAATGTAAAGTTGCATTTCCTAGACCTAGAGAGAGCAGTGGGAGGCGATTACTGGACAAATACGAGTATAGGTACTGCATAAAGCCTTGCTTCTTTCTTCATTCTACACCAACATTCATCAGTAGGGACCTACTACTTTGGCGTCTCGTCTGTTCCGAAAACCCATTAATATTTCGTTATCTAGCTGTAGCTTTAAAGGATAATTTTACCAACTTTGCTAGTATAACATGGGTATTAAAAACTAGTTTTATCGTGCTTAGCTCTCAGCGCTTCTAACTTCATTTTGTAAGTTGTAATTACCTACACAAACCGCTATTGTTCTACAGTAAGTAGACAACATAATAACTATGCTGGTTAATGCTATGCTGAGTGTATACAACTGAATTTGATGCTACACTTAATTGTTGGAAAATTTCAAAGCTTACTCGTCAGTTAATTTATTTAATTCAAGTTTTCTGCTGTAAGTGGCAAAGTGTTGTAATAACCAGTTGCATCTCGACGGCACTCATGCATGGGTGTAGAGTTTGCGCGTGTAAATATTCCCTAGGTATACCTAGTCCCTGTCTGAACTGACTCAATCTTTTTCAAGAACTTTCAAGACCCTCCAACCCAATGATTTGTTTGTCTGTGGTTTGTGTGAGCTTGTTTATATCAATCAGTTCATAAAGAAATCTTTTAAAATTTAATGATTTTTCATCAATTATAATTCGTCAACAATTAGCAATCTTGTAATAATTATAATAAGTGTCTAATCTACATTATAATTTATTATAAGCGAGGGATTTAAAGGATTTTAGAATTTACTTTTGACATTCATATTTTCACGACGAGGCAACAAAATTAATTACTTAACGTAGTAGAGTCAAAGCAGAAGAGAAATAAGGAACGAAAATCTTCAACATCTTTAAAACTTAGCAATATTGCGCTCTCGCGATAACCCAAATTGTAACTTAATTTAGGTCAAAGATTTTTTGGATTCACACATTAAACCACCTGGAATAGAGATGGATGTACGAGAAAGTATTCTATTTTTTTCCATTCCATAACACGTTAAGAGTAGGTAAGTAATTAGACATAGAAACCTAGGGCTGTTGGCCCTCACAAAGGGCCAAGGGTAAGAGATTTGTATGAGTATACAGTTAAGTAAAATATTAACACACTTACTGTCGGCTGTTAGCAATCAATCTTTGTGTGTTTTGCGGTTGGCATGGACGACACAACGACATACGACGACTGTCTCCACAGAGAATCGAATTGGGACCCTTTGCTTCTTAGATCGCGTCACTACCTCACTACCAAGTAACCGGAGGACTACACCGTTTGTTTGATTTACTTCTGATTTAATCATAACATCCTACTAATCCTATCCTACTTCGTACTAATATTATAAATGCGAAAGTTTGTAAGAATGTGAGTGAGTGTGTGTGTGTGTGTGTAATAAACAGTAAGATGTAAGTAAGGTAAGATGTTTTTTTTATTTTCCATAATGGACAAGTTTGTCGATATTCATTCAATATGTATCTGCTCGTTGACAGATAACCCACCTGATGGTAAATGGTCATTGACGACATCCATAGATTAAAGCGGGTTATTCCCACGGGTCAGATTTGTGCGGTTGACTGACTCAAAACAAGTCCAAGCCAATAACTAATTATTACCCTAAAATAAATACAGTCGATCAAACGATAACCGCTAGCATCGGTTTTTAAAACCTATTACCGAGCGAGGATCGGCGTTTGTAAATTGTTCATCGGAACTGCAATCGATTCGGCGCCGCGTCGCAATCGGATGGAGGGTAAACGGAATCACAGCGCGGAGCGGCGGGCGGGGCGCACGGAAACGTCATAGCTCTTATTATACCAATTAACATGCCGCTTTTCGCGTGGAGCTGCAACGAATCTGCATTTTCCTACTATATCTATGAAGTGAATTCTCTGTTCTTATTCGTCATTCAAGCATGTGAGTAAACATTTTTATATTGCACAAATTTTTACACCTATGATAGCTTATAATACCACGAATGTGTCAAAAACTCTACATAATCATTTGCGAAGGTCCGTCCAACACTTGTGGGTTCCCGTATTCGCGCGAATGTGAATGGACAGCCTTATATTTAAACTGTCTCCTGCTACTGGTCATACGTCACTAGTATCTCATCTGCAATACATGTATAATATTTTTTTTACGGAAATCAGGTAGATAACGAGCATGCATCACAACCTTTTCGCTGCCCCCCATGACAACTGTGACCGACCTAGAACAAGACTCAATTTAGGGACTAGAATGGTTAGTCCATTTAGTAGATGATGTTAAAACATTGGTTTGTTTATAAGTGTGATGAAAGAGATTGTTAGTGATAACAAATTCATACTCCTGTCCTAGGACTAACTGTAACGCGGATGGTATACAAATACACGTAACAAGCACCTTTGACCCCGGAACAAATATTTATCTGTCACATAAACTTCCGCCTCGAGTGAGAATAACGTTACGCGCTCAGACTTCCGCAGAAGGATTCTCTTATGCGAGGGGTATGAATAACATAAATAAGACACCATAAGTAACCAAGGACCGAAAACAATCTCATCTGCCTCATAAATGTCTACCGCCTCCGAAAATCGAATCTGTAAAACTCGGCTACGGGGTCACTATTTTAACTTTATAGTTATTTTAAATTTAACTTTATAAATAGTCGACCTTTATGTTGGGTGACCTATCCACCTACGTCCGGCGTGGGTGTACTTCAAGATTCTACAGAGAAAATTCCATTCTTGTCCATAGCAACGCTTACTGAACGTTTATAAGCACGAGCATTTGGAATTGTTGTTACGCGAAATATTCTGCAAATTCTGTAACAAATACAGGCGAAGCGTAATAATTAACTGTTTCGGGAATTGAGTTTATATTCTATTTTGGAATTCGTCGAATTTCAATAGGCTCCATAATAATTTCACATCATTATATAAAGAGCGTCCAAATTCTATTGACAATAATAATGGCTCATAGGTAAGTAGGATTATATTCGGGTTATTTGTGCCTTGCCTGTCATGATACTCATGATATAATAATGTCGTATTCGGATTTTTGTAGGAGAATTTTGTAAGCTTTCCAACATTATTCACAACCTAATATTATCCCACTGTTAGGCTCGGCTCTTTCCTTCCAATGCGAGAGTCAAATATAAGTGCACAATATCTATATATTTTAACGGCCGATTCAAGGCCTGTAGCTCGTCAAATTCTATATCACTCAATCAATTGCTACGACAAAATAATATAGATATATACGTAGGTATGTATCTACTCGGATTCTAACAGGAATATTATGTCCTAAAAATTATATTTACCCACAAATGATATAATTATTACGTGGATAATAATTGAACGAGAAAAATATTTTGTATTCCTCTCTTGTTTATGTAGTTAGGTACTATAATAAGTTAGGTAATATTTGCAATTTGTAAATACGGGCTTATTGACAGCAATTATACGATTATTATTTTTGACTTACACCAATCTGTTACTAACACTGTGTATTAAATATTATTTCAAATGATCTAATAAGATACTTACAGCTCCACATGATATATCGGCCTATATATCGGAAAACAATTGTTTATCCACTTTTCAATCTGGCTTTAGGCCGGGTCACAGTACCACAACTGCTCTTCTTAAGGTTACGGACGATATTCTTGAAGGCATGGAGAGTAGAATGGTCACGATTCTCGTTCTAATTGACTTCACCAGTGCTTTCAACATAGTTGACCATGATATTCTTCTTGCCATACTTCGTAACCTTAATTTCTCTTCTACCACCCTCAACTGGTTTTCTTCATATCTCTGTGGCCGCCAGCAAGCTGTACGGTTTAAACAACAAACGTCAGATTGGTGTACGCTTTCATGTGGTGTGCCACAGGGTGGGATATTATCTCCTCTCCTTTTCTCTCTATTCATTAACTCGCTTTCTTCGCGCCTTCGTTGTTCTCACCATCTCTACGCTGATGACCTTCAAATTTATACTCTCGCCAATGTCGAGACACTCAACGATGCCATTGGCAAAATTAACAATGATCTGGTTCATTTAGCGAACTGGTCAAGCAACTTTGGTATTGCGGTAAACCCAAATAAATGCCAAGCCATAATCATTGGAGGTGATCGTCAGCTGTTGAAATTGAACTTAGATAGCACTGCCCCTATCAGGTTTGAAGGTTCTGTTATCCCGTTTTCCCCTGCAGTGAAAAATTTAGGCTTATACATCGATAGTAACTTAAGCTGGACCACACAGATTCGTGAAACTTGCCGGTCTGTCGTAACCAAGCTTTGCGCCCTTAACAGGTTTAGGAACTTTCTTCCTGTTAAGACTAAGATCAATCTGGTGCAACTTCTCATTTTCCCCATTATTGATTATTGTGATGTGTGTACTACTGATCTTAATGAAGACCTGCTGAACAAACTAGATCGTCTAATTAATAACTGTATCCGTTTTATTTTCGGTCTCCGCAAATTTGATCATGTGTCCTCTTTTCGGTCCCAACTTCAATGGCTTCCTATTCGTCAACGGAGACAAATTAGGATACTCTCTACTCTTTTTTCTGTTTTATACGATGAACACTCTCCTTCGTACCTGAAAGAAAAGTTTAATTTTCTACGGGATACACATGAACGGCAGCTTCGTTCCACTGAGAGTCTGCTTCTCTCTATTCCACTTCACCATTCCGGTTTCTTGTCTTATTCCTTTGCTGTTCAAGCCGCACGACTTTGGAATGGTCTTCCTGAGTCTCTTAGGAAGCCCTCTAGTAAATTCCTCTTTAAAAAGAGACTTTATGCGCACTATGTCGAGAGGAATAGTTAGGTTGTGTTCCGTCAAAATGCGATAATGGTATTATCACTGTAAATTTATATAAATATATTTATTTGTATATATATATAATATATGTATATATATATAATATATGTATATATAGATATATATATGTATATATAATTATATATTGTATAGGTTTATTATTTATATATTATATTTATATGTATTATCTTCATGTATGTAAATGTATTATATTTATATATATATTGTGAATATTTTACTTTATTTTGTTATTTTTCATTTGCTTCAATATCTATAGATATTTATGCCGCCTTTTCGTTGTGTTCGTACTTCCTAAAGGTTGACTGGGAGAGAATGCTTTTAGCATTAAGTCCGCCTTTGTATCTGTACATTTGTATAGTGCATAAAGCTTAAATAAATAAAAATAAATAAATATACCAAGCAGCTCTACCTATTCTTAAATCCTTTTTAATTTTTCCAAATTTTCTACAGTGAATTATGTATGATTCTACGGAAACCCACATCCCATAAAAAATATCGTTATAATATCTCAGGGGCGGAACAAAAACCGATTCGATGGTACGAGTAATATGTAACATTATCGCACATTTTCTTCCCCTGTCCGCCCATTCTCAACCGCCCTTAATAGCGTAATGGTTATGGGTAGAAATATGATTTAACCCACGCGTTAAAATTTCCATATTGGATTATTGTCGCCCTCTATCCGTGGTTGACTTAATCCTTAATTACGTTAATGGAAAAATGTTAGTCTTTCACGGGTGGCTTCGTCGAAGTTTGTTCAGATCATTATAATTTGTTACAAAAATATTGGTTTATTTCATCACATTTAAGCGGCTTCAAAAAAACGAGGAGATTCTCAATTTGACTGTATTTTTATATTTTATCTCATAATCATCATTGTAACTAATGAACCGATTATGATAATCCTTTTATTATTCGAATGCTAGTTGTCGTGTGATTCCATATAATTAGCGAGTAGTTTTTAAGTTAGCTGTGCTTGACGATGTTAAAGACAGTTATTTTTTTGTAAAAAGTTAGTTATTGTTATTTAACTAACTAACCAAAAATATGTACAAATCACACGCGTCACTTTTATTTACTGATACAATTTAAGAAATTTCTTTAAAGTACCCCTTAAAGAAATTTCCGCAGAGTACCTGCTTTAATCACGTCGCTTTTAAAACGCAAAATATAAGCCCCGTTTTGAGTATTTATTCAATCGATTCAAAATGTCAAAGAAAATTGGTCCTTAAATAGATTGCGAGGGATCTATTTATTGAGTAAATGGTATGACGAGGGCCAATGAATGGTGAGCTGACTGACGATCAACGCTGCCCTGCTATTTGAATAAATCTCCGAAATTAACGTATAAATAGACGACGTAAATAACCCGCCATTTCTATCTGCTTTTATTTATGTCAGACTGACCCATTTTTCATAACTTTGTAACCCCCTCCCTTCCCTTCCCTGCGTGACCACTCGTAGTTCGCCAAGACTCCTCCGTTTCCCTAAAGTTTTCATGTGGTATTACAAATATGGTTTTAAATCATATTTTGTAAATGGGAAGTTCGCTCAGTTAAAATATATACTCGTATTATATGTACATATATAAAGTAGGTAAGACACAATAAATACCTACAGTCGATTAGAGAGATTCCTTTTCTTTGTAGGCGGTTAAAAAGGGTAGTCCTAATTAAATAAAAAACCTTGACACTGTTCTAGTTTTAATGACTATTGACCGTGATGAATAAATTGGACCCAACGCGCCATGGCTCCGATTTCAATATTCAAAAGCAAAATTGAATATTATATTAATATTAAAGCTATGAAATTATGTAAAAATATCAACGGAAAATTTCCAACCTATTCATGTTTTCATCAGTGATACTCAAATAACGTAAATCGTGTGTAATAGCCCCAATTAAAAACCAACGTCGAGTCCCGACGCGGCTATATCAATTTTC
Organism: Hesperia comma; assembly: GCA_905404135.1. NCBI lineage: Eukaryota > Metazoa > Arthropoda > Insecta > Lepidoptera > Hesperiidae > Hesperia > Hesperia comma. The sequence goes on along the minus strand of FR990014.1, from coordinate 19,822,196 downwards.
CTGCGAGCGATGGCTGAAAGAGGTTTGAAGGAGCTATTATGCGGGTAAATGACAATAGGTACTCACTCATACTCGTACTCGTCCCATCGATCTGCGTTACGACGGTTGTTTTACGACATTACGGCACTCCTTGACGACCTAATACTCGTCTCGACAACATTAGGACGTGTTTAATTATTACACGCAACTAACAGTACAGTGTTTGTTGTTTTGAACGTTAATTGTGTCCATATCTTCACATGTCCATATCTTCACATGTCCATATCTTCACATAGTCGTATGCAGATTTTGATCCAGTGAGGGACAAATATTTAAATTCTTGATCCAGACCTTCTGACCTAGATGGGGGCAAATCAGATTTTCAAGGCAGATTTTATTAAGGTAAAATAACATCCGGAGACACTCCTTCCGGGCCCGATGGAGGAGAGGAGGGGAGGGAAATTACCCTTCCCCCTACACCTAACTGTAACTAATCTAATAGTGTTAATTTATCTAGACTTCTAGTCTAGATTAAACTTTTTTTATAGTATTAAGATAGCAAACGAGCATGCAGCACCACCCTTCCGCTGCCGCCCATAACAACTGTGACCGACCTAGAACTAGACTCAAAGGGACTAGGATGGTTAGTCCAGTTAGTAGATGGTGTTAGAATATTAATAATAATAAATAACGCTTCACACTCAAAGCCCCACACTAGGATTCCCTGTGTCGTGGGTACCTTGGACAACACACAAGACAAGGACACACACCCAGACCGAGAACGGAAATTTAAACTCATCATTCAAATTGCCGCCTCGCCGGGAATCGAACCCAGGACCCTCGGAACATCGATCGGCGTGTTAACCATTGCGCCATTCGGGTCGTCGTTATAATATTAGTTGGTTAGTTTGTATTAAGTGTGAGGACAGGTATTGTTAGTGATTATTAGTCCTGTTAGATAATTAACTAAACTTGTCTACACATACCGCTCTACATTTCTTTTGGTGCTCTGCTAGAGCGTAAGAGTTTCCACACTCCAGTGGAGATGATCCTTTAACCTAGTTGGTAGAAGCCCGGCCCGCGAAATTGGGGGTCCCAGGTTCATTTCCTGTCGGGGCACAAATTATTTGACAGATAAATCATAATGATGTGGAACTTATGTAGTTGGTGATCCTAGTACGAGTAACAGATGGGTAATGACAATGAATTTCTATAATATGTAGGTAGGTGGTTGTAAAATAGGTTAACAGAAAAAAATCCTAATTCTTCTGTTTTCTTTCGGTTTTTGTTGACAGCTTTTGACGGTGTTTAGTTTTATCAATAATTATGTTGTTTATTGCATTAAGTTTGTGTTAAACAAGGTACAATATAGCCTATAAATGTTAATGCTAAGATTCAGATAAATACTGTTACCACAGTTAGAGGTTGCATATAAGCTGAAAAAAACATACATTAAGACTGCATCAAAGCGAGAAAAGAGAAAATCGTGATTTCCACTAATTATAATCCCGTATCTCAAGTTCCTCCAAGTAGACTATATAACTTTGTCGTAAACCACACGACATTTCAATTCGGGTAAGGTTGAACAACAATAGGACGAAGTGCGGGAGGTGACCCGACCGCCACAGGAACCTGTTGCCCGACCCAAGATGTGTGATCAGGTGCAGTTCCGGTACCGCACGCCGCAGCCGCGCGCCGCTGCCGCACGTCCGACCAATATTGACTTACTCGCCATCGCCAGGTAATGTCAACCCGAAACCGCTCCCAGCATTGAACCGGTTAGCACTTAGCACGCATCTAATTTATAATCTAGGTATTTCTTTTGTGCATAATGAAGAAATTAATATCGTTTATTTAACAACTAAATCATTTATTTAAAGAGTACGAATTTAATGTCCAAAATATTACCTAATGTATATTAATGCGTATTTAGTAGTCAAAAATGCTTAGTTTTACTTGTACCCATAGGGCGGTAGACTACTTACAAATCTTACAGTCAAGGCCTGCTTGTTTCTTCTCAATAAAACAAAGGAATATAAAATGGATATTTTATTAGGCTATTGTTAGAAGCTCTGGATTTGGTATTGAAGGGAAATCCGATTGCGAGTTCGTCTGACGCGTAGTATAATAATGTATTTCCCTACAGCAATACGGTTACAATATTTACAACACTTCACTTTCGTCACTCTCTCTTTATTTCTTCGTTTTTGCTACCGGCTTGCTGGTCGTAGCCACTGTATGAGCCCTATTGTAAGAGTAGACCTGTGCCCAATAGTGGGACAATTGCGACGAGGATAACTGTCACCACCGGGTTACAACATTATTTATTTGTATTAAAACTACCTAGAAACAAAATATTAATAATAAAATCACACAGGGTTTGCCTATATCGTCGGTACCACGGACAACGGTCAATCTTTTTTACTAACGCTACTATAGATTTTTTTTAATGGAATTAAGATAGCAAACGAGCATGCAGCACCACCTTCCGCTGCCGCCCATGACAACTGTGACCGACCCAGAACTAGACTCAATGAGTCTCGCTCTAATTCGGTCACAGATGCGTTGCTACCCCTGAGGACTGAGATGGTCGCCTCTAAAAAAGTGTAACCGATAATAGATTTCTGACTTAAACGTAACTCCGTTGTAAGTTTAGTCAGTAAAATTTAATAAACGACTATCTTTAGAGCCAACTAATTACATCCCTCCAAGCTGTTTGGTGTTAAACTTACTTCATTAATCACTACTTCGAAAATTTTATCACAGCAAGCAGAAACTCTGTTATTTATTAGCTTACCAACCAACAGGATGATATTAATTTCGTTAGTTAATTTCATGGCACGATCCTTATTTGCCTCTACATGACTCAGTATTAAATGTATTATTAATCGTCCCGGGAAAAATCAAATGTATCAATAAGGCAGTTTAAAGTCAAGTTTCCTTCTCTGATCGACATTATACCGAGCAATAACGGAGCAAAGGGGCTGCCTCCTTGTTGGCTTACTCTTAATTAACTACGAGAATTTCAAATTCATTTGGTTTCTCGATTTGAGCTCGCAATGATACACTTTATTTGTGAATTGAGCATCTTAAGTGAGAATTCTGAATTCTTAACAGTTATTTAGAAATAGAAGCACTCAGCCCGATGGACTAAGGAGTCTGGTAAAGAGGTAAGGAGGAGTAAAAAAATCCGGTCGAATACGAATTCTGTACGTACATACTTTAAACAAGTAATTAATTCGCGGTTTGTATTTTTTTTTTTGTGATAATACCTATTGTGAATAATTTTCGATATTTTACCGTTAGGTGTGTAGGTGCTTTTTTATTTTGTGTGGAAAATATTGCTGCTTTTTATGCTTATTTTATGAATTTCTTTACTTTGTAATGTCCTGTAATTCTTCGATCAAAAATACCAGCTTGGTTATTGATCGAAGGAGTACACAATAAATAAAATATTTGTATTGTATTATTGTATCGTTCGTTCATGATTACATCAAAAAGTTGTGCCAAAGTACGTTACAAAGTTGCGTTACTAATGGTACAGGTAGGTGCTTGGTGTGTGTAAGTCCTGTTGCGTCGGGCTGTGTGCGATGCCAATTAAGGCAACATCACCATCGCCTCACCCCCGGCCGGCGCGCGGCAAAAACACCATCAAGCGACGCGAAATCACAAAACGAATTTCGGAGACAATTACAACTTTTTATACCACATTGTCTTGAAATTTTAAATTTAGAAAACGCACGTCGGCATTTTGTTTTGGTCCCAAATAAGCGGTTTTTTGAGCACGGCGAAACCGTTCTAGGAACTGAGTTTATGAATTTTAATTATTAATCAAAGATGTATTAAATATCTAGATGGAACATGAACAGACACGAAAACGTGTCAAAAAGTTGTGGCCAACTGTTGGCCACAACTTTTATATCATTACGCACAGATTACGCACACATAGACAATATATGAACGGGTAAAACATCGCCTGCACGCACACATGTTTGATAATGTTGCCTTGTTTTTTTTTGTTTTCATTGTAGGACGACGCTCAATCTAGATATTTATAACATCATTGTTAATAATATGCCTTTGCATTGCTCAGTCGCTACCTCGTTTACTTTGATGTAAGAGGAATCAAGGAGAAAAGACCATACCAAGAATAGATGCGCCTTTCAGTGGGTACCTACCCTTAGAATGAGCGTCATTATTTTCCATCTAATAATCACATGACTGATTACATAACGCTACACACTCAAAGCCCCACACTAGGATTCCCTGTGTCGTGGGTGCCCTGGACAACACACAAGACAAGGACACACACCCAGACCGAGAACGGAAATTCAAATTCATCATTCAAATCGCCGCCTCGCTGGGAATCGAACCCAGGACCCTCGGAACAGCGATCCGGCGTGTTAACCATTGCGCCATTCGGGTCGTCAACGATTGCTAACGATTAACTATTAATGCATATTACGGAAAATAAGACATAGATAGAACTGGATGAAACCACGAACCACAGATTTTACACTGAAATTCATGACAAAAACATTCGACGCGAGACCCACTCTGCGGTCAAAATAAGACCCTAATTCATTTCGCTAAAAGGGTTTCGTTAGGGTTAATGTTCTATTTCCCCTTAAATATGTTATCGCGACACATATTATTACCGCTGTCACTCACTGCGCATGAATTTTTGTTTGTTTAAATGTTTGCATAATAGTGTTTCCCAAACATTCTTGCAAACACTAAAATGAAAAACATGAAGCGCAGATTCGAGGTTCTCGTGCTATGATGTGCGACCAAAAATTTCACTACTTTGACAGCTTGGAAAAACCACGAATGTGCCAAAAACTTCGAATAAAATCATTTGCGAATCGGAACTAACGGCTTTATAGAACATGCATACAATTAGATTTCTTCGTTTCTTTTCCATGTAAAGACTGTAATGGGACAGCCTACATTAATGAGCACGACCAGCGTTGTGAGAGCTGCAAGCCAGTCGGCAGACCGACCAGATTGTCGACACATAAACCGATGAAATGAGAATTTTAGACGTACTAAATTAAATAGTTCGAAATAATAAACTTCCACATTAAATGAACCAGTTGCATTCAAACTATCACCGTGAATGCTATAACTGTGAACACCCTTATGCCGACTGGATCATTACAAACATACATTACGTCACTTTAAATAAAACTTGCAGGGACTACTCTTTACCTCGATTTAGACAAGCATATGCAGAACACGTTTCTAGCTATCCTGTTGCATACATGAACCCTCATACTAAGCTACTTAGGAACCAATTAATCCAAGAAATATATTCATTTTTCTAAATTAAAACTGAATGTAACGTACTTTTTCTAAAGAAGACCCTAGCCCAGCTGTGGGATAGATATGAGCGATGATGATTACTTTTCATGTATTCAGCCGCAATTTTGAAAGTGATAAGGGACAAAAATACTCAAAACGCTCAATTCACCATTGGAAAAATGTCGCTTACTGGAAGGCGCCCCATGTGATCACTGGGTGGTTCATCTATGAGACCTACCTATTTAATGACGTGTAAATTGATAATGACAGATGACGAATAGCCTAAATCACTGGGCATAGAAACATGAAAACAGACTGGAGTTCCTTATAGACTGGTAAGGCACTGAATGAAATTAACATAGCAACCAGCATAATGCATCATCCTTCCGCTGCTGCCCATGACAACAGTGAATAACACAGAATAAGGCTTCAATCTGGAGAATTGTTATCTAATCAATTGACAAACGGTGCTAGAACGTTACTCGTTTAGCTCGTTACAAAGTGTTGTTAGTGCTAATCTTCATAACGAAGACGTTCACCTCTAAAAAACTTCGTTCGTTCCCTAAATATAGTAGGCGAAGTTTGCAGAGAACAGAGAACACCAGCTAGTTTGTACATAAATCCTGAAACATAATTTAATAAACATAATAACCTGCGCACATCAATATTTCAGGATGCCGTCCGGACGGCCTCGTTTTTGCAATGCTTCGGAGTTGAGTAAAATTGTACTGATGGCTTACGCCATTATTCGCAGGAAAAACAGCTGCATTAATGAGCCAAGCGACGGCTGGTCACAACAACGGACGGAGCACAATTTCGGGGCAGTTCAGACAAAATTATTTAATCCCCAGGCATATTGTGCTTTTGATTCATAATTTATTTGAGAGTAACAAATGAAGCCTTTTTCATAAAATACTCAGCGTCTTTCAGAATGTGTTTGCGGGATTCTTAACCAGTAAAAGTTCGTAGTCCGGCAAATATGGGAATTCTCCAAGATCTCATATGAATCCCTTGTGCAATTTCCGAGATACTAGAAATTTCTGTAATCAAAGCCAATCCTATCTCCAACTATGTTCATACTCAGAATATGTCGTTACGCCCCTTGCTATTTAAGAACTTTGAGGTTCAACTAAATTAAATTCCTTAGTTTCATGTCCAAATTCCGGAAGAGCATGTTACTGTTTATTAAAAATTGTTACTGATATAACAGTAGGTACAATAAATATTATTATATGAAATTATATAACATGAATTTTAATGTTTAATGTTTCCTTCTTTAATAAATGCCCACACAAAGTTTTCTGAAGATCTTTACGAGAAAAAACTTGATGTTCGCAATTGATTGTAAAAGTCAAAGTTGGCCTCTTAATATAGCTTATGCCGAAGCGCAAGAGATACCAAGATTTTGAAACTTCTACGAGTTAACGTTGTACTTTTGAAACTTTACGTAAACAAGGCCTTAAAAATAATTTTGCTTTTCAGTGTTTTTCTTCGACTTTCTGTGGACAGCAAACCATTATCTTTTTAGAACGAACCGATCAAAAGTTACGACGCGATGTGATGGTGAGATCCCCGAATTATTTTGCACACATATTAAGAGAAAATGTTGGGATTTTTCCTTTTATGTCCACACTTAATCCTGGCGGCAACTCCACTCGTAAAATCCATTGAAATACAGATTACAATTTGTTTAACCGCCACAATGTCGTATCGCCGTTTTCAGGTAGCAGGCAGCTGCGGCGAACCGCGGCTATTTATATTATCTATCTATTTTATCACGCAACATCACATGCTTACCGTTCTACTTTGCGTACCTACCGTATATTTGGGTCTTTTATATCCTACAATGAATGCAAATTACCTGTTGAATATTTTGATTTAACACGTGATTAAGTTTATACCGTGATTTATTTCCTATTCATTCATCTCATAATGAATTTCCTGAAAGGCTTGTAATGAATGCGAAAGAAACAACGACAGTAACACGTAGGTTCGTGTAGAAGAAAGCGGAATCGATAAGGGCGGCGAAATTCATGAACAAAAGCTGGGTCTATCCTCGGTACGAGGATAGAGATAAAAAAGTTTAACACCGCGTGTTTCCCTTTGTTTTTGAGCTCTTAACACTTTAAGTCCTATGAAAAATAACCTTATCTTTTTACTCGATAATGCCTTACATGTTACTTTGAATACATTTTGTTTACAGTACAGCTTACTCAAGAGGAAAATTGAAAGCTTTAATAATTTAAGGAATGTGTATTCTACTAAGTAAAATCGTGTCATTCAATAAAAAATATAAAATGCGGGCTTTTCGGGGACAACAAAGGTGTAACGGGGAATCGGAAAAGGTTCCCAGTAAGCCCCTTTATTTATTTAACATTGATGTACAATTTCAAATAAACATGGAGAGCTTATTATAAAATTATAAGGGTGCACGTTGTCGACATCGTTTCGTAATTCACGCGCCCATTTTGAGTACCTACAGTAACATGTAATGCGAAGTTGATATTTTATGGTTTAAGGGAACGAGCAAAACAAATAACTATAGTTTCAACTACTTTATCTAAACTCTTTTAGCTGTTTAAAATAGTCAAGTAATTTCAATAACAATACATTTATAAGTTTTCTGCTGAGGTATTAATCTAACAACACTACTGCTGGCCATAATACCTAACGCTTTTAACAAATTAAAAGCATTTTTTAAAGTAGTTTTATAATTCCCTACACAAAAATAGTAAAATAGGTATAAAAAGTAAAAAGCATTTAAAACAAGCTCATATTTCTAAACCAAAAGACCAAAGCAGAGCAATTCCGACGATTGTCGTTAAATAAATAAACTGAGCTAATTGATTCTACATTCAGTCAAGATAAAGAATAAGCTTTATGACGCAAAATTATGAATAGGTCGGAGCAAGTTGGCAAAAAGGGGCTTGAGCGGAGTCGAGCGGTCGCCTTTTGTGCCGTCGTTATCACGTCGTCAATATTCGTCAAATTAACATTAATGCAGACGGGGTCGTTGACCGCGGCGAGCGTGGGAGCGGCGCGGGCGCAGTTTTTGCACTACCCGCCAGGTAGCCGCACCCGAAATTTATGTGGACTGTACACTGCACGTCGGTTATATGTATGCTTGTACGGTTTATTTTATTGCTTAATTATAAAAAAGGGTAAATTGGTAAAAGTAAAGGTGAGTCTTTCGTTAGCAACGCATCGGTGATGGGTTTTGGTGGTACTGTTTATATGAGCTTGTACCGTGTCTTACCGTCGGGCTACTCGCCTGTACGTTCGACGACTTTAACGCAAAAAAATATTAATAATAATGGAAAACTTATAAAGGTAACGAACCTCACATGTTAATTAGGTCGTAGAGTCGTAATTAATTATCTACCGTATCTAGTATCTAGATTTTATCAAAAATAAAATATTGGAACATGAACGAAATTCTTATATATTAGATTACTAGCTTTCCGCCCGCGGCTCCGCCCGCGTGGAACTCAGTCAGTATGTCACAAAGTTTTTCCTGCGTGAATCCCGATCCCGCGAGAATTCTAGGATAAATAGTGGCTTATATATAACATTCCACAACTTCCACTACCCCCCAGTAAAAGCCCCATTTGAGCTCGCGAGTTCATTCGCGAATAGGAGCTTTTCCCGCGTGAACGTCGATCCCGCGGGAATTCTGGGATAAAAATATATGTTGCTCCATAACCTCCTTTATCTCCCAGTGATAGTCCCATAAATAAAAAAATCTAAGCCCGCGACTTGGCGCGAAGGTGTTTTTCCCGCGTGTATCCTGATCCCGCGGGAATTGCGGGATAAAAAGTAGCCTATAAGTATGTTGGTCCACAATCTCCTCTATCTCCCAGTGAAAGTCCCATAAAAATATAAGCCCGCGATTTGGTGCATAAGAGTTTTTCCCGCGTAAATCCTGATCCCGCGGGAATTTCTGGATAAAAAGTAGCCTATATGTTGCTTCAAAACCTTCCGAATCTCTCAGTAAAAGTTCCATTAAAATCCGTTCAGCCGATCCGGAGATAAGCGTGTACAAAGAGACAAACTTTTTTTATAACTTTTCAACCCCTATTTTACCCATTTAGGGGATGATTTTTTAATAAACTTTGATACAGGTTTTTCATTATTTTTTATCATAATTCTAAACACCAATTTTCATAACACCTGGTTTACAATTGACGGACTTTCATACAAACTTTGAACCCCTATTAGACCCCCTTAGGGGTGGAATATCAAAAAATCCGTTCTTAGCGGATCCCTTCTAACTATAAACTACTACCCTGCCAAATTTCATCTCAATACGTTCAGCGGTTTCTGAGATTTCGTGATGAGTGAGTCAGTGAGTCAGTGACCTTTCGCTTTTATATATATAGATTATTTTTTACATAACTAATTAATGAAAACATTGAGTTTAGGTTTTTAATTATGTTGTCACCTAAGTTAATTAGTTAATGCTTTCACTTTCTTTCACTTGTCTATATCATCATCATCATCTCAACCCATCATGTCCACGCGTGTCCATGTCCATGAGCGGGTCTGTTCTCATATTTAGAAGGTTAAGGCCATAGTCCACCACGCTGGCCAAGTGCGGATTGGCGAACTTCACACACCTTTGAGTTTTGCGAACTCTCCGGCATGCAGGTTTCCTCACGATGTTTTCCTTCACCGTTTGTAGCAAGTGACATTTAAATGATTAAAACTTGTCCTTATACTTACTAATAATAAAAATGTAACGGGGCTAAATTGATACACTTTTTTGAAGATTTAATATCCAAAACATATTTTGGAATTTGCGTATCGGTCTGGGCGATTTAAGAGCTCATTTCCATAATTGTATATTAATAATATTATGATATATGTATATACCTACCTTCATATCATTCGAATACAGCATAAAGAAATCTCAAACAATAACTTCCACATAGTAAATAAGTAAATAATATTTCAGACAGATTGCCATCTGTCATTGTTTAATTAATTTTCCAAATAAGTGTAAAGGGCATCTTACTCGTTTAGCTCTATACAATTTAGTAGGATACGTAATTCGGTCAATTATTATCATACAATTTCTTAAATCTACACAAGTTATGTACCTCCGCGTGTGTACCTAAAATGAACGTATTGAACTCAAAATCGAATCGAATTAAGTAATTGACGACCCGAATGGCGCAATAGTTAACACGCCGATCGCTGTTCCGAGGGTCCTGAGTTCGATTCCCAGCGAGGCGGCAATTTGAATGATGAGTTTAAATTTCCGTTCTCGGTCTGGGTGTGTGTCCTTGTCTTGTGTGTTGTCCAAGGTACCCACGACACAGGGAATGAAGCGTTTATTATTATTATTATTATATTATAATTAATAAATTCTTATTAAAATTATTATTATTATTATTATATTATAATTAATAATAGCTATTGATCGTTGGAAGTTAGAGGTACTTTTAACAAATTTTCAAACAAACTTTCATCCCTTAGTTTTACCCTGTAACGGATGGATTATGACAAAATCCGTTCTTAGCGGACGTCTTCTCTAACTAAAAACCTAAACTACCTGCCGCCTAATAACACCTGTGCGTCAAGCGGTTTTCGATATTCCGATAATCACACTTAGCAATTTCCGAATGTTACTACGAGACTGGTTTCCCAAAACGCAGCAAGGGAGATTTTACTAGTTATAAATAAAATATGTATCTGATAGGCATAGTCGATTACAGTCTTCTATGGATCTTTTGGCGCGTGGATGACGTGTGAGTGACAGGTAAACCCAACTTAAGACTGAAACGAAAGAGGCGCTGTCGGACGCATTTGACATACATTTGACCAATCATTGCATACTAGTAACTGACAGATGAATGAACACAACGTACCTACTTATGAATGACTTTTCGTTAGTTCCAATTTTTGCCATTTCAGAGATAAGTTGGGCGGACTGTACAGTTTACCTTTTCCTGACTATACTCGAGTGCTGTCATTACATATAAGTGCTAGATGCTTAAAATTCTAAACATTTTTATACTCACCTTGCCCTTCCTGTCTGAATAGTTTCACGCATTCGATGTACCTTTGTCAAAAATACTAGAATGATACTATCTCCTGTCTCTCGCTGCGTAACGGAGTTTGCAAGCTTTTTTACACAAGACAAACTTTTAAATCCATATAAACAGTGTAATGTTCTTTGTTTGAAAATCAATTCGCTAAGCGGCTATCTTTCCTTGTAGTCTCCGCAGTGCAATATATCCGCTCGAGGAATCCACTTCTATTGCCGTTACATTCCGTTAAATCTTGTGATCGCAATGTTTGCTGGTATGCCGAACAATATAATAAATAAGGAAATTTACAGAATAAGATCTTTATATTTTAATGACCAGTCTAAAAGACAGGCCATCAGATAGTGAAGATGTCTGCGTTCATGAACATCCAAATGACAAAGGTATCGCATTGCGATCCAAGGAAAAATCGGAGGATATTAACTTAGGAAAGAATTTACGCATGACATGATGTAACGCAAAATTATTCATGACATTTTTGATAAACAAGCAGATGGGACTCTTTACTGGTAGCATGGGAATGTTAGTAACAACTGAGGACCCACCCGTGTGTCGCCATGGTTACCACGCCAGATCACCATTCGAAGAGACTGGGTTCGATTCCCACCGCGGCGGTTTGAATGATGAGTTTTATTTTCTGTTCTTGGTCAGAGTGTAAGTGTTCTTTTCTTGTTGTCTGGGTGAACCGATTTTGATATTTTTTTGTATTCGAATGGTAGCTCCACGTCTGGAGCCATTAAATTTGAGTGACATCTGACGAGTAATTTTTGAATTGCTATGTCTACTTATCGATTTTGAAGTCTGTAATTTTTCTCTAAAAAGTTAGTTACCTGAGCAAATATTCTATTTACAATCTTGAAAAAATATTATAACACAAATATGAACATAAATATTTATTTATGCTTTATTCGTTGTATGAAAACGATTTTACCGTTATTACGACCACGAAATACTTTTTTTATACAAAGCATTTACAAACACTTTATAAATATTAGGATTTAGCCGTATTAAATAATGAAAAGACTATTAAGTAATTGAACGAAATACTTCTTGATTATTTTTGTCTGAATTAATGGGTACACACACTGTATTTCTTCGTGTAGAAATTTTATAGAAAACTAGAACATCCAGGTAAATCCCAGCATAGGTAGGAGCGAATAGCATTGTACTTAGGTATCGCCTCGATCGGATACCTAATGGTCGACATTTAGTTCACTGTCAGCATTTTATTGCTTTGAACCCATTCGCAAGGGCTAATGGAAGCATATTAACTTTTGACGGGGAAACATTCATAGACAATCGTTTTTCATTTTTCACGAAATAAAAATACAATTCGTACGCAAATAAATCTCAGTGACGACGGTCAATCGCTGCCAATTGTAATGTGATTCAGTTTTAAACATTGTAAAGTAAACTTTAACATTAAGTTTGCAGGATATTTGATTTTCTTATATTTAACCTAATAGTAGTAGGTACTCGAACCCGAACCCTTAACACTTTGCAAGCAGGGAATATCGTGACAACAAAACTATAGCACTTGTCTCTTGAATATTATCTATGATGTACCTTTTTCGGTTAGCAGTGTGCATAGGAGTAATAAAGTAGTTTTAAACTGACAAAGCCATACCACCGCAGTCATAACAAATAATACCTTATTTAATTGTGAAAGGAAATAGGAAGTCACAACTTGTTACATGTGATACCTGCATACAATTTCCCCCGGTGCATTTGCAGCCGTTTGCCATCGCTCGTTTATAGCAATCGCCGCTAAAGCGGGGATTCCCCCGGGTGCAATCCTTCTTGGCACGTGAAGAACGGCCTGTCTGCCGCAATTCACACCACAACGCCGGCACCAACCAACACTGTATTTATTGCTTTGCAATAAAACAATCAAAGTATTGTTTGAATCGCTTAAATAGTTTACTTTACACCTATTTAGTTATTAAAGTTAACAAATTTAAACTTCATTGTAGGTATTTATTAATTTATGTTGTCAAGCAACGTGGACATTGTTTGAAGAGTGAATAGAAACAAAAGGCGTAGGTACAGTATTGTAATATTTCATTTAGATCTCGTTTTCTTTCTAAATAGCCGACGATGCAATACGTAACATTCTTACCCAAACATATAATACCTATTGCAAAATGATAAATTGGAAACCGTTGAAGAATTTTTAGAAGATTATCATACCTACATGTTAAGAAAATTGTAATAAATAACGCTACATAATCATATCGCCACTTTCCTCTATTTCCTGTGTCGTAAGTGCCATATTATACACCTACACTATACAATACATAACTTTTAACAAAATAGAACCGACTTTAACGCCGAAAAGTAAAAATCGGTTCAGTTAAACCCGGTTAATATACCTAAATCCTTCTCCTAAGTCTGACAAATTCTATGCTGAAAATCGCATCAAACGAGAGATAAACGCGCACAAATATACATTTACATACATACAAGTCAAACTGAGAACCTCCTTTTTTGAAGTCGGTTAGTGAAGTCGGTTATTTAAAAACATGTCCTCCCTTAAAACGACGATCTGACAAATTAACCATTACGCCATATGACCAATATCTCAAATATTGTTATTACAATAAAGAAATTGAATTGAAACCGTGTTTGTAAGTTCGTAAAGCGTCCCTCGCAATTCTGAACGTACTGGATAAGAAATGAATACAAGATACCTGTTCTATCACCAGTGAGTGAATATTTGATAAGGTTATCGCTTACAATACGCATATTTACAAATATCAGATTTCCCTGCCTCTGGAGGAGTTTTCAGAAACATCTTATAAAACTGTAACTTCAGTCTTTATTATCTGAAGCAAACTCTTAGTATTCTCTCTCTTAGGTAATATTTTTGAAATAGCAGCGGATATAAAAAACAATTTGATATGCTATTACCCTGAACCGCAATCTTTCTGGTTTATAACCATAAAGAAGTGCACGCAAATTAGCTAATATACACACGTATTTAAGTGATATCGTTTAATTTATATAGCAATTACATTTTTTTACTTTCTACGAATTCAATAGTGAGACAGGATAATAAATAATAATTTGTCATAATATGTATATCTACCTTATCTAATTCTCGCGAGCTAAATCCTTTAAATGTACTTACATACGAATCATCGCTGTTAATGTCGCTTCTTCATTTCATCTATTTTCAAATCGCAACAATTCTAGACCTATTCCAATAATAGGTATTACGAGTAAGTTCCATCGCACATCGCTAGTAGTAGGCAATATTGTAAGGTAATTTCCTACAGACCAACATCTCATCACGGTAAAACGTAAGGCACAAAGTTTGAAATGGCCTAATAAAATTACATCTGTCACGTTGCAGTACTTGAAAAAGTTATTGAATGTTTCAATTTGGTGGATTGGTGTGTATTACGTTACTGGTACCTACGAGTACCTATTACCGTTATTCATTACTGAGTTACTTGTTAAGTGTATTGGGGCGAGATCCTGCAAACTATTCATTTTTACTCCTAAAACCCTACTTTGCAATGCTTCGAGTTCGTTTTAGTGTAGCATTAAGCTTTAAACAATGCCTCAAAATTAACTGATAATTATATAATTGTAATAGATTGTATTAAGTAGTATAACCTATTATTGAAGTTCATAAGAGAAACTAATTTGCCTACGACTTCAATAAACCTCACAATTCCTGTTCTTAAACCTGAGTAATATAATCTCATATTATAATAAAGTCTAATCAAAATGAATTCAAATACCCAACTTTCATAAAAATCATGAATATTAGAGTATCCAATTAGAATTCTGTTTGAAAAAGTAACTTATTAATTTGGAATAATAAATCAAGGCCTACAATTTTCGTTTGAGGTAGGGCGTAGTGCCAGAACAGCCTTCGTACAAAAAACCGCGCTGTACGAGTATACCTACAATAAAAAAATACCTACAAATAAAAAATTTATTAGTATATTTGTTTCAAAACCCTAATATTGCTATGCTGTGAATATACTCCAGCTCAAAATGACCTCCACTCTTTTTAGTTGGTTAAAAATTAATAATAACTTTACTTTCTCATACTTTCCGCGATCAAGATTTCATTTCGATGCAAAATTTCATTGTGGTTGTGCATACAGTCTCTCAAAGCGATCTACAGAGTGAAGATGAAAGCGGCGGCCGGTATCCGGCGGATGGCTTCCTCAGATTGCGCACGTAATGACTTCGCTCGTAAGGTTTGGCGGAAGTCTTTTCAAGCTGCGTGCTGTATCTCAAAGATAGAAACATACGTAGTAACGACATTGGAAAATCGTGTCGAGTTCCCTTAATTTTCTGGGCGTGTTCCTGTAAAAAGGATTTTTTGTTTCGTAATACGGCTTTTGAAATTACCTACTTTAATTTAACGTAAAGTGCATCTCTTCTTATTACTACACAAAGATACTACCTACTAATAAACTATGTTCTTACTTTATTGTCACTCACTATAACGGTGAAGAAAAACATCGTGACGAAACTTGCATGCCGCGGAGAGTTCGCAAAACTCAAAAATGTGTGAAATCCGCCAATCCGCACTTGGCCGTCGTGGTGGACTATGGCCTTTAGGCCATACTGGCCAAGTGCAAGGTTAAACCTTCTCATTCAGAGAAGAGAGCCTGCCCAGAAATGGAACGATTATGGGTTGCGACAATGAATACGCGCAAGCAGTTGCTAGATATATTTAACGCAAACCATCATACTATAGGTAAACTCTTCATATGTTACACCTATGTACATATATTGTATGAATTAATTACTTTATGGGCAATATCCACAAACAAAGCCTGTCGTACCACAGAATCCCGATCAACCTCAAAGCCTGGAAATTGATTGCATTTCCGAGGAGTCTTGTTGACATCGCCTTTGACCGCAAACTGGACGTAATGTGGGTACCAATTTATTTGTCTATTGTATCGTTTGATTGTGTTGCATTTGGTTTCTATCTACCTACCCAAAATATATCCAGAAAAGGTATCCGGCGTCTCAATACATGAAAATATGATTAATTGAAAATTATAACAAGTCTAATTCCTAATTAATCACCATAGTGCGTTAATTAACGCGTTCACTATATCTAATTCCCCCATCCCCGTTCCTCCATCGAACAACCCGACGTACGGCGAACATCCATCCTTAAGTCGTAAACATCCCACTGATACGAACGACAAGATTTGCATCATCGTTCATCGTGCGTATGCGTACTGCGAAAAACTGGAATAGCTTGCCTGCGTCGGTGTTTCCGCCTGTGTATGATGTAGAGAGGAGAGGAGAGTGTTCAAGAGGTGAATAGGCTTCTATATGTTAGTGTGTCAAGCATTAACTTATTTAAGATGAAAAAAAAATCTGTTACATAAGTAAAATTCAAATTTGCCCCGTCACAGTGTTATCGTTATCGTCATAATTGCAAACAAGTAAAGGATAAACGAGGTTGATGATGAAAACCAAACAAAGTGAACTCCCACACGGGACCAAATCACTCAGCCTTAATTACCATTCGACGCAATCTTGTTTCGTAATCTTTATTAGCGTTGTACGTTAAAATTATTTCAATTTGTTTCAGCAGTAGTACATAAATTACCTCCTAACTTTATGTTACACAACATTATCTGCGAACATTAAGAACAGGCCGTCAACACAATTTATGTGGAAGATTATTTTTGGCTGAACATCAGACCGCCCCGGGGAAATCTAGTCCATCGCTAAATGCAACATACGTTTAGGATGAACAGAGGGTAGATTTACGAAGAACACTTCAAA
This sequence comes from Hesperia comma, assembly GCA_905404135.1. Taxonomy (NCBI): domain Eukaryota; kingdom Metazoa; phylum Arthropoda; class Insecta; order Lepidoptera; family Hesperiidae; genus Hesperia; species Hesperia comma. The sequence continues at coordinate 19,805,088 of FR990014.1, read as the reverse complement.
TCTAACCCTTTGTTATTTAGTATCTCGTGTGATTTCTACTAAGGTTATTATTCTTCTTTAATGCATTCATATTTTTTTATGGAATTAAGATAGCAAACGAGTATGCAGCACCACCCTTCCGCTGCCGCCCATAACAACTGTGACCAACCTAGAAGTAGACTCAAAGGGACTAGGATGGTTAGTGCAGTTATTAGATGGTGTAAGAATAATACATTCATTTCATATCCCGCACTATTCTCCGCTCGCGTTCGATATGGAATTCGTTGAAATGGCGCCCCATACAAATGCCGGCTTTCCGCCCTTGTGGTAAAGGTGCATTGTAGATTGACGGCGACAGTTATTTAAAACTAGTAAACCCGCCCTCGCTTCGCTTCGGGGAACCAGTCCCTTCAAAAATCTCTATAAATTTTAATAAATTATGTTATTCCGATGTCTAGGTAAGCTATATTACTGCAAAGTTTCATGAAAATCCGTTTAGTAGTTTTTGCGTGAAAGAGTCACAAACCTACACACTCACTCACCCTTACAAACTTTCGCATTTATAATATTAGAAGGATAGTAGGAAGTACTCGTAGGATGCCGTAAGCAACTTTTGTTTACAAGATTAAAATTGAGCAGTGAACACAAGTAATCATTTGTTTAATATAGTACTTACTACTAACTCTGAAATCGAATACGAAATTATTTGATGATTGAAACTGATGATGTCTAGCTTCAGCAAATATAAACTATCTGAAAATCCCGACTATCTCAAGTAAAGGGAATGATGCTGACGCAATTATAATTTCCCTGGGATTGTGATTGTTAGTCTACTAAAAAAGACCGAGAGAGAAAAAATTACTCTAACCCTTGTCTAGTAAAAATAGTAGGTAAAAAGTAGTAAAGTATAGAGACAAAGGCGGACAGAAAGCGTCATTCTCTCCCACTCTACCTTCAGAAGGTGCTACGAAATGGCTACGAAATTAAATAAATACGATATAAAATATAATATTACTGTTCTTTGTAAAAAGTAAAGCTGTACCTTTCTGTAAAATTGTACACCTGTAACAAAACGCCATTCACTGAGCCCTGTAACATTAATATTTTCAATTTCAGTTCACGCTCGAATGGCTTTAGATATTGTGACGTTCCGACTGGGTGAAGCCGACAGATAAAATTATTATCGTAGCAAATAGTCGCTTTATTCGTCCACCGCATGGACGGTGCAATTTAACTGTACACGATTTTTCATAAATGTTTTAGTCCAGAGATTTTCGCATTTATGTTGGCAGATTAACGAAGTTATTCGACTGATAAATGAGCTGCATTTTAGGGTTCTGTTGCATAAGGATGACAAAAGGAAACCTGCTAACATTTTCTTCCACTACTTACTCGTCTCTCTATGGTGGACTTCCGAGTATTTTCTCTTAAATGAAAATTTCCACCATGTAGCTGCTTTAACAACAAAACACTCTCACTTGACCGATTTTTGATTAACCATGATCTCGACGTTTCGAATCTATTTAAATATAACAAGTACCCTACGACACATGTTTAAACAGTGTTAATTCCAAAGGGCCGTACATCTATTCACAGTAGGGAGCTATTTGTACAAACCCGCATATGAGTGGCAGCACTAAACTCGCTTGTATACACTTGTTACAATATTGTCACAGAGCAACAAAGTTTTCCTCGGCGTTTGTAACAATAAATACGTACTAATACGTAACGTAATACGTACGTAATATTTGTACGCGATATAGCCAAGGATGGCCGCTTAATTTCATATCGCTATTTCTTGTTGTGTGCGTGTCCTGATTCAGGACTCCTGAATGAAATTGGTCGCAATTGACCAGAGACGTCTTCTTTTATTTTGTTAATTCATAGGATACTTAGTGGATGTGAAAGTATCGATACTAATAAAGTATTTTAATAATAATAATAACGCTAAACATTCATAGCCTTACACTAGCATCACTATAGAACGAAGTTTTATTGTTGCAATTTCTCTGACACCTACATGGCGTCATTCGTATCTACTATGCCACTGTCTATGTTTCTTTTTAGTGTACATATGCATATATTATTTTGCCACTCTATTTACTAGAACTCATAAAGTTTAACATTGAATTATATATAATATATATCATAAAATGTAACATATATCATAAAAATCTATACACAATACTGAACCAGCGTAGCTGAGTAAAGAATAAAAGTACTATCAACGTAGCTGGGGTTTTAAGTCCGCTAATTTATTGATACTTCAATTGTAAAGGGAAGAGTCCCATTTATTGTGTACATTTATACTCATATCATCAAAACAGTATCTTTAAAAGCTTTAGAAAACTTCATATTGTAGACGACTCTAGGCGTCCCCTAGATTTTTTGTTCATCTGACCAAATAATTACGTAACAGACATAATAGTCATCGGATTTCAATTTGACGTTAAGTAGAATAGTGAGTGTAAAATCGTATCCTTGGTGACCGAACCACTGCGTATATGGTTAATTATAATTATGCATTATTTCATAAGTCGACCTTAATAGCCGTCGCTGGCCACAACACTCGATAATATCTCAACCCGGTTATTACCGCTTTTCTATAAAAAGTAACACTACACAAGCAATACGTAGAATTTTCACGTTTTGTTACCGTATTGCATGCTGGCGTTATATTAATATTACAATATAAATTTTCACCGCACGTGGCAATTCCGAGCTATTTTCATGTACTTTGCGATAATTTTATACCTGCGTTTCAATTACATAGCCTGCCACTGCGGGTATTAACACCGAAACTGCTATATCAAAAACATACTCATTTGCTAAGATCACACTATTTACATAAGTACAACTTAAATGACTAGTATCAGTATATAAAATATAATATTTACCTGTATTATTTCCTAACGAAAAAGCGCTCTTTCCCGTTTGGCCTGTTAAAAATTTGTCGGCACGTTTGTTCTTCCAATTTATTTCAGAAAGGGCGTTACCATTTTTATGTGGTTTTCAGATAATTATATGGTAGTGAGGTGAGCTTAAAGTTACATTTAGCGTTAAACCGTAACAAAAAACCCCGGTTTAATATTTTTTTACGATTGCGTACTAAAATTATAAGTACTACATACATCTCTACTACCTCTACTCTACTCTACTCTACCTATACCGAATAACGCTTTTGCGTATCAGAATCTAATTATCATTATGGTTCGGCTAAGAAAAACATTCTGAGGCAAACTGCACGGTTTGCACACCTTTCAGTTTACCATAATATTCTCATACGTGGGTAAAGTCACCCATGCGCATAATCCTTGCATGTGAAACTATCGCTTGTAAAGATAAGAATTACTCTTTTTATGATCCCCTGACTTTAGATATTTACCTCCTTTAAAATGAGATATAGCCACTCTATTTGTTCTAAAGTTGGCTACCCTACCTCTCACATTGTGTTTTGAGACCAGCCCAGTAGTGGGATAGTTATAGGTTATCATAAGTGACTACTTTGCTTTCTCCTTGAATTTAAATGAATCAATGTTTGGTCTTATTGTTTGAAAGTTGTAATCGATCGTTTAAACACGTGCAATTCGTGGAAATGCGAACAAATATCGAAAAATACTTCTGTATATATATTCGAAGAGACATCAACCTATTCCTTGGGAAATGTACAATATACATTCATACATTTTCACTTGGCTACTTCCAATATCTTCGTTTCGAAATAAAGTTTTCAATATCGCTTCGAGAGCGTGCCTGTTGAAAGTTTCTAAATCGTGTTTTAACTGTGATCGATATAGGTATATTATAATGCCAGTGAATGGACCTGTGTACTTACGAATTGGTTAGTTAAAGTCATCAGATAAAGTTAACTTCAGCTCTTTACATTAGGTACTTGGAATTTCACTATCCTATCATTAAAAACAATTATTATGATATCTATTCCTTGTCTATTTATCAATCTAAATACCTACGTTGAATCTGATTACACTTTGTGTTTTTGTCAACGTGATAAATATTTGTTTTATGAGTCACGGAAATCAGTTTATCATTTTCGAAAATTTTGTCTGTATGACCCGTTATAACAGAAAAGCAACTTGACCGATTTTAATGGGGCTTTCACTGAAAAATAGAGTGAGATAGAGTTAGAAGTTACATGTAGTTATAGGGAAACATTTGGTCTGCTTTTTAACTTGGGCTTCTACCGGGATCAGAATTTACATAAACTATCACGGGAACGTGGACTCAGTTTTTGTTTTTTTTACCTTCCGTCGGCATAACAACTTCGACGCTAAAGGAAAGCATTCGATTTTCTTCCTTATTTCAGTATTTTCGTTCGACGATAATAACGTGGGTATCTTCAAGGCACGAAAAGGCTTTTTTCTAGACCTGTGCGCATTACTACCTTAAACTACCTACCACTTAAATTCAGATCTATCAGTTACCAAGCACACATTTGTTAATCAAAAAACTCTATATTTATGTTCCGCGTTTAAATACTCTTTAGAACTCCTCAATTAAAAGAAAACAAAGAAGAGTATATAACTAATAAGATGAGGGAAACAAAAAACAAAATTATGAAGTGATTAGAAATTAACTGGACTTTACCAACAATATTTTCATAGAAATTAATGTTACAATACGTTTTTATGAATATATGTATTAAGCTTAAGCTTATTTTATGAAGAGCTCCTAATACGAGAAAAGGTGCGTGTTTGCACGCCCGCAGCAAACATAACCCAACGTTTAGATGTTGTAGATTAGATCTGTTGCGTCACATTTGTTTACGTTGTTTGACATTTTAATGTTTTATGGAAAAGCTATTTTTTATTTTTAGTTACTCGATTTACCAAGACACGCAAATGCGTAATACCACCAACATGCACAGAACTATAAATAGTAGAATTGATGCCTATATTATGCAAAGTACGGGTCTCCCTCCCTATACAAGCAATAATAAGGGTAAAAGCGCACTCCGTTACGTCGAGTCGTGTAATTTGAGATCGTTGAAATATTCAGACTAAATATTTTTTTCTATTCATTTCCTGTGTTTTGTAAAAAAGGTGCTGATAGAAAACGAATCTTACTAAACTGACAAATAAGATGTTGATAGTTTTTCTTTGACACTAAAATATTAATGGTAAATCAATGGTCTATCCATATAGCTAATGTGACCTTATTGTAGTTGTAGTTTGCGTTTCTTTTTATTAACTATTTTGTTTTCTTCCGAAAGTTCATTATGAATAAATAGGTACAATAAACCGAGAGTCATAAGGGCATTGCACGTAATGGAGTGTGTCCGTTTTAACCAGTTAGCTACCGCTATGAAGCCGTGAGGTTGTGCTGTGTGTGGTCGGCACTCTCTAATATGCTGACAGCTAGACAAGGACTCCCGCTTATTTAAGGCGATCCCAGTACAGGTATAACCAACGTTACCGATCCCCTGAGTACTGCGCACATTACAACGACGCGGCAACGGACCAACGAAAACGAAAGCATTCTATTTTGATCTTTGTCTCGGTTATATTATAAAATACACTTCTGTCTGACTAACTGAAACTACTACTGCCAACTGGGCCTTATGCTGTTGCAATCTTTTTGGCTCTGATCGCTTCGATAATTTATACTCTACAGTAGAGTCTTTACTACTGTCTTTACTTGGCTTCTAATTTCTTTAGTTTAAGGTCCGCGTGTCCCTGTTATGCCGTATCCCGTAGTAAACTTGCTCATCTATCTTCTTTTTATACTACATAGGTGGGTACAAAATTCCAAGAACTTACGACGAGGTTGTACATAATATCTATTGGTTTTTTGTCTGATATTAAGGTAGATAGATATATATCTAAATGGGCTAAAAATTTTAACAGATTTCGTGACTTGTAAGCCCGTAATTGTAACATAACATCAATACAAAAAATAATAGAAAATAATCGCTCTTTTTTCTGAAACGTCCATCAATTTGAAGTAGTATTACCTAACACACAATACGTTAATTAACTTTCTAGAACCACATCATTCATCAATTTATTTTACCTACAAAGAAGGCAGCAGAGCTTAACAATTGACAAATCAAACCTAAAAACAAGCTAGAGTTTGTTAAATAAAGACACCGATCATCACAAGCGTGACAGTAATGATACGATAGCTATTACGATCACAAAGGCCGAGCGCCGCGCGAGCACACGAGCGGTTTTCGAACGGTTTTTGCTGCGCGCGCGCTACATCCCCATAATCGAGTCAACAGCAATCCATTTTGGTCGACGAATTTTCAACTTTTTCGCCGTCGGTGCCCGGCCGTATCAATCATAATTGGTCGGTTTTTGCGATTTCGAGAATCGGCGGCTGCGTGCACGCACGGCGGGCGCGGGGCGCGGGTGCCGCGGGGGGCGGGGGCGGGGGGTGTCACTGCAAATGCACTCGTAAACCCACCGCGAGGTCAACGCACCCCCGCCCCGCGCGCCGCACCTCGTCACCATAACGTTTACAGCTACGAAGTATTTGTTTCGATATAGAACAGAAATTGATTTGGATTCGCACGTGTTACAAATCGTTCCGAGAAATAAGAATACACTTGTTGCTAACATGCAGCTATACTCGTAGTATAGTTTATCTAGTTGTATATTAATACGATCACGTAATTTAATCGATACCTAACATCGACCAAGTTGAACTAGTTTTGAAACGTTGATATTAAGATGAGCGCTTTCATACCCTGGAGATTACATTATACTCTTCGATCCCAAGTTTTGTATTAGTACTTAAGTACATCAGTTTAATTCGGCGTTAAATCAGGCTTTCAGGTGGCTTAGAATAGCATAGCATTAAAAGCAAATAAATAAAAGCATAGAATTATCCGACACTTGTGTTGGCAATTATTGGCTATTATACCCTCCACCACTCCGCACTTAGGCAGCAGATAGAGTACCTAAGCTTTAGGCCTCCTCAATTAAAAGGAGCGACCCATGCCCTCTATTGACAACAACCTATGTAACACAAAGGCTGTCGACTTCTCCTTTGACACCTACTAATAAAGAGACTCGTTCAAGCGTTATTTAATTAGATAAAATGTTACTGTGACTCATTATATAAAAGTCACACCTAGTATAATTTAAACGTAAATCAAATGGTACTAAGGTACCTACAGCTGTTGTTTCGTGTAAAATCAAAGTTTGCTCCCAGTGCCGGATGTGTAAGATTTACGAGGAATCGTAATTAACAATGTAAATGTAAATAGCTGCAAAGCCACGATGCAGTTTATGTTCTAATCAAATAACTCGTCAGTTCACGGGAACAACCGGTATCTAGGTATCTACACACGGTTATCAGAAACGATTATTTTATACGCCCCGGGAGAAACGGAACATTTTAAATTTTCACTTTCCATTTTTAATTCTATTTTTGTTTTCATTTACTTTTGCACAAATAAACTAAGATAAAAATGTTTAACTTTGGAACAATAGGTAGGTCTGTACCAAAAGATATAATATGCCAATGAAATGTTGTCAAATATTTTCTTATCATTAAAAACGAGTGATTCGTCATTGTTTATTTTTTTATATTGCGTATAGTCTGTCAAGCCCGTCAAGTAGGCATCTTGAAAAGATAATGAAAAACAGGTGTTTCGATCGCAGAGTCGGATAGTCAATACCAAAGATAAGATCACCGGCGCGTTGCCGACCAGAAAGTTTCTGTCCATGGGCGATGGTGACCACACACGACTTTGCACCCTTCCGCACTGGAACAGCGTGGTGCAGTATGTTCTAAGCATGTGCCGTTTAATGGTCCATGAATGGGTTGAAGTCATTAGTCGTAGGTATAAATGAAAGGATTCTCTCTCAATCAGTAACTAATCACTAAACCTATCGAAGAGTAGTTATGACCCGTACGGCTTAATGGTGCCAGTGCCGGATTATAGCGCTATTTATATAAGTACTAGACTAGACCAATGAAGTTAAAATTTGTCAGGGAGATAAACTGTAAGACAGCTAAGAAGAGATTTTGATGTATTTCGCAATCTAAGGAATTAAAGAAGGAATGACAGTTTTTTTTCAAATTCCGCCTATTTTGAAACAAGTCTGAAAAATTTGAGTTGGCATTGTGATAAGAAATAATAAAATTAATTGAGTCTTGTTTTAGGGTGGTAACAGTTGTGATAAGCGGCAGCGGTTGGTGCTGCTTGCTCATTTGCTACCTTAATTCGATAAAAATGGATGAGTCACCTATTTTAAAGTTTTTCTAAGTCACTCCTTATGACAATAAAATAATGAAATGAATATTTATTTCAAAATCAATTAACAACATCTTCACATCCGTAAAACCAAAATTCCGCTCATGCTTTGGTTGCTGTGGTGGAGACATTTAGGTATTATAAAAATGTTATTACACGTCCTACGTCAATACTTTCGTCAGTCGGCTTAGTCGGCTATGTTCACGCTGTGGTCTCATTGGAACTTCTGCTCACACTCACGATCGCCCACGCGAAAGAGGCACTCGTTTAATTAAGTGATTAGGTTTTTTATACCTACTTGTTTTATAATTAGTACACTTTTTCCTCACACAAAAATTAGACTGTTGGTATTAGGTACTATTATTACAAACTGCGATCTTCAGTCAGTGGAATAAAAACAACTGATAGCATACACAGCAACAAATCTTGCATAGCGGCATATCTAGGTACCATTTATATCTAAGTATGTAAAATAGCCTTTGGCCCGAAGTGGATATCACCTATTTGATTAACATAGAAGAAGGTTGCAAATTAATCACCACCAAGATTATAGGTGCCGACGACCGTTACTCGCATATAAAATTTGCATCGAGTGCGTGGGTATCAATACTGTAGGAAGATCAAGTTTTTGCCTACTTACAGGGACCCGATGCGGACAGCCGGCGTGGAAGCAATTGGCCAAGGTTATCACTTCTAGTATTCACCGTTTAGTTTATCTACATTAATGTTATAAAGAAGACATTTAAAAGGCTTTATATTTCTCAGGAACTACTGGAGCGATTTCATAAATTCTTTCACTACTAGAACAGTAGGTACTAGGTACATCTGTGATTGGCGATAAAACGACTTCTATTTCATGCGCTCCTGATGATAGATGCATCATTGATGATAGAATAAAAAGTTCCACAAAATTAAAGTAAGTTCATAAATATCCCCCTTGGGAAGCCGGTAGGTATGAGTCTATTAAAACAAACGTTTCACGTACCTACTCGTAGGTACAGCATACGTGCGAATGAGCTTCCTTCTAAGGACTTTCCAGTACGCTCACATGAGGTTCTTCAAAAAAGCCGTTAAAAGAGTAATTATTTAAGATCGTTGAAACTTTGGCGGCTCCTTGTGTGTTGCACATACTGTAGGCAACTGTTACCGTAAGGTACATTTAGGTAGCCCATTTGCTTTTCGTCAGCACTTTCACACACGTCCTCTTCACAAGATTTGTCATACATAATTGAAACATTACAGAGGATAAACAGGGTATCTGAGTTATACTTACATATATGCCCCGGTCAGGAATCAAATCGCGACGGTTTGCTTCTCAGTCGCAGTCATTATTTACCGAACCAGAGATAGTTTAGTAAAACGCTTTTGTTAGTTTTCACGAGATCCACAGAGTTTATTACGGCTTCAGCCCATTAAAAGAACTGAGGAAAAGAGAACAGACCAAATGAAATACTAATTGATGTAGTCTTAAATGCTAACGATAATAGGCACGGAATCGCTAGAAAGAGCGGAGCTTATTCTATATAGGACATAGGATATCGTTTTTTATTAGGGGTCCCGGGCGGGGTGAGGTGTTTTACGTGTGATATTAATTTGAACAACGTGACCTTTTCAAATTGGCAGCACTTGCCCATCAGCGCGTTAAGTGTGACAGTCCTTACAAAACCTAAAAAAAATCTATGATCTTCTAATCGAATAATACCTATATATTTCGGATGCATGTAATAGATATAGAGCTACAACACCAAACTCTGTCCTCGTATTTTTTCTCATTGGTCCTCTTATTTTGTCCACTTATTTTCTTATTAGGTACATTGCCTCAAACTATGCAAGCAAATTTTGAAAAAAAATTGACAAAAAGCAATTGACTAATTCATATTAATCCGAAGTCTCCCATCCCATTCCACCCCATTCTGGGGTGTTCATCGCAGTTCCGACCGCACCCGAAGTTACTCAACTCGGTGGTTCACTTGCGATTGACAAAAGCCATAAAGTATTAAGCCTAATCCGATAGCCGCACAGCGGCAACCGACCAGCGCGTATAATGCCCTCGGCCGTCGATACAGAAACTTTAACAATCGATGGGCAGTAAAAGTTCATTTTCCCATGAAAGGAATATTGTCGTTACTGCGACCGATCTAGCGATAAGGCTCTGTTTATGTTGCGGACTATTTATTTTATACAGAAAAATTAAGTTTGAAGAACTAAGTATACGCTTTTATAATTGAAGATAATTGTAATTGAAAGCAATTTTTCACTGTGCCCTGAACCGTAGGGGAATTTCTTTCTTTGTAGATAATCCTGAGCGTAGTATCATCAGGTTAGGTATGGTTGTCGTCAAATTGTATTGTTATCGGCCACTAACCCGAATATACAACATTTCAGCTCCGTAGCACATCCAAATGTAAGTACAAGTAAAATCAAAGTTTGTAATTAACAATCACTAACGCGTTTTCATTTCACCTTTTAAATGGGTAATTTTTGGAATTACAAGTTAATTCTAAGCACGCAACGCATTACCATTAGAAGTACCCCTGAGGGGTTATTACAAACCACAAAATGCCACCATTAGACTCCTGTAGGAATGCTGAAGGAGGGGATTTGTACAATCGTTTTATGAAAATTAGAGACGCGTACAAGATTCAATTATGTATAGCCTCCCTGTTTGGAAGTCCACAAGCAACATGGGCATCTTTTCTTAAAACAACCATAACCATATTTTTACTCGCAAAGTACCTAATAATGTCAAATTACATAATTATGTATATAAAATACACATTTTGACTTTCTTCATTTTCATACGTATTTATTTGTTATGATAATGAACCCGTATGAAGATTATTTAAGCAAACCAAACCAAATCTCCAAGCCTAAGTCGTACTCTATGGTCAAAGCTTTAATTTTAAGTTGATCTTTTTATCTATATTGACCTAACTTATCTCTTTTAGGTGCCGCGCGACGCGTTGTGGTAATTACAATGAACAGCATTAACAAAACACTCAAGTGACCGCTCAAGACCCGGAAACTAAACAAATAAGTAGAAAGCTTCAGAGCTTCTCGTTTTAAAACCTTTTGTTTGGACAAATGTATTAGTGAAGCGGGCCCTAACAGGGTCATGTCGCAGGAGTTAAATAATAGAACGTGTATTGTATCAGGAGTCAGGAGGGCGTTACACCCGACATGCGTTGGCGCACGCGGTATGGAGGCATGGGGACTTCGCCCGCGCCCACCAACCTATACTCCCTTTGATCTGGAATTTGTTATAATTACATGGCACACAAATTCCAGCTTTACATCTATGCGATTAAAGTAGATTTAAGATTGACGGCGAGATCTAAAAAGGACCTAAGTAAATTTAGCTTACAAACTGAATTGAACTGAGAACACAGGTAATAAGTTTGAATTTGGTGGGGAGTGGCAATTCCATAAGCTCGGCGACTCAAGTATTGCCTTCGACTTACTGATCTCTATTGTTTTAACATTTATTTATTTACAATTCATTGCGCTCACGTTAACTACGAGTAAAAGGCTATAAAGAAGTTAATGCCGAGTCGAGGGCAGTACCAGTCGAGCCTGTGACGACGAAAATATAGTTAATTAAGTGCTGTTAGAGTTTCAATCGTATACGAATAGACAAGGGTTCGATATTGTCAATAGAACCAATACTTATTTTCTATTTGTTTGTCAATTAGTGTTATTTATTTATGTTTAAGTTTTTAAATAAACTATGTCCTCTCTGACTGAGGATACCTAATTATTTTTTTACTCCAAAACATTTTCAGTTTAAGCTGCAAGTTATGCACAGATTTTTTTTATGATTTCCATTTTTAACATTTTTCGCAAAGACTACAGGGACTAAGTATCTACTCTAAACTTTTGCTATTATCCTGGTCTTTCTATGTCAGTAGACTCAATAGCCGGCAATCGAATAGGTAAACGGGCCAACTTAAAGTAGGTATAAATAAGCTACAGCTCTACTGTATTGGGTAATTACGATAAAAGTGTAATGAAAATACTATTACCAAACTCGTTACCCCAATAAACTGTTCCCCCAAATGAGGGCGCGTTTATTTCCACATCAACCGATCAGGAATCAAGTGGTATACCTTCAACGGGTCTATATATGTATATTAACACTTTTATTGACTGCCAAATCGATACATAACTAAAATACATCACATCTGTAGATAATTCATGTTTTTATAGACCCCGTATACTTTTAAAGTCAACACTTTTGCGTGACAATGACAATATTGTCAACTTGCGACAATGCTTAACACTTCAGCATACCCTAACCGCCCTCACTCACATGTACTCGAACCTTTATAAATTGCACGAATTGTCACAGTCACAACTTTGATAGCTAGCAATACCACAAAATTGATAAAAAAATTACCTAAACTTGTTGTAATTCCGCGAATCGAATATTAATCGCATCTATGAATACTGTGAATGCGAATCCATTAATCGTATCTATTGCTTGCACAATGCACATAGCTTGAAATGTTATCTTCCATACCCATTTTTACTAAGATTCGACCAGAAATGTATAAACAAGTGGATGCGTGTAAATTCGCGTGCATTCGAACTTTCGTAGCGACGTACTGTCGCGTCGCTGGCCTTTTTACAATTTACCCTTAAAGCGGTCAGGAATCCAACTATCGGCCGCGCCCTCAGTATATGCGCTGATCGTTCACGATTGAGGGCACTGTGGAGCGTCGTATGATTAATATTTCAGATGATCGTGACATCGCTTTTAAACTCGCAGTTCTTCGTGACCTTTGTCGTATCGCACCCTCGATACACAATTTTAATGGAACCTTTTTAAAGGACGTAACTCATTCATCCGTAACAATTTACTTGATTAATGACAGCCAGCGACGAGGCCATGGGTTAAGTGGGCTCTGATGACGTTGCCTTTCACAAATGGCTTTTTACCACTGATGTTATACATACATACAGCAGGGATGCAGGCTGGTTTCCAATACTATTTACATTTAATAAAACTATAGATACCTAACTGATTGATATGTGTACCTACATGAAAAATATTTAAGAAAAAATTTAAAGGTATTAAACGAATCCCAACAATTATTTTTGTGTTTTTGACTGACAGACACAATCTTACACTTTATAATAATGTCTGTAGGGACACAGTGTTCACATTGTATACATATTCTATGTAATTCCTAATGTGTCTGAATACAATAAACAGTTGGCTATGAACATTCCTGCGTTTCAGTTGTGTCGCTCCCCATCGCCCGCACACTGTACACACCACATAACATTGGTGACCTCCGACTTACTCGCACCGCACCTAATGCGACCGCGCGCATTGAAAAATGAATCCGCAACACGCCGCGCCAACTCCAACCGTAATTCCGAAGACCGAAGATCCATCTTCAGAACTCGCGTCAGTATCTATATCAACACGGATACCGGACTTTTGGCCTGAGAATCCAAGGCTGTGGTTCATCCAGGTTGAAGCTATTCTCAACCCGCAGAAGACCTCGGACGCAAATAAATATTATATGGTGGTATCAAAACTGAGCAAGGAAGCAATACAACATGTTGCAGACATATTATCCAAGCCGCCAGAAACTCAGAAGTTCGACGCGCTGAAAAACCGGCTTCTCGAAATTTATGAAGAATCTGAAACAAGACAAGTACAAAAACTGGTGTCTGAAATTGAATTAGGCGACCAGAAACCAAGCCAGCTACTACGGAGGATGAAAGAATTAGCCAGAGGAAAAATAGAAGATGACACACTCAACATACTATGGCAAGGACACTTACCATCATCGGTCAGAGCAGTACTTACCGTGACAACCGCAAAAAGCCTAGAAGAGTTAGCAGTACTAGCAGACAAAATAATGGATACTTACCAGACCACGCAGATCAACGAAGTCAACCGCAACCATCAGCAGCAGTCCATGACACCCTTCGACATCGCAACAGTAATGGCAGAAATCGCGAAGATAAACCTGAAATTAAGAGAGCTGAGTAGAGGAAGAGAAAGATCTAGGAAGAGATATAGGAGCATTTCAAGACCACGTTCATCGTCAAGGTCACGCCGAACACCTGAAAATCCGAATTGGCTTTGCTCATACCATTACCGATTTAAAGGAAGAGCAAGGAAATGTACTTCTCCATGCAACTGGAAGGCCAGACCAGCACAGGAGTATGGACAGCGAGACTACGGACAGCGAGATCATGGACAGCGAGACCATGGACAGCGAGACTACGGACAACGAGACCTGCAATCGGAAAACCAGTAGACCTGCAGCAGATGACGGGTTGCTGTACAGTCAACGATCACCGTCTCATAGTAAGTGATAAAAATTATAAACTTAATTTTTTAATCGATTCAGGAGCTTGCATTTCAGTCTTACCTAAAAATATTATAAAGCACAAAAGTGAATTTAATTATAATTCTGACTATAATTTATTTGCTGCGAATGGTTCTAAAATAAAAACATACGGAACCAAATCGCTTACGTTAGACTTAAAATTAAGGAGACCATACAAATGGACATTTATTATTTGTGATGTGAAACGACCAATTCTCGGTGCAGATTTTTTAAATTACCATAACTTAATTATAGATATTCATGGACGTCGTTTAATTGATAAAACAACTAACCTCTCAGTTTACGGTACTATCGTAAACCATTGTGAATCATCAATTTCAACCTTACGCAACGATCATCCTATATACAACTTATTGATAAAGTATCCAGATATTCTCAAACCTATGACATTCAAAGAATTACCTAAACATTCAGTCTATCACTACATTGATACTCAAGGTCCTCCAGTATTTTGCAAACCTAGGCCTCTAGCTCCAAATCGATATAAATTGGCTAAGCAAGAATTTAATCATATGTTAGAAACAGGTATATGTCGACCCTCCAAGTCGGCATGGGCAAGTCCCTTACATCTTGTACCTAAAAAGGACGGACAAATTCGACCTTGTGGTGACTACAGAGCCTTAAACGCTATAACCAAACCGGATAGGTATCCCATACCGCGAGTACAAGATTTTACCTATTTATTGGCTGGTAAAACAATATTTTCGAAAATAGACATAAAGAAAGCATATCATAATATTCTCATAAATCCAGACGATATATGTAAAACGGCAATAACAACACCGTTTGGTTTATACGAGTTTGAGCGTATGACCTTTGGCTTGAGAAACGCTGCTCAAACTTTTCAGCGATTTATGACTAACACCGTTTTATTTGGCTTAGATTTTTTATATTGTTATTCCGATGATATTCTTATTAGCTCTTCAAGCATAGAACAACATTACGAACACTTAGAACTTGTATTTCAACGTTTAAATGAATTTGGCATCACTATCAACATAGAAAAATGTAATTTTAAAGTAACAAACTTAGAATTTTTAGGTTACAAAATATGTACAAACGGTATCAAACCTTTAGAAAGTAAAGTCCAAGCAATTGTTGATTATCCTAAACCTCAAACAATATGTCAGTTACGAAAATTTTTAGGCATGCTAAACTTCTATAGAAATCATTTACCTAGAGCAGTTGAGTACCTAGAAACATTAAATAATTACATTCATGGAGCTAAAAAGAATGATCGAACACCTATACAGTGGTCACCGGATGCTGAACAAGCATTCTTACAATGTAAAAACAACCTTATGAACGCAGCCACGTTGTCGTTCCCGGTAACCAACGTGCCATACTCACTTTTCGCCGATGCATCAAATAACTGCGTAGGAGCCGTGTTACAACAGAATGTTGACGGCAAATGGCAACCGTTAGGCTATTTTTCTAGAAAGTTAAATGAAACACAAAGAAAATATAGCACATACGATAGAGAATTATTAGCCATATATTTAGCCGTAGAATACTTTAGAAGTTTATTTGAAGGCCACGAACTAATAATTTTTACGGATCACAAACCATTAGTATATGCGTTTTCAAAACTATGTAAAAATAATAACAAAGAAAGTCCTAGACGTATCAGACAGTTACTCTTTATAAGCGAATTCACGACAGACATACGCCACGTGTGTGGGCAGGATAACATTGTTGCAGACGCCTTATCGCGTATTGAGACCGTAGAATGTACCTCGAGCGTAATTGATTACGAGAAATTAGCATTAGAACAAAGCAAAGATTTAGAACTTATAAATTTATTAAATGACAGTAGGTACACTTTCAAGAAAATAATGATTCCCAGCTGTAACAAATCAATTTACTGTGAATTATCAAAAGAATTTGCTAGACCCTACTTAACGGAAAGTTTCAGAAAAGATATATTTTACGCAATACATAACCTTAGTCATCCTGGCATGCGTACGTCGCGCCAGCTGATTAAAGAAAAATTTTGGTGGCCGAATATGAATAGGGATATAGGTTTATGGACTAAAACCTGTCTTAGTTGCCAAAAATCTAAAATAACAAGGCACACTATTTCAAACTATGGCAAATATCCATTAGTAGATAGATTCGATCACATACATATCGATTTAATAGGTCCGCTTCCTATTACCTCAGACGAGTACAGGTATTGTTTAACGATAGTGGACAGAGGCTCAGGTTGGCCGGAAGCTTTTCCACTGAAGGACATTTCAGCGGAAACTGTTGCAAAAACATTATACAAGGAATGGATATGTAGATTTGGATGTCCTGTAAAACTAACGAGTGACCAGGGCAGACAATTTGAAAGCAAATTATTTTCAGTATTAATGTCTTATTTAGGGGTGCACAAAATAAGAACTACACCGTATCATCCCCAAAGTAACGGTACAGTCGAGAGATGGCATAGATGTATAAAAACTTCATTAATGTCTAGATTAGATGGTAATAAAAATTGGACACACGAACTACCTAGTGTGATGTTAGGACTTCGTGCTGCCATCAAAAACGAAACAGGCGTAAGCGCCGCACAAATGGTTTACGGCAGAACTCTGAGACTGCCAGGAGAATTTTTTGTAAACATAGATACTAATCTAGAACCTCACACTGTAGTACAGAATATAAGTGATACTATTAAACAGTATAAACCTACAAGTGTCAAGAATTATAATTCTAAATCATTTTTTGTGCATTCAGATTTAAAAGATTGTTCATACGTATTTTTAAGAAATGATAAAATAAAAAAGTCATTGACATGTCCTTATGAAGGTCCTTATAAAGTTTTAGAAAGGTCGGATAAAATATATAAAATTTTGTTGGGAGATAGAGAAACCTCGATCTCCATAGATAGATTAAAACCCGCTTATTTACTAAAAGAAGATATGTGTTTCCCAAGTAGTAACTCTAATGTAAAAATGTCTAAAAGCGGAAGAACAATAAAACCTCCTGTCAGATTTTTATAAAGCTATAAAAATGTATAACTATTAAAATAACAGGCAAACCCTTGTGATAATGGTTGTATACAAAAAATGTTGACTAGACTTCATAAGTATTGTGAAATATGTAGGTAACATTTGTTCGATACCTTTTGCTAAGCCATCATTCAAGTACTTACCTAACTACTTTAAGTGCTAATCATACCTAAACTAACGTGTTTATTGAAAAGTAATAATTTGTCAATAAATTTTTACAATGGGTAAAACGTACAGTGTAGAGAAGAAAAGTGAAGAAGTAATTATTGCACAAAATGGAGCGAATGACGCTAGTCATTCACATTTTGAACAAAAACTCGAGCGATATGGAATATTCATACTAATAATCGCATCAATAACGGGAATATACCTTTTATACAGATTGTATAAACAATTTAAACATGGTACTCGAAAAATGTTAAGAAACGAGATGCAAGTTTGGTGCAGTACAAACTCTATACCGAATATGGCGATGGCTCAGCAACAAGCATCGAATCAAGCGACGCAACCGCGTCACAATCATATTGTTTAATGTAATTGTAAGTAGACATATTATTAGGTATATCACACATAACTCAGTAAACAATGTAATATTACTATGTTCTTTTGAAAGCGAAATAACTTTGTAAGAATAAGATAACTAAAAGTATACTTATTGCATTAAAATGTAATTATGTCTAATCATTCATAATATATGTTATTAAAAGAATTTTAATACATATTAATTTTTATTGTATCATTGTGTACTTACCTATAATAAATAAATGAATATCTCAATTAAACATTTATCTATTGACATGTTTTGGAGTTGTGTGGTAAAATAAAACAATCTTTATGTTGTAACCTTATAATCATACATATATGTATAAGTTTAACAAAATTTTGTGTAAAATTTTTTTTAAAAGAGGGGGAATACTGTAGGGACACAGTGTTCACATTGTATACATATTCTATGTAATTCCTAATGTGTCTGAATACAATAAACAGTTGGCTATGAACATTCCTGCGTTTCAGTTGTGTCGCTCCCCATCGCCCGCACACTGTACACACCACATAACATGTCCAATAACCGTTTATTTGTTGTCGGACTCAATGTTTGAAAAAATTAAAACATTTTAAAATAAAACTCAATTAACTGGCTCTATATAGTAACACGAACGATTATAATATACTTATTATGTACTCGTACATGTACCTATATTCGTTTTATTTATAACCCCGTATAAAGCACCTGATTATTTAAAGAAAGATTAACGACATCCATAGATTAATTAATAAGCGAGGTCTCCTCATAATAATATAGTAGGTATGCCACTAAAAGTGTCCAATTACGTCGCGTGTCCGCTCATTTCGCAAGAGCTTCCATCACAAAACCTCATTACCGTAATTTATTAGCCTCTAGTAAACAGTGGCCACCGTAAATCGACCCGGTAACGAGATGACTGCCCATTAGGGCACGAGAATGTACGCCAGTATGTTTCTAGGGCTATGTAAGGCTGGAAAACGAAATATAAGGGCCCTTCCACCAGAGACAAGTTGAGCTCCGTTGCTACGGATGCGTTTAACATGCACCAATTACATTCTTTGGCCCGCCCTGTGGGGCCGAATGCGGGGTTTCTAGGGGTGCTAGGTTCTAGAATGTGGTTGGTGGATGTCAAATGCATCCCTAACAACGTAGCTCAGCTTAGCTCAGGTGGAAATGCACCCTAAGAAATTTAGAATCTTTAGATCAAGGTGTTCATGTAACATTGAATTATTAACTCTAATAACTAGGAACTACAATGAAAATAATAAAGAGATAAGAAGTTCGATGATGCAGCAATGAATATCTTAGAAACGAACGCAATCTAGACCGTGTCCTGAAGTTGACTGGTTTCGGGTGGTCTGTAATATTGTAGGGTGGAAATACCGTGCATAATATGTAAGATGTAAGGTAAAGTAAAGCCTAAATTTAATTAGACATGACCCACTCGTCTTATGTAAGTAGGTATTACACACAGTCCTTCATTTAATTAACTGATCTAACTAAAGTCATGTCATTCTTCGTCTAATGTTACAGTTATGGCAGTCGCTGTATAGTTAATGCGAAATTCCTCGGTAACAGTACTGAAAAGCCTGCATTATCTATCTTACACCCTTCTAAAACCGACCATTTGCTTTCCGTTCAGCAATGTGTTGAGGTTTGTCCGCTCGTTTATTGAATAGTTACAAAATGTGTCCATAACTAATAGGGCGAGGGCTGCCAATGACACATTTGTCATTGTCGGCCCTTGCATTTACAAGGTGGTAAATGGTGGTTTGCTATTTAAAAAACTGAATAAACAACAAAAACATAATCATTAACGTAATTCCATGTTATTAAAAGTAAAAAGAAAACAGAATACGTAATAGCCGTATTTTTCCCAAATGTACAACGTAACTTCTTACGACTCTTTATGCACTTCTTTATTCTACGCCCCACATTACCTGTCATTGTTTACATACGTCATCACAAGGCTTAAAGCGCTTAAAGATTTTTTTCGATAAAACGTTTCTTTTTTTACATACATTACATATTTATTCCGAATTTTATATCTGTAATTAGCTAATCCGAAATCAGATTATGTATATTTTCATGACGTATATAGCATCCCCGTCCCTAGCCACAAGTAAACAGGCTCTGAAACAAAGAAAATATACACCACAAACATTATTTGCAAAGTAAAGCCTGAAACAATTAATTACGTCCAGGTTATTTTTATAATATGAGTCTAACTTTAAAACTTTGAACATTAATTTTTTCGCGTAAGTTTAAGCTGAATACGTAAGACACACGTTGCAGACCCCACTGCAGACTCGCTATAAAGTATTCAGATGTCAGCAGAACGGGACAGCATCGCGTGCTGCCATCTATTATTTACGTTGAGTTGACGATACTCGCAATAGGGATTATGACCACCATGATAACTAGGAAATTTATAACACCAGAGGAAGGTTTAGAACTCTAGAAGTGAATCGTTACGAATCATTGAATAAAAATGAATAATTAAGTGTGTGCGACTGTCGACATTTTTTAGTAATCTTAGAATTGTTTATGTAGGTACATATTTTAACTGATTATGTTGTTTATAAATTCGTTACGTGTCGGTAAAAGCTATGGTGTGTCTAGTGTTATAATTTAGTACTTTTGGTTTGTAGAGTTCAATTCAGACAAAGGTAAATATTCTAAAAATTGTAGGATTTTTTATTGCTTATTCTCAGTCCTTAAAACATTTTCTTCACATAGGTACGTACATTTTACTACGTATACACTCCTTGCAAAACTTTCATTTTTATTATTGAACAAATTATGGTACAAGTACAACAGATATTGTACATAACAGATGCCCTGAAAGGGTGTAGCAATTTATTTTCCGTCGACACGAATAATATTCGAATTCGCGCGCCTGAGCTCGCTATGATTTATAACGGTACGCAATGATCTAATATGATTGGTTTGCGTGATAGATATTATTAAATTGCACTCTCATATTGAGTATAATACATGGCATTTAAATAATTTCAGTTTATCAGTTTTATAAATTAAAAATACCTCACACACAGCGTTTCTAGGTACTTAGAGCAGAAGCCTGAACCATGTCTGTTTATTCTGCAGACGGGATATTTGAGGAAAACTATTATTGAGGATATTCATGAAGGCCCACAAAAATGACTTTTAAAATTTTGATTCTGTTTGTTCGTGCGTTTGTCCGTGAAACTGAGAAAAGACTTGACTCAATTGAATCCAGTTTTTGCTGATTTACTGCAGATATGCTTTTGATCTTTTGATTAAAAAGTATTGCTGTTTTTTTATGTTAGAAATAAAAAGACAAGTAGGTAGGTAGGTAGCTACATAAATCAATTTAAAGAATGTCATCATAACATTTTTTTGTAGTTAGGTACGACGTAGTTTTTCCGCAAAACGACGGCAATTACAAGTAAATATGATATTGCATTACCTATATAGCACGTAATTATTAAAACAAGACTCATCAAAAAGTAGTCCAAGCGCCTCAAAACCCGATTCCAGATTCGGTCAAACACGGTAGCCTCGCGACGCCCTTACAGTGCCACAAAGTTATCTGGCCCGGTGGCCAAAATTGGAACTAATACAAATGTCATACTGTATTCAGACAAATACAAAGACAGTAGCGCTTCCCTTACCGGTTCATATAAGTTTGTGGCACTATAGTTTGCTCAGACGGCGCGGGCGGCGCGGCGCGGCAAAGCTACAGCCGAAACACGCCCGTCCGTTTGTTTGTCCGGCCAAAACATTCCCGCCGCCTTTGTATCATAATAGGCTGTGCACGGATTCTTCCGTTTCGAGTGTAAACTTCGTGGTGGTGTGTTTAGGGTTTCACACGTTCTTGGAATCTTTTTCTACGCAAATTTTTAATGTTTTAGGCATATTTAGAAGTACATATATACCCCGTTACTTGAATGCTAAATTTAATTTTAAGTAATATTTTTTATTTTAAAACATATACATAGGTACCTCCCAAGTTGGTAACGGGGGCGTTCTTTGCTTCCAGATATCATAATCCATTATCATGATTAAGTTTTTTCCATCTCAGCATTATATTTGTAGTAATTATCCACCACAAAAAGATATTTTCAATTCGGACCAGTAGTTTCTGAGATACAGGCACCCGTTGAAAGAAACTATTGCACTAGGTAACTCTTCAGCTCTAGGTATATTAGCATAGTTCACAATGATTATGAAATACACGGCTTGAGTAAAGGTAAAATAAACTTGCATCTTTTGAATAACAAGAATCAGCTCAACATTTTGGCAGAGAGACAAACCACGTCATTTAAGTAACATAGTACAGAAATATATTTCAGCATACGAGAATATTTTCGTCATAAAGACAAGTAAGAAAGAGGCGGGAAGAATATCTTGTACATGAGCGACAAATAAACCGTTTGGAGTAAAACGCGAGTGGCTTTATCTCTATAAGGAAACTTGCAGACGTGCCTCGTTTAGACATCCATGCTAATGTCATTAATGCGAAAGTAACTCTGTCTGTCTGTCAGCTACCTGTTCACACTTAATTCGATGAACTAATTTATATGAAATTTGGTCCGAAGATATATTAGAACCCTGGAAAGGATATATCTTTCCTCAAATGGATGGAAATAAGTGTGGAATTTTCAAATCAAGCAACGTAATAATTCTTAGGTTAGAGAGATAGTCATACTCATAACGTAGTTGTAGCAACATAGGTAAAAGATTTTGAATAAATTGGGTACTAAGTTTTTTTGGACACATATGCTGTATAAACTCAATTTCGCCTTTTTGTAAATGTGATGTATTACTTAGTGAGTTATGTGTACCGGTGTGTACCTACTTACATAGACTGCTTACATGGCACACACACAATCAAACCACTTCACCTACAAATGTGAAGGTAACGTACTGTGCTTCCTGTGTGTTGATTTTACGTTACCTAGCAATAAACGTAATTTAAAACACTATTCAACCTCACTTGTTCAATTACACGAACAAGTCCCCGGTACCCGGTTTTCGCATAAACGTCTTTAACGACCGAAGTGTCTACGTGTGCGCACGACCTTATTCCTCATTTCCATTGAAGCAAAGCCCGTTTCTTTGACATTCGCTTTGATACGAGTCTAGATTTCCGCGATGTAATTTCCGACTGCGTCGTAAAGTCCGCGCTGAATAACGGACACGTTAATTACAGTAACGAGATTAGGAGGGACTACTTGGAAACGAACGGGAGAGGTCGGTTTCTCGGGGAATTGTAGGGATTTAATGAATAGCTTGATTTCATAACTGTGTCTATATTTCTAGGAATTCAATTGGAGTAGGTACTATGATAATTTCGTTTACAAAATAAGCGCAATCTACAACTAAGTACTAGTCATAATAAACATACCAATATTGAGGGCGAATGGATTTTGTTGTATAAAACTTGTATAACAATATGAAATTCCTGTCTGTTTTGCTATAATATGTATGTGTGTTTAATAAAATGGGTAAACCCAAAAAAATACGTTCCTGAGTGTGTTTATAAAAAACAAATGAGATAAATTATGTTCCCATTGAGCAGATTTAGATATTACTAAGCAAGTGTGTAATTAATATTCTATGAGCTACATAATGTAGATCTACGATATTCCTCAACACAGAAATAGAATCGTTTCCCGTTTTCTCACGAGCTCTAGTACCTATCTCAACAAGTGGTAGCGCTACTTGAGTGACACGGTGTAGAGTAAATACTAATACCTATCGGATTTTCTTAAGAAATCAAAGGGGTTATAATTTATCAATAAGTAGGTACTCAATTAATTTATTCCACAATTCTCTAAAAAACTTACTCAGTTAGGTACTTATGACCCTATAAACTGTACTACAATCTACAATTTACTACAACTGCAATGTAATATTATGTATTAAGTAGCGCCACCATGCGGGATATCTAACGAACTACATTCTTGTCGACGCATTTTACATTCTTTGTAGTGATCTAAAATTCAGTGTCCGTTCTCAGTTTTCTCGCTACAACAAAATGATGCGATCAGCTCCAAAACGCATATCGACAGCAGCTTACAAAATTTATTCATTGAACTGAAACTACAATACAGTGGAAAATAAAATTACCACAAAAGTGGTCAGACAATTCAAATTACAATTTTCTTGTATCACCAGCAAAAGGTGATGGTGTAACTTCGCTGATTAGAGCTGCATAGTTAATTACACTATGTCTCGGGAGTGATACACATAGGTTTTTGGTACAAACAAGTCTTCCTTGACCGCTTGTGTAGCGTGGCTAAACTTTACTTAGTAGATATAAGCCCAAGTACTTAGGTACGTAATGACAGAATCAGATAATATACTATCTTTTGAATCACTTATATTGCCATAGTAAAGTTTTTGTAAGGATCGCGAGCATTTCATATAGTTATACCTACGGCTAGTTATCAGGTTATTGTGGTTCTGACTACCTCTGATAGGTAAAAAGTGTCTCTAGACTCACTGTAGATACCCTCATAATCCTCATATCATATT
The DNA here is from genome assembly GCA_905404135.1 of Hesperia comma. Lineage (NCBI taxonomy): Eukaryota > Metazoa > Arthropoda > Insecta > Lepidoptera > Hesperiidae > Hesperia > Hesperia comma. Next base: position 19,780,467 of record FR990014.1, on the reverse strand, counting down.
GGGATCCAATATTTGGTGAGTCAACACGGCATGTACGTAGATGAACACATCGATGATGGGCAGGTAGGCGATGATGGGCACATAGAACACGTCGTGATGCCCTAAGTATTTCTAAAAAAAAAACTTGTATTAAAAATTCCTTGTGTGAAAAATATTACGAAATTTTAGATGCGCATAAAATGAAACAGAACACAATACCTATTCGTATATTGAGCTGCACGATCGCTGCATCGCTCGTGAACTTTGTAAGTTTTGTGACACGTGTTACTTCAACACTTTAAAAGCTACTGTGCTTTACTGCTTTCGGTAGGACTTTATCAGGACGCAGCCGTGTCGTCGTCAGAACGAAGCGGGAAGTATTGTGAAAAAGATTTTTATGTACACGTAATGATCATTATATTGTGTACATGCCATACATTGTGTTATTTGCTGCACATCGTTAAATTTTAAATTAAATTGTTATTTTAATTTACTTAATAACTTCATTATCCATCTCTAACTATTGTTAAGAGCAAAAAGCTTAGTCTGTGAGTTCTTAGCGACTTCTGCTTGTAATGCAATGTGCTTGCTGAAGACCTGATGCGGAAGCCCTTCCATTGGAGGTCGTTGGTCGTTCTTAGCCACCTTTTGTAATTGCATCAATTGGACGTAAGATATGTAAGACTAGCTTCTGCCCGCGGCTTCGCCCGCATGGAATTCATTTATATCGCGAAACGGGATTTTTCATACAAACTTTCATCCCCTAATTCAAGCATTTAGGGGTTGATTTTAGAAAAAAAAGTAGCCTATGTGTGACTGAGTCTTCAACTATTTTCATTCCGAATTTCATCCAAATCGGACCGGTGGTTTAGCCGTGAAAACGTCACTGACAGACAAACAGACTTTCGCATTTATAATTTTAGTATAATGAGGTACTTTATGGCTAGCTTTTACAGATATTTTAGGGTTTTAAGATCATTAGCTTCTCCACAACGCTTCTTTCTGCCTGTAAAAAAATATGTCTTATGTTGATTATTTATGTCTTAAGTTTGATCACTATTACCTATCTACTTTCTGTTTAACTGTAGTTGTGTTACAAGGAATTGCTATAATTGTGCTTGACAGAAATAGTTAAGCTTATTTGTGTCACTAGGAAAACTTTCTGGGAAGGCATAACTAGTTGGTCCTTAAGGAAGTCGCACTTAAATGAAATACGAATATTATTAAACCTACTTAACGAAACGATAACATTTAAAAACATAAAGAAATACCTACGGTGGATTCTAAATGTCGGTCACGAACCCTCTATACAGGGGTAACGACTCGGGCAGAGAGATGGAATCTATCATTGGGTGCTCTGTAGTATTTGAATCAGTTGGTGCAGATAATATAATGCCACAGATATTTTTCCTTACATTTCCTGTAAGCTTCTTTGTATTCAGGAACTGTGTGAATAAACCGTGATTGTTCCTTTCTAAATGGTAGCTAAAGTATACCTACACCACATACATTTTTTTTTTTATGGAATTAAGATAGCAAACGAGCATGCAGCACCACCCTTCCGCTGCCACCCATAACAACTGTGACCGACCTAGAACTAGACTCAAAGGGACTAGGGTGGTTAGTCCAGTTAGTAGATGGTGTTAGAATATTAGTTGGTTAGTTTGTTAATATGTGTGAGGACAGGGACTGTTAGTGATAATTAGTCCTGTTAGTTAATGTTAGTAAAAGCCCAGTTAGTTTTTGTTAGTATGAGTCTCGTTCTAATTCGGTCACAGATGCGTTGCTACCCCTGAGGACTGAGATGGTCGCCTCTAAAAAAGTGTAACCGGCTCTACTAATAGTAGATGAACATTACCTACATACACTAATTGATAAAGGCTGTTGTGGTATGTGGTATGATGAGTAGGTAGTGATAAGTAGCTGTAAAATAGCGATCCTTTATGTACTTGTACAAACAGTTCCTTATAAAATGATGAATATCTCAATACATAGCTACTAAAAATCATAATATGGATATTTTGTAAATTCATTAGGTAACTTCTGATTTTACGACTGTTCCATAATTACTTTTATTTGTTTTGTTCAAGACTACATTTGCCGCGCCACATATACGTGCTACGAATATAAAGTAATATATCAAAGAAACCTAATTTTGCCTTTGATAAAGTTGCGTTAACTGAACTAATACACGTAGGTACGACGCCCACAGCGAAGGATTTTTCTAAATTCAGCCAAGTCAGAAAAAAACTTGATGTGAAAAAGTGTGTAAAGTTAAAACTCTGTTGGAATTATTTAAACGAGTTCGAGTTAGGTGAAATTGCTCGCCATGTTTCTTGACATAAGTAGGTAAGTATTCGATAAAAATAAATAAAAGAGATTTTAGAGTGATATTGACATGGAAAATTTTTATACACAAAGTATGCAACACCATTTATTTATTAGATACCCACGACGAAAATGTGTCGTCTAGTGCCGTGTAAACTTACGGAAAGTTGGCCATTGCCATAAATATTTTGCTCAGAACTTAATACTTTATTGTAAGCCATCTGTAACTCCGAAAGAAATCCACAAGAAAATATGTATATTTGCACTTAGGGATCCCCGTTTATTGTCATGTTTATTGCCCCGTATATAACACGTTATTCATTGGCCTATTACTTTCAATCTTCGTACTATCGTGGGTTCGGTGTATCCTAAAAAATACTCCCACTTCGCAAAATCACGATGAAAAATATATACCTACATGCCCTTATCAAAGTCTCTAGGCGACGACGGACAACAAGATTTACGAAGACAAACTTTTATGAAGAAAGAAAAATCTGAATGAAAAAATGTGAACCTTCTCTATGTGTGAACATTTCCTTCCATATAGTAACCATTCCTTTACTGCGGAGCGACGTAAACACGTTATGGCTTTAATAAATAAAACATGAAAATCATTTACCTACTTCGCTTGTGATATTGCTTTCCCGTTATTAAATCTTCCTCACGGTTTTGTAAGTTATTTGAAACGACACGTCGTAATAATAGGTATTGCTAAAAGGAAATGATTTCTTTTATAATTTTGAATTACGTCTTTGTGTTACTTCCGTTCGTTGCTAGTGCTTAATTTTATATTATATTCAAGGATGTGGTTCATTTTACTCTTGAAAGTCGAGTCTGCTAAGCAAAAGTCTCTATTATTTATTTGTAGGTACCTAGTACCTCCACAACTTTATCGAGGTATGGAAGATAAGCTTTTACGAATCCATATTAATATTATAAATGCGAAAGTCTGTCTGTCTGTCTGTCTGTGACGTTTGCTGAACCACTGGTCCGATTTGGATGAAATTCGGAATGAAAATAGTTGAAGACCCAGAGTTACACGTAGGCTACTTTTTTCAATAATCAACCCCTAAAGGCTTGAAATAGGGGATGAAAGTTTGTATGAAAAATCTGCACCGCATGAACAATTTCGATAAAGGAGAATGCGCAATTTTCATAGAAAATTACCCCAGCTCCGGCGCAAACGTAACCTATCTCAGAATTTTATGCATTGGATGTGTACAAAAAATAAATGTATTTGATCTCCCTAATCAGTGGCTAACATAGAAAAAAATTGCTTTGATAATTCATTCAGGCACGATTTTATACTAAACTATCGTTACAAAAAAAAAACAAATCTCAAGTAAAAATGCAAAGTAATATCTAAAATAATCACTTTTATTTTAATTCTTTCATAACATATACATATATATTGTATAATTCTGAGACGCAGGGTCGGAGCGCAATAAAAGAGTATGTACGTGCATTCACGGGCGTCGTACACTGGAAGTTGCGCCCATGTCATTAGTATTTTATATTATCTTGGCTGGGTCCGAAACAACGTTCAAGAATTTGAACATCCTGCTGCTTACTTAGATACCGTTTTGATAGACTTAGAATTATAAGAGAATATAGACATTATGATACTGTGTTTATTAATATTACCCTCACCACCCACCCAAATGTATATATTACAGAAAGTAATAATATGTGCCATTTGTAGGCACACATTCTTGTCTAAATAAAATATGAATAATAATATACACATACAAAATATATAAATATAATAATATTTTCTATTTGTGTAGTTTACTAAAATTCGTGCCTGAAACAATAATGTTTAGCCACAGATTAGGGAGATCACAAGTATTTATTTTAAGTACCCATTAAATATACAAAATTATGAGATAGTTACTTTTTGCGCCGGAGCTGGGGCAATTTTGCGCATTCTCCTTTTCCCAGGAAGATCGTTGACGACGTACCCCCTCCCCCACTTCCCCGATTCGCGATATAAACGAATTCCACGCGGGCGAAGCCGCGGGCAAAAGCTAGTAACCGAATAAATGAGACATCACATTTAACCAAATACCTAAAACAGACATTGTAACTAAAGTTAGCCCACCTACCTACGACATTACTAATGCTCAACTTTTACTGTCCTTTACGCTAAATAAACATCAATGATAATATTTAAAAAGGAAAGTTGAAACAAATCCATAATAGAACCTGAAAGATGCTGATTACCGTAAGCTCCCTAATCCCTATTGATGAGTTCCGAAAGAGGGCAGCTTAATCGCTTTACGCGATAACAACTCCCTACACTGTTTCATTAAGCTGCGATGATTGAAGCACCGTATACCCCCGGCCGAGCGAACTGAGTCACTTTTAAATCACGCCTTATCAACCTTGTAGAGACAGTAAACTCTTCATTATTGATTCCATTTTAGAAGTTGTTTTACTTGGGAAGAATCATTTAGCAAATCTATTCATTTTAAACGTTTCAGGGCCTCCGTCCAATTCAGCTCTTCAAAGAACATCGTTTCCGCTCAGCTGAATAAATAAAAGCGGATGATGGGAAGCTTGTAATACCTACTTAATCGGTCGAATTACGACGAAATCGACCGATACCAAAGAATTTATTTGCCATAAAAATATTGTCCTTTTCCTGGTCCGCTCTGATCAGTGCTAGTTATTCGAATATTTAGGAATGCTAAACCAATAAGAGCGTAATAAAAATTACCTGACCTCGTTAATAGATTTATTAAAAAAAATATGCGTACCTAATAATTTACTTAAGTAAGTAGGTAAGTAGGCATTTTTGCACTTCATCTCAAGTTCAGGAAATAACAGATGTTGACATTTAACTATGTAAATGCAGTGCTTACCTTTATTGTAGATACATAGCAGAAAATATTTTTGTACGTACGAGTAGGTACAACTTTTAGATTGTACACGCTTGGTTGGTGTGCCTTAAATAAATTAATTTAATGATAGAAAATGAGTTTTGGGCGGTATATAAACTTAATTCTTTAATATTTTTTATTGAAAATCCGTAGACAGAATGTAACTGATAGGTATATCTTAAAGAATTTGCCGCCTGAAATGGCAATGAACTGGCCATATAGCACGAAGAACTGATAGCGGTTGGGACAGGAAGGTTTCCAAGTTAAAGCTTCATCTCGAAAAAAGGAGTACGGAACGCCCCCGGCCTGGTGGTCTTAAGACCTGAGAGGACAGCGGGCATCCGCTGGATTCAGAATGCTCAGGACCGGTCAGAGGGGCGCAAGTTAGGGGAGGCCTATGTCCAGCGGTGGACGCACAAAGACTGATGGATGGATAGTAAGTTTGAATTACATGTAGATTCCTATTTTTGACATAAGTATACTCTACGTATACCTACACTAAATGTAGTCTAAGTATGTTCAGGCTCCTTTCTGTTATAATATAAGGAGAGACCCTTGCTCTGCAATGTAGCACATTACGTACCTACCTAACAACCCCTATAAAAACTGTCCCTCCGCTTTTCATCTCCGTATACAATCATGGGATCGCTTCCGGGATAAAAACTAGCGCATTAAACATAAAAAGGTATCACAATTATAGAGTCAAATATTTTATAAAATCTGGAGGCACGGCAGGGCCTCCACCAAGTCGAGCGAAAAAGCGGCACGGCCGTACCACTCTTTTCTTTTTCGTTATGTAGAGCACGGAATGTAGTTTAAAATGTTATACGGTGTAACATTTATAAAATACATACCTAATTCATTATTTACTTATTTAATATCTCAGATTTTCGTTTGAATCTGCAGTTTTCGTTTGGTAAGTACCTACCTTCTCTCGGACTCATCCACTGGAGAATGGTCAAAGTTTCGAGTATAAATTACTTAATTATGCTAAAATTTACAGACCTGTAGATAATTACAGTCTGTTTTCTTAAGACTATAAAAGTGTGGCACAAAAAGAATTTGTTGAAAGGATAATCCTCTGAAACTACAACTTGTAGTCATTGATTTAATCAAATTGATTAGAATTTAGGCTATCTGTAGGTTTTGTTTAGATAGTTCACCTCTGTGAAAAGAGTTAGTGGACAGAGTGGATATATTGTTCCGACGACGCAATTGAAGCTTTTATAGATGCAGATTTTACATAAGCAGCAGACTCGGGCCTCTTTAAGTAACTCATGATTTTCATGACAAATGGGATCAACGGAGGACAAGACTCAGTTAAGACAGTTACCCGTAATTCCGTTTAAAAGACGGTGTTAGAACATTAATTAATTGATTACTTTGTAATTAAGTAGCCTCCTACACACACTGGACAGAGACTACTAGTAATAATTACCTAGTCCTGTTATTAGTCGTTTTACTACTTTGTTGTTTGTAATAATCCAGTTAGTAAGAATCTCGTTCAAATTCGGTTTAAAATGAGTTTCCGTTCTACTCTTTAGGACTGAGATAGTCGCCCCTAAAAACTGTCCAAAAAGTACAAAAACGGCTCCTAATGATCTTTGTTTTACAGTGGGTAGTTAAAAAAGAGGAAACATAAGCAGTTTATGACCATTAAAATATTTTAAGCAACTTCTGGCTTGAGGGTTGGCAGCATACCAAGTGTTATCAGGAAACGGAAATGTAGTGTAACAGCAGTTAACAAAGGCAAAAATTAGTTTTAAAAAAATCCCAGTTTTGTGTCCATAATCATTTTCTTTGCTGATTTCGAACTGATTTGTACAATTTGTTAAAACAAATTGTACAAATCAGTTCAATCAATTGTACAAATTGTCTTCCTATGAAGGAAACGCTTATCCATTAACCTTATAGTCCCGTGTCAGAAATAATTCCCGCCTACATAGCGGGGAATCTGGGATCTCTCTACATTAATTTATCATATAGCTGACAGCAGCCCACTGTAATCAAAACTTTTAATAACACAAAGATAATAATTTCCTTCGTAATGGATTACATTATGCAATGGATCTTCAATAGGTACTTTTATTGTATTTTTATACGTACTTATATGTATCCTAAACATGTACCTAAGCAATAAAATCTAATATATTTGCCTTCTTATATTAGTTTATAATAGTGTATACATGTTTTCTGAATTTTTCAGTATAATATTATAAAATATAGAGCACAGGTACATAGACCAAAGGCATTATGTAAAATATAAATATTATATTTTATCTCCAACAAGCGTGGTTTTGGCAGGTTGACAGCGCCATCTATTAACATTTTCTATAACAATTTTTAAAACACGTATACTAGTTAGTTTTATCACAATTCGTAACCATATGTTAATTATGGCGCTGCCATCGCTATTGTGTTGCCATAATTCTAGTCCTAAAATGGTAGAATAACTTAATTTAATTCATTAAATAATAAATTATTTTTATTCTTTATAAGGATGAATTAGCCACATGAATAGAATAACAAGTTGATAATCATTTTTTAAATTACTAGGCGTCATTTATTAATTAATCATCATATGTTATTGAAGGCAGTTTAAGGTAAATAAAATTCCCACTAATTGTATAAAAGTATAATGAAACTAGAGAACCGCCCGCGCTTCGCTTCGGGACCCGTAGGTAACAGCCGCGTAGGTCCCGCTCTCGTAGGAATTTAGGCTAAAAAGTAGCCTACTACTCGCTCTCTTCACTCCACTCTGTCTGAGGTTTGTGGAGCCCTCGGGACAGTTAGTTCCCCTTTGGGGGTGTCTCTCGCGGCCCGTTAAAACGGGCCGGTCCTTGGGTTGGGCCCTAAGGCCCTTGGTTGTCCATCTGTGGTTAACCAATAGGTCAAGTCCGGTGAGTGGTGGCCTTTTTACAGGCCACAGAGTCTTAAACGGGATGGGGTTCATCTTCGCGCTGCCCAGGCGATCGAGGCCCTACCGGGTGAATCCCGCTGGTGGGAAGCCCAGCAGGAGCCGATCAGCGCCGGGCGACTACTTACGAAGCCCCAGTATCAGTCAGTGCTAGGCCCGTCCCGCGCAACCAGCAAGTCGCGCGGAAAGGCTCAGCGGTCCGGTAGACGGGCGTGGAGCGGCACCAGTGCAGATGCGGGAACCGCGACGCGTCGACACGCCCGAACATGTTGCGTGCCAATCTCTCGATGAAGTCGTCCAGGCTCTCGACTCGAAGGTCCCTCTGGTCCGCTGGCACTATCCTGTTGGCTGAGCAACTTGCGGACATCAGTCAACAGGATAGTGCCAGCGGGCGGGCGGTACACTGAATACAGCCGGAGCGGGGAGTTCTCGAGGCAGAGCTAAAGTAGCCTATTATATTTGCCTATGACTTAAGTAAATTACATGTAGTATTTGATAGCGTAATTCAGAACTTGCAAATGAATTTTATTACCGCCATCTATTAGCAACTCCGAAAATAAATATCTAGCAACTAACAAAACATCGATCTTCCCATGGGAATGGGATGTTTTTCCGCGGTAAAAAGTAGCCTACGTCACTCTCCACCCTCCTAACTATCCCCACACACATAAACCTTACCATATAATAGCTTTGTTGCGACGTGAAAGCGTCACAAACAAACAAACAAACAAACAAACACACTTTCACATTTATAATATTAGTAAGGATTATGCACGAATATTTAATGCAGGCACAATAAGGTTTAAATTAAATACCTACTGCTAAAGATACTGCTACAACTAACATAAGTAAATTCTATAAAAAAGTGAAAACTTCACTTTTTTATTTTATTATAATATTATTTAACCACTTTACACCACGTTTAATATATTTTATGCTCTAAATAGAATAACTATAAAATATTTTCGAGAGCTGATAAATTATTTATGTGTACAGAATCTAGAACCTATCGAATTATGTATATTATTTAATTTCATAAGATGTTGCAGTAAAAAAACCGGTCAAGTGCGTGTCGGGCCACGCGTATTGTAGGGTTCTGTAGTTGCGAATAAATAAATTACAAAAAAATTACCCCCCACTTTACTAGTATGGGAGCTAACTTAAAAAAAAATTTTCAAGATTTTTTCTACCTACGATTTTTTTGTAATTATTAATATACATTCATACTTATACTAAATAACAGCTTTCTACCACTTATAGTCTCTGAGTAAAACCGCGGACAGACAGACGGACAGACATGGCGAAACTCTAAGGGTTCCTTGTTTACTATGGAACCCTAAAAAACTAATAACCATCATGTAAAATAACGCCATTAAATTACTTTATATTATGTATAAATTGAACGAATTGATATTTTATATTTAATACTTAAATTAAGTTAAGAATATTCCCTGCGTGATATTCTTTTAAATCCATACTTAACTCTTTACTTATTTTTTTATTTAAATGGATCATTGTAGTAGAATTTCATAGATTGGTCTAGCAACACAGAACTGTCAAAACATTCGCTTGATTGTCTCTTGATTTTTTGGTTCCGATGTCAGTGTCAATTTATACGGTTATGATGGGTGATTGTTGTCGCGTTTTTTAATTACACTCGGATTGTTTATATCGTGATAAATTCCTAATTTGAGTGAATAAAAAATATCAAGTTATCGGAGTTTATACAGTCGGTGTAAATATTAATAATCGCAACGTTACGTTATCGGCAGTGACACCTTTTCTTATAAATTGAGCTGCGATAGTGAAAGATGGATATAAATCTAACGATGTCGTTTTAGCGTGTCGGTTTATTGCGGACGTAAAAGAAATGTGATCCGGTACATCGGAAACTTAGGATTCTACATACCGTTGTGAGTAATTAGTTTTTCAGTCACGCAAAATACTTATAAAAACTCACCCGTTATTCCTTAGAACGATACTTTTTTCTTATCTTTAGCGATAACCTGTACCAATTACTTTCTTGTGATTCTTTATGTATCGTTTTATTGTATTATATTTTAACTTCATAATTGATTTTTAAAACATCAATTATTCGATTGAAAAAAACTTGACGCCTATAACTGAATATCTTATTATTTATAAATGCTATTTTAGATAACAAATAGCTGAACATAACATACATATATCCATAAAATTGTTATCAAAATTGTAAACAGATTAACAGCATTAATAAATATTATGTATGATGAATGGAATATAAAACTTAGAACATTGATTTTTGATTCTAATACATATAATTATAATAAGTAAATAGATGTTAATACAATTTTAAAGGTACATACTGTTTAAAGCTCTGTAAACAGTTTATTTATAAATTAATTATGATCAAAACTGTCAATCAGATGTTAGCCAGCTTGGAGCCTTAATCCTTCACATCTTAATTCTTAGACATCATATCCATGTTGCATGTAGTTTTTAGGTGGTGTCAAATCTCAAAAGTGGTAACCTCTCAAAATGCAGTGCCCTAGGGTTGCCAATGTTGAGGCACATGCACCCTAATTCCTTTGTGGTGACCACCATGTCAGTATAGTCTGGTATGGTCACTATAGGCACTGGGTTGCAAGGTGTACTTATGCTCTATCACAGGGCCGGCCAAGGAAGTAAATTGTGTTTATGTTTCTTTAAATAATAAAGACATTATTCTTCTTGAAGCAAGGAATGGTGGTACTCTTTAGCTTTGGTAGTATTGACCACTTATCATCAGGGGATCTACACATTTATTGGCCAATTAATATTTATATTATTCTGAAGGAAATATTTTTAGTTATTGTTTTTATTTCTTTTATGCAGGTAGACAAATGCAGTGATGGCCAGCGATGAGTCCAGTGTACGGGTTGCCGTGAGGTATTTACATCCTTATTAAATATTTTTTATACTACATGAGTCTCATAATTATTTTATTTAATAATAAACAGGCCACTTATAGATAAAAATAAATATGACCTACAGTTCCCTTGAAATTTATTTATTTATTTATTGATCGCTTACATACTACATACTATACACTTTTATTACATCTATAATTTATGATATTTAATTGTGACATTCATTCATTTGTTTTATTATGTTGCATGGTTTTATAGGAAATAGTTAGCATCTTCCCCCTTGTGGGCTTATTGCCTTTGCCTTTCTCTCAACTTTATTATTTTAGTAAAACAAATGTAACACTTCTGTTTAAAATCTAAGACTATAAAAAAAGGAAGTATAAAGAGTAATAAAATTTAGTCTCTCCCAATATTTAGCTTTAACTATTTGGTAATTAAAACCCACTTTTTAGCACTTAAGTAACTTAGTTGGTAAGCTTTAGATTAGACCTTGCTATTTTATCTTAAAGATAACATTTTTCCTTCTGAAAATAGATAAATAGGATTAAATTGCCAAAATTATGTAATGTTTACTATTTCATCCTATACCTCCAACAACTGCACTGGAGATGCACAGTAGAATATGCTCTCTTTGGTGGCCTAGAGTCCACCTCTCTAATAAGCCTCGTGCCCTGTAAAGATTTGTGGAGGATTTGGCCGCAACAGATTCATTGATAAATAAAAGCTATTCATTCTCTTCATAGCTTATTTATCGAAACCACAAATTTTATAGATAATAAAATGATTGTAATATAACTTGGAATCAAGAGCACTTCGTAACGGTATGCGGAATACCGAAGTCTACCGCATATATTGCCACCGATTCATCATTTCGGTTGCCCTGATAGCGCCTTCGATAGAGTAAGTAAATCCTTACTACAATCGATTATAATCTTTACGAAAATAACATATACACTAGTGCTGATTGATGTTGTTGTTTTAGACAAGTTTCATTTGTAAAATGAATATGCAAAGCTTTCCGTATCATTTAATAAACAACGCAATTAATGCACCGCCTCATAATGTTATATTTTTTATGGTGGAAACAAAGTCACTGCATTCATAATATACGCGGCACCTGCAGGTAGCGCACTTTGGCCTCGCGTCGTTGTCGTGCCGTTTGACAACCCATGCCGAGAAATGGGTTTATAATAGGTTGTAGCTATGTGTTTAATGAAAATTTAAGTATGTAGTAATAACATGTATGAGGTATTACTATAAGTATAGATTTCAGAAAACGAAACGATAAGTAAGACTTGACCGGTAAATGTGGACTTCATGTTTATCGTATCTAAAGGGCATTAACTTGCTAAAGTTGAGCTGGGATTTATATTATTTTGTAGTTATTCCTTATATAATTATGTAATTGGTATTCTCACTCTGACTCAACGCTTAGATGGTGTATAAAAACAATACCCTTTATAAATATGGCTTCGATCGTGACTTAGAGCAAGGGTGTTGAAGCCAGTGTCGATTAAAAATGACTTGTTCCGTTTCAGTCCTGTCCTGTGCAATAAATATTTCATAATAGTTAATTAGTCAAATTTACTTTGCGTATCTCCGTTATTACAGGCAAAAGGTTAATCTACTTTGAAACAATCCACGAGAGTATGAACGATGGTGTACTTATACCTACTAATACCTAACCTATACTTTAATGCAAGTAGTACCTCCCTTCCTCCCACATAGGAACATGCAATGAACAAAGAACGTATACATCAACATACATACAAACACCAACACGTGTTTTGCCCCAAAATAGGGCAACGTCAGGGCAAGTAGACTCTACGATGATTATTCGTAAAGCGACTAACTAGTTTAATAGAATTAGGTGAATCTTACAACTTACAACTTAGAACCCAAAATGTTAACCTGCTGAGATTAGCACATAAAAAGCAAATAAGACATACCTACAGAGAGAAACAGAGCAAATATTTGGATTTTATTGCGTAAACAAAGGCCATCAACATTCTTTCTTATAAATATAGGCATCTTCCATGTACAGAAGCCATCAGTTCCAGATTTATAACAAATATGTTATCATTCGATTTCAATAACACTGAGTTTATAAGGACGATCTTCGGTCAAAAACATACATTATAAAACTGTTAACGTAACACACGTAGGCTGTTATGAGTTTTAAATACCGAGCGCGACCCACGCGCGGTATGCTAACTATTATGTACTTACATTTAGTACCAACGGATGTAATTAAATTAAACAGCATACCTTGACGTTGGAGACATTTTTAATGACGTCATTGTTGAGACATTTTCTAGTCATTATCTAAGGGCAGAATTTAGTCGCAAACCATCATTAAAATACGCGTGTGCCTGATAGTTATGTGGTAATATTAATGATACTGCACGAACTTTCATGCGGTTTGAATCATTGGCGTAAAATACCTCGATGAATTTATATTACTAATATGAAAACACATAATCACAATTAATTTACGAAGAAATTAATTATGCTACAATCATCATCATCATCTCAAATCTCAACCCTTCATGGCCCAGTATCGAGCACGGATCTCTCAGGATAAGAAGATTAAGGCCATCATAGTCCACTGCGCAGGAGACTTCACAATCCTTTGAGTTTTGTGTGGCATGCCGGTTTCCTTGCGATGTTTTTCATAGCCATTATAACGAGTGACATTTAATTGCTAAAACGTACATAACTCCGAAAAATCAGATAGTCACAATCACAAAAGTGAATACAATTACGATATTTACCTCTTGTAATCTTGTTTACCCTAAATTTTGTTAAATCACATTGAGGTTTAAATTAAATACAAAAGCTTTTAATTTACTTCATGGTTTCGGATGACGAGAATACTGCTCCAAAATTGGATTAACCTTTAAACATTAATCTGCGGGTTAACTCAGTTATGTCTGAGCGGCAAAACGTAAATCGATTCCACTCGCATTAGCTGGGATTTAGCCGGATGAGCAATGGTTTCACTAAACCTTTGATCAGAGTTTTTGTAGCCTGTAAATGTGCGATGATAGTCTAGACTTTTTGAGTAATACTTAGCAGTGATTCACAATACGTTTACTGCGTATGCTTTTTGTTAAGTTTAGGTATGCTAAAAACTTTTTTCGTTTTTCCTTCATTGCCATGATGACTCATTTTTTTAACTTAATTTTTAAAGTTGCACACATTTCGAAGTGGGTGCGAAAAATTCAATTAGGTATTAAACACACATAAAACATTATTTTTGTTACACATAATATTAAAATCTTTTAACATTTATTATGCGTCAATTTTAAATTTTCTCCCGCACTTTTTGTGCAGTACGACGCAATACAATCCACCAAGTTTCTAATGAGTTTCCGTGTTGATTTACCATTAATTTCGAACCCTCGTTTTGATGCTAGGGTAAGGGTTGCATATTCCCCATATTTACTTACATTTTTAAATCGCCCGGCCGCCCCTTGCATTTAATGGAAGTGTATTGATTTATCTTCGTTGTGGTACAACCCGTACAACTGAAAGTAATTCAGTAGGTAGGTCCGGGATGCTAGCGTTGTCCATGATGGAATTAGTCGCTTTAATTGGTTAAAAAAAACAAGTGTGACGTACCTACTTAAGCGTTGGTATTTAAATATTTTTAATAAGATTACTCATCTAAAGCTCATTCATTCTAAAGTTCATTGTTATGGGATCTATTGAGTTAAAGAAAGCCTCGAACAATAGTTTTTGCCAAATATTTTAAATATTTGACATGTTAGTAGTGTTAGTACACAGGTACACACATTTTTATTATTCGCTACATAAAATATTAAATATTTTTCTTTATGTGTCGAATTAATTTTATATTTTAAGTGTGTTAGTCCATTATGTCACCTATAAGCAGAATTTTTGGGAAGGAATTATGTGTAGACTGTAAGTGCAATCGGTTAAAAAAGAAGAAAAAAAAATAATTATTCCGTCTTGATTGCCAGAGACTAATAACGCAATAGAACAACCAAATAACGTTCTGAATGTCAATAGAGTCTGCAAATAACGTTAAGTCGGCGGCGACTGTGTGGTAACCAATTTCCACACGTACCCGCGAGGTAAACGTGGATGGTAAATATTTATTTTATTTCGCGTAACATTTCAATTTATCAAGTAAATGTAGGCCGCGCGATAAACGAATAGCGCCGAAACTTGTTTTCGGTAACGACACAGAGATTCATCTTAAGATTTCGTAATGAGCGTTTACATTCGTCAATGAACTTTATTCCTAGGATAAGAGTATTTTTAAACAAGTAGGTATGTGACTTGTTTTCAAACAAACTTACAAATATGACATGTGAAAGGTTGTCTTCCGTGTTAAACTTGTAACTTATCGAATTTGTTTATTACTTTTACTCAAAGACTCTATATCCTATCCTATACGGCGTCATCTTGAGTTTAATATGTCGTCATTAAGATAATGAACTTTTATGATGCTCCTAATGATATCTCATTAGTCGAAATATGATAAATTTAAGAGTTATTTTGTAGTCGGGCGAGGAGATCTTTCGAGCACTTGCGCATAATGCTTCTTGCCAAGAAGTTCTTGGGCTTATGTAATTATTTCATGAAGAATGTGATAATAAAGAACATCATAAAGGACATCACGTCATAATCAATTTGCTGTTGATAAGAAAAGGGTAGCAGCTGACCAAGTAGGGAAAGAAGTCGATCGCGAGTCGCGAGCGACATCGGACGCGGTTATAAAGGAATCACTTGAGTGGTTCTGCGCACACTTCACACTTCACTTGAGAGGCGTCGGCGTCACGGCAGCGGCACTGTCTGGAATCGATTCGCAACGATAAGGTAGCCTTCTGAGTTACACGTGGAAAAATAAGGGAATCTGATGGTCATACACTCACTACAATATTTACTATGATGATACACTTCTTTGTTGCCATTAACATAATTCCTATAAGTGCCATGACCCTAAATAATGCTACATATTTTTTTATATAAATAACCGGGCGGCGGCCGGCAGTCGTGTGGGGCTATGAGTGTAGAGCGTTCCTGTGTCGTGGTCTCGTGGTTGCCATGGACAACACACAAGACAAGGAAACACACCTAGACCGAGAACGGGAATTCTAACTCATCCTTCAAATTTCCGACTCGCTGTGAATCGAACCCAGGACCCTTAGTTTTCTTATTTTGTCGGTCGGTTTAGGTAAACGTTTCTTTTCGTTACCATGTGAGAATGCTGAATTCCTCTGACACTAGATATGGGGTAAAATAAATTGGTTTTAATCAGTACTAGCCACAGGTGACGTCATTACAATGTAGTATGATACTCAAAAGAAAAACCATATCATTGTTTTGAAATTAACTTTTTGTGATTCGCAAACAGATGTAGGAGGATCTTAATAGGTAAGAGTTTTTATGTTATGTTACTAAAGAAGCCCAGAAAAAGCAGTTCAATGATACCAAGTATTTATTTTAGTTGCCAGTTAATGCCAGGTTACAATATTCCTCTCAATTACTGCTGGATGGGAACATATTAAATTAAAAAGTTGCACATTTTCTTTCATGTAACATACTCGTAGATAACACAAAACATAATAAATATAAAATACATTTGTAATTGCTCAAATACATTTTTTCTGTTTTCTGACAAGTAGAGATCACACAAAAAACCCGAGTGTAAACTTTGGCACAGGATAATGTACGTCTAATATTTATTAAATTATGTGGACACGGAATAACTTATGTACTCGTAGCATTTAATTAAACAAGACGCAGCATTAGTCGGCTCGGCAGTGATGTAAGCAATGTTTGCACGAATTTTCTCGCCGAGTGTAACGTTTGTCAATATGTAGCGATAATGTTCAATTGTCATTTTATGCTCTTAAATATCGATACGCAAGTGGATGGATACACGTGTTTTTACACGTTAACGAGTTATACTGAATTCATTATATTGATATATTATAAGCAACAAACATTAAGGATACATCATGTTATCTCTCCAT
The DNA here is from genome assembly GCA_905404135.1 of Hesperia comma. Classification (NCBI taxonomy): domain Eukaryota; kingdom Metazoa; phylum Arthropoda; class Insecta; order Lepidoptera; family Hesperiidae; genus Hesperia; species Hesperia comma. Next base: position 19,763,465 of record FR990014.1, on the reverse strand, counting down.
TCTACCGTTGTTATTGTTACACTCAATTTATTTTAACAGACACGTATTGCCACAGAAACATTAAGTGGACCGCGTTAAATTTTGAAACGTCCACCTTAGTCCTCCGAATATAGTTATTACGACAGAAATAGATACCTACTTTTTTATCTCTAACCTGATCCTTCAAAGGTCTGTTTCGTTTATTTGTTTAGGTTGAACCATTAGTGGTCCACCACTTAGCACTAAATTATTATAGTCTTTTTATAAGTCCTTGCAATCGACGAAAGTAAAAATCGACCTTATACGGGTCGCAAATTAAAAAGATGAACTTAACGATATCTCTGTCCAAGAACAAGTTTCGGAGCGGTTAATCTCAAATCAGCAGGTTGTTGTTAAAAACCTCGTGTCAAAGTTATTTGTACTTGGATTTGGACCTCAAATAATCGTACGATATCGATGGATCGTCGCTGAAGTGATGTAATGCATCGGCAAAAACCGACGGAGCACGTGACCGTTTGATTTATTATCGTTCGCTTCATGTTTATTAACTATCGCGGCACATCACTGTCGAACTTCAATTTATTTAATACTACTTTACAATGAAACCTCCGACCATTTTAGTACGTCTGTTAAATTGTATACAACCAAATCGCTCCTTTTGCAGGTATTTAATTCGTTTTTACCATTTTACACGACGTCGTCCGAAATAATTATCTATAATGTGGTGTTCCCTTCGAAGCCCTCAGAGTGGGGCGTTTATAAAAACGACATCATGTTTTACATCGAATTCAACAGAGTTAGCCTTACTCGTCTTACCGATAGCATTTGCAGCTTTTCATGTGAATTAGGTCATTCGAAATTGCTTACATCGCTTCAACGCTAGTAAACGGCACTAGAACTTTTAAAAATTCAACAGATTTTTATTTCGATTTCTATTTCAACAGATTCTTCAGTCATAGTTCATAGCTAACATCCGTTCAAGTCGCATCGGTTCCTCCCAATAGATCTAGAATCTTTTTTTTTTCTTATTTAGTCCAGCCTTGAGACAAAATAAAACCTACCTAAATCACTTAAAAAGATAAATGTGTGAATCATAACATAAATCTATGCTTCTCAGCAAGGGTTAGACTGATAAATAATTAATATAATATTTTTACAAAAAGTAATTCTCCAAATTAATGCCATTCCAACTGACTTCAGACCGTCTGCCCTGGGAATCCCATTCTCATTAATTGCACATTGACATCACTAGGTGTGTCGCTTAGTTATTTATTATTCGCGCCGGTTGCAGTTATTAGCGAATTAATTATTATAACCAGTACGTCACCTGCAAATGACTACAAATGATTAATAATAACTTACCTATACTTAGTGGCATTAGGAATGTAGTTGGCACTATGGACTTGTCATCGTAGTTAAACGTCATTATAATCGATCTTATTTGACAACGATCGTCGCTATTACAACATTCAAAGTTTTTTTTATTTGATACAATGATCAAATGTGATAACCATAAAAGCAATGTTTGCGCTCATCATCGATTTCGGAATTTCAGATAGGCGTGGAACAGACTGAGGCTTATACAAAAAAAAAGCTTTCAAATATTCCTCACAAGATAAAAATCGGAAGAAGAATTACATAGATGACGATTGCAAAACCAATTTTTAACATTGTCAGGACTGACTTGTTCACAAGTTTATTGGAAGGAAACAAATAGGAACTTAGCCCCACAGTGGGGCTATTGGAGCTAGATAATACAATAATGATCATAACTATCAGGATCCCTATTGCCCAGCAGAGTGAATGTCAGAATTGCCGGCCGCGGCCTGCGGCTCCCCTCTCGTGTAATTGTGGAGTCACACCAATAATTGTCATCCGTTATTCATAGTACACTTCTGTTCACAACATCCGTCCGCATTTCTAACAACTGCTCACAATTCCAATAGCTACTCATATGAATAGTGGTATTATAAAACTGTAACTGATAGATGTTTGTACGTGGTAGTTATTTGAGAAAAACTATTGGTAGGATATATGAATGCCAAAAGTCTTAAACGATGCTATTTGAACTTTTGTCTGTTAATTTGTTCCTAATAAATCTTAGTAAGCAAATATGGCGTCTATTTGAATTCAATCGGTTCACAATGTAGAGAAATAGATGGATAATATGTAGGTATGTTAATTAAAAGAAGAAAAAATTTTTGTGGACTCTCGAAATAAAACTGAAGCAGTTACTAGTAATAGAATATTATGATTAACCATATATCATAACATAATTAATAAATTCCATTAAGCACCAACAGCCTCGATTGCTGATGTTATTTTAGTTATAAGGTTATATCCAAGCCGTCTCTTTGAAATCATACCCAATTTCTAATTGGTTTCACAGTTCACCAATTACCTACTTACTTGGCTTCCGTATAGCAGTGTGATGTTGGCTCAGTTAACATCCGTGCTGGGTTCAAACGATGACACAGCTATTGCTGGTCGTTAGCGACATCAAAGCAACGCTAAGATCCAGGCGTATAATTAGATTGAAGTAAATTAAGTTTTAGGTACTATACGTTAACTAAAATTATGAGTGTATTTTGCACATGCGGATTTAACATCAATAAATTAAATAAATAATAATAAATAAATAACGCTTCACACTCAAAGCCCCACACTAGGATTCCCTGTGTCGTGGGTGCCTTGGACAACACACAAGACAAGGACACACACCCAGACCGAGAACGGAAATTTAAACTCATCATTCAAATTGCCGTCTCGCTGGGAATCGAACCCAGGACCCTCGGAACAGCTATCGGCGTCTTAACCATTGCGCCATTCGGGTCGTCAAATATCTATCTATCATCTATCTATTATATACATATAATAAAACTGTAACTGTTTGCTGTTTGTGCTCGCTATACTCGGAAACAGCTGAACGGATTTTTATGGGACTTTCACCGGGAGGAGGCGGTAGAGCAACATACAGGCTTTTTGTCCCGGAGTTCTCGCGAGATACTTACGCACGAAGTCGCAGGCGACAGCTAGTAGACAATAAACAAATAGTCAAAGCCCCACTCTACGATTTCGTAGTGTGGGTGCTATGAACATCACACAAAGACAAGATCACGCACACCCAGACCGTAAAAATTAAAATTTCGGCCACGTTGTAATTCAGGATCCTGCGAACGGCAATCTCGCATGGCATCGTGTTGTCAATAGACTGTTACAAAAAAAGGTAAAGAATTCTAGCAAACAACAGAAATTTTAAGTTATAAGACCGTACGGCTTCACTTGACTGATCCTGACTATCATTTCACACTAACCATCTGTTTCATCTTGTGAGGGACTCAAGGACCTACGGGACTGTTTTATTTTAACAAAACCTATCCATATCTGTATGTTAGGATACGAACTACTACTTATTTATGTAAATACTGTTATACCGATGTCACCTTAGGTTCACGAAAAGAAAAAGATACCTACTGTTATTTATAAAAATTTTATAAACCTAAATACTTATATATTAAATGTATGTAATAATACCTATATGTCCGATATGGATTTTTAATTCAGAAGCTCCTGTTCCGTGTCTACAATACAAGTAAAGCTCGCAACAATATTTTAAACAACATAAATTGTGTAATGTTATAAAATAGTGTATATTGTTATTTTGAGTGCTTTAAATACAAGCTTCTTTTATATTTTTTTAGTTGACTATGGCTCCTTCTAATAGAATCATCATTAATTTGCTACTATGTTTAGGAAGCCATTAGATCCCACCACTAAGATGCCGAAGTTGCGTTTCCCCTTTGATTTCCGCAAGTTTACGAACGGGAAATTACTTATTCAGAGCATTTCTCCGATTCTATTTTGACTTAAGATGTATATTTAAACTCATTTTACATTCTTTACATATTTGCTCTTTACTTATTACTTATCTATAGGCATGTAAAACGTTTAAGTAAGGTAGCGGTAGCGACCATAGCTTTTAGTAATTAAATTCCAATATGTACAACAACCTCCTATTAAGTTGTTATCGTAAAAAATCGTTAAAAGTGATTTGGATCTTCTTATAAAGTTTTAAACACATACAAAAAGGAAAAAGCTACTATCAATCATAATTGAAGTGTTTAATGCAATGAATGATGAATATGTATTCCGTGTACAAATAAACCTTAACTATTTCAATGTTATGGCCATCTTAATAAATTAATTTAAAAATTGCTATATTATCTACTTTAGTTGGGAGGTGAGACGCCGCCGCCGATTGTCGTACGCGCGCACATCGCTACGTGCGGAGTGCGGACAGAGGTCGATCGCCGTGACCTTTGCTCTCCGTATCATTGTCTAACGCATAACGCCACATTACCACCTGTCATTCCTTTTTAGATTGTTTGTATTATTTTATAACCGGTTACAGATCGGAAAATATCGATGTTATGACAATGATTTCAAATTAGGTTTCTCATTTCACTATTCAATTAGTATGGTAAAACCTCTGTTTGATTCTCGACGCACCGGAACCATCGTAATTATGTAAAAAAGAAAAATATTCAGCTTTTGGGGGCAGCACTTGAAAATTCATCCTCGAAGTAAGGAAATTAATGGCAAATACACCTATAATATTTACTGGGGGAAAATAATAAAGACTTATCCAAGATATTGTTACGTGTCAGGAGTAAGGGGTTCGAGAAAATGCCAAAATGTACCACAAAGACTTTATTGTACTCGTAGATACACGATTACACACTGTACACAGTACACACTACAACACTATGCACGTAGGTACTCGTAAACAAACTCGTCGAACACTGTATCGCTCGTAGAAATCACTTCACTTCGCACTGGTATCGCTCGTAGGTATCGCTGGTATCTTCCTGGTTTCGCTTCCGAAACTAGAATGTCCGCACTTGAACGATCGCCCCTTTTTATACCACTCACGCACCATTCATGGCAATCGAGAATATTCCCGCGAAGTCCGGACCCGCGTCGAAATAAAGTTCGAGAACGTTCCTTGCAACCGACTCTCGCCCGTATGACTATTGCCGTAATGGTCGAAGCGTCGTGCGTCCTTTTGAGAGAGCCGCGCTCCTATTGTTTCTATTGTTGCACGACATATTTATGGCCCCTATTGTTTATTGTTTTCGGCGTAGCGAAGTCGATGCGCCAGGGTTGTCACATTGCCCCCCTCTTAGTCATGCTCGTCCCGAGCATTATTCGATCCATGAAATGGTGCCAATCTGTCCACGTGCACGATCTTCGGCTTTCTTCTGTCCCCCTGTCTGATCCGGTAGGTCACGTCGTTAATCCTCGTGACAACTGTGTAAGGGCCTTCCCATCGTGCTTGTAGCTTCGGAGACTTCCCTTTCTTCCGCAGTGGATTGTGCAACCATACAGAATCTCCCTCCTTGAAACCATGTTTCCGAGCATCGCGATCGTACCGGGTTTTCATTTTTTCGCTTGTCTTCAAACACTGCCCCCTCACAAAATCATGTGTCTCGTCCAATTGGGTCCGTAAGTCCGAGATGTATTCAACGGTTGATTTCGGGGCATCTGGCGGTGTACCGGTCAGCAAATCCAACGGCAGACGCATTTCTCTTCCGAAGTTAACTTTAGCCGGTGTAAATCCCGTAGATTCGTGTATGGCAGAGCGATATGACATCAGGAACAGAGGAATGTACCGATCCCAGTCTCGCTGATGTTCCTCGACGACCTTGGCCAAGTGATTTTCCAACGTTTGGTTGAATCTCTCCACCATGCCGTCAGATTGAGGATGCGCCGGTGTGGTACGTGTCTTATTTATTCCCAAAAGATCACACATCTCCTGGAATAACGTCGACTCGAAGTTCCTGCCTTGGTCGCTGTGTAACTCCAATGGTACACCAAAGCGGCATACTACCTCCTGGACAAGTTTCTTGGCCACGGTCTTCGCCTCTTGGTTCGGAGTTGCAAACGCTTCCGGCCATTTGCTGAAGTAGTCTTGAACCACGATGATGAATCTATTCCCGTCTTCCGTCTGAGGGAATGGCCCAGCAACGTCTATGGCGATTCTTTCCCAAGGGGCTCCGACGTTGTACAGCTGTAGTTTCCCCTTGGATCTAGTGCGGGGCCCTTTTACTGAAGCGCACACAGTACACTTTCTGCACCAATCTTCAACGTCCTCTCGACATCGCACCCAATAAAAGCGTTCTCGTATCTTCACTAGGGTCTTCTTGATGCCGAGGTGCCCGCCGGAAGTGCCATCGTGTACGAGCTTCAGTAAATCAGCCACTTTACTTCTAGGGATAACCATTTGCAGGGTTCGTTCCCTTCCATTGAGTGACTCCCAGATCCGGTAAAGCACGCCATTCTCTAGTGTAAGGCTGTCCCACTGAGCCCAGTATGCCTTAGTCGTTGTGCTTGAGGCTGACACATCACTCCATAGTGGCCTCTGTCCTTTGGCTTTCCACTCCATGATCGGGCTGAGGTCTTTGTCTTCCTTCTGAGCTTGGCTGATTTGCTCCCTTCCCCAAGACTCGTCTAGGTCCTGCATCCTTATCACCCTGACCTCTTCTTTAGCCTCATGCTTGACGCAATGTCGACATTCTTCGGAGCATGGGCGTCGTGATAGGGCGTCGGCATTCGAATGAGCTCTTCCGTTACGATGCTCTATTACGAAGTTGAACTCTTGTAGCTGTTCGATCCACCTCGCAACCTGGCCTTCCGGGTTCTTGAATTGCAGAAGCCACCTCAGAGCGGCGTGGTCCGTCCTTATTGTGAACTCGCGTCCCAGCAAATACTTGTTGAAATGCTGAAGGGTCTTCACCACAGCCAGTAATTCTCGCCGAGTCACACAATAATTCCTTTCAGGTTTCGAAAGGGTCTTGCTGAAGTACGCAATGACTACCTGCTGGCCGTTCTGGTCTTGGGATAATACTCCTCCGATGCCAGTATTGCTAGCGTCCGTGTCTACTATGAATCTCCCTTCCCTTCTGGGATAGCCAAGAATCGGAGCCGAGCACAGACGTTCCTTTAAGCGAACAAACGCATCTTCGCAATCGGAATCCCAACTGAAGATTCTCTTGTCCTCCGTGAGACGGTGTAATGGCTTGGCTATCTCTGAGAAGTTCTTCACAAACCGACGGTAATAGGCACATAGCCCCAAGAACGCTCTTACATCGGTCTTGTTCTGTGGTGTCGGCCATTCTTGAACAGCCCTTATCTTATCTGGATCGGTGCGAACACCTTCGTCCGATATGATGTGTCCCAAAAATGATACTTCCTTCTTGAAGAAGTCACATTTCTTCGGATTGAGCTTTAGGTTGGACTCACGGAATCGTCTGAATACCTTCTCCAGATTTCGCATGTGTTCCACGAAGTTTCGTCCCATGACTATGACGTCATCGAGGTATACCAGACAAGCGTCCCCCAAAAGTCCGACCAACACTCGCTCCATGAGACGCTCAAAAGTGGCAGGAGCGTTACATAGCCCAAAAGGCATTACGCGGAACTGCCACAAGCCATTTCCGGTTCCTGTGGTAAAGGCAGTCTTCTCCTTGTCTTCTGGCCGTACTTCGACCTGCCAGTAACCACTTTTCAGGTCGACCGTCGAAAACCACTTCATTCCACCAAGCATATCCAATGTGTCGTCAATCCGAGGCAGAGGGTAGCTGTCCTTCTTGGTAACGTTGTTGAGCATTCTGTAGTCGACACAGAATCTAGTACTGCCATCCTTCTTTTTCACGAGTACCACAGGTGAACACCAAGGGCTAGTTGACGGCTCGATCACCTTGCTGCGCGCCATGTCCTTAATCATTTCCGCAACTTCGTTTTCCTTTGCCAATGGTACTCGTCTTGGTCTTTGCTTGATCGGTGGAGTAGTACCAGTATCTATTGGGTGAGTGACAAGATTTGTTCTTCCAAGGTCGCTATCTCCTCTGGTAAAGATGTCCTTGTAGTCCATCAACAACTTTGCTGCCTGAGTATATTCTTCGGAGCTCAAATTCCTCCTTGTCGCCTCCAGCAAAGATGTCATGTGATCCGTTGATCGAGGTTTGTCTGAGTTTTCTTGGACCTTCCTCAAGCTGTCCACGGCTTCACATCGGCCAATAACCGTATTCTTTGCGAGATGTATCGGCGTGCTGCTAAGATTGATGACCTTTAACTTAGCGTCACGTTTGGTCATGAGCAGTGTCCTTGCCGTGATCCAACTGGGGTGATCTCCATAGTCTTCCACTACGACACATCGATCCATCTGTATCTTTTCGGGAAACCTAACCTTGACCAAGGTTTCCGATCTGGGTGCTAGCTTCACTGTCCTCAAACAGTACACTGCTCCTGAACATGAACCGTCCAAGAAGACTTCTTGATCCTTGAAGCTTAACACTCCTCTGGCTATATCAACTATACAGTGATGTGTCCTTAGAAAGTCCAGTCCGATAATGCAGTCGTCAGTTATATTCGCCACTAAAACAGACTGCGTGTAAATGTCACTTCCGAGTTTCAGTCTTGCTTCCGTAACTCCTAGGACGGTCACTGGCTGGCCTGTCGCTGTCTGCAGATTGCATGATGGTCGTCCATTTTCCCACATGATAGTCCGCTTGAGTAGTTCCGGTCGAACGATGGATTTCGATGCTCCCGTGTCAATAGTAAAGCGACAGGGTATGCCATTTATCTCACCAGTAGTTACAAGGCTGTTCCCATCACAAGCTTGTGATACCAATACAGTAGGGGCTTGACGAAGTCCAGCCAGTGCCCGCCCCGCGGCGCTGGCGCCTCCTAGTTTAACGGCTCCTGAGTGTCGACTTGGGTAGCGGTCGACACCGATTTCGGTTGCTTCCGAGTCCGGCAGTTAATCCTTATATGGCCTCGTTCGCCGCATCCGTAGCAGATAGGCCCAGAACGAGGTTGAATTGCCGCTACGACTTCGCGCACCTTACAACCTTTATAGTCGCTTCGTACAGCTTCGACTTCAAGGGCATGCGCTAAAGCTGCTTCCAAGGTGGCGTGATGACCCAAGCGCACCGTTGCTCTCACTTCGGGGTCCCGTATACCGCTGACAAACGCCTCTAATACTTTGTCTTCAACCGGTGTGGAACTCGACGCATAGGCTCGACGTACGAGGCGCTCGATCTCCGTAGCCCATTGCTGCAGTCCTTCGCTCGACTTCTGTACTCGGTTTTTAAGTTGCGCGCGGTACACGTGCTCCAGGTGCTTCTCCCCGTATCGAGCTTCCAGGGCCTTAAATAGCGACTCCAAGGTGCGTCGCTCGGCGGGCAGGTTCTCAAGCACCAGCAGTGCCTCCCCTCGAAGAGCTAGAGTGAGTGCCGCCAACGAGTGTTCGTCCTCCCAGCCATTCCCGCTTGCAACAACCTCGAACTGATGCCTGAACGCAGTCCACGAGGTCGTGCCGTCGAAACTTGGGACCTTAAACTTCGGGGCCCCAGAGCATGTACTGGTTGCTGCCGTGCCCAAAACCTTTATTTTCTGCAGTTTATGGTCTAAATCCACGAGCCTAGTTTCGTGGGAGTTTACTGACGCACTGAGGCTGTTGATTGATGCGTCGTGGCTTTTGAGGGCTTGGTCGTGCTCGGATGTACGCGCCTTTACCAATTCCAGGTCCTCTTTCACGACGTTCAAATCTCCCTGGAAACCATCCAGCTTTGCGTCGATTGCCTCCATGGTTTTGCGCTGGCTCTTCATGTCTTCGCGCAGGCTCTCCATTGCTTCGCGCTGGCTCCGCTGTATGGCTTCGCGCTGGCTCTCCATGGCTTCGCGCTGGCTCTCCATCGCTTGGCGCTGGCTTCCCAATAGTTTATTTTCCAGGCGCTCCATTGCTTCGCACTGGCTCCGCTGTATGGCGGCTAACAAGGAGGCCATATCGAATGCACTCGGTGTCGGTACTGCTGCGGCTGATGTAGTCGGTGGTCCAGCGGTGGTCTCCGTTTCCATGCGGTCACGACCCGGCGACTCCATCCGCGCGGCATCCAATGCCGTCTGCCGTCGCGTACGAATCCCTTCTTCACTCTGCGGTACTACAGGCATTCCGCTTCTGTCACCAATTGTTACGTGTCAGGAGTAAGGGGTTCGAGAAAATGCCAAAATGTACCACAAAGACTTTATTGTACTCGTAGATACACGATTACACACTGTACACAGTACACACTACAACACTATGCACGTAGGTACTCGTAAACAAACTCGTCGAACACTGTATCGCTCGTAGAAATCACTTCACTTCGCACTGGTATCGCTCGTAGGTATCGCTGGTATCTTCCTGGTTTCGCTTCCGAAACTAGAATGTCCGCACTTGAACGATCGCCCCTTTTTATACCACTCACGCACCATTCATGGCAATCGAGAATATTCCCGCGAAGTCCGGACCCGCGTCGAAATAAAGTTCGAGAACGTTCCTTGCAACCGACTCTCGCCCGTATGACTATTGCCGTAATGGTCGAAGCGTCGTGCGTCCTTTTGAGAGAGCCGCGCTCCTATTGTTTCTATTGTTGCACGACATATTTATGGCCCCTATTGTTTATTGTTTTCGGCGTAGCGAAGTCGATGCGCCAGGGTTGTCACAATATTATCTATAGCGATTAATTAGGTAGCGAGGTAGCGAGAGTTGTTCGTTACTCGAAGCCTACGCAGACTGTGCAGCTTGCACGATTGTACCAGTATTACAATATTTACACTTCCTTCGTGGGCTGGTGTGGGAAGACCATAACGCTATATTAATTTAAGTTTCACAATGCAAATTTATTCTTAGAACAGTTTTTTGTATGACAATGTAATAAAATGCACCTTTGTACTTTTAAAAACTTATTTTAAAGTAGGTGAGTTGGAGTGTCATATTTTTTATAATGGTTATTGTTATTAAATTAGCTATAGAATAATATGAAAATGTCCATAATCTCAAATAAAATTGCCAATAAAAATGTAAAATTTTAACAAAGGCTTTGTTTTTGCAGCGTTAACAGAACGTGACGATCACGTGACGATGAACATAAATTTTAATTTGAAATTAATTTATACGCAAATATACGAGTTGAAAGATCTTGTGTTTTATGAGCAGTAAAAAATATTGCAAGCAAAGTGATGAGCAAACTGACCAAAAATACTTAAATGTCAAAAAAGTAAGTAGGTAATAAATAGTAGGTATAATATTTTGTAAAACTTTCATTTTTATTTAAACTTGTTAGATTTCGTTCCAACATTTAAAAGTATAACGACAAAACCCACACACTTGGGTTTTACACTCTGAGAAAAGGTAAACACCATTATCGCTCATTATGCTGTGATCTTACCTAAAACATTTTTTACGACGCTATCAATTTATAATGTAGTTTTTGTGTGTCCAACACGGATTAAAAGAATAAGGCAAGTTAACTGCTTACTGCGTAGTTTGTTCAGTACAATTTATTCAGTACTCTTACAAGAGTAATTTATAAGCGGAACATTTCGCACAGATATTTTTATGTGATAACACTATAAGTAGTTTATTTATAATAAGTACACGTTGAATCGAAGTTTAAATAAGATTTTCGCGTGACGCAAATGGGAATCTGTTCGAGTGTCAGAGTCAAAGTAAGTACAAAAATAATAACTTTGGTTGATGGATTTGATGGTTGGACTATCTGTTCTACGCCTCAAGCGTATTTTTTCATTACGTATTCTATCTTTCGTGGCCAGCAACGCCTCGGTGATGCTTTCGTTGTTTCTGGTATCCGTGATGTGGCTCGACTCGACTGCTCGTTTGCCTACTATCATTATTATAATAAGATAAAATGATGAAATAATTAGATTATTGACATTTAAATGAATCTACTTAAGTCTCATCTAAAACTTTATCTATCAATTAGGTACTTAATAAAATAAAATGATTCCGGTACCGGTACCGGTTAATGTGGGAACAATTCTACCGGTGCGTATCATGTTACCGGTTATGCAACGTGTACGCGTCTGTGTCTATCTAGAATCTAGATTCTAGATCCACCGATCTAGATCTTAATGCACTTGTTCCAGTTGGATAAATTGCGGTCGCGGTAGGTACTGATCCGATGATACCAAATATACCCAATATACCTCGTTGTATGAAATCCTTCACCCGTTTTATGATTATCTCTTTCAAGCAGACTGTATCTTCTCGTTCGCCATCCAAGTACGAGTTGGATTAGTTATATACCAGGTAACGTAATAATGTAATTAAGTTTGTTTGTAATAATTGTAATTACCTGTAAACTTCTTAAAGCCCCATTAATAAACAATATTCTATTCTCTCCAACAATCCACATAGGAGCAGCGTGCATAGTATGTTTTAGGCTTTTGTTATGAGGGGAGGCCCGTACCCTGATTGGCCATTGTTGAGAGTTGAGACCAATACTTATCTCAGACCTAATAAATGAAATGGTAGACGTCGAATCCTTAAGTCCAGACGTCGCGACGTCGCTGTCGTCGCGTCGCGTCGTGACGATGCCGACCTCTCGGCGTCGCGTCGGTGTGATTATACAATGAACTTTATACGGCGGTAATTTTTTCAGCCAGACAGCATCAAAATACTTATAGGTATTTTTCTAGAGTTCATGGCTACTTGTTATTTGTATCTTTTGATAAAGCTATTCATGGCTCTCGTCTAATACAGTCCACAAATTGATTCATTTGTTCACATAAATACGTACGATCGTGCATACACTACATATCAGCTATCGCTCTTGAAAGATCCTCCTGGTAGTACCTACTAGTGACGTAAATAACATTGCACTCAACAGTAATATATTGAGATTGAGATACTTACAAGACGCTATTTAAGCAGTAACTGACTGTAACTGCAATTTTTGAAACAGCTCAATGTTTAGAGTGTCCATCAATGGATTTCGAGTGTACACGAGCGGTTGGAATTGATAAAGGTACTTCACATCACTGATAGATAAAGAGCTAATACAAAAGGTGAATCTTTTGCTTATTTATAACTTAAGGACAATAAATTTCAATAAGATATAGAAATATAGAGCTACAAATGTTTTATATATATTACTGCAGGTTTTTCCAAATGTCAACTGCATCTTCCCACGCGGTGCTTTGTATCAAATCTAACAGTGTAGGTATGTAATATATTCGCGTCTGCAGACCTTGCTGCTCCGATTCTGTTGAGCGTTCCTCGTGGTATGTGTAAGGATAAACGAGAGGTTATGATTTTCTACGATGCCCACGCAGGTGGCAATGAGCAGTGGGCGACCGGCTAAAAGCTGCGCCAATATCGCCTACGTACGTTCTACTTAGCCTTATGCTGATTTTCGTTGGCATTTTATTTCGACGTCTGATTTATGGACTGCGGTTATGTGCAATGTTTTGATTGGAAATAACTTTGCAATCATTGAAACCTTAAATGCACAATTGTATTATTGCAGCGTGAGAACTAGGACTTCTAACACTTGGTTTATTACTTTCATATGGGTCGTAAGGATTTATAATATTTTGTGTGAATAACCGCAAAATATCATGCAATACAAGTACATGAAATTGTTCTCAAATGTGCCTTTGTACAATCTGCGTCTAAATAAGTACGATGAAATTTTCTGCAGAAAATTGAGGATATTTATAACGAGAATAAGAAAAATGCTTACTCTCAAAGCTATTCAGTGGAGTTCAATAAACGGACCATTATTGCCATCCTCAGCCGGTTGGTTGCAGGCGCTCTTTTATGCCTGATACTTGACAATGGGGGCTTATTCAGGCTGTCTTCGTAGGCCGCAATGTCTTTTGTTTGTTGACGTCCACGTTCTAATAGGTAAAGGTATAATATTCGATATTATGGATATACGTTAGTAGTTTAAACGTACGGACCTAAGGTAAATGAGATTAGCCTACAATGCTATCAATAGACAACGTTCCCAAACCAAAACGCAACGTTTGTAACAAATTGTTTATTACAGGTAGACTATTCAAAGATCTTAAAGATAAGGCCAATAAGTCGCTTTCTTTAGTTGCTTAAAACTTCGTATGATGTGTCTTTAATTTCGTGAGTGATGAATAAGAGCCTGAGCCACAGTGCTTGAGGTGGTTGAGACAATGGATGCGTAATTTCTGACACATGATGTTACCGAATTTGGATTTAGTGGTGTGACTAATGACGAAGGAAACAATTTGACACATCGCGACCACAAAGACAGGTATCATTCGGCTCCGTTAGATGGTAAAAATCCTTACATTATTTCCAAAAGGATTTCTAAGGTTAAGTTTCGTTCGCAATACCTGCACTAAAGCGCTATTAGAACAACTAGGTACCACTGTTACCACAGTCCGCTTGTTACTGAGAACGAGGCCTTACACAGAAAGCAAGTGACCGAACACAATCGCAACACGCTGAACATTGACCAGACAACGTGACGGCGAAACGTGTCAATCGTTCAAGAAACTGGCCATTGTCCGTTGCGGCCGCGGCCGGCCACTGTTGGCAAGTGCACGCTATTGTCGGCCGCGGCAAACTGTTTCGGACTAGTCGGCCATTCGATTCTTTCGTATCAATCAATCTCGGAATGTCGACCGTTGACGACCAATTGATTGGGCCTTGATTGGTTTTGTTCGCGACGACGACGATATCTCGATAGAAAGTCTGAACGATAGATCGAGTTAGGTAGAAAATGGGTAGAAATATTACATTTAGTAACTATGTACAAGTTTTTGTTAGTTATGTCCATCCTACCATCAGGTGGCTCTTCCACTCGTTTGTAGGCTATTTATATAAAATCTGATTCAAACAATGTATATTATGCTGCAATGCAACTAATTTTTATGTAGAGAGGTCAATTACAATATACACTGAAGCGTCATGACATCACTAGTCAAAAGAAATGAATGGCACGTGTATAACCAAATCAGGTTCTTATGATTTTCCAAAAATGCATCTCTTTTTATTTAAGAATCTCTTTGTCTCTTCATTTAAGAATAACGCTCCACAGTTTTCACCCACAAGTAGGTATTCGGTATTCCGGAAAATTTCGAGTGCACTAGAGCAATACAAAAATAATTCCTTGCCAAAAATCTGCCACAGCTGCATTTGCATAACATGGAGCTAAAATAATATATCTGCAGCGTTCGGGACGAACTCGGGATCGGGATCGAAATGGCTTTATTATTCTGATCGACTGAAAGAGCTGGCGTCGAATGCATACGTCACAGGATGATGCAACTGTATCAACCTTACAGCTGAATGGAGGGCCAGTTTAATATTTGGGTGTTTCTCTGCTATTTGGAAATTCATCTATGCAAAACTGTCCTAAGCAATTTTTTATTAAATGTTGAGAATATTAGTTGATATAATGAAGGGCATTTATAAATTAAATATATATCTTCAAAAAGCTTACACATTTTCGTCTCAGTTTCTGAGTTATTGAAGATTTTATGGAAAATCGTGACAGGGGACTGTTGTTATCAACCAAGGGAATGTTTTTAGGAACAAAAACAAATATTTTTGTTTATTGAAGTAATCAGTCTTTATTTTTAATATCTTCCTTAAATTAGGTATTTTTTAGAACATTTGAACAATATTAAAACAAATTTTACTAATTACAATCACTTTTCTTAAGGCGTATACTTAACATTTGTGTTAAACTAAATAAAATCAACTTCTTAGTTTAACACGGCTCCAATTGACACTAAATCAGTCTTTATTCTTATAAAACAAAATGTAAACAAAGGAACATTATACTTCTGTTAAATAATTATCACAACAAGTATAGTTTGAAATAATACTTTTGAAGTAACTAAAATAATTTTAACATTAATTCTAACATTAATTCTACAACATCTTAAAAAAATAATCAGTCTTAACATTGCACGTCAATAAAATATCTTTAAATTAACTTATTTCTCAGACTGGTACAGGTATTGGAAAATAATAAAATAATCTTCTCCCTTTTTGAGTTAGATTTGGATCTGGTAACTTATCTAATATTTGATTAAAATTGACATCAGAAACATCACCTTCGTCCATTCTGAACTTGTGGCCTTCATCATCACAAATTTTCATAAAGGTTACAGTTAGTTCGCCTTCCTCGTTGTCTACTTGATTAACAACAGCAGCATAACGATATTCCGTGTTTCTGACGTTAAACTTGACTAAAACGTAGTCACCACTGTTATATTGTTGTTGACTGATTGTACTAGGCCCTGCAGTATTATGAAAATCTGTAGTGTAATTGTCACATAGTTCTGAAAGTTCGGTATATGTAGTAATGTTAGTATCCGGCGAGTTCTGGGATAGCCTGGTATCGTGTTCGGATTCTGAGTCTGTGTAAACGTCCTCGACGTGAATTTTCGTCAGAGGGTAGTTCATAACCCCTAGATTAAAATGCTGACACTCTTCTTCACAAAAGCAGCTTAAACTTTTCATTTTTAGCTTCTCGCTACCTTGCGGCAAACCGAATGAGTTTTTTGAGTATCTTTTGGAGTTTCTTTTTCACTTCTTTCTTTCGTGCTGTAACTAATGCACTTTCTGGTGATCTTAAAGGTACTGGACGGTCTTCTGCAGAATCCTTTGAATTAGGTGTATTTTCTCTTATAAAAATATTTGTTATGTCTTTCATGACTTTTTTCTTTGCACGATACGTAGAACAATGCTCTTTCCAAGCTTTTTTTACAGCCTTATGCTCACGACGACTCATATCTTTAACTAATTTTCTTGTGCCTTTTTCTTTTTATATTTTTGCCTTTCTTTTTCTTTCATTTCTTCTTTTTTTTAGGGTCATTTTTGAGTCGTTGATATCTCAAACGTTCAGCTATACGCTTTTGTTCTAGTATTTCTTCTCTTGTTTTAGATGGTTTCTTTTTCGGTGGCATTTTGAGATACTACCTACGAAAGAGACAATGTTAATATTGACATAAATGCGTTGTCCGAAATCTCAGACTCTACAACCTAAACCTAACCTAAAACGCGGACTAAACAGACGAGAGCGCGCCACACATTACGCCTTTTCTGCCTGGCCCGCGCCTTAGAAAACAGTCCCCTGTGATAGGAACAGTCCCATGTGCTATGAAATGACAGGGGACTGTTAACCAGGGGACTGTCATTTTCACATAAAAGCTTTATGAAACAAATTCAGTTTATGATATCAAATTAACGAAACAGATGTAGCTACATATTAGTTAGTTAAATATTTTAAACAAATTATCGTTATTAGAACTCTTAAAATAGTAAAAAAAAGGCTTACCAGTGGACTGTTCGCACTAACAACCGAGCAGCGTGGTTCACCCAAAGACGCCAACGTAGCACTAAAGAAAATGGCGGCTGCTCGCTTGGCTCCAAAACCGAACGAACTTCATGTCAATTACGTTCCGTTTCACTGTCTGAATATTTCGCGCTAATAACAAATTTGACTTCAGCGCGGTTTTCACATTTAAACAGGGGACTGGTTTAATAATTTGAGGACAGAATTCACAAATGGGTATATTGGTTATTTTTAATTGTAAAAATAGAATTCTGATGTATAAAGATCCTTACTGTTTTCTTTTATGTATTTGGATATTTGTATATTGAGTTATCAATGGCAAAAAAATAAATAATGGTAACAAGATTAGTAATACTGGAAAAGGGACATACCAGGGGACTGTGTTTTGAGGTGTTTGAAGAAACTTTATTAAAATATAAAATGATTAAACTGCTAAAAAAGATGTGGCATGCCAAGAATGTCTAAAACTATGTCATTATAAAAGCTAAAAACTGAGATATAATAAGAATTATTACACAAAATTTGTTTGGGACAGTGATTTTCCATTTAGTGGAGAAATGGCCATTTAACATTCTATCTAGGTTTTTGGACAGACGGTAAGTTTACCAAATATTTATTATTTAACTTTTATAATCGCAGACACTAAAATTTTACCTGTAACGGGTACTCATCTTTTTTCATTGCATTGGTCACGGCGAGCAAATAATCCATGCAATCAGGTCGTAATAATCAGAGATAAACACTTGTCTATGTTTTTTTATCTTGACTGTCCCATTTGGAAATTAAAAAAGGAACAAAGACTCAACTCAAACGTCTTGTTTGTATTGAGTGTCTAAAGTTTAAACCGAAGTTTGAAGTTACGAATTAAATAAACCTCGCCGCGTAACGCATTTGGGTTTTATGCTGACCGCTACCAACAAAAAACTTACCTTTTTCACACTTTATAAATAATCAGAGTTAAATCAACATTGGCCAAGTAAAAAATTGTTCTTGTAAAAACTGCGGCTATACTTACAGGTACCGCACACATTTATGTATATTACGAGTTTACGAGTTATTATCATTACCACAGCTTAAGTACCGATGACACAAAAACATAACCATTTTAACTCAATTACCCAATATTATAATATTCAATTACGATTTGTAATTGAAATTGCTAAACAAAGTGCGTCCATAATTGTATAATTATTGTGTCATTTTACCAAGCACTCATCCATTATTCAGTAGATTAGCACTGGCCTACTATGTGATGTGTTTCTAGGTTAATTCCTTCTATTAACGTCTGACATTTTAACCTCTTAATAGGTTAAACTTATTTTATGGTTAAGTTTTTGCTCTACCTTCAAAGGGGTGCCGTAATACTTTTCGTATTAATTATTTAATTGAATTAATATTGATTAATAAAAAGTCATGTAATCCACGAAGCTATTTTAAAATAACGGTTATGTGGTCAAAACACTTTTAAGACATAATAATAAATAATTCGAAGGCCCGAGTGGCGCAATGATTAACATGCCAGACCGCCATCCAAAGGGTCCTGGAGTCGACTCTCAGCGAGGCAGAAATTTGGATGATGAGTTTAAATTTTCGTTCTCGGTCCGGGCGTGTCCATGTCCTGTATGTTGTCCATGTCATCCACGACACAGGGAACCCTAGTAGGCCTATGAATGATCATTTCTAGTCTTCATTTCCAAGTAGCTGGCAAATAGTGCTATGTTCATACCTGTATTCAGAAAAAGCAACCACTCGTCTTTCATTATCTTCCAACCTATTATCTTTGCCTTTACGCCGTCGTTGCTTAGTACTTAACGTTGTTTATAATAATTTTCTATCATTCAATTATAATTTATGGCTGCATGTTTTAACTTTTTATTCGCAAGCCACACAATTCCTATCGTGAATATTAATCAGAAAATTTGTTTGTGGCTATTATAGAGTGAAGCAATGCATCCATTATTCTTTTCTAAACCCAGACACAAAAAGAGGGTTGTTATAAGTTTCACCTGTCTACGCTAAGCTATGGCACCGAAGCTCTCAAACGGATTAACCGATTTCAATGCGGTTTTTTCATTCAAAATATAGTTTTCGGTGGTTCTCAGCAATGTTTAGTAGTAATCAGCTCTTCTCCAAAATGATGTTAGGCATTTGGCATTTCAGCGCCATCTTGATGTCGTGCAGTGAGCAATTATAATAGTTCATTTGATGGAGGAAAGCTTAACGTTAATTTAATTGTAACATGGTTTTATGACTAATAGTTCACTCGCATTATACTAGATCACTACATAGTATAAAACAAAGTCGCTTTCTCTGTCCCTTTTGTATCCTTAAGTCTTTATAACTACGCAACGGATTTTGATGCGGTATTTTTTAATAGATAGAGTGATTCAAGAGGAAGGTTTATATGTATAATAACATCCATTAAATAGTTATTGCACCGTGCGAAGCCGGGCCGGGTTGCTAGTGGGACTATAAAGAACGTCGGGGGTTTTTATCTTTTTAATTGATGATTGTTATTAGAATAATAATTAGTGTTTTCAATTAAAATAAAAATATAAATCTGTTTTAATGTTTACAATGTAGGTATGTACTACGAAATAAATACAAACTACGTAACTTTAAACAAATACTGTGATGTCTAATAGGTTCTATGATTAGCACACACAAACAGTATAGATTTCAATGGTTAAGTATTCAAACCTTACAACAACTCACCGGTACCACGTTACTCAAGTACTGAAACCGCTAGTTAAATAGCATTACTGCAACTCGACTCCTTTGAACGTAACATGCCTTTTGTGAAAGATTGTATTGCACATAACGTTGTTTACTCAGAAGACGGCCTTTTCACTGGGCCTATGCTAAGTTGTATGAATTCGTATAGATCGCAACTTACTAAACAAACAGACAGAGGTACGAACCGTTATGTGTTAAGTCATTATCATAAGCAGCTCTGTAAACATTATTGTTTTATTTGCATGCACTCGACATTTTGCTTACACTTGAAGTAAAGGTTATGTTATTATAATCTGTGTGTATTGCAATGCAAACCGTTTTCCTAACTGTTGCGGCATCATATTCTTAGTTATCATACTTTGGACCTCTTTAGTACTTCAGTCTTAGTTTTTTTTATCACTAGCCGACCATATATTATGATGAAAGGAGCTGATGGGCAGTTCATGAACATCCTTCGTCCCGACGAAAACAGAATCATAATAAAAAAATCACTTGGTTTCATCAAAAGATTTTCACCAGATGCTAAATATAATTTCCTTTGTATAACCTAAAGGACTGACAAAAAAGCACATAAGCCATCTGATGGTAAGAGTTACCCTCACTCATGAAAAGCTTTGCCGGCCCTAACCTTTCCTTGTCAAATATTTAAACTATTGACGCCCAGGAGGAATAACTGACTCCTCCAATAATACGCATACACATACATACGCTAGCTGAACTACGCTCTCTACATTTATTACCAACGGTATCTCCTACTAATTCTAGTAATTTAAGACGTTTCCTGTCCCGTACATAATTTTCTATTAAGAAACTTGTCACGTGTAACAAGTGTTCGGTGAATGTAGTACATGTAAAGCGAAGGAGCGGGAAATGAACGAGAGTGTGTAATTAAAACGCAGGGTCACGCACTCTCACTGAGCGTAGCGGTGACGCATGCTTATTATGTAACATGCGCGTACGCAGCGCGCTGTCGCGAGTGCGCTCCACTTACGACTTGAGGTGGTTTGTACATGAACGAACATTACGTTTTTTGTAAATAGTTTAAATGTTATTAAATATCTAACTATTGCCCCATAGTTATTTAATGATCGTAAATTACTTCACTGCATGATATATCTAGTGCAAACACAAAGTTAAGTTTGCTTATGATTGTTGCAAAATATATGCAAAATATAAGGACAACTTACCAGTGTACTGATCGCACGTTCATTTACATGCATAGACAGGAATTGCATTACAAATTCAAAAACACACATCCAGATCGCGACCAGATATTTAAACGCAATATCGAAATTTCCGCGTCGAACACAGGATCCTTCGAACGGCAGTCCGGCATGGCGCCATACAGACCGTTGTCATATGATTATAGCTTCTGTCCGCGGCTTCGCCCGCTTGTAATTCGTTTATATCGCGATACTGTGGTTTTGATTTTTAATTTTCATTTCCCATATCAGCCCCGATGGGGTTGGTTTTAAAAAAAATTGATTCATCTATCTTCCTGAGAAAATTCATTGAAATCGGTCAAGCGGTTTAGATCAATATTCCTACAAACTTTTATCCAATATTCAAGTCCTTAGGGATTGATTTTTGATAAACTTAGTACCTATAGTGACCCTGGGTTTTCAACTATGCATTTTCATTCTAAATCGGTCCGGTGGTTTAGCCATGAAAACGTTACAGACAGTCAGACTTTCGCATTCATAATATTAGTATGGATATCAGTGGATAATACCAAGTGAGTGCAATGTGGAGCGTACCAGCGGCTATTCCCAGACTGCGCGCCGGCCGCCGCTTCCGTCGTCAGTCGCTGCACGTTCATTCAATTGCGCTTCGCTGTCTTTTTGTACTCACTGTTAAGTAAGTACTCGCTGTCTGGGATGAGTGTTGGTACACTTCAGCACAATAGAACTGATGGAATTAACCGTCAATTATTATGCTCCCTTCTAACAGAGTGGTAGTAGATATTTGGAAGTTTTTTATTGAATATTAAATAGGCTAATTGACCTCATTTCAAGTTGCAAATTATATAAAACTTAAATGTAGCATTATGGACTATGGATTTTTCAGCAAAATGCTAATTTCATTGAGACTTATAATACAACAGCTATAACTATAACTATTGCACGTTTTACATAAACTCGAAGCCACTTATTTTGCTTACTTAAAAGTTTTGTCATTAAGGTTTATTTAAAAAAATATCTTTCTTATAGTTGTTTTTTATTCTCTTGTATTATTACAGTGGACTTATTAGTATTCTCATGTCTACAATCTATCTCAAATTACCTGATTATCAGCTAACGCAATCTATGACGTCAAACAGATCACAATATTCACAATACATCGTTACTGCTCGTAGAAACAATAACTATTGGGGCTTCGAGTATTTAGACACCGCTTACACCCAAATCAAATAAACAAAAAAATTACTTCTTCACTACATAGTATAAAACAAAGTCGCTATTTTTGTCCGTCTGTTTGTTTGTCTGTTTGTCTGTATGCTTAAATCTTTAAAATTACGCAACGGATTTTGATGCGGTTTTTTGTAATAGGTAGAGTGATTCAAGAGGAAGGTTTTTATGTATAATACATGCATATATTCCCACGAGAACGGGATCCACGCGGGTGAAACCGCGGGCGGTCCGCTAGTCACCTTATAAATGTCCACAAACAAAGCAACAGCTCGGATGTTATTTTTAAACATTACTGCCCTGCGTATTCTTTTTACGGTTTCGCTCAAATGTATTTCCTTTTAACTCGCTTTTAGATATCACATATTATGAAGATTAATAGCTCATTTATATCCACACAGATACAACCAAAAAATGTTGATGGAATTATTCTGGTTAGAGATTTATTTCCCAAGAGAACAGTGTGTGACACTTTTAAAGTTGTAAAAGGAAATTATCGATTATTCATTCAATTTTATAAATAAAACGTAACTTTCTGTATAAAGTATTTAACTGTATTAAGACCCTTTGACTAGACCTGAAGAACACTGCGGGCATCCGCTGGATTCAAAGCGTTCAGTACCGGTCACAGTGGCGCCATTTAAGGGAGGCCTACGGCTTAGTCGTATTTGGACCTATTCGCAAAACGCCCTACTTGAAAAAAAGGCCCTATTCGCGAAATGACCTATTCTTAAAACGACCTATACGCAAAATGCCTTACTTTTTTAGTTAGTTCTAAAAAACACAATGAAGTAGACATAAGTACCTATATAGATAGTGTTGCTTTCGTTTAATGATTTCGTCAATTTCATTTGTTTCGTAGAAATCGTTCGTTTCGTTCATTTATTAATTCATTTCGTCCGTTCCCATTACAGGCGCACACGCACACATGCGCACACGCACACACGCGCACAAGCACACACACATACGCACACACACACGCACACACACACAGGCACTAGTTTTGGAGATGAATGGCAACCTTGAAGTGCACACAGCTCCTGTCACCCCAATCGCATAAATACAGTGTCCATTCCGTCGCTGGTAAATAAATTTGTAAATATGAAATAATTTATAAAACATATAATTATCATTATTATGATATTATTTCATATTTTTTATTAAAACACACACACAAATACGCACACAGATAAACAAACACATACACACACATACAATCATACAAACATACAGGTGAAGCTTATGCACATAATATTATAAGCGAGTTAAAAATGAGTCCATTTGCGAATAGGTCCAAATAAGAATAAGGTATTTTGAGAACAAGGCATTTTAAGAATAGGGCCTTTTGCGAATGAGTCATTTTACGACTACAGGTCGTTTTACGAATAAGTCCAAATGCGACTAAGCCAGGCCTACGTCCAACAGTAGACATTTAAAGCTAAAAAAAAGCTACAACCCACTAATGGCCCACTACTGAGCACGGGTCTCTCCTCATTACTGAGGAGGCCTAGAGCATACTCCACCACGCTGCTCCAATGCGGGTTGGTGGAGACATTTGACATTTAAAGGCTGATGATTAATTTAGTAGCTAAAAGTAGATCCAAATTACTGAGCACTTTATTCTTTCCAGGATCAGGCCCCAAACACCAGCAGAAGTCCTCGAGAGCTGCGGCATCTGCGCCCGCGCCGGGGGGCCCGCGGGGGAGGGCGGCGTGGCCCTGGGCTCGGAGCGGGCCTTCACCTTCGACTTCGCCTTCGAGCCCTCCACCTCCCAGCAGGATGTGTACGAGACCTGCGTCAGGAAGCTGGTGGAAGCCGCCCTCGACGGATACAATGCCACCGTGCTTGCTTACGGACAGGTCAGTACCTAGGCCTACTTGTGTCAGTTACACTGACTTGAAACATTGGAACAGATTATAACGTCAGTGTAACTGTAAAGCCATGGATCAGAAAGTATTCTGGGAGTTTTCAGACATGCTATTAATAGTTAGTTGGTGTAGTGTTTTTTGTAATGCTGACTTGGTATATTTTTGTAAAGTAGGTAGGTACCTATGTACTTCTATATTTTAGAGGTCGTATATATACTTATTATTAATTAACATCAAATTACACCATGATTGTTTTACAAGGTAAGGTGTCCACTCGAAATGTGTAATGTATTACAATATGCGCATCTTTATGCAATCGTGAAAATATGTTCAATAATAAGAAACAAATATAAACCTAGAAACAACGAGTAGTTTGCAAAGACGCGGTAGAGAAAACCTTAGCGTTGTTTATTCGCGTGGAACTGTGAGGTTGCAAATACAAGTGTTTCAAGATAATTGCACTGCAAATAGCGTGTCTACTGGGCTTTGTGGATTTTATATTTTTAATACGTCTTGAAAAACAAAAGGTAACTTGACAGTCTCCCGCTATAGTTGTTTATTCACACTGAAAATTACTGTGATGCTGTTACCCGTTTTGTCAATTTATTTTTTTACTGCCGTTGTCCAATGAGTGTCACGCCGTCAGTCTATAACTGGTTTAATAAAGGGGTGTATACGTATTATTTTTCTCTTCTAGGTACTACCTTTCTGACTTTATCTACGCCTCTACTCTTTTATTACTGACTTTGATGGATTGTCTTGAAAAAATCGCTACCAATGTAACAATGCAGCCTATTACAAATGTCTTAAATTTCGTAATCGTTTAATATTTATCTTTGTTTGTGCTGTAGTGCGCAAACAAAAGACATTACATAAAACCCTAGCAGCATTTGTACAACACGTCATGTATTTTATTAACGGCCCGTAACTTCAAAAGTAATATTTTGAATAGCGAAGCCGACTTCCGGAACTTCCGACACTTGTGCAAAAGTAGAAAATATTTTCTAGTTTTTCTGCAATTCGTTGGTAAGCCCGACGTCTCGACGCTCGTCAAGAGTGGCGTGTCACGTCAGTCACGGGCGTCACGGGCGTCACGGCGCGGCGCTATCCTTTGTTCCAGTCCGCGAACATCGACCTTTGACTCAGTTCCGCTAAAAATAATTTGTGCGATTGTTGCCGCGGCGGCCGGCGGCGGGTAATTGCTTCGGGTCAACACTCAACCTTACCTCGTGTTACGAAACTCGTGCGCGATCCGTTTTGCAACAAACAATTGATGGAAGAACCAACTTCATGATATTTATTTTCAGCTGGTTTTTTTAGATTTCCTTTAGGATAAACTGCTGCCAGTAACAAATTTTTGTTTAGACTTTCCGATTACAAAAATAGTAGAGTTGTGACAAATGTCTGTGAATTCGGTGGTCCGTTCTTTTAAAACTTCCGCATCCGCTTGTTTTCCGTTTCTCTCGACTCTCGAAAGTCTCATTAAGCACGTCGTAATATTATGTTTATATATAATCGTAATATTAGCACGTCGTAATATTAGCAGAACACAGATGTTTACAATAGGCGACGCAACATTGACGATATTTCTATTTTAGTTTCCAATGTTTGAACGAATTGTAGAATTGCCTGTAATCGGCGTCTCGACCGGCGTCCGTGTCATTACCCTAATAAAACTATAGTCTTACCTAACTTTATGAAATCCGAGTAACGCGCACAGCTCAGAGAAGTAGGCGTCTGCTGATAATTTTATATTTCTTACTAAACGCTGTTTAAGATCGATTTTATTTGACAAATTAACCAATAAATCGAGTTTATGTTTCAATATAGGAAGTAATGAAAACGAAACTATTTTTGCTATTGGAAGTTAAATGAATAGCAGGTATCTAGCATCGTGTAATAAAAAAAATAAAGTTAGTGCGCTCAACATGTTGACTCGATTCGCCACTTACCATCAGGTGGAAATATTTATGTCAAACATTGATTTATTTTATGTAACAGAACGCGTCATGAATCGAATATCGAAGATGGTTAAATAGGATAATTTATATTTAAGAATAAATAATTAAAGGATTTTCGTGGTGGACGAAAACCTATAATAGAACTCTATCGCTCTCCCAAAACGCGGATCTTTAGTGTATTTCTCCCTAAAGCAATAGTAGGTATAAGTAACTCTTCTTCTGCATTTATTTAAACTCCCATAATATTAGTAACATTATTACAATTATTTATTAGGTACTTAAAATAGCGTTGTAATTTTAATACATATATCAGTACAAAATTGCCTAAATCAGAGGAATAATGATAACTATTAACTGCTCCATTTAAAAATACCATTAGTTTATACCAAGTGATTCATATTGCACTGGACTTCCCTCATGGTAACGAAAATCAATACGCCTCCCCTACGCGACTTATCAACCCCCAGACGAAACCCATAACGGTCATATGACTTTTGTTTATTTCCCATTGTTTGTAGGCGATCAAAAGCCCGACTTATCTTAATATATATAAATCTCGTGTCACAATGTTGGTCCGCGATGGACTCCTAAACCACTTAACCGATTATAATAAAATTCGCACACCATGTGCAGTTCGATACAACTTGAGAGATAGGATACTTTAAATCTCAAATTATAGTCGCAATTTTAATTTATTTCTAATTATTTGTCTCTTATTATTTGACAGTAAGTTTTGCAAGTAATGACAATTGACATGGCAGTCTTATTCACAGATGAACAGACACCTAGCGCCACACAAGAGAACTAAATTAAGAGTGTTATTATTTGACAGTCACAATTATATGTAACAGATGTCGATACCTATACCTTTCGACTGGGTTGAGTAAGTAATCAATAGATGGTGCTGCTATGGTAAATCTAACTTGCACCCGTGCGAAGCCGGGGCGGGTAGCTAGTGTATTATATGTTTCTCAATGAAAGGTCGTATATAACTATATCATATCATAACTTACTTTAATTTTGTTAATTGCAAAAGACGCTAAGATTTCTAACAATTAAATATCTTTGAGTAATTTTTTTTATCATTTAAAGAACGATTTACTTTTTTATAATTAAAATTATTTTATTATTTATAAGTTAGGTTTTTCAGATGTGCGTATTTAAAAGCTGTTTATTTTTTCAATTATGTTGGAAAAGAATACTTGAAATTAAAAATTCACGTATTTTCATCCTACTCACTTGCTTTTCATATCATTTATCATTCATATAATTTAAACTTTTTAGTCACACGATACCGTCATGAATCCTTGTCAGACGTTTAACAAAGATAAACCTCTTACGTGACACAATTAACGTAAGTGAGGTCTTTATGCTTTTGTCTCTTGAGTCATTCACGATACTTCAAAGGGCTCAACAGAACCGCGCATCGGCTCAAGTTACGACAGTTCTACTAAAACGGCTTAAGGTTGGCTTAATTACCTCGACGTTACAATTATCGATTGAGGATGGTAAGCGGTTGATTAAAAGGTATCTTTATGGTAATAGATCGATGAATATGTATGAGACTCGGTTCTTCCGTGGTTATTGGCGCGTAAGGCATCGTGGGTTCTCGTTTACGGCAAGCGTCTTATTAATTCCTATATCACTACTTATGGTAGGCCGTAGATGCAATGTAGGTAGAGTAAAGGTATTTCATAAACCATTCAATGTAATTGTTTGTTGTCTGTTTTATGATTAAACTGATGACTTAGGTGGCATACATACTTATTTACTATGATTTTCTTCTGCTTCATGATACAGTAACCTCCAGTTTGCGAGGGCGGTGCAATAAACTTTTAAGTGTGAAAGGAGATTCATGCCAGCAGCGAGACAATTGAATTCTCAAGAATCTGCGTCTTGCAGGAAACTTAAACGAATATTTCCGAGTTGGATTTAACTTTAACTTTGCTGTCGTTGGCCGCATGTGATGTGATGTTGCTTGTATTTATGCTTAGCCCAAGGAGTGGGCTGGGTACTTGGCAACGAGTCGTAGAGAACCCTACTTCATGTCAACGAGCCACTAGTAGACCGCTCACATTCCCTCGAAGGTTAAAAGCTCTTGCCGCTATAATGGGCCTATATTTTCTGACATGTGTACAGTGGGCGTAGGGGAGAGCGCTGTCCCCATGTTTAATATTTAATGTATAAGCTCTGAAACTTTAATCAAGGACGGACTATAATTGCTAGCTTCGTACTCGTGTTCTAGGTTCTAGGCCTCATACGATATTTATTCAATTATTTAAGTCTAATTGGTATTAAGTTGGACGCTGATTATAGGTATGATGTACAAGCACCTTAGACTTTGGAATACCATCATTAATTTCAAGGTGACGATCGAAGATCGAAGGTTCGAATTCTGACCATTGCATTGCAGATACGAGAACGTAGGTATGTACGTACTATGTGTTGAAGTAGCGCATTGATGCATTAATTGTTTTTCTATGTTGCAAATCTATTTCATTTATAATCTAACGATTGGGCGTTTTTTAAGCTATTGTATAGCTTTTATCGCGGGCCTTGGGCACGGGGACCGAATGCAGAAATTTCGTAACGAAAATTTATTACACCCTGCACACAGACATAGTTACTATGTCTATGCACCCACACATCGATAAATACCAGAACTTTTAACTGAGTTAACTAACTTTTACTTTATAACGGCTAAACCGATTTGGCTAATTTTAGTCTTGAAATATTCGTGGAAGTTCAGGGAAGGTTGCAGCGATGAGAAAATATAAAAAATTGCGAGCAAAATACTAAAAATGAAAATTTTAATTTCCCATACAAATCTTACCTGTCAAACATTTGATTTTCGCCCCGTCGGTTCGGTGTTTTAAGAATAATTACATGTAGATCTGGATTAAATAAGGCGTTGGAATCGACAACATGTATTCATAATAGTCGAATTATCGCGTATTTAGATTTAAAACATACAAAATAATAACATGACATAAAATAATGACACTATATTAATGACTTGAGGGTGATAGAGACAGTACCATACAGGCAAGGCAAACTGTAAGGCACTGTCTCTGTCACCCACACGTCATTCACGCGCCAAAAGATCGTTGTAGTACTTAAATGTCAAATGTCAATTTTCTTTTTAAAAAGAATTATTTTGTCAACTGAAATAGTTCTTATGCTTTTGTTCAGAATATTTAAATCTTCTTTGCACAAATTAATGCATTATCCGTTTCTAATAAAGATTAAAATGTCTTGCACCTAGGGCATGATATCCGGATATCCGTATTATCCGGATATCCGCCCGAAAATACTATCCGGATAATAGAAGACCCATTATCCGGATAAAACGGATAGTAATAATTTTATACTATTTGACCATTTGGAGACATTTTGTTTGCTTAATTATTACGAAAATATAATATTTTATGTTTTATTTGGTTATTTGGAGATTGCCTCTGCAACTTCTACCACATTTTTTATGGTATATGACCCAAAAAATAGTTTGACTGAATTTTCAACTACCTTTTTATCTTAGCCTACATCTCGGAAGCATTGCTTAGCTTACGTGCTCGACAGACAACGACAGTTCATAAGAACCGCCCAATGTTGAGGTGCGACGTAACTATAATTTCCAACAACTAAAGGCGGTCAGAGTATTTAATTGTTATATTTTAAAAGCAGGAAGCCATGATGAATGAGCACTTCTTGGTGGTAAACTGATACGTCTGTTTTTATGGCTTTAAATCTCACACGATTCAGAAGATTCAATATCGTCCCATTGAAACACTAACGGTAATATGGAGCTCTCGTTCAGATGGTTTTTCATCCCTACCAGCTGGATATTTGTAGTAGAAATAGAGTGGCGGCCAGAGTCTTCAAGGAACAACAATCTGGAGGAAAGGTTGCTCAAGAATTCCGATAGGGAAATAAACAAAGCGGGAGCTTCCTTAAAATGCCAATTAAGCCTATGCTTATTAGTCCCGAAGAAGGTAGTTTGGTTTTGGCATTCAATAAGATACAAGTTTAATATACCCTCCATAAGCTTACAAAGTGGTGGGGTTATTGAAATTGGCTAATAATGACAAAGATCAATACAGCTGCCTTATTTGAAAACGGGTGGCGCGCTAGCAAGCTTCCAGGATTTTGATAATAATCCAATTTTGGAAGTAAGGCGGAATAGACGTATCAAGTATACAGGTTTTTAGTACATTCATTGGAACACCCTCAAGACCACTGGCTTTTTTCACGTCTAGACACTGTAAGGATTTGAGAACCTTTAACAGTCCCTGTCCAAGTCTTCACACTTACCGACTAACATTCTATCATCATTTCTAACTGGACTTACCATCCTAGTCCCTTAATTTAATCTTTGTTCGGTCACAATTATCATGGATGACAGCGTGAGGGTGGTGCTGTTTGCTCATTTGCTACCTTGGTACCTTTAAAAATCTCTTTCTTAGTAAACCAAATCTTTCAGAGGTACCTTAATGTGGTATTAGTGGAGGTACATACGTTATTTCTAGCATCGACAGATGGATCTGTGGCAATAGACACGCGGTTGATCACAGAATTTCGAACCAAAATTTTTGAATGTGATGGGGAAATTAAAGGCTTTCTGCTTCGCACTTATATCGGACACTTTGCAAACTCATGCATCAAACCGGAAAAATATATGACACGAAGTCTCGCAGTTATGTTTAAAAACAGTTTTAAAATTTTTAAGTACTTTGCGGATTTGAGAGATTATGGTACAAAACGTTACAGTATTTAGAAGTTATTAGACATAAACATCACTTTAACAATTCATTTTCGATTCAATACAATTTGCAGAAAATCTAAGATCAGTGGAGATCTTTCAAATGGCATCAACCGCAATTCAATTGGTCAAGCCATCAAAAAATAATTATGAGAGGTACACATAAATAGACACACACACAAATATAGACCATCGCGGGGATAGTCAGAATAGTGTCCTATGATCCCAAAACGTGGATATCTGAAGAAAACTCGATTTTCGGAATTTAAGTGAGGCAAATAACTTTCAATTTTCGATAATTTTGAATTTTCTTAAGAGGAAGTCAAAAATATGCAAAGGTTTATGATTCGTTCCACTATAGGTAACAGAAAAAGTAAATATAATACATACTATGGTTGATTTTTTTAGAAAAACATTAACTATCCGTATTATCCGTTTTATCCGGATAATATCCGGATAGTAAAATGAACTATCCGTATTATCCGGATAGTAAATTCGGGCGGATAATTGCATGCCCTACTTGCACCTATAATGTGACGTTATGATGTACGTATTCTTAATAGCGGCTACAAACTCACGCCGAGAACCCCCGAGAACACCCGAGAAGCGTGAATGTGATCGGTTTCTCGCAGTCTCGTTCTCGGGCTCGCCTGTGCTCGGATCGGTGTCGGTATTTTTGCTCGCTTCAAAGGGTTTCTCGGGCGAGAAAAGAGAACCGTATTCACATTCTCGTTCGGTCTCAGTGGGACCGTTGTGTGTTTTTGTATTTAAAATTTACATTTCTAGTTAAAATTATCTACTGTCTGTGGTTACCAATTATTATTATTATTTTAGTACTTATATTAATTTATTTCTTATTTTAGTATTCACAAGATTATAGTATATTTGCACACAAAACCAAAGCCGCTGCACTGACGTCCATTCCGGATGACGATCGAGGATGCGAATGAGAAGGTCGCATGAGTGTAGATGCTTTCTCGGTTCTCGCGCAAATTCGCGGCAAGATTTCTCTTCGAGACTTCTCGCGTGAGTCTGTTGGCGGTATAACAATTAGGCTTACGTCATTATTATGCGTCTCTTTCAGTGATATTGCCTATGAAACACTGCAAAACAGTGAATATCTGTACTCGTATAATTTGTGTACAAAGTGTTTAAAATATGAATAAACAAAGTGCATTTATTAATGAAGAAAGTCACGAAAAAATTGTGAAAGAAAATGAGTTATTACTCTATATACATTCATTTTATTATTATTATCACAAATGCAGTATTATTTTTTGTTTTGTTAATTTAAGTATATATAATGATATGCAATAGCTTTACCGCGGCAGTCTCCGAGTGCCACACGTCTTTTTTTTATTTATTTATTTGAAAAGGCCAAACTTCAATAGGTACTTCTCTGTAATTGTTGTATCTGTATTTTATTATATTCCGTATATTCTGTATAGGTATCCCACAATCAACCCAACTACTTCAGCCTATCCGAAAATAAAAAATATGTCTTGTTGAATCTTCAATTAACATTTTTGTTTACCGGCTTTCCAATAGCTTCACTTCCAGGCCATAAATAAGACGTCCTAACACTACCCCATTGTGTTGGGAACAAAAGCGGGTCAAGGTTCAGCCATTTTAACAAGCATCCGTTCCAGGCGTAATGTTAAGAATGGTTTCGTTCTAACGAGCGCGCACAATGGCGTCTCGGGTGCAACACATTCTTGTAGTTCCTTCACAATGCTTGGTTGCGTTCCGCGGTGCACGGTGGCGCGACCCGGTACGTTTGTACAATGCCACAAACTTATCTGACCCGGTAAGGGGGGCGCTACTGTCTTTGGCTTTGTGTGACAACAGTATAACATTTGCATTAGTTCCAATTTTGGCCACCGGGTCAGATAAGTTTGTGGCACTGTACAATGCGACTGCATTCGACGCCTGTTTTTGCACGGCTCTTGAACGGTGGACTGCGGCCAAATGGGTCAAAGCCAATGAACGAGTTTTGTATGCAGAAAAGTTAAATGTTGGCTCTGAAATCTTTTGTCAAATTTAACTACTTCGATACAAGTTCACGTAGGTGTTTGGGTGTTTTTAAGTATGACTCAGTTATGTAAACTGAGCCTAAGTTGTTCCGGTTAAAGTTCTCGGAACTAAATTATAGTGACTTATTTGTGAATAGATTTTCCTGCGGTTTCATCCGTATTGGAATACGAACAAGTAAATAAATACCTTTGCAATAGCTCAAGCGAACGTTCAGAACCTGTTTTCGGAATAAAAACTGAATATTTAGCGTAAAAAGTACAGGCTTAGTTTCCCACTTTTTTAATCTTAGTAGAGAAGTATCGATTAATACCTATACGAATATAGTATGCCTATTGTATGCCTATTTCCTAAACTAAATTATTTCCCAAGATTGCTTTATGTTTGTACACATTCGGTAAGCTACACAAACTGTTGATAATTTATCCACTCAAATACCTAATATCGCTGTATCATTGTAATAAACATTGAAACGTATAAATAAATTCAGAGAATTTTGTCCTGCGTACACTTCGCGAGTTTGTTACCTATGCCGTGTACAGCAAGATCTCATTTAAGGTGATACTACAGAGCTGAATCATCGGAATTAATCGGCGAGTTAGGTAATCCAAGTCACCTTTGTCAAGTCTAGTTTGCATTCTTATACCAAAGTAAATTGTAAATCAATGCAATCTCGAGTCATTGGTATTCCGTTCGCGTCACAATAACAATAAAATACGCCATGTAGATTAACTGTTGAAGACCGATTATAGATTTGTCGAGCTCGATGCAAAACAATTGCCTCATTCGATTCATGCTGTGTTGTCCATTCTAAGATGCATGTGGTCAATTGTGGAACGGCACTTCAATCGAATGATTCGATTTGGTTGGGAAGTGAAAGTATATAGAGTTAAATTTTACATGTTTCGAGTTTCTAATTCTATGTTTTTGTGCTGTCTGATGGAAATATCAAACTATTCGTATTTACATAGATACTACTGCCCACGACTTGGTTTTCGTGGGAGCTTTTCCCGCTTAAAGTCCGGTATCGTGAAAATTCCGGTGTAAAAAGTAGCTTAATTGCCCTAAAATGTATTTTAATCTAAGGCGAAAATGCCATAT
The DNA here is from genome assembly GCA_905404135.1 of Hesperia comma. Lineage (NCBI taxonomy): Eukaryota > Metazoa > Arthropoda > Insecta > Lepidoptera > Hesperiidae > Hesperia > Hesperia comma. The sequence goes on along the minus strand of FR990014.1, from coordinate 19,729,430 downwards.
AATCCTGAAAACTAATTTTCTTACTGACTACTTTAAAATTGATAAAATTTCAACTCAATTATAGAGAGTTTACCTCCTCGGGGGAGGAATACGATAAAATCTGTTCTTGCTGGAACGCTATCTCCGTGCCAAAAATCGTCAAAAGATTTTCGGCAGCCATAAACCAGTTACATTTTTATTATAATAGTATAGTCAGATAGATAAATATATATGTGAGCCTTATTTAACGTCAGCTGTAAATTAGGTGGCTGAAGTATGTATTTCGTCACCGCTTTAAATAACGCGTTGTGGCGCTTCCCGTTTCGGCGTCGAATCGTCACTAATGAGCCAATCTCGTGGTTGAGGCTGTTCGGTCCGATCCCAAAATTCAAGCACATTATAGGTATTAGTTGCTTAACATTTGGAAATTGCAATAACATCTCTACTCGTTCCTATACTTGAGTCGCCAAGAATATTACAATGAACCATAGTCAACAGGAGCGGAAAAGTGCCATTTTTGAGGGTTGCCATTAAAAAGAATTGCATATCGAACGCTAACGGAGTGTAACTGCATTGTACCGAACACCTGCAAGATTATTTTGCAAACTCCATTTCGTCGCTCTACCTCCGTCGTCGTCATACTGCGGCCCGCAGTAGCATCTTTGAAGCGACTGAGGGTGACCAAAATCGTAGAGGGGTGCTGATACAGTTAGCAGCAGACCTGATGGTGCCAATACTGCCAATATAAAGGACCCTTGTACGACACTTGGCCAGAAAATTGTGACAACAGTTGCTTTACCTTTTAAGATTCCTTTTTAATGAACTTGAGGTTGTAATTACCCTTCCGCTGCCACCCATGAGTACAATGGCCCACTCTGAACAAGGGTCCGTCCAAGGGCTAGTCCAGTTAAAAGAGGGTGTTATTAAAGACGTTTAGTTTGTTAGCTTCGGTAGAAATTATATGTCCCCCCTAAAACGTAACACGAATAGCGATGCCTTGCGACTTGCGACAAAACGCAGCGTATTAAACTTACATACAAAAAATAATTTTCACAGTAGTCCTATAATGTTATTAAGGTTATTATTTTTATTGGTTAAAAATTAACATATTATGTTAAGGTTGTTCGACAATCAACACACGAGGCAATAAAGAAGTTGTCACTCGATTGTTCTCCCACGCGCCCGCCCACGCGTGGGGGAAGGTTGAATGAAAGCGCGTGTATGGAGACGGACACGAATGTTAATAAAATGCCGTTTTGTTACAACATTTTCATTCTACTTAGGTACTATTCACTGTGTAGTATCCGAGCGACGTAGGTACTCGGTTTTCTTCATATTTTCTCGTGATGGTAGCGCACTGTTTAGGTCATTAGTTATTATTGTTTTCGATATTTTTTTTTGTAGGTATGTCAACAGATCATTAATAAAACCTAAAATCTGTAGGTACCTATGTTATGAAAACCATAAAACACTGAGCCTTCTTATCTGAAACTAAAACGTTTCCTATATACTCGTACATTAATTAATACCTACATCTTTCAATAATAAACAGTTCTCAACGTATAAATTACACTTCATACCCAATATTGAATATGTTGCCCGTGTGAAATGTTATTAAGGGATTAGGGTTTACGCAGTGGACTGAACAAGCAGCTCACAGCTTATCAGCTCATTGCATTTGTATAATCTCATTGCGTCGGAAACACTATGGACAAGACAAGCTATTAGTCGTGTACTATACAATACAGGGGTTATTCTCAGAGTACTCCGTTCTTTTGTTCTCAAAAAATTTAAATCTCTAACATTGATTCTCAAAATACTCCGAAAAAATTTTAATAAAATTAAATACCTATTTTTAATTCTCATCCTCCTCCGCAAGGTGTTACGTTTATTCTCAATATCCTCCGACGGTCATTTTCGTCAATTCTCATTCTCCTCCGCGCTTTAAAAATACAGTCAGATGAAAAATAACTACTACTCAGCAATATTAAATTATTTTATTATTTTCTATGGGCGCTTACCTAAATATGCAATCATTCCATTATTAGGTAGTCATTATTGTTGTAAAAAATAATAGCAAACCCTAGTGCTACAGAGACAGAGAACATGGCGTGCTTTAATGTTTCACTAATGATCTTGGGTCTCCGAGGTCAAACTGACCAATAGGGTTATAGTTTTATCTCAGGTACCTGGGACTCTAAGTAAAATGCACTTTTTAATCCCTATTAGCGATGTCTATGTTATGTTCATTATAAGTCGGTAGTCGAAGTGAATTAGTCTCCTTCTTATGTTTACTTAAAAAAACCATGAATATGGAAAATTTCAGTGAAAGTGAAGGTGCTGGAGTTACAAGCTTTAATTTTTTGGACGGAAAACGTAAGTAACTGATTAATATAAATTATTATTAATTAAAACGCTGGCAGATCGGCGGCGGTAAACAGCATTCTGCTTGAATGCGCCCTTATTGTTGATTAATTTTTAATGTTTAATTGTTGATTTTTGTTTATTCTTAATTCAGACTGATTCGATTATAATTATATATATTTCACTTTTATATTCTGAGGTTGATTTTTAATGTTTCATTGTTGATTTTTGTTTAGTCTTAATTCAGACTGATTATTTTATACATATTTTTCACTTTTATATTTTGAGGTTTATTTTTAATGTTTCGTTGTTGATTTTTGTTTACTCTTAATTCAGACTGATTCAAACATACATGTTATATACTAATATAAGACATAATGAATCAAAATGACTGGATTTTATTTAGATTTTCCACTTGCTAAAACTTGCCAAAGACACTTGCTTCTGACTGTACCGTTCGTAAATATTCGGAGTAGTTTGAGAATGGATGTATGGGTTATTTATTTTTCACAAATTAAGGGACGGAGTATTTTGAGAATGAATTTGAATTGCCTCGGAGTCAAGTGCGAGTCGATTCTTAAATCATTTTTTTTCGCGGAGGAAACTGAGAACTATTTTCGGAGTACTTTGAGAATAAGCCAATACAGGGTGTAGGCGTGTGTACTTAGTCGTATTTATATGTATACGACACATAATACACTCACTTTTTTATTTAAATAACCGATAGATAACCACCAAGGTTTTATCCCTACCATTGGTTACCTATGTCATGTTTTTCAATTGAATTGTTTTTAAAATGAATGTAGAGTTATTAAAATGACGAATAATAGAACTATCTAACGGGAGAAATATTAATTTCAAACAGCCATTCAACTCTGTTATGCTTTTGTATTAATACAAAGAGGTATTCTCTCTACAATGAAGGTTACAAAAAACAAAGAAGATATTATATTATGCTTGTACCTACTTTAAAAGTAACTTCAGAATTGCATTACAATAAATAAACTGAAAATATTCAAGTACAAATTCTGATAGCATCACGAATTTTTTACATCACTTATGTTTGTATCACAAATTAATTATCAATTACGACGAAGGAAAACATCTGAAGAAAATCTGAAAAAAAACATTTTCTCAAAAACTGTACACCTGAGAGTTTTCAGTGAAGTTTTCAGAAGGCTTTAGAACTTTGTAGCACAAACTCTTTTTATAGTGAAAGGCGATACGAGCCCACCAGGGAGACAACTGTGGCGTCAGTGTTTAGTACTTTAAAGGATTAAAGGGAACATATAAACCTGAAACCATTACGCCGAATCTATGTAGGGTAAGCAGGACAACTATAAACTTTACAGTGACAGGTTTATAGCATTGTCAAGAATGTACAAATAATAATGCGGTACAATTAGCGCCTGCTGTAATAGTCGGGCAAAAACCGCACGGAAACCTGGTACCTAATCAAGCATGGCGTCCGAATTCCTTTCCGCCCACTTGGATCGCAAATTATGTTACAAAAACGTTTCAATGACGCCCAATCCTATTTTGCATGCGGTGTCGGCCGGTGTCGCAATAACAAGCATTGTTGCATATCGATAATACGTAGATAAGACAATTCTGGCGCGACTCGCGAGTAATGTTTGCGAACACTATCTTAAAGATCTGGAATACAAGCTACACTCGATTTGTACATAATTTAGACTTACAAAAGAGGTCTAACCTAACCAGGGTAATAAAATAGGAAACTAATCAACTTGACACCCTAAAAAATTCTCCAGTCATAAGCAGCAGACACACAACTTATATTAAATAATCTGGAAACCAGGCAGGCTAACCATTCTAATGAACCATTTTCTCAATATTTGTTATTGATTAGGTACTATCTCTAGTAAAACAAAACTTACACAATTACCAAGAGTATTTTAATTAAGGTTGAAATATCAGGCATTTTATAACGCGACATCTTACTTACTTCATCAACAGATTGCTAGATTCAAATCGGTGGCCCTAATTCGGATGTTAATGCGCGGGTGTGGAATTGACCTACCGGCGATAACTTGAGCCTTGCGACCTAAAAAATAAAAGCGGAAATTGATAAAATAATCTGTGAAGGTGGTTACACGCTGCAAGGCGCCACCCACGTGGCTGCTTGACATGCCTGCGCTAATTGCTATGATACGAAAGTAACTGACTGATGTTTCATCACCGACGATCAACGAGTATGAAATCTAGAGAGAACGTCAAGGAAATTGTCAGAACCAGCCCCTATCATTAGCGATAATGTTAATGGAGGACCCTCTGCAATCGGACGAGCCTCCTCAGACTTGTCTCATGGTAAAAAGAACAAAGCTATCATTAATTGTGCTTTCTTTAGTTTTCCTTATGCTTTTAAATTGTAAGGTTTTCCAGCCTGAAGTAGGATTACATTTTGCCAAAATTTCAATTGGATGACTCCTTTCAAAAATATTTAATGCTTAGATACTGACATTAGGTACTTATCTACAGTACCTACTTACCAAAAGTTCATCCCAAAATGTTCTCTGACATCCTGAAACATTGAAGTTTTTGTTAAATTTATGTATTGAAAATTGCACTAAAGTCCGAAAGTGGTGTTTTTTGTGTTTAGCAAATAAGCATAAATATTATTTCTTCTCCTCCAACCCCACCCTACTACGGTTGAGAAACTGCATGTTCTTGCGATATTTTATGTTTCACCTTTAGGCCCTCATGCATTTTACACCAATTAACATAATAAACGGGTCCAGCAAACTGCCATTAAAGCCGAACAGTGATAATATCTTGTGTTTTTACTTTACGTCGGATATCATTCTCGATTACCTTTTGATTGCGAGATGCGCGGACTTTCTACGTCTGATAGTACGGTGAAAAACACCAATTTAATTTTGGCATAGTTTCTACCCATTAGTGGCCCAATATTGATTACCTAAGATGATAATATAACGGTGAAGGACTGAAGGTAGATGCCGGAGAGTTCGAAAACTCAAAGGTGTGTGAAGTCCAATCCGCACTTGGCTAGTGTGGTGGACTGTGACCTTAACCTTCTCATTCTGAGATGCTCCATGCTCGATAGTCAGTCATGATGGATGAGATGAGGATGATGACTAATCACGGTTTCTCTTCATCATTGAGATGACGTAGGTCCTAAAACATACTTACCAACTAAAACACGCTGCTCCACTAAGGACTTGTAGAGGAGGTAATGTCTAACTAAAGCTTTGAAAGTTTTTATGCCACTCGAAAGCCTCCGACATGGATTAACAACTGCTTTCTATTGACAATAATGGGGACCGATGATGGCTCAACGTGTTCGCCGAAGCATGGAGACGCGGTCGGTCACTCATCCCGTAATCAGTCAATCACTTAATTCACATGCAACATCGCGCCTGTAGTAGGAATAGTACCGTTTTGCATCGCTCCGTAAACAAAAATCAAATTAATTGTTAAAACAAGTGTTTGTGATAATATGTAGTTATATCCATGTAAAGTGACAATTTTCTGATGAAGATCGCATAAAATTTTGACTTCATAAGCAGTGATTTTGTGATTAAATTGGTTTCTAAAACTGATAAAGTGTTGAAGATAAAGTTTGAGTGGGTAGTGTGGTATCGTTAACAAACTATAACCCTGTGTCTACCTACATTAACAACTTTAATACAGATTATAACCAGTTCACTATTTTCACGCTCCATTCGATCGGTCAGCTGGCGCAGTGTGCATATACGCGAACGCAAAGCTTACTCGACGGTGTCGGGTTCGATCCTGAGGTCATTTTACTTTTTCCGTTCATACTTTTTGTTTTTCCTTAATCATATTTTCATTAAATAAAAAAAGTTATGCCACTAAAACGCACACCGCCAAAAACTGACTCACCGGCCGTCTTCAAGACCCCTATACAACACGCGGCATCAGACTCAAATATAGCGGTTTCATCATCTCCTCAGTACGATACTGAATCAGCCCAGTTGTCTGCGTCGCTACAAAATATTACTCGCAACACTAAGCGTAAGCGACCAGACACTCAAACAGACTTCAGCAAAAATGAAATTCTAGAGCTATTCAGCATCTTAAAAGAGGAACAAGACACGAAATTTTCTGCTGTTCTTAACTCCATAAATGAAGTCAAAAATGCTGTTGAGTCAATGTCGCAGAGATATGACGAAGTCTTGCAGAAACTAAATAAATTGGAAGTGGAAAAAGAACGTCAAGATAGTAGAATCTGTTACCTTGAAAATAAAGTTGAGTTCCTCGAGCGTGAGTCCTTAAGGACGAAAATTGAAATACGTAACATCCCTCAATCTCCTTCGGAAACCAAAGAGGATCTTATTAATATCGTAAACAAAACTGGTGAAGCGCTGGATGTCCCCTTACATGTGTCTGATATAAAAGACATCTATCGAGTTGGGTCTAAATCTTCAAACAGAGCAATAAGAGTTGACGTTTCAACTGTGTTAAACAGGGACAAGCTTATTAACTCCTACAAAAAATATAATCGGGATCACAAAGACAACAAACTTGGTACTCAACAACTAAACCTCGGCGGTCAGAATAAACCTGTATACATCTCCGAATCCCTGACCCAAAAAGATAAAAGGCTGTTTTACCTGGCTCGACAACTCACTAAGGAGAAGCAGTACGCCTTCTGCTGGACCTCACGCAACAAAATATTAATAAAAAAAACGGAAGGCTCTGACCCCATACGTATTGCATCAGAAAGTGATCTAGAAAACCTTCAACGTCTTTGAAAATCTATTTACTAAATCCATGTAATAATAATATAATAAGCTGTATTTTTTGTTAGACTAAGATTTGATTAGATATGTTATTGCATACCTATACCTACTGCATGAAGTAAATGTAATATACATACATATTTTATAAAGTATAGTAAGTAGTAATAGTCTATTATATAAGCAAACAAATTGTTTCAGTTAATAATACTTAATAGTTTTTTTTTTTTTTTGTAAAGTTTTAATGTTAGATTGATTCTGTAAACTCGTTTTATACCACTTCATATCTATTTCCTCGTATTATTAAGATATATTATTATGTAATAATCATTCTATTCACACACACAGCACAAATTCACACACATATGTATATACAACAAACAACAACATAAAATATAAATAAACACACCACAAATATACAGTCACCATACACCCATACACCTAAAATAAGGCAATTCTAGTATTAAGACATACATAAGACTGTTTTAACTTACTAAAATGAAGTGCCCTACATGTGCACAACAATAGATATAATATACCTAACTGATATTTCAAACCAATTATAATAACATTAAAAGTACTAAAATACTTAAAATAAAAATAAATGCTTAATACCTACCTGTTAAACACATAATTATAGTTACCAAATTAATCTCGCGCTGTACATCTGGCTATAAAACATTAAACATAACATCTAAATTAAACATAAGTATAAATATATTACGCAGCATAAATAGTGTAGAACACTGATAAAACATCACTTTAGTGGATCTATACTTTATATCTACTTGATTTTAGATATAGTAATAATCATACTAATATAATATATATTTAAATTGAAATTGACAACGCTTACCTTGCCATCTGCCCAGTACAACCTTACAATCTAATCATGGCCAATTTTAGTAACATAATTATTGATTCTGAAATTGATTCAATTGATATATCTAAATCCCTTAATCTGTGTGCCCCAGAAAGATGTTTTCACTATCTAAGGCACCATGGAAAAAACACACTGTATACATTTCATCTGAACATAAGGAGTATTTATAAAAATTCTGATGATCTGAGTTTGCTACTGTCACAAATTAATATCCAATACCAGCTCATTGTCCTTACAGAATGTTGGCTGAACACGTCTCACCAGATACCTTACATTCCAAACTACAAAATTCATTCATCTACAAAGCTACAAAATCAAAATGATGGCATTGTAATATACACAAGACAAAACATAAATTGCAATATTACAGAACCTGCATTCCAGGATGGTAGTTGTCTTATTTCTACTTTTGGAAATAACTTAGCCATAATATCCATATACAGGTCCCCATCATTTAACAAAAATGAGAACTTCGATAACTTTTTTAACAGTTTAAACGTCATCCTGTCGAATCTAAAAGCATTTCCTAACATAGCTATAATAGGAGACATAAACATAGATATAAAAATGGGGAATTGGGACAGACATGCTAACGAATATCTAACTCTTCTGGCTAGCCACGGACTTCTACCAGCGCATTCCTTTAGCACCAGAAATGACAGCTGCCTAGACCACGTAATTATGAAAACCAATCAAATGGTAACTACTCTAACTATCGCTTCGGGTATAACGGACCATCTACCCATCATGTTTGCTATTGACTTGGGCAAAAATCGGAATTGTAAGCCTAACATATATCGCACCCGATTAAATTATGAACATATAGTTGACTCACTTTCCAGGACTGATTTTACCCAAATTCTCTGCTGTGAAGATGCTAATTTAGCCACTAACATGTTCATTAATATCTTAATGTCAGCTATAAGGACACACACGCTGCTGTTAAAAACCCCTCGAAGGCAACGAAATATTAAGCCTTGGGTTACCCCAGGCCTCCTTAAATGCATCCGTAATCGCGACAAAATGCATTTAAAACTAAAAAATCAGCCTGATAACGAAATACTTAAAACTACTTATTCGAGATATCGAAATTACTGTAATACTCTTATTCGAAAATTAAAATCTCTTTACGAAAAGAACGAACTTGTCAAACATAAAAATAACCCCAAGGCGACTTGGAGATTGATCAAAACGATTACGAATACACAACGTGAGGTAACCCATGCAGATGAACTACTAAAAACTGAGAATGATCCAATACAGTCTGTAAATGTTGTGAATAAATTTTTTGCACAAATTGGCAGCAGTTTAGCAAGTAAAATTATATCTAATAACACACATTCACTTCCAGAGTTCCGAAACACTACTCCTTCACAATGCAATTCCCTTGTTATCCTTGAAGTGGATAATTCTGACATAGATAGCATAATACTTAATTTAAAAAGCGATTGTTCTGTGGGCTGGGACGGAATATCTGCAGTACTACTCAAGCAATCATGTAAAATAGTGGTCCCCATAATAACTCACATTTGCAACCTCGCAATACGAAACGGTGTTTTCCCAAAGGCGCTAAAGAAAGCAATAGTCACACCGATACATAAGAGTGGAGATAGAAACAGTGTCACAAACTATAGGCCCATTTCGGTTTTGACTAGTCTCTCAAAAATACTCGAACGTGTTCTCAATAATAGTCTTAAAGGATTTTTAAAAGCTAATAACTTAATTTCTACTAACCAATATGGATTTAGGCGTGGATTGTGTACAGAAGACGCTTTGCTGAAGTTGACAAGTACTGTTAGTAAAAATTTAGATGACAAATATAAATGCATAGGCATATTCCTCGACCTCAGTAAGGCCTTCGATACTGTTTCTACCTCTAGACTTCTAAACAAACTGGAACACATTGGAGTGCGAGGTAATGCTCTAAAAATTTTTACTGATTACTTATCAGAACGTAGACAGTCTGTAAAAATATTAGACTCCATTAGTGAGGAGGAGGAACTATCATATGGAGTTCCACAAGGCAGTGTCCTCGGTCCCACCCTTTTCCAAATTTATATTAATCAGTTATGCCAACTAAATTTACCAAATTGTGAAATAATTGCTTATGCCGACGACACTGCCCTCATACTTTATGACACGAATTGGATAGACCTCCGTAGCAATACTGAACGTTGTCTTCGTACAGTCATGTCTTGGTTGAACCAAAATTTGTTGACAATGAATGTAGACAAAACTAAATTTATAATATTTTCTCCTAAAGCAGACCCAAACCTCAGGATTAAAATAATAGCACATACATGTGTGACTTCATTAACAGACTGTGAATGTGGTGAAATAAGGCGTTCAAATACAATTAAATATTTAGGTGTTGAATTGGATGAGAGATTAAGTTGGCGAACGCATATCCATACTCTGGCTGGAAGGGTTAGAAAAATCGTCTACATTTTTAAAAAGTTACGACATTCAGCTGATGCCAAGACACTCAATTTAGTGTATACCAGTTTGTGTGAATCAATTATTTCATACTGCATACCTGCGTGGGGTGGAGCAGCTAAAACCATACTTAAAGAGTTAGAAATCGCACAAAGGGCTGTTCTAAAAGTAAAAAATTTTAAACCATTTAGGTATCCTACATCTTCCCTTTATTCTGAATGTCATGTGCTTACAGTTAGGCAGCTTTTTATTTTGCGTGCAATACTACGTAAGCACCCCACGGTCTCCTGTGCCCTAACTAATATAAGCGCTTGTGACATAAGCAGACGTAGACCGATTCCTCCTTGCCCTGCTGTCAAACACCGAACTGTATTTGCTAGCAGACACTTTCACGTAATAAATGCGAAAATCTATAATAAAATACATAAAAATGTAGACATAGTAACCTTATCAAAGCACGATCTTAAAGCTAAACTTAAAAACTATCTACTTAGTATAGATTATGAAAACACAGAAAAGATTATCATATAAAATAAAAACTATTACTACATCAGCCTCTACTTTTACTTGCACGCGCGCACACATACACGCACGCACGCACGCACGCACGCACGCACACACGCACGCACGCATGCACGCATGTAATCACGCACGCAAACATACACATGTTTAGATACTCATTGAAGAGCATAAACCTAATTTCATTATGCTACAAAAATGTATGCAGAACGATTTTACTACCACCTAAGTACAAATAAAAACTACTACCGGTTAAGTACCACCTACGTTATAACTATACCTGTGTGTGACGGAGAAGCGCTGATTCCTGAGATACAAGTCAAATAATGACTTAGTTCAGGAGACAGAGTGACCCCTTCATTATCATAAGGTTGAGTGAATTTTAACGGAATGTACCTTTTGTATACTATGTATGTTTTTAATTGCTCAAATAAATTATTATTATTATTATTATTATTACTTATGATCGACACAAGCCATCGAGTAGGCACAACAATCGTATATAAATTTACCCTGTTCCCCAAAATACAAAATATGGGCTCTCCCGAACCCTTCGTTCAAGGTCATTACGCCAATAGGCAACGTAAATCTCCACAAATTCGCTATCAAAAGACAGTAAGCAATAAGTCTTATGTCAAACAATGGCGCCTTCTCCAATTACTAACTCCAATAAAGCAAATTGTCACGACTGCAGAATAGGCCATTATTTGGTTGTTACGAAAAGAATCTCACATTCGTCGAGTAATTTGTATGTGTTACCGGTCAATAGAAATGTAAATGTGACTACTCATACTTGTCTTTATTGTGTAATTCGATGGTTATTACATGACTTAATCAAATTTAAATTGCATAAGTGAATAAATATGTAATTGGTGTTGTATTAGTTTAAGTATAGAAAACATATTAAGTAGGTAGGTATATCAAGTTGTTAGAAGCCAAGCGATGCAATTTCATCGATGCGGCTTTGTTTATCATCTTGGTATCACCTGCTAGTAATCAAACGGGGCAAGTTTAGCGCACATTGAAAATTGTAATTGTAGTTGCTGAACTTTATAATAGGTATTATAATTATGTTATCCCGCAAAAACTATTGCGTGGTGACACGAGTCTACCATTAAATAAAATTGTTCGAATTTTTCTTGTATACTTTCTTGCTTCCTGGAGTTCTGAAATTATTCCGTGCTTGTATATTAATGTAGTGTGTAGTGCGTGTCTTGCGCCAAATCAGAGTTGAAATCGTTGAAGTAGTGCTGTTATGCTGGGTCTACATTAGCGGGCTACGGCGAATATTCGAGTTAACGCGATGAATGTGGCCGGGTACATCGTGTCATCGCGTAGTATTCGGGCGAAGACGATGTAGTATCGGGGAGCTGTCGGTAAACTGGCGCGGATCAAAGGGATTTGTCGCGACAATATTCGCTTGAGTGGCTACACCTACGTCAATTCAGTGTTTTCCAGAATTTGAAGCAAGACGGACGTGTCTGTATTTTTTGTACACTATGGAGTGGAGTAACGAAAAAATGTTAAGAGTTCATTCAATTTTATGAAACGGAGAGTATCATAATTATATTATATGGAATCCTAGTGACCCTGACCATAAAAAGAAACACTTGGTGCATGATGCGTCGATTCGAATTAAAAATAAGCCCAGTTGGCCTACCACAGAAGAAGAAATGAAGAAGAAAGAAGATTCATTGATGGCATACTACAGAGCCCATCTCAATAAAATTAAGAAATCGATTCAGTCAGGAGCAGGATTCAGTCAGTCTGGTGCACAGGAGTCAGCACAATCCGGCACGATTAATCGCGTGAACTCGACACGAATCTTTGTCCGCCTTAATGTAGACAAGAGCATCGCCTATGCCCGAACACGATGTTTTTGTCGCGCCAACACGATAAGAATCTTCGCCCGCTAATGTAGACCCAGCATTATTGATTCTGGTATGGCATTGTGTCCGAAGGCCGTCTATCCCTAGTTATGTTTAACAATTATAGCTGAGCGTATCTGTAGACTTGTTATCTAGACGCTCGCTATCGCCGGATATCCGCCACTTGTCAGCGCCGATCGATCCGGGTGGTAAATCGACGTGACTCGCACTTTACCTTAATGTTATCTGTTCCATCCATCAGTCTGTTAAACCTGACGCTAGCTTCTCCTAATCCTTCGTTTTTCTGTTCTCTTGGTTTGAGACATGAAATAAAGTAAGTACAGTAAATTCTGATGTCGTCGGTCTTATTACTAAACTAGCGACCCGCCGCGGCTTCGCACGGGTGCAATAACTATTAAATAGATGTTATTCTTATTATACATATAAACCTTCCTATTTAATCACTCTATCTATTAAAAAAACGCATCAAAATCCGTTGCGTAGTTTTAAAGATTTAAGGACATAAAGGGACAGAGAAAGCGACTTTGTTTTATACTATGTAGTGAAGCGCGTTCTCACTCAGACCATCTCTTACTGAAAATAATAAACTAAACAGGTAAGAGCATGTACAGAAAATAAAAGTGTAGTAGGTTTCTAAACTTCAGTAGAAGAAAAATAAGTATTTTAGATTTGTTATATGTAAAGGATATAAGTAGGAAGAGAAATAAGTTTTAATAGGAACGTAGAACATGTGTACGATGGTACTAATATTCTTGTAAGGTCTGCTTCCAAGAAGAGTAAGCAGAATAAGCAGAGTGATAGACTGCATTATTGAGGTGTTCAGACTTCAGACGTATTCATTTGGATAGAACTGCCCGCGGTAGAACAGTTCTAAATTGTAATGATGACTACTGATGTGACTGATGCATAACTATATCTTTCAACCAAGTTCTTCCGCCTATATAAATCATGTGACGCCTATTCTTTGGGAACAGGATCCGGGTGCCCAACGACTAAAATAGATAGAATTCCAGTAAACATTATACTACAGACAAACCCGCATAATGTTCTATTATGCTAATATAATACAAGAAGTTGGCAGCCGGTGCTTGTAATATGTAAGGTGCAGGATACGGTCTCTGTTTTATATTAAATTTATTTTTAATATTATAGTAGTTCCCTGATATCCATTTTGCTGTGCATTTTTTGTAACAGACAGATTCAACCAATAATAATTATTATTGTTATTGATATATAGCTGTTCCCTGTTGAATCTAAGGATCTATAAATCTTTAATGAAATTAGTTGGTAAAGTTGCTAAAGGTTTTTACAGTAGATTTCTGATAGATGGAAATCAATTAGAAACGGCTATCAGTGAAAAACATAATTATTCATGTCAGATTGCAACACCGGTAACAATTCTGGTGTTGCATGCTCAACTCACTGTACACCTCAATTAACTGTAGATATCTGCCGAAGAAACCCAAGATCGGGTGGGGTATTAAAGCTAGGTCTGAGTCTCATCACTGTAATTTTTATCACGTGTAAGCGCTAAACTGGTGCGAGCAATGATGTCCAGCCAGACAATTCGTTAACGGGTACACTGGCGCACTGCGCCACCCTGTGTCTATGTAATGGTATAATGGTATAGGTATCGGGGTTGTGTAACAGTATTACCTACATTAAGTGGCCAGTGAATTTTGTATGTGATCTGTTATTTTCGCTAGCCCCTAACGCTTACTTACGTCACGGGAAGAAAATATTGACGTAAAGCTCTCTATTATTTTACTAAAGACCGTGAGAACCGATTTATTTATAGACATGAATGGGCATAAACATTTTATTATACCTAGTATCAAAAATAACGACGACTTCGTAATGTTTATACCATGCAAATTTACATTGAAATATACATACTTATCTCTTTTCGATGCAAATTTTCAAAACTAGTAAAACCTCATTCTTTCAACTTGATAATTTACATCATATAACTGGCTCTCGGCAATTAATGCACACATGCGTGCGTGCATTTGAACTGATTCGATATTATGAATGAAAAATTTTTGACGTCTTCTGGATTTTAAAGCCAAATCATCTACAGTCGTACAAGAATCTTTTGGCGCGTGGATGACGTGTGGGTGACACAGACAGTGCCTTACAGTTTGCGTTACCTGTAAGGCGCTGTCTCTTCATGTCAGCCACGCACCAAAAGATCCTTGTACGACAATATTTGGCTACCCTTGACTTGACCTGTTTGTATTTAAATGAATGAATTTTGTATGTAAAGCGAACGTTTCAATTATTACATGTTCTCCAAATATACCAAACTATTGAACATTTTGCAGTAGCATTGTTATTATTATGAACACAAGTTATATAAGGTAATGCGCAGTAGTCATTTATTAAAAGAATTCAGTCACTTTATTTTATCCAATGAAACTAATAACTTGACAAAAGTAATATCCATCCACATTCCTCAGTCGGTTCCATCATTTTTGTACACTAGTAATTCAATATCACTAGCTATTATAAATTATAGTTTTTGATTCCGTCTCTCGGGGAAAATAAAGGCGGAAAATTTCTCTTTTAAACAATGCAATATTAACTTTAAGTAAGTGCTGAAATCTTAATTACACGTTCTACATTTGGCTTCTTGAGTTAAATCCGCTCTGAAGACAATAACATTGCGATGAAAGATTTCATTGTAATGAAATCTACAAGAGAGAGGTTTCAGCCGTATGAAATGTCTGTTTAAAGTAATGATATTGCATAAATATTAAAGGTGCGGCCCTTTTTGGCAACTATAATATTTTAATGTTGATTAAAATTTTGAATATATCTTAATAGCTGGGGAGCCCAAGAGGGGATTCTTGGATTCACTCGAGCGCGTCAGATTAAGGTACAGGAGGTACCTGGCACCCAGTTAAGTAGCTCCACCAAATATGAGCCCCATATATGAGGCCGCGCCTATAGAATAAAGGATCAGATTAGTAAAAAAAAATTGATCATCAGACATTCTCGAGCGCGTCAGATTAAGGTACGGTGAGTTAATTACACGCTAAAAAGTGTGTATTCCACTAATCTGACAATTTGAGAATGACGCAATGAAAGGGGAGGGCTACAAAGTTGTTAAAAAAAAACGCCATCTTGACATTCTCGAGCGTGGCTAATTTTTTATTTATTTTGAAGGAAATGATTCAAGGATAACGAAAAATATATAATCTGACGATTTATAAGAGCCGAAATAACAAAAATTCGTCATTAAAGTTTAATGTTCAAAATCGATAAGTAGAGATAAATCAAAAAGTACCGGTCAGATTTCGCTCAAATTTATACGAAAACATACGACGAGCTTTCGATTAAAAAAAAGGATGAAAGGATGAAAATTAAAATTCTCAGTAAAAAGTTATGAGGTAGCGACCATAAACACACATTATTAAAAATAACTCAAAAACTGCCCATTAGAGGTCGCTCAAATTTATACTGTATCACAAGACACGCACCAGCTTCCGAATAAAATAAGAATTATAAAAATCGGAACACCCAGTCAAAAGTTATGAGGCAACTACCATAAATCCAATACACATTATTATGAATAACTCAAAAACTATCTTCAAGAAACGTCAAATTAAACGAAAGGTTAATCTCACAAGGAGGTTTTTAACCAATCTTCGGGAGAGTTTAAATAGTTTAAACTGGACTTGATCGATTATCTACCGTTGATCTTAAGAAATAATTCGTGACTAAACTCTGAAGCATAGTTTAAACTATGATTGATATTAAGGCCCTTATATTATGTAAATACAAGTATTCTACTTAAAAACATACACTTCTTTATTAGCATGCTATTTCCTGAGCTTTTCTATAAATGAAGTTCAATGATTTAATTTTTTTTTGGCAGATTAGGGAAATCCCTCTAGATAATCGTCAGATTAAGAGACAGCAAGTCTAGGACATAAAGATGAACCATATATATCTTAATCTGACGCGCTTGAGTATTTCAAAATGGCGATTTTTTTTTTGCATATTAGTATAATGGCTGCGAGTTTGGGTCACATCCAAATCGTCAGATTATTGAATTAGAGCTTTTTTTTGGTGCACTTAACACCCCCTTAGAAAATCTGACGCGCTCGATAAAATTTTTTTTTTTTCATTTTCAACCCTTACGTACGATCACCCCCACCATGCAAACGGTCAGATTAACATACATACATTATTAAAAATACGTAGGCCATTGATGGTATCAATATCTGACGCGCTCGAGTATGTCCATGCGGCAGTTTTTTTTTACATATTTAAAGATCTATAGCCGCTTCCCCCACCGATGAAAAGGTATACATTATATAACATTTTTTTCTCCTTATCATCTAACCTTTGCAACCCAATAGGTCTCTATGACGCTCGAGTAAGTACACATTTAGCATCGTCGGCTCCCCTACCATAATGAATCAAAATGCTGAGTATGTACTATGTACCTAGATGGTGGTGAATTGATTAGTTCCCATTCTGAAGTACAAAGAGAATTTACAGTCATAAATTCGCCTGACCGAGATGTCTAGATCGAGAGAATTGCGGGGCAAAATGGACTCCCGAAACTCTTAGTAGCGTTCGGGAATGAGCGTTTGACGTGAGTGCGTTGTAAACATAATATTTGTTATCCTGCAGTAAAAAAAATATTTCCTTCATTTTATGTAATAATGCGACGATGTCCACTGTATATGGCAAAACTGATTGATAGATTGATTAGGGGTTTAGTACACCTCGTAATATAAAAAGTGATAAAAAGTTTGATAAAAAGTTTGTTTCTTATATCATAAAATTTGATGTCATTTATTCAATAAATTTTACATGAATGATTAACTAATGTTGTTTATTGATACAACAAGTATGAACCGTGTAGTGTAAGGCCGCAGCGGACACCAGGGCCGTATAAGGGCCAGCGACGGGCTCGCTATGATCTATATCTGTTGCGCCCGCGCATACCGCACCGTTTCCTACATACTAATGGCTCTGCGCCGTTTTCAACAGATAATATTATCTTCTATATTCTAAATGTCACATTCCTAACCTTATTCAAAAGCGGGAGTTAAAAATGTATTATAATATTATGTTTTACATGCAATGCAATGCAACTATACTATACCATTCTTGATTATAGAGGATCCTGCTAATGGATTGCTAAGGCAGGTTGCAGTGGGCACTAAAGTGTTCTAATGAAGTAAAATGGTAAAAACGTTTCATATATATATAGCTTTCACTGTTAATAAGTAATGACTAGAATCTAGAGTTGGGACTCTACAAACTCTACCACCATTTTAGTCAAATTGATATGATAGCGTATCATAACTCATTGATATAACTTTGTAACGTTTTTTCGTTGATGTATTTATGTTTTTATTATTTATTAGAATTCGGGCTAGCAATTCTATCAATTAACACACAATAACTTGCTTAAAAACATTACACTGGAGTCATACAAGAAAATACATAATTCATTTCGACGGAATGTCAGATAAAATTAAATGCTACATATTAACTGGACAAATTAATATTTCATGACTATCTTAATCAGTTCATTCACACGATTACTTTAAGCACTTGTTATAAAATAATAGTACATTTTAGTTCATATATTTTTTATGTACCTATACCTGTTTTATAAGGTTTAGATTTAGAGGGTCCGCAATGACGCCAATGACAAAACATGGATCATAAACATAGAATATACCAGACCACTTAAGGAATTTTATGACTTTCATTCACTAGATATGAGATTTTAATTTATGAAAGAGTTAATGCGGTTATAATCTTTGTATCACCAATCACCATTGATCCGATTAACATACATAAAATATACGTCGATTACGAGGTTGTCCAAAGATTTATGAATAAATTTAATATTTTTCCGATTGTGAATTTATTATTAAGAATTTATAGCCAGGGTTCCGGTTTAAAATATTTTTTCGCATCTCTTAAGACTTACTATTTTTCTTGTTTATAAGAAAAATAGAATATTAAGGTGTACCTTAATCTTCTATTTTTTCTTTCTTCCAATTGTAATTGGAAGCCCTCATTTAGATGATAGATGCCTCCCATGAAAACTGTGACACTTCTTCATCTGCTGGATTAACTATTGATAGATTGAGACGAGGAAATATTTTGATGACGAATTCTAACCCGATGATGGTAACCAATTTAAATAAAATACATAGCTCTTCTGCTCGCTCACTAGTTATTTACATAAAAAACAATGTACCTACGTCGGTATTACGTGGTATGATATTAAATAAAACAATGTGTACGTCGTACGTGTTCAATAAGCACTAGGACAAGTTTCAATGTCTAGTAACTAGTTCCTCAGCAATGAGACGGAGGTGGGTGTTAAGGTGATGGACGTCGTTACATTGAGATCTAAACAATCCGCGACGATATAATTATAACTGCTCATCATATACAGCGAATTATTTTTAAGGTCCATATCCTTATATGCAAGACTTAAAATGTTGGTGATGTCCATGGACGACGGCGACTTAACATTCAGTGACGACTGATGCGTCTGCAAGTTTGATGGCTGTTAATTAAAAAAAAACCTGAGCATTTGAGGTGCCTAAGTAACTCGTACGTCGTGAAAAAGTTATTTACCTGTTAGTCTAGCTTACCAAACTTTTAAAAATCAAAGGTGAAACATAAAAAACCGGCCAAGTGCGAGTCGGACTCGCGCACGAAGGGTTCCGTACCATTATGTATACCTAAAAACGCCAAAAAAATCTGGTCTCTTGTATGAAAGCCTCACTTAAATATTTTATTGTTTTATTGTAGCCACATACCTATTAGCCCAACGCCATCTCTTGGACCGAAAGGTAACTAAACTCGCTGAGGCTTCAAAAGTATGAACGCACATTTACCTAAATATTTATTTTATTCTGTTTTTTAGTATTTGTTGTTGTAGCGGCAACAGAAATACATCATCTGTGAAAATTTCAACTGGTTCATGAGATACAGCCTGGTGACAGACGGACGGACGCACAGCGAAGTCTCAGTAATAGGGTCTCGTTTTACCTTTTGGGTACGGAACCCTAAAAAATTGTCTGTTGCAGTATCGGAGGGCTAATTAACCGATGGACTCACCACTCCATTAATTTTAATTATGTTTGCACATGCCAATTTTCCTTATCTAGGCAGTATCATACGTTGTTGGTTCGACTATTCGTTCGCTAAATGTTGACATTGCTTAAATCTGATTACACACAGTACTTAATAGCAAGGTAACATATTCATAAGTATCACGTCATGGCGCTAGGCAGATTACGCTACGCAATAAAACGCCATAACTCAATCTTGTATAATGCTAATACGCTCACAAGGCCGAGTATGTCTCGGGATTGATATTTTTCTATGTTTGCACAACTATTGCGATTCGCGTATACTTATGTCTCTTTTATTCTTTGATGCGTAAGTTTAAAGCGCGGGCTTCTTATTTTAAGGCGCTGTTTTAATAAGATAAGAGGTACGAATGAAAACAAGGTTAACCCGTTCATATTTTGCTATTGCAACGATTATAATTATATTATATTACCAAATAATGAATTAATCGAAAATACTTCAAATTTTTCCATTTCCGTCGGACTTTCTGATTAATTTACCAAATTGTTTGTTGATAACAATCAAGCTTATCAATCGCTACCAAATAAAAAATAAGAAAAATCGGTTTAAGAACAGAGGAGAAAAGATATTGGACTGTTTTGTATACTAAATTTAACAACTTTTACCAGTGTCCCCTTTTAAACGAAGTTTAAAATAAAAAAATTACATTACTACATTTATTTTTAATTTCGTTGTTTTCTATCATCTTGATATATATTTTTTTATTTAAAACCGAT
Source organism: Hesperia comma (assembly GCA_905404135.1). Lineage (NCBI taxonomy): Eukaryota > Metazoa > Arthropoda > Insecta > Lepidoptera > Hesperiidae > Hesperia > Hesperia comma. The sequence goes on along the minus strand of FR990014.1, from coordinate 19,708,759 downwards.
AAAATGTTCACCTGGTAGAATCGCTCAGCGCGTTTAACTTAAAATTCCGTGACAAATCGTCGTCAGAAATGCTAAATGGATGTTTAAACTGATTACGTGTTTCGGTATATTACGAACACGGAAATGTACAACCGTTTACTGCTTTTGATTGACAAGACGTAGAAGGGTTGTACCGTCTAGTAAAAAGGGTCAAATACAATTGAGAAAATAGTTTTTTTTTGTATTTTTTGTCTTGACTACGCTTTGAATAAGATGCTGCTAGTAATAGAAAAGTAATGATAATTTGTAGCGCTAAAAATATCAAAACTTGTATTTTTTTATTAAATTAAATAATATATAAAAGATTGTAAAAGAATCAGGAGCGCATCAAGGAAGAGTTGCCGCCTACGAATACGAAGGAAGAGAGGTAAAAGTGTGTCAAACATCAATGTCCCACCAACTGTTTTAGTGGGTTTTAGTGGGTAAAAATCCCACATAACCCTGTGTCGCTCCCACGGCACCGGGTACCTTTTGAAGGTTTCCCCCTCGTCAAAAAAAAATGGTACGAGTACCTACCAGGGCAACAAGCCGACAAGTCTACAGAGCCCTTATTCTGCTAATTTATAAAGGCTTCAATTGCAGCTCGATTGAATAGTTTGACACATTTTTGACACATACCCCATACAAAATGTGTCAAACAATTCAATTGAGACCCAATTTATCCATTTATAAATTAGCAGAATCGGGGCTCTGTACTGAAATGCTGTAATTGCTCTAAACGAAAAAAGTTCGGTAGCCGTTCCCGATAATATTGCAGCACAGATTTCGCTCCTACAATACTTTTAATTTTCAAAAGCCATCAATTTTATTTATTTTTCTGTTGAACGGATGTAAGCGTCATTAAGCTCATGTTTTGTTTATCTGTTTGAATTGAAAAAAGGAATACCGCTTTTGATCGTTCGTAAACCTAAGTATGGAAACTCCACGTCGTTGCGAGTACCGTTTTTAGACATTACCTCTATTATGAGTTGTTGTAGTAAACGCAAAGGACGTTACTATTGATGCTATCGTGAAAACGAAAACTACAGTACTTGCGGTCATGTTTTACTTACAATTTGGTATTACGAGTCACAAATTTGACAGATGCTATAGTAAATTACGTTACCCGTAGTAGTTACGGCACTCACGCTATTTTCTAAGGTGAAAAGTCACTATCGAAATTAAATGTCATTAAATATTGCTGTATATTTAAACAAAATCATGGCTAGGCACTATTTTGCTTGGCAAATGATTCACGCAACCGAACGCAGAGATGAAAATAATGAAATTTTGAACTTGCGAGATCAACAAAATATTTAGCAACCTTTGATGTTTTAAATGTCTAGATTGAGCGTCGCCCTACAATGAAAACAAAAAAAAAACAAGGCAACATTATCAAGCATGTGTGCGTGCAGACGATGTTTTACCCGTTCGTCTATTGTCTATGTGTGCGTAATGTGTGCGTAATGATATTGTTAGGAGAAGAGTGACGTATTTCCTGTCAGTATGAAGCTATGAAGTCTATATAAGCGTTGGCGAGCTCAGTCTGCGGGCAATTCACGTCGAGTTCACTTGGCAAGGGGAACCACTGCTCGTTTGAATGGTCAAACTAAATATCCTGTCATTTAAATTTGCGTGTAATTAATTGTTAAATGTGATTTTTATTTTGCGTTCACTTCTAGTTGCTAAAAATATAAAAATTGTGGCTAACAGTTAGCCACAATTTTTTGACACGTTTGCGCGGATTCGATGTCCCATCTAGATATTTAAAACATCAAAGTTAGCAACACTTTGACACCACAGTTTGACACTGAATGCGACTGACGCAGAACGCTAATGTAATTAAATTGAAAAGGTACCAAACCGCCATTAATTTCATAATTTAGTCGGGTTATAGAGCATCCATAGACTTGTTTTTTTAATTTCACAAATGTTGGCTCGCTGGCCAGGGTCTCGTTCTATCCTTGTTGACATCATAATAAAAGAATGAGAGAGGTATTACTCATGGATGCCAACATAACGTAACGGAAACTGTACCGTCTCACGTCTTTACGATACCCGCTGTAGTTTCATTTCCAAAACTCATAATGCCACAATTTTTAACTACAGTATTAGACTATTCGATCGTAACCGCTAGAGGCGCTGTACGGATTCTCATACAAATTCTAAACGTTAACTGCAATAGTAACGTCCTTTACGTTTACTACAACTCATAATAGAGGCACAGAAGAAAACCGCGCCCTATACATAGTTGATTGATTAAAATACGCATAACATTAATGTTTTATTTGTTGCGTTAAGTCCCAGTAATTATACTTACTATTCGTTGTAATATAAAGCAAAATAATTTTCATGCTTATCTGCCTAAATAAACAAAATACATAAAGACATTTTATTATCTGAAGGTGTCAGAAAAAATTTGACAAACCATAAAGTCGTCTTCAGGCCGTAATATTCATGTGAATTTACAACTTTAATTTTATGGGTTAACATATTTTATGTTCATATTATGTTATTTATGCTGTTACCTTTAATTTTCCTGCGGTTAATTTTTCTGCTTTATAGGTGCGTTGAATTCAAAGTAGCAATGCAAAGTAGCAAGTTTACTTTGAATTCAACGCATCTATCATACCTGGATAACATTGCGTTCGGTCATGATTTTACTAGCTCAAGGTTCATTTTTACAACCCGAAAATGTCCTTAAAAGTCCTTATGACATAGACAAACACTCGTGTTACATCAACGTGACTCACTACTTGCTTGCTTTGCAAAGATAACAGATGATAACATGAGATTGTTTTAGTAAGAGTTCCTGATACGATGTGAGGCGCCAACTGCGTACAGTAAACCACTTATCGGCTAAATCAACGTCGTGCGTCGTTTACGCTAATGAGGGCTGTAATTGTATACTAATTATGACCATATTGGTCTGAGACGCTGCAGCGAACGGTGCGCAGACTGCAGTTGCACCCTGTACGGTTATCAGGTCCCGTCATCGCAAGCAATTTGCTCTCCACTGATTATCAGGAGACAGTTTGATAAGATTCTGTTTGATAACGCTGACCGTTCCATGAGTGGATCGAACATGTTATTTCAATATTGTAGGTACCTTATTTGTAATATTTACCCGAAAATCAAATTATTAAGCACTTAACAACTCAAATAGGCATAAACCCACTAGATAATAAAATAATGGATGATAACATATTAGCTAAGCTGAAATTCTTATAATTCGCGCCCGGTTAAAATATACCTAATGATTTTTTAAAGTATCTATACCTATTTTGCAACTTTCCTACGTTTACAACAATTTTATTACGCATAGCCACATATTTATTTGTTAAATTCAATAAAGCATTTTTCAAATGATATTCTCAATAGCGAATAACGAAAAGCGTGATTCGGGTCACTCTGCTTAGGTACTTGAAGTATTGGTCAACGAGATGGCGACAAACAAAACGCTTAGTAGGTCGTATTTAGTCCTAAGTATTGATTGGGCATGAATGCTCCAGAAACAGGACAAAACCGCTGTCGTTATTTTAATACAAACAGTAATACCTACCTGTTGGCAAGCGGTCATGGCTCTATAATCGTATTATCTAAACATATTTCTGTATTTCAGAGCTCTGCATTACTCTAAATACTCACCAAAGCACAATAATACTCGAATGTGAAAGTGGAAGGCTGAAAAATATTTAGTCTTAAGATTTTTCACCTTCATATTCGATTGATACAAACCGCAGATCTATTAAGATCTCTGAAGTATTTAACGAGCGCTTGTTTTCGAAGATTATAATCAACGGATTTTGCATCCGCCCACTTCATAATCTTTAGTTTATCAGCACAGTAGCTGTCGTTCAATAATAAGCCCAATGTTATCGCTGATAACGATATCTTTATTGTTCTAACTTATCCATTGTACTGGCAAATATCTCGGGATACTCAAAAACTGGATCCGTACATGAGCCACGGATTATTATGTACATTAGAATTCCTAAGTAGTTAATCAACTATATTGTAATAACCGTAATACTGCTAAGCTCTGATCTCTTACAATATTTTGTTGTTGATTCATATATGGTTCTTAGCGAACAAAACCTGCTCACGTCAAGCTGAAACAATGCCTACCACTGTTGCAATAATCAAGATTACATTTGGAGTTACAAAGTAAGTCGGCATAGAAGTAGATAATCAGCTAACATTAAATTAAATACATATAATATCTGCAAGTCTTCGTAAAACTCCTTGTAGTGTAACTTTGTAGTGAAACTTTAAACTTACAAATAAATATCGAATATCCTATAGTTTTTAATTAGATTTCTCTATGATTGTTATTTCTTGTGCGCACATTGTTCAGGCACGCACTTCAATCCTCTATCTTAATATATATAAATCTCGTGTCACAATGTTGGTCCGCGATGGACTCCTAAACCACTTAACCGATTATAATAAAATTCGCACACCATGTGCAGTTCGATCCAACTTGAGAGATAGGATACTTTAAATCTCAAATTATGGTCGCAATTTTAATTTATTTCTAATTATTTGTCTCTTATTATTTGACAGTCACAATATTATTTGACAGTCACAATTATCTGTTAACTCCAAATGATTCTAACAGATGTCGATACCTTTCGACTGGGTTGAGTAAGTAATCAATAGATGGCGCTGCTATGGTAAATCTAACTTGCACCCGTGCGAAGCCGGGGCGGGTAGCTAGTTGTACAATATACTTAGATATAGATACACGTTACACCTGGCAATAAATATCACAAATGTCCAAGTGACGTGTACACTCAGGTGATTGTAGAGTTAAACACGTTTAGAGTTGGGTGGGAATGAGAACCAATTTCGTAATTCAATGGTTTTTTTTTATAGCCTAGCAGGCAAACGAGCAGACGGGTCACCTGATGGTAAGTGATCACCGTCGCCCATGGACATTGGCATCACCAGGGGCGCAACCAACGCGTTGCCGGCCTCGAAGGAAGCGATAGACCCGCTTCTTGAGGGACCCCATGTCATAGCACTGTGGGAATAAGTTCGATGGTAACCGGTAACAAATTAATGTTAATTAGAAGAGGAGACTCGCACCCAAGATTGGGGCAGCTAAAGTTGAGAGGCATTAGAAATATGTAGTTTTCATCAAGAACCACGAAAATGGCAAACAACGAAGACATGTTCCAATCTTACCGACAATGAATGTTATCATCTTTACACGTGTCACTGTGTCTATGCTCAGTTGCGAATATTATCTAAACTAATTAGAATACAGATAGATATATTTCGAGCAAACAATTGATTTTAAATCGTCCTCGCGTACTATTTATCGTGTCCGAGCGATCCGTGCGCGGCCTTTATTGTCCGACCAATGCATGCTGATGCCCGTTTGTGAATCTCATTATTGTGCCACACGTGTGAGGTACAAAGATAAGGCTGCTAACAAGTAACCAATCTAAATACCATATAGTTTTTGCTTACTGAAGAACTGGTTCTGTGAAACCATGTTTTATCATAAAACAGTCATGTCAAACTATCTCAACCTTCAATATATCTGTTGTTGATTTTTGTAAAGGATGCAGGGCAGGAAGATTATAAAAGGTTGTATGCATTTTTACTGTATTCTAATGGGCATTACAGTATAAATAAATAATTTGTACAAACACCTTATTTAACATCAAGGTTCTATTATTTGGATTATTTCGTTAGGCATGTCTCTTTTTGTCATGATAGTCATTTGACGCTTAAAATTTTAAGTTCTGTCACTAAAACTTATACCTTAAGTTTTTTACTTCTATACTCGGATTTTTAATTAGATTCCAGATTTGACATAAGCTAATGTCACTTTTCAAAATTATGTTGCCAGCTTTTCAATAGTAGTGATTACTCACACGATTACGAACGATGTTTTGATTATTCGATTTTTCTTTACTCGATATGTCTATTAAAATGTGTTTTAATAAAATATAATAAAAATCAGAGAACAATACGGAAAGGTTATTTATTCAAAATTATATAGTAAACGAAAAATATTAAACACCGGCACATAATATATGCTTTTATACTCTGAATTATAATTCGATTCCTCATTGGACATTAGCTACTGTCATTTTGTAAAATAATGATACCACGTCACATAACCTGCTATTAGGTTATATGAACTACAAATTAGATAATACACAGATATTAAGCTTCATACAAAGTGCGCAAAAGCAACGCACACATAGACACCGTTCATATACATGAAATGTCGGAACACATCGGACCACTCGGAACGCAGTTGTTTTTGGCAGCAATATGACATTTATAATACACAAATAAGATAGTTTTCCTAAAAATGGATAAGAAATGGAGTTATTATAATTGTTATCTTAGTGGTTGTTTTTATTCGACGTTAAATTGCACATTATAATTTTTTAGTCATCCAGTTGCTACAGAAAGGTGAAATTAATCATTACTTACTTGTAATATTGGTGTGCCAATTATTAAAATCATTTTGTAATTTTTTTTATTGAAACAAATACATTTATTCAAAATAATTATTTAATAATTAGTAACCACTGCTTTATTCTATAAAAAGTAAATATTTTTTATTTTTATCCCATGTTGTCAAAGAAGAGGAAAAAATGAGTAGGCTAGATATGCTAATAGACGACATCACAGACACATCGATACTAATATTATAAATGCGAAAGTCTGTCTGTCTGTCTGTCTGTCTGTCTGTCTGTCTGTCTGTCTGTCTGTCTGTCTGTCTGTGACGTTTTCACGGCTAAACCACCGGTCCGATTTGGATGAAATTCGGAATGAAAATAGTTGAAGACCCAAAGTCACACATAGGCTACTTTTTTTTTCTAAAATCAACCCCTAAAGGCTTGAAATAGGGGATGAAAGTTTGTATGAAAAATCTAAACCGCCTGACCGATTTCGATGAATTTTCCCAGGAAGATAGTTGATGACGTACCCCCTTCCCCACATCCCCGGTTCGCGATATAAACGAATTTCACGCGGGCGAAGCCGCGGGCAAAAGCTAGTCTATATCTATAAAACTCAAAGGTGACTGACTGACTGACTGACTGACTGACTGACTTATATAGTGATCTATCAACGCACAGCCCAAACCACTGAACGGATCGGGCTGAAATTTGGCATGCAGGTAGATATTATGACGTAGACAACCGCTAAGAAAGGATTTTGATCAATTCTACCCCCAAGGGGATAAAATAGGGGATGAAAGTTTATGATTTTCGACTGATTGAACTGAACGTACAGCCCAAACCACTGGACGGATCGAGCTGAAACTTGGCATGCAGGTAGATGTTATGACGTAGACATCCGCTAAGAAAGGATTTTGATCAATTCAACCCCTAAGGGGATAAAATAAGGGATGAAAGTTTGTGATTTTCGACTGATTGAACTGAACGCACAGCCCAAACCACTGGACGGATCGGGCTGAAATTTGGCATGCAGATAGCCACCATGATGTAGACATTCGCTAAGAAAGGATTTTTCAAAATTCATCTCCTAGAGGGGTTAAATAGGGGGGGTGAAGTTTAAACGAATTCCACGCGGGCGTAACGAAGTAACTTTAGAGAATTAGCTCAGGCACTTTTTGTAGAGTTATACCTAAGTAATCTAAATGTTTCGACCACTTTTGTACACAGTAAAGATAGCTATCTAAATATATCTATATCTATAAAACTCAAAGGTGACTGACTGACTGACTGACTGACTGACTGACTTATATAGTGATCTATCAACGCACAGCCCAAACCACTGAACGGATCGGGCTGAAATTTGGCATGCAGGTAGATATTATGACGTAGACAACCGCTAAGAAAGGATTTTGATCAATTCTACCCCCAAGGGGATAAAATAGGGGATGAAAGTTTATGATTTTCGACTGATTGAACTGAACGTACAGCCCAAACCACTGGACGGATCGAGCTGAAACTTGGCATGCAGGTAGATGTTATGACGTAGACATCCGCTAAGAAAGGATTTTGATCAATTCAACCCCTAAGGGGATAAAATAAGGGATGAAAGTTTGTGATTTTCGACTGATTGAACTGAACGCACAGCCCAAACCACTGGACGGATCGGGCTGAAATTTGGCATGCAGATAGCCACCATGATGTAGACATTCGCTAAGAAAGGATTTTTCAAAATTCATCTCCTAGAGGGGTTAAATAGGGGGGGTGAAGTTTAAACGAATTCCACGCGGGCGTAACGAAGTAACTTTAGAGAATTAGCTCAGGCACTTTTTGTAGAGTTATACCTAAGTAATCTAAATGTTTCGACCACTTTTGTACACAGTAAAGATAGCTATCTAAATATATCTATATCTATAAAACTCAAAGGTGACTGACTGACTGACTGACTGACTGACTGACTTATATAGTGATCTATCAACGCACAGCCCAAACCACTGAACGGATCGGGCTGAAATTTGGCATGCAGGTAGATATTATGACGTAGACAACCGCTAAGAAAGGATTTTGATCAATTCTACCCCCAAGGGGATAAAATAGGGGATGAAAGTTTATGATTTTCGACTGATTGAACTGAACGTACAGCCCAAACCACTGGACGGATCGAGCTGAAACTTGGCATGCAGGTAGATGTTATGACGTAGACATCCGCTAAGAAAGGATTTTGATCAATTCAACCCCTAAGGGGATAAAATAAGGGATGAAAGTTTGTGATTTTCGACTGATTGAACTGAACGCACAGCCCAAACCACTGGACGGATCGGGCTGAAATTTGGCATGCAGATAGCCACCATGATGTAGACATTCGCTAAGAAAGGATTTTTCAAAATTCATCTCCTAGAGGGGTTAAATAGGGGGGGGTGAAGTTTAAACGAATTCCACGCGGGCGTAACGAAGTAACTTTAGAGAATTAGCTCAGGCATTTTTTGTAGAGTTATACCTAAGTAATCTAAATGTTTCGACCACTTTTGTACACAGTAAAGATAGCTATCTAAATATATATATATATATAACTCAAAGGTGACTGACTGACATAGTGATCTATCAACGCACAGCCCAAACTACTGGACCGATCGGGCTGAAATTTGGCATGCAGATAGCCACTACGATGTAGACATCCGCTAAGAAAGGATTTTTCAAAATTCATCCCCTTTAAGTGAAATAGGGGGTGAAGCTTAAACGAATTCCACGCGGGCGAAGCTGCGGGCATAAGCTAGTTGATAATAAATGTCACAGAAAGTGACAGCGATAGCGATAGCGATGACCGTGACGTTTTATGAAATAAAATATAACCATAATACACCAATTTGCTTTATTTCTCATGTTCCCTTCATGATCACATTTTTTTATTAATTTCACACACAATTATTAAAGAAAACTCTCATATCCTCAATTAATCGTCATAACTAAATTATGCGTTCAGAAATATTTAATTTCGTGATATACTTAGTTTCTGTTAAAGTAGTAGTTGTTTAGATGCTACTATATATAAACGAGAGGAATCGAGTCGGAAATATTCCATTTCCGTATCGAATAATTTCGGCAACGTCACTATTTAGTAGTTGTCATAACGTTGCAACACTGAAATTGTCAAATCTGGAATCTAATTAAAAATCCGAGTATAGTAAAGTTATCACATCCCATCCGTATAGGTATGTATACGGATACAAGATATGTATGTCTGTATCTCAGATTATAGAACCAAAAGGCAGATGTAGTCGTTCTAGTATAAAGTGAAGCTACCAAAGCAAATACAAAATAAAAAGCTAATACAATCTCGTGTCAGTACTACGGAAAGCGTCAAATAGCATAAACGTCGCAAGTGTCAAATTTTTTAAAATAATTTTATCAGTTATAATGCCGTCTTGCATTATTAAATTCTCTAAAAGTTGTTTGCAAAAACAAAGAAAAGAAGACGGAATATCTTTTCACAGGTAATTGTTCATTATCTTATTATTTATTTGTAATAATATTTTTTCGGTTCGCTCGGAACACAAAACCTCAACAATCATTCATTTGTACACCAGTTTAAATGAAAATCGGTTACCCTAAATTTGGGGAAATATGCATGGACTATTTGGACATTGGTCGATTTATAAATTTATATCGAAAAAAAATATTTTGAAAGTAAATAGTTTTATTTATTTAAACCTAAAAGTCAGGCAATACCGCCAATAAAATTAGCATTCTAACTGCTGAAAATGTCACGTGTGCCAATAATATTATGTATGATAAATATTATATGTATAATATTTTCGTTTCTGCTTAGCCTACTAATAACTAATAACTATAATTTTTGCAGATTTCCGACAGATGCTGTAACAAGAGAAAAATGGGTTCATATTATTCGGAAAAGCAGGCAAGATATTAATTGGTTAATTAATTTTGCGTGGTTCGCTCATTACATTTTAGTGAGGATGACGTGTACCTATCTCACTAAAAAAGGACATTGGTTGATTAAAAAATCATCAAAACCGAATTTTTGTTATAATAAATAAGTATATTGATATTTTGATGTTTTTTTTTGATTAAAAATATCTACCCAAAGAGACAAAAATCCATAGGTTAATTAAAACAATTAAACATATTTAAAATATTAAATTAAATAGGTATATTAAAAGAACATTTACACATAATTATTATATAATACTTTTTGATAACAGCTAGTGATATGGCTACAACCCATTAATGTCCCACTACTGAGGGTCTCTCCTCATTATTAAGGAGGCCTAGAGCATACTCCACCACGCTGCTCCAGTGCGGATTGGTGGAGGGGTTAGTGGCCAACACATTGTCGAAAGTTTTTAAGCCGCCCGAAGGCCTTCCGACACGTCTACGACTGCTATCTATCGATGTATCGATATCAACCGGGACCGACGGCTTTACGTGCCTTCCGAAGCTCGGAGGCGCTCAAGAAATTATTATCAGAAGAAATTAAAATCAATTATTATTATTACATACAATAAAACTTAAATTTTTTGTCTGTTTTTCTGTGCATTTGTTCCGCCTAATCTCAGGAACGGCTTAACAAATTTAGATGCAGATTTCACTGACGTATTCAAATGAGCTTGGGTTAACATTTAGTTAGAATCGGTACACAAATAAGAAATCACGCCAATTTAAAGAATACCATCCCTCATTTATCGATTATGGGCTTACCGAAGCGAAACAAGGGCGTTCACTAGTAATAAATAATTTGCCAATTTAATTGTGCATAATGTTTTAAGCTGAAAATATGGCGAACAATGTTTACAAAATTGCGGGAGATTATGACTTTTCACATGGCAACCTCACACACACAAAGAATTACGTATCCATACGGTGCAATTGCTAGTTGACATTAAGGTTGTCATGCACACATAGGGAAAAAGCGGCTTCACATTATTCGTCGCTTTTCTTTGCGAATGTTCTATCTGCCTTTTGGTTCTATAATCTGAGGTCTGTATCTTGTTACTCTAAACCCATTTGAAACAATTATGAGTTATGACTGATCTCGCGCCTATTACATAAAAAACTATAAAAAGAAAGGTCGTTACACAATCTATGATAGAGAAATGGAGATAGGAGAGTGTCTCCGAGGAATAGAACGTTCAACGACACGTCTTTCACCCTGTGGGAAAACGGACGTTTGGATGGTTCGGTGTTGAAATATCTCAACTACGTAGCAGTGTCGAGTCCCGCGCCAGCGCCTTTCACTGCAACCATTGTTCAATACTATCAGATCGTATGCGCAAGTTTTGCGAAGTTATCTGCGCTGTTCCGCATGACGAGCAAACAGTTGCGTAATATATCATGTAGCCAGGTAATCTGTGTGGGACCTTTATCTGCCTTTACTTTGCTTTTGTTATGGTATAGAAATGTAAGAGCTATCGCATGACGTATCTGTTAGCGATGTTGTATCTTTTGATTAACTTTACCGATTTTATTCTTATTTATTACGAGGTTTATTCTTAGTTGAGTGTTTGTGATAGTGATTCTTAACTATTTGAGCACCTGATGTGTTAAAGGACAGCGCAAAGGCGCTGCGTTGGCCATTTTTAACTAGCAAGAGAGGACGCTATCAAATTGAGAGTCCAGAGATAGTAAAAGTACATAATATATGTAGGTCGCATTACGATTCCACTAATTGGAGAAGAAATTTGTGAGATAGTAGTACCTCCTCAGTAACAGAGTCATACGTGATTAGTTTTAAGTAGGTACTAATACACTTGAACTTCAAGTACGTAGGAACCTTAGCTTATATGTAGATAAATCGTTGCAGCCAGTATGCAGATCAATTTAAATAAGATTTTAAAATTCAGTTTTAGCATCATGGTGATATGTTTAAGCACTGGTTTAAAGAAGTCTGTTTCAGCAGTGAATGAACGGATTCAGGAAACCTTGTGAATACCACAATGTGTTATTAACCCAAATTGCGATCAGTTCAAATCATGCAGCGCACTACTTTCGGCTCATCTCGCAAATGAAATGAGTTATATGCTCACAGTGACACTTATTTTATGAAGATACGGGTTCACGTTCACAGATTAGATGAAACATTTTAAGAAAGGACGTAGATCATAATTAATTAGCATAAATATTAGGAAATTGACTCTGTCTGAATAAAATTATACTTATGTGCGGCACGGCGCAAACTCATTTCGTTCTCTTTATGACTTGCGATAACATCTGTGAAAAATAAGAAAGTGTTTAGGATTGGAATTCCTTCTTCCAAAATGGAGGGTTTAATTCAATACCTCTGGTCTCTACATAAGACATTACATATTTTGATTAAAATTAATAGACATTTTTCTATGGACTGTAATTAGGTATATTATCAAGGTAGCTTAACAAGAAACTTACTTAGAAGTACAGCAACTTCCGCGGTAATAAAAAGAACGGTTTTGCAATTACATAGTAATCTCGTATCACGGTTGCACAGAATCCTCATAACTTAAAGATAGCTGAGTAACTCTAACATGGCTTACTAGACATTCCTCATTTCCGTTACATGGCATGTGACTTCCTGCACCATAAGCGTTCGTTGTGGCTATAGCTATACTAATGGAACCATAATAATTAATAATAAATGTTTTATACCACTGTAAGTATTCACTGTGATCTGCCCCGTGGATGTAAAAAGAAATACTTTTAGCCGAGTGAAGAGTTTAGGTGTCTGTTCTAGTCTGGTCCACTCGGGAGAAATATCGGCATAACCTTATTATAGTCTACTCGATTGCGTCTACTCGATTACGATACTCGATTGCCAAAGAAGATGGTTAATTTTTGTATAGACCTACTCACCGCGACTAAGGCCCGTCTCACCGAGATTGCAACGCAATTCAAAATTCGATGTATCTGACACTGTTCACTGAAGGACACATCGTATTGTAGACGCGTCGTTTCTTTACTTTGACAACAATCCAAGTCACTTCCTAATAGCGTTGTGTGAGAAAGGCATTATTTGTAATAAGCAAACGACTTTTGAACTTATATAAGGTACTATGTAGTAAGTAAGTAGTATGTAGGTGTGTCCGAGTGTTATTGGAAACGAGTAAATGCAATCACGATTTATAGCATGTACTTAACAGTACCGATAATCTGTTATCGAGAGTAGGTATCTAAGGTAGGCTGTAACCGAGCGGCAGTAAATCAAAGATCAAATCTGAGCCACAGTGGCCGTTAAACTTAATTGTATACGGTGCGGCTTTCATAAAGAACAGGTGTAGTCCGTGTAGTGAATGGGGACGAGCGAGGTGCTCGTTCGACCGCGCTCTCGCAGACGAGATGACGCCAAGTCGAGTCGCCGCCATGTCGGAACTATGGCCGCTTACCCTGAGCTATAGATTACCGAAACGTCTCCAAGTCATCCTTTATCAAACGATATTATTGCAGTATGTATTTCGAAACACTGGAATATCGTTCCTACAACTAGTCAGATTATAGTGTGAGTGAGCCTCACACCAAATTAAATAAGCGCTAACACAGACACCCTCTAGGTTTCTGTGTATCGCGGATGTCATGGAACTCTTGAATATCTGCTCAGGTCGAGAAACGATCCCAGCTTTCCTCTTCGCAAGCGGGGTCACAACCAAATACGTTACGGGTTATGAATAAAACGTGTCTGCCTTCAAGACACAGTAGGTAGTACAGTAGACCGCTGTAGTCGACTAGTTACGTAAAAAAACAAAGTAATTTCCTTCACTGCTGGGCCTTTATTTCCAACGTAAACAGACCAGTAGAATTACCATATCGCCACAGCTTAAACTCCTACGACTCTCTCGACTAGGCGCCACTACTCTGGATAAGTTGGTAAACTTTAACTTTACAATTTCATGAGGAACTCTTTAATTTGTAACATTGCACACAAAGTTTTTACTGAAGGTAATTATTTTATTTATAGAATCCAATTAAGAACACAATTTCTGAACATGTGAGATGAGTGGATGCACGTAGGAGAACAAAGTTCATGACCACAGGAAAACGAGTTAATAGATTTTATTCATACAATTTAAAATGACAATATTTATTTGAATATTAATTATGGAGTTACTCGTATCTACAATAGTATTTTGTTTATGTTGGAAGTAAGTTTTTATTGATTCTTACGTCACTTATGGAAACTACTCGATAGACGAGTTTTCCGCGTTAATGAATTTACATTCTGAAGAAGTATTTTCTTCTTTTCATTCTGAAGAAATTTTAATCCCTATTTATTTTATATGAACCAGCAAGAAAATTGTTTGCAATTATTGTTGACAAAGTTTGCATCGAGGAGACGGCTTGTACCCACATTTTAAAAGTCCAAGATACATTCATTCATAAATAATGTAAGCTACACAGGTAAACGTTAGCGTGCATGGCTAGCTTTAGTACCCACACATTCCAGGCCAATTCGAAGCATCTGATACCTACTTATAACGGCAACCGGTAATGGCTCAGCAAAAACATAATGAACAGTAGGACTCTTTCATTACTATGGAGGCTGAGGCCTTCACCGTCAATAAATATACATGGTATGACTGTACGTCCGCCAAGTTTACATTTTTTATCGATAACGTTGTTTACAATGTCAGATAACATTCATCTAGCTAATCGCAGCATAATTTAGCTAAACAGGAATGTTGACGACGAAGTCGGCGATTACGGAATAATGTTGTTTTTAGATATTTATTCTCACATAGTTGCAATTAATAAGGCAATTATAAAAGTATAATGGTACCGAACTGCTTGCTGAAGTATGGTTTTTTGTCTTGTTACTTACATTTGAATCTTAATTGGAGTGACGCGTGACGAAATGTCATAAAAATTATACCTAGAGGTGTATTTCCATCATGGGGAATTGTAAAATACAAAAAGTGAAGAAAACGTAAATAGCTAATTGTTGCTTTTATACTCTGTGAACTGTGTGAGGAGCATTATCATTCTTTGCCTTAGGTAGATACTCTAAATGGGAACAATAGGAATACTGCATACTACAGCAGACATTTCGGCTGAAGTATTTATGCTTGGTATTCAGGTTCACTGGACCTCTGAATACAACATGTACTTACCTATCTACGCCTCTTTAAGTAATTGTGTTCGTTGTAAGTGTAACTTTATCTTCTTACGAACATGTTTTCCAACTTAATTACATCAATCTTAGTAAGTACGAAGATACTACTGTTAGGGCAATGAAATACCTATAAGTAGCTATATTTCTCAATCTCTCCAAGATACTAAATCAAAGTATCTACGACAAAAACGATTACAGACTCATACCCTCGTAGTCATAACAACAAATAAGACATCTGATTGATATCCAAAACCCGCGAAGTTCTGATGTTCTCGGCGAGAACCAATATGTTGATAATATCTATGTCATCTACATAGCACCAGTGTGCCCACTATCTACGTCTTCTACATTGTCCCAATTCGTCCACAGACGGGGTCCGGCAAGACCTACACGATGGGCAGCGGCTGGGAGGGCGAGAGCGACGTGGACGAGGCGCGGCGCGGCATCATCCCGCGCGCCATCCGCGACCTGTTCGCGGGCGCCGACCAGCGGGCAGAGGTTGCGCGCGCGCAGGGACAACTGCCGCCAGAGTTCTCGGTGCAGGCGCAGTTCATCGAGCTGTACAATGAGGATATTGTCGACCTGCTCGATCCCGCTAAGGATCCTTTTGCTAAGGTAACAAATGGCAAAAGTTTGATGCAAAATAATCATAGTAGGTTATATTCGAGATTTCCCTCAAGGCGTATCCTACAATCCATATGTCCATATATATCCATAGTCCTTGAGCTGCTGTAGTAGATCAATTCAAATTAACACCAAGTAAAACACCTATCCGTCTGTAATACCTACTCGTCCTTCTCTTAGGTAAGTACTTCTTGTTCGTAAGGAACAATTAATCCTTTATTTCATTTTACGAAATAAAAAAATCTACAAAGTTCGAAACGAATCTCCACTCGGATGTCTACATCATTATGTTCTCAAGTACTAATTACGAACAATTGTTGTACAAACATGAGTTTCCTCGGGTGAGAACTTTCTTCGATATCACTTTCACTGGTCGGGACGAGGCACAATAACGTGTGGATGGATTAGAGCCTGCGAGCCACGAGCGTAACCGCCCGATGGATAATTAAATAGAAACCGATGGATAAAGATCGCCAGGTATCAAGTGGAAAATGCGCTAATGGGCCCGCCTCGTGTAATTAGTTTAGACACCCGTCGGTCGGAGCGTGCCGTTGACATACCATGTGGTTAGTTGGAACTGGCAGCTTCTCACGTTACTGGATACTAGTTACATCGGCGCGCGATATCTGGTTGCGGTGCAATTTTAATGAGCTGACCTCATTACTGCCTCAAATATTGGTTTGAGGTCAACTTACTTAACACCAAATGAATGACTCGAATTTTGTGTTGGATTGGAGTAGGTAGGTACATTTTGTTCAGAAAATATTATATTTGTTTATCGCTCTGTTTTTTATTTCTGAATCCTTTATAGACGAATATTGTCTTTACATTGATCTGTACATCACCAATCTGCAAACACATGCCTATCTCCCATTGGATGAGAATGAAATGTCTATGTCCACAGGGAGCCCTAAGAATAACAGAAGATGGGTGTGGAGGTGTGAAAGTGGTGGGAGCGTCGATGCGTGCGGTACGCGGCGTGAAAGAGGCCTTGGGCGCTCTCCGCGCGGGCGCCCTCGCAAGAACCACGGCCGCTACCAACATGAACTCCTCATCATCACGATCCCACGCAGTATTCACCCTTATGTTAAGGCAGAGGAGGCTAGCGCCAGATCAGGAAGTAGTCGATCGCGAAGAAAACGGTGAAACGCCCGACCAGTATGAGACGCTTACGGCAAAGTTCCACTTTGTTGACCTGGCTGGATCGGAGCGACTGAAAAGGACGGGTAAGTCGAAAGTTTTAAAATTAACTCAAGTGATTGATTGGTCTTGTCAGCTTTTGTAATTAGGTACTTTAGACGTCAACAAACGAAGTTCTAAACTAGGCTTTAGATATTGATTTCCAGTTTAAAGTTTGTGTTTCAGCTACCAGTGAGTTTTATGTCCATTTACGATCTTTCTTTACTTCACATTTTGCCTCAGTATAATACACGCTATTCCATTCGATTTCCATCGACCAACTTTCAACTCAACTATGTTCTTATGAGACTCGATCTAACCCAATTGGCCAACTTCCTCTTCATGCTTTATTCTGTATACCCTCCCTAAAAGCGACGTAATCTGTCCAGGGGCGACTGGCGAGCGCGCGCGCGAGGGCATCTCGATCAACTGCGGGCTGCTGGCGCTGGGCAACGTGATCTCGGCGCTGGGCGACAAGTCGCGCAAGGTGCTGCACGTGCCGTATCGGGACTCCAAGCTCACCAGGTTGCTGCAGGACTCGCTTGGAGGTGCGGGATATAAGTTTTATTAGTGTTCGTGTAGTGACCAGGCTTTGTGGGAATTATACTTACTTTTCCGGGACTTTGTTGTGTGTGAACATTATCGTGATAATCTAATGAAATGATTAAGGAATTAAAGCAATCCTACTAATCCTACTAATATTATAAATGCGAAAGTTTGTAAGGATGTATGTGAGTGAGTGTGTGTGGGTTTGTTACTCTTTCACGCAAAAACTACTGAACGGATTTTCATGAAACTTTGCATTAATAGCTTAGACATCGGAATAACATAATTTATTAAAATTTATAGGGATTTTTGAAGGGACTGGTTCCCCAAAGCGAAGCGAGGGCGGGTTTACTAGTCTTTGATAAATAGAAAGTAACCTTAATAAAATACCTTAACGATGATAACTATCAGTTGGTGTCGGTATCAGTTGGTATCAGTCGGTGTTGCTGATATCCATTTACGAAAGATTTCCTGCTGCCTTTTGAAGGACAACTTTTCGTTTGAAAAATTATCCATAGTGACGAATCATCTCTTCTTTATTAAAAGCTTCTCTTTCACTGGGCGTAACATTTCCAGGCAACAGCAACACGGTGATGATAGCGTGCGTGTCGCCGAGTGACCGGGACTTCATGGAGACGCTGAACACGCTGAAGTACGCGAACCGCGCGCGCAATATCAAGAACCGCTGCGTGGTGAATCAGGACCTCACGTCGCGCACCATCCACCAGCTGCGCCAGGAGGTGGCGCGGTTGCAGCTGCAGCTGGCTGAGTATAAACAGGTGAGTTGGTGTATAAAATATAACGTAAAGAAATGCATTGGTGTGAGCAAACTATTGTAATTAAATATACAGGAAAAATAATTAAATAAAATTTAACTTCATATGTAGCAAGCGCGACTCGCACCACTCTTGTGCTATGCCTGACACTATAGGTCGCACTGAAAAACGGCGATTTCTCGTCGAGTGTGACCTAATTTTCCACACTATGTAATATGGCATTGTCATCCCATGTTGTGATAATGCGTTTTGTTAATATCTTACTGTATTTTAAATTGTATACTTAATTTTATTGTATTTACATTGTAAACTGTGCTATTTATAGTGGGAAATAAAAGTATTTTCTTCTTCTTCTTCTTCTTCAAAGATGGACAAAATGTAATCCTGATTACGGATTATGGTAACATTAGGAGACCAAGAAATGTCCGTCTGCTCTGAGCGCCTTTACAGAAAAATTTGTTACCGCGTTCACGACGAAGGCATTACCAGGCGTCCAGATATAATCGTAATCCGAAATCATGATTTCATTTTGCCCATCTCTGGGTATAAGTCCTAAGATAAGCCGGTAGACTATTCCTACAATGTAAAAGATCTTTTCTGTAAAAAAATGTCGTCATAGAAAAAATAAATCTGACAAGTACTCCACTATAACCCTGAAACCCCAACAGGGCAAACGCGTGATATCGGAGAACGGCGAGGAGGGCTGGAGCGACGTGGTTCAGGAGAACGCGATCCTGACGAGCGAGGTGGAGGCGCTGCGGCGGCGCGTCAAGGCCATGCAGGGCACCATCGAGCAGCTGTCCGCGCGCAACGGCGAGCTGCTCGCCGAGCGCGCGCTGGCCGCCTGGGCGCCGCGCGACGGCCCGCCCGACTCCGGCGACTGCTCGCTCACGGCGCTCGTGCAGGTTGGTGTGTGGTGTGTCGCTCGCTCGTAGCTACAGTGACAGTGATGGATGTGTTATATGATGAAATTATTGTTTTTACTGGTTTTTATATCGCTACATTTACTAAAGTATACTCTATTTATAAACAGACGAAAAATATATCGACTATCATATTTCCCATTCCGTAGTAAGAACACATAGTATTTATTTTTACAACGCATCAAAAAAGTTTAATTTCAAAAAGGAACACCATACCGTAATGTTAAACAAACGCCAAAAGAATTTAAAATTCAAAAAAGGAACCATACTTTCACTGCGCAGGGCTACGTGACGGAGATCGAGGACCTGCGCGCGCAGCTGATGGAGGCGAACGCGCTGTACGAGGCCAGCCGCAAGCGCGAGGCGCGCACGCGCCACGACTCCTCCGCGCACGACGCCTCCGCGCTGCTCGACGACGCCAAGCGGGAGCTCTACAAGGTAATAAAAACGTTCAATTGTGATCTTTATGTCTTAGGTATTACGGGCGTATACTTGAAAGACGTACTACTCGCCGCCCACTCCTGATCAACTCCCAACTAAGTATAGAATCTAAACTGAACCGTAAGAACCAATACATAAAGATTATAATTGAATGATTTCGTTTACGTTGGTCGGATCCCGGGTTCTTATACGAGTATGTGCGCAGTCCTTTATGCTACTGTAGGGACATCGCTGACACGATACACGATGATGTCCGTTGAGACCGGCAGACCCCTTCGCAAATATTCGCAAGCGCACCTGCGTATAGAAGACTCGATGACGTCACAAAAACCTGAATCACAAGCACACAGTCGAGAACCGGCAACCCCTAGGCATGTCTCGTCAGGCGGGAGATCACCCTTTGCCAAATTGTCGACGTTATTTAATATTATCATGATGAGCTGGGACCTTTCGACCCGAAACGCCCTCGATATAAGTCTGGCAAATAGCGGGACAGCAAAGGATGACAAGTAGTAGTAGGAGTACAGATCTGATGAGCTTTAATCATTTTGTTTAAGTTTCTCTTTTAATAGTAATAAATAAGAATAAATATATAAAGGAATAAATTATAATAATGAAAAAAATAACCATTCATATTTTAGCCATATATAGTCCTAAATAAATAATGAGCCGTTATTGTTATTCGTCAACACACATTTAGGCGTCCGACGGTCGGTAATTAGGAATTCATTGTGTAGTCATCATTTTAATATGATGCAGGAAGTACTGATACCGTTGCTTTCGGCATTATTACAACCAATTTGGTTACTGACCGTTTTACGACGGAGAGGTGAAAGGTAATTTATTATAAGAAATTGCCGTTAGTATATTTATTTTTATTATTACTTTAATTTGCAATTGTAATTCACTCACTTGTGAAGATAATTTAATAATAATCACTACATAGTATAAAACAAAGTCGCTATTTTTGTCCGTCTGTTTGTTTGTCTGTTTGTCTGTATGCTTAAATCTTTAAAATTACGCAACGGATTTTGATGCGGTTTTTTGTAATAGGTAGAGTGATTCAAGAGGAAGGTTTTTATGTATAATACATGCATATATTCCCACGAGAACGGGATCCACGCGGGTGAAACCGCGGGCGGTCCGCTAATTTCAATATACATTCGTAATATGTTTGCAATCAATCAGACGTGCTATATTTATAAATCACGTAAATATCACGAAAGTTGTGTCCAGGAACCTTCTGTATAGAGCCATGAGTATTTTTAACTGAGTTACAAGTTCGTAATGAAAAATAGGCATATTTATTTACCCTACACACACATCTTCGGACTTGATTCCCGTGAGTCGCGATTAACATAAATACACAAATTATTGAAACGCCACAAACGGCTACGACCAGAACCATTTATCTGTATCAATCGAAAATGGACCTTTGCACTCCTTGCTTCGCAGCCAGGGTGACTACCAACTTAGTCGAGTTGTCACAATTCACCATTTATTATATGTGTCGTGGCGGCATAAAAATAAATCTGTGGAATAAAGTTGAAGCGACGGATAGACGCGGGGGGGAAGGCGGTAAACGGTACGCCAACGCTCACATGCCTAGAAAGAGTAGCCACTGAGCTGTTGTCAGTTACTAAAATTCCTAATTTGTTTCAGGAGAAGGAGCTGCTAGCGCGCAGTATCGGCGAGCTGGAGTTCGGGCGCAAGCTGTCGGACAGCGTGAGCGGCGCCATGGGCGAGCGCGAGCGCGCCGAGGGCGAGAGCGCCGGCGACTCCGACCCGTCCGATACAGAGGCCAACGGGGACCGCGACGGCAGTGATAGCGAGGAGGAGGAGGACGAGGAAGCTAAGGGTATGTCCGGTTGGTTGTTTGGTTTGAGTGTATGTGCATCGGCGAGCTGGAGTTCGGGCGCAAGCTGTCGGACAGCGCGAGCGACATGGGCGAGCGCGAGAGCGCCGGCGACTCCGACTCGTCCGACACCGAGGCCAACGGGGACCGCGACGGCAGTGATAGCGAGGAGGAGGAGGATGAGGAGGCTAAAGGTTTGTTCGCTTTGGTGGTTTTCAAGGGTGCATGTTGGCTGCAAGAGCGCCTTCTACTAGCTGGACGATCAAAAATTTTAAAGCATTACATTTTGAATGCATTTTGTAATAGAAAGAGTCATTTTGAGTTTTATGGTCATTTTCTAGAATGCGCTCCAAAACAAACGATCCTGTCATCTTATGGAAAAACTAGGCTCTTTAGAATTAGTTCAGTAAAGTTAGTAATTTATATTTGAAATTAAAGTACATATATTATGTATGTATAAAGTTTGTTATATTTAATCTAGTACGGCTAATTTGTGTTGTGTATTACTTCTTAACCCAATGGTTAGCTGGGAAAGAATGCAATAAATGAAAGTTCAAATTATAATAAAAAAAAACTATCGCATAATCAAGCAATTGCTTGCCAACAAAAAGAAACCAAATCTACTATCGCCACGTATCGCCCGCAGGTCAACGCGCGCTCTCCGCGCAGCTGGCGGCGCTGAGCGAGGACATCGACACGAAGGCGCGGCTGGTGGAGCAGCTGGAGGCGAGCCAGCGGCGGCTGGCGGCGCTGCGCGCGCACTACGAGCAGCGGCTCGACCACCTGCACGCGCAGATCAAGGCCACCGGCGAGGAGCGCGACAAGGTGCTCGCGTCGCTCGGTGAGTAAGGGTGCGAGTACGTGCGGGTGGGTGTGAGTGCGTATACGGGCGTGCTTGTTTGCGGGTGCGGGAGTCTGCATAAATGTACGCACTCTGGGATACGTGCGTATGTACGGGATTAACGCAACTGCGGTTGAGGTTAATAGTAATTGAGTGGTATAGAGTAAACATTACTTGACCCTGTTTTATGATTCTGATTAAATGTAATTTTACTAGGAGGGTCAACTGGGAGGCTATTCTACGTTCCCTATTATGTAACCAAATATTGTGTCCAAACTTAACAGCCTCTTACACATCTGTTATATTCAAATCGATCAAGGAAGTCGTGACTTCAATAGTATAAATACTTCTGTATGAGTGTATGTGTGTGTACGCTAACACATTACCGTCGTTGGACAGCGTCGCAAGCGTCCCCGCCGAGCGACAAGCTGAAGCGCGTGCGCGAGGAGTACGAGCGGCGCGTGGCGGGCATGGCGCGCGAGCTGCGCCGGCTGACGGCGGCGCAGCGCGAGCACGCGCGCCTGCAGCGCTCGCAGGCGCACACCGCCGCGCAGATCGGCGCGCTGCGCAACGAGCTGCAGAACCTCAAGCGGGACAAGGTACATTGAAGGGGTACTGGTTGTGATTACGAAATAAACGTGTTTTTCTTGTGCGTATAGATTTTTAGTATTTACATGGTAATGAAATACAAACAAACATTTTTTTTACATTAAGTGTGACGTCATATGAGTGAATTAAAATGTAGTAATGACTCTTGATTATTGTAATATCAAAGTTATTTGATTTCAGGTGAAACTAGTACAACGAATGCGGACGGAGGCTAAACGGCACGCGCAGGCCGAAGCTGCGAGGGCCAAGGAGGTAAGCTTAAGTGTCACAACATTACTCTGATTATTACGTCACCCACTGTCATTCTTGAGATTATTGATGCTTTATGGCGCTGTCATACAAAATAAAATGAGTAGTAGGAGTAGTTGAATAATTCACTTCCAACAAAATATTCTCTCTCAATATGTACAAAAATAAATGTAAAATCAAAACCTGAAATTACTATTCCTACTAGAGATAATTTATCGAAAGGCCCTTTACAGACATTTCTATGTTTAATCGTGGCACAGGTGGCGCAGCTCCGCAAGGAGTCCCGCAAGAACGCGAACCTGATCCGGTCGCTGGAGGCGGAGACGCGGCTGAAGGAGCAGGTGCTGAAGCGCAAGCAGGAGGAGGTGTCGCTGCTGCGCCGCGGCCACCGCGACCGGCTCAGCGCGCGCGCCGCCGGTCGGCTGCACGGTAATACCTAACTTATTACCAGTGCTTATGGTTCAATGTCCCGCAAGAACGCGAACCTGATCCAGCGCTCGAGGCGGAGACGCGGCTGAAGGAGCAGGTGCTGAAGCGCAAGCAGGAGGTGTCGCTGCTGCGCTGCGGCCACCGCGACCGGCTCAGCGCGCGCGCCGCCGGCCGGCTGCACGGTAAAATATAACTTATTGCCTGTGCTTACGGTTCAATTTGGCTTGTGAGAAAAATTTTACTTAGGGCATTTTTAGATCCCGCCGTCAATCTTAAATCTTCTTGAGTAGCATAAGCGGAATGCTGGCATTTGTGTGTGAATGTGGCAATAGGGAATATGCATGTCATTCAAATTTAAGTAAATATTTTTTGTACAGTCGTTATCGCTAAAATAATGATATCTGTCACATTATTTTCTATTTAATCTTTTTAAAATCACTAAAATAAATTTATAAAAAGTGCAAATTTTACGAGGCAAATTTAAAATGTCGAAACGCAACGCCATTGGTTAGACATCGGCGTGACGTCATCCTTCGCAATGGACATGTCAAAAACATACTAGAACTAGCTGTTTTCATTTATATTTCAGTTAATTTGATTGCTTTCAGAGTTTATCGTATACTTCTTGCGTGATTTTTGTTTGTTAGTGATGTGTTGAATGACTAACAATGTCTGAAAGTGGATCTCAAAAGGCGCAATCGGATAATCTTCCGATAATTGATTGCTTGCGCCTACAGTTACATTCACTGACGTCAAATTGCTTTGAAAACTTGTGCAGGCGCTCGCAATAATGTCGGTAGTTTGTGTGGTGAAAATTATATTTTACCCGCGACTTACGTACATTCGGACTCGAACATTCTATTAACGGAGCGCACAGTGAATAAGCTTTCTCACGTATTAAATTAGATGATAATTGTATTTGCAAAGTCCAAAATTAAACCCATTGTTCATCATCACATCATCTTTTATTGAGCACCAAGCTCCAGTGTACAACTGTACATAGATGCTTTCATGATGAGTTCGTACTTCGCCTCAAATAATGATTTTACATCAGCTGAAATCAGGGGAGTCAAAGCTGCAAGGTGAGGAAGTGATAGATATTTAATTTAGGTACATGGTTCTCGTACAGTTTTTCTAAACATAACCTGTAAAGATTTAGACGTTTACCTTCTACATACAAATTATATTATATCCTTCATATCACATTTTAGGAATAAATGGTTGTTAATAAATAAATCCGTGTTTGGGAATACTTTATAATCAAATCTGTTTTTATCCCAGATCTGAACGAGAATCTTACAACAACTTTTTAGGGTTTGTACTTTTGTTAGCCAAATTAAACCAAAACTATTAATATTTGGTAGAAATAATTATTTTCTTCTTACGTTAAAATGATCTTCGCAACAGTATGCAGTGCTTTTTGTAGATATAATATCTCTTTTCACAATTTTACACCAATTTTTCTTATATAAGCATCCCATGGAACATGAAAAAATACTTTGTCCGGCGCGTTCCATCTCGTATTCTTGCACATAGGTACAATACAGTACTTAAAATAAGGTCTTCGGTTTCCATCCATACTTCCGTTTATGAAATTAAACTAGAAAACGTAAATTTAATACTATAAAATACTCTTTCTCAACCTCGCTCATAACCACTTGTTAGTAAACAACTCCAACCTGAAGAACGATGACGTCACCATAGAACGCGCCAAAAGGGCGGCGTTTGAATCGGCTTTATGTCACTGCAATTTTCATTAATTAATTTAAAATAAATTTGGACTTTCCCATGACTCGTATATTTTTTTACGGTATTATATTAATTAACATAAATGAGCTATAAAAACAATAAAAAAAAATCATGCATATTCCCTATTATGGCGAATTCTAGATCGAACGCGAACGGACTGTAGGCTGATTGTTTTAGACTAGTAAGTGTCTAAATGTCGCCTTAGATATTCAAGTAGTTGTCTGCGCAAAAAAAAAAACAAAAAGTACTGAACCGATTTCAATAATTCTTTCACCCATTACACTGCTACATTATAGTCTGTGAGTAGTACAGACCATATTATTATGTCACTAGTGTATTACAAAATCACACTCACCCACAGAGCGCCGCACCACCCGCTCGCGGCAAGCGGCAGGCCGCGCGCTCTGGGCGCGTCTCGAGGCGTGGGCGTCCCGCGCGGCGGCCGCGCGCGCCACGCTGGCCGAGCTGGAGACGGCGCTGGAGCACCAGCTGCGCGAGCGCGACCGCGCCGCCGCCGCGCCGCCGGACGAGGCGCGCCCGCTGCTCGCGTACCTGAGAGACGCGATCGCGGATACCCAGAGCCAGATTATGCAGATTGAGGTTGGTGGAGGGTTGGGTGTGTGCGTGAGTGTAAGGCAGGTGTCCAACGAACGGCGAGTAGGGAGTAACTATGGACACAGATGCGCGAGCGCGACCGCGCAGCCGCCGCGCCGCCGGACGAGGCGCGCCCGCTGCTCGCCTATCTGAGAGACGCGATTGCGGACACGCAGAGCCAGATTATGCAGATTGAGGTTGGTTGGGAGTTGGGTGGAGTGTGCGTGGGCAAGTCAGGTGTCCAACCGACGGCGAGTAACGAGTAACTATGGATATTTTCGCGCCCAAGAATGGGACTTAAATATGACATTTCAAGAGATACATAATGTAAGCGAGTACTCGCTGATTGTTCACACCGCCGCGCTAGCGAGTCCTCGCTTGCATATGCATGTGTTTTGTTCTCATGAAGTAGCATATCTTTCACACGTGTCATAAGCACGAAAATAGCAGAACTTTACTAGCCGACTCGCCGGCAGTAAGACACCTACCTAAATAGGTAGGGTAGGGGCTATAGTATCAACGGTAGTTAGATCCACTACAAATTGACCTCGAAAACCTGAGTTTTTATGTGGCCCCCAGGAGGAGAACGAGGAGAACGAGCTGAGCGGCGTGCTGGAGGGCGTGGAGGGCGCGGCGCGGTTCGCGCTGGAGCGGCTGTGCGGCGCGCTGCTCGCGCACGCCGCCGACGCCGCCAGACACTACAAGGCGCTCGAGGAGACGCGCGCCAGGCTCACTGAGGTACTGCGGTCTTTGTAAAGGGTTATTTTTGACACGATTAAAAGAATGACATTTTACAACGACCCGGCGCTGATTATGGCCTTTATGTCTTTGTTATTATGGTTGAATTTCTATATTCGCGGCATATCTAAGGAGCGTTGACTGTATTAATATGAAGAGTTTGTTCCTTTGCTCATTATTTTTGTGTATAACAGTCCATTTATTGAGCAAAACTTTAGGCTACATAACTTAATACACCGATAGAAGCCCACACTTATAATAGGAGCGGAACTACGATGAAACATGTTGCAAAAATGAGAAAATGTTTAGTGTCCCTAAGCAAAGTACGGGCGTTCACTGGACCTTAAATACGTAAATTTAACTTCAGTAACATTTCTCATAAACACGGTCCTCGCATCGGCAGTTGGAAGAGAAGAACGAGCGCTACATGGCGGCGCTGCGCGAGAGCTCGGCGGGCGACGCCAACCTGAACGTGGGCGGCTGGGCGGCGCTGCTGGCGCACGTCTCCTCCGGCACCTCCACGCGCTCCGTGTCGCCCGTCGACAGGTATGGGGGTCGCTATGGTGGGGGGTTGTAGGTTACTGCTGGAACAGAAGAACGAGCGCTACATGGCGGCGCTGCGCGAGAGCTCGGCGGGCGACGCCAACCTGAACGTGGGCGGCTGGGCGGCGCTGCTGGCGCACGTCTCCTCCGGCACCTCCACGCGCTCCGTGTCGCCCGTCGACAGGTATGGGGGTCGCTATGGTGGGGGTTGTAGGTTACTGCTGGAACAGAAGAACGAGCGCTACATGGCGGCGCTGCGCGAGAGCTCGGCGGGCGACGCCAACCTGAACGTGGGCGGCTGGGCGGCGCTGCTGGCGCACGTCTCCTCCGGCACCTCCACGCGCTCCGTGTTGCCCGTCGACAGGTAAGGGGGTCGCTATGGTTGTGAGTTGTTACTTGTCATTGTTTAACAGTAAAGAAATTCCTAATTTAAAACGTCGCGTCGTAAGATCTAGCAATGTTACAATTTTAAACATACTAAGTTTGTAAATTCGGCCGTCAACTAATTGCCCTGATGCAGTGCGCTCCACTAAGCGACCAAAACATTCAAAACGTTCCATTTTATATACAAAACATATCGTTGTGAGCGTTTTGGTCGCTTACTGGAACGAGTAACCCATAGCAAAAAGAGTCAGGAGGTCAAGGGTGAAGCGATAAACATTCTATCTATTGAAATGTAGTTACTTGCGCAGCGCGCTGCTGGAGGTGCGGCCGGCGCTGCGTGAGTCCGTGACCGCGCCCGCGTCGCCGCCCACCTCGCCGCCCGACGACAACAGCAACTCGCCCTTCCATAGGAACTCGTGAGTAACGTTGCCATTCTGTAGTAGCATTAGTTTGACCCCAGGTGAGATACCCGTTCGATTTGCGGCCGATACAGTTGTCAATGTGACGTATAAGTGTCATTATGTCGTCAGCTTTACGTACGTGCGTTCGCATACGTCCATTTAGTGCATACACGCACTCGCAATAACGTGTGCCGTGCTATTAATAAAGCGGCCTTTAAAGAAGGATACATGAATTTAACTGACACACAAGGTCAGAGTTACGTGCGTATGTACCGTACGTAATGCAACGTAACTCTTGCGTACGTACGTGCTTACGTGCGCGTCCGTTCGCTACGTACCCGTTCTCATAACTTCATACCGCCGTTGCGCAGGGGCCGGCGCGGCTCGGTGCGGCTGCGCGACCTGGGCGTGTACGGGCGCGACGACGACCCCATGACGCAGTCGCTGGTGGAGCCCGCGCCGCCGCGCCCCGCGCCGCTGTCGCGCGTGCCCAGCGCGCCTGGCAGTCTACGGTTAGTGCTGTGTTATACGTAACATGTTGTATATCTTTTTGTTTTGTAAAATCTTTTGATAATATTTTTCTCATATATTTCTTTATGTCTATAGATCTTATTGAAAACAATTGATAAAAAGGGAAGTTGATGATTGAGGTTGAGGTTTTTTAAAAAACGAGAACTTTAAAATTATTTACATTTTTGTAAAATTCGCCGAGATTTAACTTTTAAAAATGTATTGAAAGATATGAAATCAAGTATTTTATGCGTTAAATTGACATAATATTTTACCTGCTTAATAATAAGCTATACACAAATACACATAAACTTGTTTTAACGACAATATTAAATGATTTAATGTCACTCATTGTCTCATTGACTTTTCTGGTCTGGCTACCATCGCCCACCACTATGCAATGACCCACACTCACCCCTAACCGCGTGTCGAGCAGGGGTCTGCAACCAGTGGGGCTGGCGTCGCCGCTGTCAACGCGGCGCCCCCCGCCCGAGAGCCCACGGCCGGCACGCCGCCAGCACAGCCTCGCCAAGCCCGCCTCCTTGTACGTATACACTGCCCTATCGCTTTACGACTATACCTGAGTCGCCTAGGGTATGGAATTGTGACTCCCGCTAAAAACGATCTTATTACCTGTGCTCAAGGTTCAATTTAGCTTGAAGCCGAAAGTTACAAATTTCTCCGTCAATCTACAATGAACCTTAATCACAGGGGCGGGAAGATGGCAGTTGTGTTGGATATAATTAAATCGAATTCCATATCGAACGCGAACGCAGTATGCACTTGGAAATGAGATATTTTGAAACTGTATTTTATTCTCAATTTAATATACTTTGCGTCACTTTTATTTCTATTTAAAATCAAAATTATTGTTTAAATTCATTTCATAATTGAAATTTTCTTTTTTACATGCATGTTAGAACAGTATTTCTTAAAAATATGCATGTTTTTCTGATGTCCTTGATTTTTCTTATGACTCTGAAATAACTCGATTTCAAGTTTTGCATCTTTTGAGTCTATGCGTATATCTTAAAGATTTCATGCTTGCAATTTGGCATTTTATCATAGAACTTTTTATTCGATTATCGTAGTGAAAGTGTAAAGCATTAAATCGTAAGATATGCGTATAACTTTATACAGTAAGGGGATGTAGTTGCATCACTGTACGTAGTGCTTCAGTGGGTAGTACCGCCGCTGCATGCGTTGGCTTGGGTACGTGTGCAGTACACAGTAGGCACGCTAGCTGCTCTGTGTCATAGAAAATTATTCGTATATCGCCAATCATTTAACTAACTTCGTCTATGTAAAAATCATTTATTAAAAATGAGTTTTGATCATACATATTCAGATAATTATAATTGTTTTATTTATGAAAAATAACAAGCAGATTCAAACAAGTTATTAGCTATATAAAACTAGACTAACTTATTAGCTAAGAAGCCTTCAATATCATTGAGGTCTTTACTGAGAAAATACAGTTTTCCAGTTCGAATCACATCGATCTTACTATCGGATAATCTCAAAAATATCAATATATTATCATACTAACCTCAACTTACAAATTAAGTTTATTTCAAAACATTCATGGATTGTCGAACTTCAGTCTCCATTTATACAATTCGCTTTTTCGTGTCAAGAAAGGATCCTACATATGAAATATTTTCGCTGGTGGTTGCTAACGACCTCATCTTAATTATCTACAGCAGTAATAATATCACTATTATAAATAAATGTAACTTCATCACATTCTTCCATACGGATACAATAATATACTCATCATTATTTTTCTCATATCTGAATATCTGACTAGCTAATCAATGTAAAATTTAATACAAATAAGCTATATGAATTTGATACATACATCAATACATTTTAAAACATTTTACGAATAATTTTCTATCAAACATAATTGCAAGTGGTTAGAACCTGTAATGGGTAATTGGGTTATGCGGTATCTGTGTTAAGTCTTGCAAAATCCTAATAACACATTATCCTCTTAAAAGAATAGTCATTGACATATTTGTTCGTTAAATAAATTATTATAGACAACGTAACGTTGACGTCATAAATTGCAATAAAAGAGGATAATGCGTTAGTAGCCAGGGTTGGTACGTTAGGGCGGTAGGGCGGTAGGCTGACGCGTGCGTTGCTTGCAGCCTGCTCACCGACCTGTCCATAGTGGAGGACTAGCGCCGCGGCCGCCGCGCCAGCGCCGCGCCGCTGCCGAACACGATAGCACTCATTGTAATCGTAGCCTTAGCGATAATATGTCAATACTTATTTAAGTGAACTTAGAACACAGCACAATATCGTTTGTCTTTGGTAGATTAGTTTCATCAGGCAACTTAGTCATTTTTGTTGTGTAGCGCTTTTTATAATGACGAAGTGGCGCACGAAAATGCGTGTGAATTAACGAACGCGCGCACGTATTGTACTTTCTCTCACATATAGGCTTGTGATGTTGTTATTTGTAAGGGTGCGTGCCTCTGTTTCCCAAAGATAGTAAATAAAACATGTACCTTATAGAAAATATAATGAAATACGAATGTATATCTTATGTATAGCTTAATAGGTGTCTTTTTTACTTACTACCTACTCTTGCTTCTTATGTCACTTATGTCACAACTTAAATGGAACTATCCATATATTACGACGGATGTAAATAGGGGGGGAGGGGGGGTGGAGTAAACAAAGTGCAAATGAGACGTTTTCCTTGATGAATAACTTAAGCATATGCATGATAAAATAGCTTGAATTATAAACAAATTTATACTAGCAGCCTAAATCATAATTTAGGACTAGTTTAGAAAAATATACTGTTAATGTAGAAAAATCTTGTATATTTTATGAATATGCATACTGTTTTTTCTTACATAATGATCATCTTTTCCTTAGTGAATGCAAAAAACATTGTAGGAAATATTTTTACACATTAAGCTTTGTTCATTAAGTAGGTTTCCTTTTGACAGTAATTTGATTGCTTTATAATTGACTCATTATATTTATAAAATCTGCACCTTTTCTATTTCTTTTTTGTATATAAAATAGTTTAAGTAGGCGTTATTTAATTTGTCCATTATAATAATTAACGTTGTAGCTACGTATTAGATATTTTAACATCATGTATCCATGCGTACACTGATGAAAAAAGTAGCAATGCTTTATGTAGTAAATATTTTCATTTTATATACTTGACGAACGATAACAAGTTACAAAGAAATTAAAAACATAGTTTTATATAATTATATAGTTTCGAATCGTAATATTACGCAAGGAACATATATGAATTTCTCTCAGCGTGTAGTTTTTGCACTTAGATCTTTAAGAGTAACTTAAAACTTTTACGCAGTTTTTCTATTTAGGCAATTTATAGTTATTGTAATTTTACTTTAAATACTTTTCTATAAAAGAATGTGACTAATGCTCCAAAGGAACTAAGCTTGTATTAAGAATTGCATTTTAATAATGTAGGTGTAGCTCAGTGTTGTATAACGTCACAATGTATAATGTATAAGAATATTAAGCTTTAACCTGGAGAAGGCAACTGTAGTTGTATTGTTGTAGCGTGGTGTGCTGGCGGGCAATTTTGTTATACTTGTTATGGATGTATAATTTTGATGCATGTCCAGTATAATATTTTAATTTTGTGTATAGTATAAACGCGCCTATTTTTCAATATGCTTTTTAGAAACGCATGTTTGTATGAGTTATAATGGTATTTTTTACAGCCGAAACAAATATTGCTGTAAAATATAAATTGTAATTGTAATATAAAATGTAAATAATGATATAATGTAAATAATGATATAGTTTTTCTTTTGATATCAATGTTTAAACATGCATTAAAATAAGTTGTTTTATATATAAGAATATATTGCACGATATTGCCTCGCCATGCGCATCGCGATGTATAATATGTGTAGGCTCAATAAATAGTTGGCAGTAACTGTGTGTTTGTTTGCACATCCGCATGCCGCACATCCCGGTAAGTCCGCATGCCAGTGCCGCCCTCTGCCGGCGTTGTAGACCGGCCCTCTCGCCCGACATCAACTATAGTTTCTATTTTGTCTATATGCAGTGTAAATCGCATTTAGTAGTCTACATGTTTCTGTTCGCTGTTTTAATCATTTTGTTCAGTATTTACTTTGATACGCACGATAGAGTTTGATGATTATTGCAAAATAGGCTGGTTTACTCACTTTCTTAAAAAGTTTTTATGTTTGGTAAAGCAAAGC
Organism: Hesperia comma; assembly: GCA_905404135.1. NCBI lineage: Eukaryota > Metazoa > Arthropoda > Insecta > Lepidoptera > Hesperiidae > Hesperia > Hesperia comma. Next base: position 19,675,596 of record FR990014.1, on the reverse strand, counting down.
ACAGTGCGTTATTCCTTTATAAGCAATGACAAAAATAGCGGTGCAAGCAGGATTGGAACATATGGAAGACCAACCACTAGACTAAACCACTAGACCACTAGTCACTAGACTGTCATAAGTGACGGAAAACAAAGGTGTTAAAGAATTGCATGTTCGTTAATTGCATTAAAAATTATATGATGTTCTGGTATTTTTGACTTGCAGTAAAAAAATATACAAAATTTACTTCTATTGGTGTTGCGATTTCTTTAGCACATAATGGAGTATCTTTACAAGTTAAATACAATATTATTAGTAATTACATATTCTTAATTTCATATAATTGCATTATTTAAGGACAATAAACGTAGCACAGAAACAACACATATTTTATTGTATCTATTGTACGTAAGTAGTGCTCACGATTATTTTTTCATCCATCCTCAAAACATTAGTCGTTTGGATAATTTGGCAACTTTGTCATGTAACATACATCCCATTTTAGTAACATGTAACATAGCTGTTATTCCCTGAATGTAACGGTGTTAGAATATTTGAAGTTCATTTTAGTTCATTAATAGATGCCATCAAACTGTAATAAAAAATTTAATTAATTAATTGTAACTATTACATTATGAAAGTATGTACATTATTTGTCGTATATTTCAATATAATTTATGATAAGTATGTTTACATCATGTTAACCCCTGGAAATGTGATTAACAATACTAACTACAGCATATTATAACAAATTGTTAACATATATAAATTAACTAACGTTCAAATTTAAACATATTGGAAATTCATTATATTGGAAAAACCTGAGTTAAGTTGGTAGCTAATTTCATCCGTCCTCTTGTGACTAATAGGTATTACTTATTTGTACTGACACAATATTGAACCTATCCATAATAATAATTTTCGTAGCATAAATAAGAATCTATGTATTCATAAACTCGGAATATTTCTTATGTTTTAAAAACGATTTTACGGAATATTTCAGTTATGCTTCAAAACCAGTTACTAGCGCTGGGCTTTCTTTCTTGAATATTAACAGTCTTATTTCGCAATATCCCGAGTTTATAATCATGATAATATGTATGCAACAGACCACTCATTGAACTAGACGACTCAATAACGTAACTTGAAATAAAACGAAGCATGCAGTCATCATGTCAATTTCGCTATCAAAAAGTGGAAAATTCGGAGCTTGCATAGTCATTTCGCTTGACTAATAAAACGCTCCATCCGTTTAAGTTATCTTGAGAGAAACAAAGGATCCAGGTATCATCTGATCACGCACTGCATTTGAATGCTAATAAGCGTAAGGCGTGTTTCCCTAAGCGATTACAACACTGAAAACGACTGGGTTTCTGTAGAAAATGTTTTGAGTGTTTAAATCGCTTAGTGGAACGATCACAACGCTCAAAACCTATTAAGAAAAAGAACAAAACAAAAAACCCGCTCTGCTTTTATTGGCATCCAAAAGCAAGCATAAGAGATCGGGGCTAGTGTGGGGCGCGCCCGTCGTCTAGTTGGTTGAGTGGTCACCAGCTGTCGCTAGCCGTCGCTAGAGGCAGCGGTGACGTGTGCGCGTGCGCAGAGAGGCGGGCGGACAGCAGACGCCGCCCGCGTCGCCGGGCGCGGCGCGGCGCGCGCGCGACGACGACGTGTTCCTGCGGCTCGCCGGCGCCGCGCACGACCAGACGCAGCAGGGCACCGTGCGCGAGCTCGCGCTCAAGGTCACTGCCTGTTTATTACTGTTGTTTATTTTAAGTCTTTCCTTCTTTTTTTATTTCCTGGCCAAAAACACATCACTCGACATCAATGTTTGACTTGTTTGTCGGGTATAAAATTGAAACTCCTTGATAGATAATTCATCTGAAGCTCTGAGATAAGTCCTTACTTATCAATTAAATGTTGATACAAACCAAAAAGCGGAAATCCTTACCCTGCAAAGATATATCAGAACTGATTTTTCGTACCTAAAGTGAAAACTCATAAAATGACAAAGTAGTGCATGTTATTCACAAAAATATTTGTACCGCAGCGAGCGAGCGCGGGCGCGGGTGCGGGCGCGGGTGCGGGTGCGGGCGCGGGCGCGTGGCTGCAGTGCACGCACGTGGCCGAGGGCCACGTGGGCGCGGCGCTGGCGCTGGCCGCCACGCCCGACCTGCTCTACAGCGGCGGCGTTGGTTCGTGTTTCGATATAATCAGAATATTTTTATAATTTATTCAGTAGGTACCTACCTAAATTATTAAGTACCTATATGTACTGTCGCGAGCGAACCGAGACAGTCTGAAGCCAATTGCTTGTGTTAAAAGCCGAACCATGGCTTTGGTGGTAGATGCAGAATTATTTTATCGTATTATGTGTGTTAGCGGTATTTAGTCTTGGTGGATGAAACAGATAAATACCGCGATAGTTTGTTGACAACTGTTAGTATTGTGTAACGCCATCTATTATCACGATGGAGTACTAAGACAAGAACTGGAAAATGTTGGCTATAAATGATGCGTGAGCTAGAGTCGAGAGGATTCCACTCAGTGGCAAGTCGAGATAGTCAAGTCGTCTAGTAATTACTTACTATTGTACCTCGACCATAATAACGTATTGTTATACCGTAACGTATTGTTATTATGGTCTATTAAGGTATATTAGAAAAATATACTGTTAATGTAGAAAAATCTTGTATATTTTATGAATATGCATACTGTTTTTTCTTACATAATGATCATCTTTTCCTTAGTGAATGCAAAAAACATTGTAGGAAATATTTTTACACATTAAGCTTTGTTCATTAAGTAGGTTTCCTTTTGACAGTAATTTGATTGCTTTATAATTGACTCATTATATTTATAAAATCTGCACCTTTTCTATTTCTTTTTTGTATATAAAATAGTTTAAGTAGGCGTTATTTAATTTGTCCATTATAATAATTAACGTTGTAGCTACGTATTAGATATTTTAACATCATGTATCCATGCGTACACTGATGAAAAAAGTAGCAATGCTTTATGTAGTAAATATTTTCATTTTATATACTTGACGAACGATAACAAGTTACAAAGAAATTAAAAACATAGTTTTATATAATTATATAGTTTCGAATCGTAAATTATTAAGTACCTACCTAAATTATTAAGTACCTATATGTACTGTCGCGAGCGAACCGAGACAGTCTGAAGCCAATTGCTTGTGTTAAAAGCCGAACCATGGCTTTGGTGGTAGATGCAGAATTATTTTATCGTATTATGTGTGTTAGCGGTATTTAGTCTTGGTGGATGAAACAGATAAATACCGCGATAGTTTGTTGACAACTGTTAGTATTGTGTAACGCCATCTATTATCACGATGGAGTACTAAGACAAGAACTGGAAAATGTTGGCTATAAATGATGCGTGAGCTAGAGTCGAGAGGATTCCACTCAGTGGCAAGTCGAGATAGTCAAGTCGTCTAGTAATTACTTACTATTGTACCTCGACCATAATAACGTATTGTTATACCGTAACGTATTGTTATTATGGTCTATTAAGGTGTTGCTTACATGTGTCACAAAAATATAATAAAAAAAACTCTCAAGTCGTCTCTAAATTAAGATTAGTAAACGTATGCCGTTTGTTGACAACATCGGTGTTGCCAGACCGCACGGTGCGCGGCTGGGACATGTCGGCGGGGCGCGAGGCGTGGCGCGCGTGGTGCGGCGGCGGCGTGGCGGCGCTGGCCGCGCGGCCGGCGCGCGCGGCCGACGCGGCCGACGGGCGCTGCGTGCTGGCCGCCGCGGGCGCCGCCGTGCGACTGTTCGACACCAGAACCAACGCGCCCGTCGCCACGCTCTGGTTAGTGATGCTGACTTGTATGATTGTATGTACTTCACAACATAAACGTTAGATGCACCTGATGTTTTCAAACGAGCGATTTAATAACGCACAATGTAAATATGTACTAGGAGTAAAGTAGTTAATACGAAGGTGAGGGATTTATGTTATGTTATCTAAACAGGAACATATGCAAATGACTTTCCCCCTACTCCTTTCATAAGCGAAAAGAGGGTCATATACAATAGAAAGTAAATGCCTACTTATTAAAGTAGTATTAAAATTGTTCGGAATAACATAAACTTGTTTCTAAATTCAAATAAACCGCGATCTTCGCATACGATGTTCGGAAGGAAATATGAGCCATAGGATGAGCGCGTGCTAGCTAGCCAATGGGGTTAGACCGCATGGCGTCGGCGCACTGACAAGAAAAAAGATTTGCCGCGGTTCTAGATTTCTGTGTAAATCTTTCTTACGATCTACTAAAGTGGTGAAAAGTGCATGTATTATGTGCGTGGTATCGAGCTAGGAATAGTTAGGCTAGGCTGCAGTGACGACCCAGGCGCTGCCTTCCGCGCAAAGCGTGCATGATATCGCAGATTATGAGGCGGGCACACACGTATTACCCCCTTTTATCCATTAATATATTATCTTATTTGCCCTTAACGTTGTATTTGGTAACTAAGATTAGTCTAATCCCTTGCGGATCTCCCATCCCTAAACCTGTACGTAGGTACTGACTAGTGGCCGATTTATAACCTAACATTTGACAAGCTACATAATAAAACACAGAGCTACACAAGTATCAACCGTATGCCTAGGTACCTTTAAGTTCAATCTAGTTTATCAATGTTACCTGCGACTGTATGTGTCTGTACGCGTATGGCAGGTCGTCGGGCGCGACGGGCGCGGGCGCGGCGGTGCGCGGCGGCGAGGCGGCCGTCACCGCGCTGGCGCTAGCCGGCCCCGCGCGACTGTACACCGCCGCCGCCGACAAGCTGCGCCTCTGGGACCTGCGCATGTCAGTACTCCTTGATCTCTGTGTAAATAGGCTGGCTATCTTCACACTCGTTAGTAACGAAGATTCTTAGGTTATCTTCGCATTCGTTGCTAACAAAGCTTGTTTTTGGCCTTGAAAAGTACACAAACTAACGACTAGAATGAAAACATTTGTGTGGTTTTTAATTAACGTATATATATTGTACATGGTAGCGGTATAACTCATACATCAAACGACGTTGGTCAGGCCCGCAGCAAACAGGCGTGTAAGGCGTGCATTGGGCGGGCGGAACGCGTGGTTAGGGGCACAAATTGCCATGGAGGGGCGACAAATGGAAAATGGTAATGAACATGGGCGCTAAGACAGATAGCGATGGGCCTGGCTTTGATTTGAACATAACCTACTTTTTATTAGGTGGAAATTGTTATTATCTGTTATGTCACGAATATACAGTTTTAAATGATCGGTTCAGTCGCGAGCAAGACTAATAAAACCATTACTTGGCAGGCTGGAGTGCGTGTTCAAGACGTGGTCGGGGCACGCGGCGGCCGTGATGTGCGCGGCGCGCGGCGCGCTGGCGGCCGGCGACCGGCTGGCCACCGGCTCGCGCGACCACTGCGTGCGCGTGCTCGACCTGCACCACGGGAACGGTGCGTGGTTTACACTGACCCCACAACTTCATAATGAGGGGGCAGGTATATTTTTGAGATTAGCGAGAACAAACTCGTAGTCAATTTAAAAAGTTTATTGCCTGTGGCATCTATCGCACCCAATGTTTTTTTAATATCTTTAATTTTTTCACAAATGTATGTTACCACGCGGTTGGTAACCAATGCTACCGAGTGGCGGGTGTCGCGTGCTACCGCGCGGCGCGTAAGGGTCCGTTCACACAGACTGGCTCGGAGAGCATCGGCTCGCATTTTTCTTTTCACATAGACCGAGAAAGAACACGCAATTAGAGTCGATCGGCTTCTCTTATTACTTCACACGAAATGCGTTCAAGCATTCCTAATGACAAAATAAGCGCACATACAAAAATAAATCTTATTACAATCACTCAAAACTCTATTTCCATCGTGATAAAAATTGACCGTTAAAAATTGCAGGCGGGTGGGAGGTGAGCAACCGGCGGCTGCTGGAGCCGCCGCACTACGACGGCGTGCAGGCGCTGGCGCTGCGCGCGGACTGCGGCGCGCTCTACAGCGGCTCGCGCGACTCCTCCCTCAAGTGCTGGAACCTCGCCGACAACGCGCTCGAGCACGTACGGCATCACATTATAATATATTGTGTCTTTGTACCCACGTCAACAAGTAACACGGATAGAAAATAAAACTTTTGCTTTGTTCTTTTGTATATATTGCCCTGTATAAGCTACAACACAATACTTATGGTACCTAGTTAAATTCATAGAGGTTGGTACGTGCACATGTTAAAAGAATGTACGTACTACACGTATCTGTTATTAACGTGGCATTTTCTCTACTTCGTATTTTCTTTGCCTTTTGATCCAAAATTTATTACAAACTCAGAGTTGATGAGTTTCATACATTGAAAAGAATATTTAAGTAAACGACACTAAATTTAAGATTGAATCATCACAACAACAGTCATCCTTGTCACTCGCAGAGCGTGATGAACGCGCACAAGGGCTGGGTGACGGGTCTGTGCGCGGTGGGCGGGGCCGGCGGGGCGGGCGCGGGGGCGTGGCTGGCGTCGTGCGGCCGCGACCAGGCGCTGCGGCTGTGGAGCGCGGCGCTGCGGCCCGCCGCGCCGCCCGCGCTGCTGCCCGACGCGCCGCACGCGCTCGCCGCATGCCCCGCGACGCATACGTTGTACACCGCTGGCAGGTTAGTATGCTGCTGTATTTATAGTGTCAACAACTTGTCTTACGTTACGGAAGATATGGTCTACATACAGTACGCAAGCTACGTGCGGTACGCAAGTTACGTGCGGTACGCAGTTTACGTGCAATACGCAGTTTACGTGCAGTACGCAATCTACGTGCTGTACGCAATCTACGTGCGGTACGCAGTTTACGTGCAGGAGATAAGTAGGGTGCGTTCGGATAGTGCGGGCGTGCAGTACTCTACTGTACGTGCGGGAGTTTTAGGGATTTTATCAAGTGACGTTCGCTGATCCAGTCGATTTAACCAAGCCTAGTAAGGCTAAGTAAAGGCGCCCACAATCTATTTCTAATAGGATAATATTGTCTTTACTCACTATAAAATTATAAAAAAAATCCAATACTAGCTAATTTCTAACTTAAATATGTGTATTATTATTATTTCCAGTAACAGAATCCTATCCTACTTCCTTCCTACTATCCTACTAATATTATAAATGCGAAAGTTTGTAAGGATGTATGTGAGTGAGTGAGTGTGTGTGTGGGTTTGTTACTCTTTCACGCAAAAACTACTGAACGGATTTTCATGAAACTTTGCAGTAATATAGCTTAGACATCGGAATAACATAATTTGTTAAAATTTATAGAGATTTTTGAAGGGACTGGTTTCCCGAAGCGAAGCGAGGGCGGATTTACTAGTGAGCAATAAAGGCACAAAATAGAATAATCCGCATAACTTTATGTAACAAACTTTATAAACTATACTTTTTTATCTTGGCTGTCTTATTTTAGTGATGTTTGTGTATGTCCGTGTCCTCTACAACACAGGAAATTTTACTGTGGGTGTGAGTGTTATTTTTGTTAACCAAACGTTTCAGATTATCGTAGTAATCGAAAATATAGAAGTATGATTTAACTTAATTCATTTTGACCCTGTATCTCTGAGATTAAGAGAATATAGCAATTCATAACAACGGACCTGCAATACCACACCCTGCGCTTAAATTCCGTAACATGATAATATTGAATATTAGTTTTCCCTCTGACATACTTAATACCAACGCTTTTATGTGATACATCCAATAAAACTTCAATTCTTTGTTGAGGACTAAACGACATGTGAAGATCCAACGCCTCCCTTTAGCATACTATTTGTAAAACAATTATGCATCTTAGATAATATGAATCTCGATTTAATTTGTCATGACCAGATTATAATTTGAACCATAATTTTATGTAAGTCTTTTGTGAGCCAGCAATCCTTAATTTGTCTTTAAATTAATTGACCACTACCTACTACTCTGCCTTACATGTCAATAAGGTACATTTACTTCTTGACTGCAATACATTTCGGGCCGTGATTATAATCTTCATATTGCTATTGTACACGTGTGTTGTCTTCTCTACATGGGAGTATTTCATAGAAAAAGGATTATTTAAATGTGACGGATATCTCCCTACTATTTCGTATTTATGTATAAACTGGGGTTTATTTGCTCAACTTTCTCAATTTTTTTTACAATGCAATCAATAGTATGTGTCCATATGTCAATTCTCATATCCTTGTTCTATTTAATATTTAGTCTATTGTCACATACGTTTGTCGATCTGTCTGCAACAACTATTAGTCTTTATCCATTACTATTTTTAGGTCTTTCTTTCAAATCTATACTCCATGTATTGCTAGATCTCAATAACAATTGTGCTCGTGTCACAAAGATAAATCCATAAATATACATTGAAATTTGAATCAACACATTGAATACATTATTGAATACATTCAATACACATTGAATACATTCAATAAATTGAAAGTTATTATCAACTAACAAGTTTGGTACTCGTAGATTATAATATACTTGTCTATAAAATCATTGACATTAATTACTTATTGTAGAGACATGTTTCAATGTGCTCACACATAAAAGTGACTATATTTAACCATGAAAATGTAGTTATACCTACAAAGTCTCGATGTTTTACACTCGTACAATACAAATGAGTACCTATTGCATACAATGACTGTGTAGCGTGTATCAGTAGGTGTGTAGGTATTAACGTGTGAGTGTGTTCCAGCGGCGGCGAAGTGCGCGCCTGGCGGGTCTTCCTCGAGCCGTGAACGCAGGTGCACGCACGCGCACACACACACACACACACACACACACACACACACACACACACACACACACACACACACTCAAACACATATACTCTTTGGTCACCACAGACTTGGTAATAATGCTGATATACTTATAGACGAACATATCGGTGCGAAAGGGTTAAACTTTGAGTATGGAAATCAAATTCCAGGGGAGATCACGAAGATAAGTCTAGGCAGTTGTTGTACCATATTGTATGAAGCGATCTTTGAGGGTGCATACACACACGACTCGGTGACTTGTCATTGCCCTACGGTTGATTTGTGTTCTAACATTATTATTTTTCATAATACTTAAGTCCCGTAGATATACTGAGTTCAGCGAATTATAACAAAACACTTTTTTATGAATTTAAAAAATATTTAGAAAATTAATACTTCCTTTAATACACTCACTTGAACATATTAAAGTCACGAAATTCAAAAAATAAAAAGACTTTTTAACCGAAACCAAATGTCGGCTGTAATATAACCGACAAGCAAACAATATTCACCTACAACTACATATTACACGGAGGCACTGCTCACGAAACGCTGAAATTAAATTTTTGTGTTCAACTCTAACGCAAAGTGCTACACTGAGTAAGAAATATGATTAAAAAATAATGATTAATATTCGTAATAAAGTTTTTAGAAATCAGATTAAAAAATAGTACAAGTAACGTTATCGTAGCCAAATTATTACGAATATTTAATTGAACATTAGAATGAATTTGATTTTGTAATTTGCGATCGTGTTTCGTGTTCGGTGTCCCGCCCCAGCCTGCTTGCGCACGCGTCGCCACTCGTCGCCGCTTCACACTCACTAACCACAGGCAAGCGAGCTTCGCCAAACTCTTCTCTATCCCCTTACATTATAGTCGTGTTTCCTGTGTGCCTTACCTTCTCTCAGTGTCAATAATATCACCTCTCTATTTTATAGTACCTGTTGAAACCGATTTTCTTGATCACCTGCGCTTTCGATGTAGTACTAATATTCACCGGCCATTTCATGTTCGTTAGACATTCTGTAGATGTTCATGTTGGATAGCGATTTCCTGTCTGCTTCATTTCCAGTCTCAGTAAGGTCTGTATTGCCAAATTCAAAATTAGCTGCCGCATCTCATTGGGCTTCTAATTACACATTTTTTAATTATGCATTTTTTATTATCACATTTTCAATATATGTGTAATGGTATATGTTGAATGGTATATGCGATGTTTTGTGACGGTTATTTGGGGATGGTTTAGTTAGGGTGGGTAACTTGCGAGTCTTTATCTTTTGAAATTTATCAAAATAACATAGAAGGTTGGGGTAGTGTACTAAAGTGTACTTTTTATTTCCCTCGAATGAATATGTATATGATTATATTGTATACTTTATTTTTTCAAGCTTCACGTATTTTGTTATGATTTTTGTTTTTATCACACTTTTCTCCAAGGGTGTCAAACTTAATCTAACAACGGCGTCACAAAAAATATGATTTAATGAATATAAAAGGCAGTGCCGCATTACGAGCAGTAAGTTTGACACCCTTGTCCTACAACTAATATACGATAATTATCTATAACGTGTTACTATGCACGTTGCAGCGACGGGCGCGTCCGTTGCTGGCGCGTGCGCACGCGGTGACCGGACGCGGCGGGCGCCGCCCCCCGCGCGCCGCCCCGCCGCACGCGCCGCGCCTGGCGGTGACACTCGCACGAAACCGCCGACACGGCACACGTTGATTAGCGCGGTTTGATTACTATAATCGCTCTTATTGACTGTTGTATACGTAATAGGTAACGTCGTAATTACAGACGTAATAGTGGTGACTGCGTCACTTATTAACGTCATCGTAATTTGAAAGGCATCTTTGTTATCTATTTTAGTCGTAGTCAAAGATTTAAAAAGCGACTTAATATAAATTTTTAAATTAAGCGAATTCATAAGAGATTGTATTGCTGGTCTTATGAATTTCAAAATGGAATTATGTCGATGGGTAACTAGAATCTCATGAAACGCTTAGACAGCGGATAGAACTTTTGAAAGTTTAAACATAAATCAATCAATAGATTTTTAAACCAAATGAATTCAGTAAGACGCAATGACAATAAATATTTGTGATGATAATATCATGATACCCACATCTATGTATTTACATAGCTGAAGTAAGAATATTGCTGAAAATAATTAGATTGACCGAAATGTTTAGTGTTATTGCCAACACAAATTGACAATTCCTAAGAAATTAAACATTCGGTTTTTCTTTTTAACTAATAACTGAAAATGTATAACTAAGACAAACTTGTAACGTTGTGTCACAAGAATGATGCGAAAGACGTAATATATAAAGACACGTTTATTCCTGTCCCGTTGGGCATTACTACAATAGTAGTTGCTACAATGTTATGTTTAGGTTGTAAGATAGATAGACGTAGACGACTTAGATAGACGTAGGCTCGGAGGAGAGTCAGACTATACTATGTAACGACTTAGCTGTAGTGTTATTAATTACATCACGCGTGATGTAGGTTATCGTATTTCAACCACAGTATAGAACTACATTCATCCGTCCGATATTTACTAATTTGTGACTAAAATCATTAGCATAACATTTCATATATCACTGAATTTTATACGATCCCTTTGAATGATTATGAGTTACAAAATTTAATTTCAATTTTTTAAAGACATTGGCAAGTATAATTTACTATTTCATTGTCTGAATCCTAATGTCATTAGTAATTTTAATTTTATACTCAGCAATATACAAGGTATGTCATTAACGCCTAATTTACATTAAAAAATAACAATTAAGAAAAGCGGGTATTATTCGAAGGGATCATTCATAAATCCGCTAAAAACAATTAAGTACTTGGTTTTTTTTAACTGACCAACAACCTAACAATTTCTAGATACTACAAGAATCAAAATCACAAATTAAAATTTGTCAATTGATGGACAAGCTCATAATAAGTTAAGAAATTAGTTATAATTCGATTCACGTATACTAGCTAGCATCACGACATGGCCTTGGTATGGATAATAAGTCGTTATCGTATTTTAAATGTTATTCTCGTTGTAGAGCCGGCGCGGACTGGACTAGGTAGCTTAGTTATAACACACATGACTTTATATCTAGTTTTATGATATTGGGAACCGTTAGGGTGGTTTTTAACTCATCCAATCTCTTTGATCCTACTTGTATTGGACAAAAAAAAATTGGATTGCTTTATCCAATTTACGAATACCAGTGATAGTGATATTTGATCAAAGATTTTGATGTTGTGGTAAAATTCCATTTCTATTCCTTTAAACCGAAGTATAATTCGATCCCACACTATACAATATTTTATTTTCCTCTTATTTATCTATCATATCACCTAGACTTTACATTTTTAGATCCTACTTTGTAGCGTTACCGCCATAATGTCCCCACTCGCCGTATCTACTCAGTACAAACTTTTTTTCGTCCAGTATTTTGCTGAAAATCTTACAAGAATAGCAGCACTCAAAGCCACTAATAGTTCCTCCATTTTCCCAAAGTAAAGGAAATATTGGACAAAGATATTGGATGAGTGGAATTAGCACTCGTCAAAGAAATTTGATTAAATATTGGATATCGAAATTGGACAAAGAAATTTGACCAGTGAAATACCACCCTTAGCAGACCCACAGTAAAGATAATAACTTAAATTATATCAACTAATTTACGTATGGGTCATTTGTATTTAAATTAACTCTCTTAAATAACGGACGTTATCGGCTTTATTATGCGACGTCGTCATCTGTATGCAAATTACATTCTTATTATAAGAGATATGAAAACTTATGAAAATTGTTACTCAAACAATTTGGGTTAACAATCGGTTGTCCAGTGCATTAAACCTGGTCAACCGCTCCCTAAAATCGCTTTAATGTGACTAAAATTTTACTTCTCTATGGTTTTTAAACTTAGGTTCTGCAGAATGTAGTGTTGTGATATTAAAAGACAGGTATATTGGACATTTACAATGTTTATTGTCAACACTTTGTGTTAACTAAACACTTAGTACGAAATCCAATACTTTATTGCCAAATTGGTGCACAAATGTTTTTAAAGTGTGAACCCCCCTCCGTAATGAAATAAATTTGCTGTATTTAAAATATACCTTTTAGTTTAACTGAAGTATGATTAACTATGCATATATAGGAATATAGTACACAATTATGTTTATTATTACTATATTTATCAAAATTCATCAAGGAGATATTTATTATATCTGAAAATATCTTCATATCAAATAATTTTAAATAAAAATTTGTATATGAGAAGTAAACAATGAAATTAGAAGTTTTAATGTGGAACATTATCAATGAAATTAAAAAGTATATTAGTTTTAATTTTTTAGCTTGTAAATTAGGTTTTTTTTACAAATTACGACTTTATTTGAATTGTTTTTAATGTAAGACTAATCAAATGCATATTTTACCGAATTACGAACCTATACAAGGTTATTCTCTCTTTAATTATAAGTTTATAACATATAGCAGTAGGAGTGCATTCGCTTTGCTTTAGTCATCGAACTAAGCCGGAAGCCGTGAGGGCGGCCGCCCCAACAACAATAGATGATAATCTCTACAGAAGTGTCCGTCTGTGATGATATCGAACAATCATATTTTTATACATTCCTGTGTTACGGGTAGATGTTAACAGTGTAACGCGTCTTAATAGTTGTACTCAACCATGTAACTACTAGATATAGGTTTTCCACGTTTGTAGAATATTAACAGCTACATAATATATTTGTTTAAGGCTATGAATCGCTTAATTTTACAGTGAGGAGTACCCTATGTGTCTATCAGTATTATTTTGTATTGCACCTTCAATAGGTTATGAGTTTTAATTTTTTTCCTCAATTGTTAGTGCACGCTTATCAACTCGAAGACAATTCAGCTTTGCCTCGCTTCGAACTGTTAAGTATTCTTAATAATGAATACCCAATGAGGGTAACCGTTTTTGTGCTCACCAGTTGGCGCCACTGCAGACGGCGGTCATGCTGTCAAAGCCCGCCCATACATAAACATTGACAAGTGACACTTGTCTGAATACTATTCAGTGAATAGACAAGAGAGAAGTGACAGGCAGACCACCCTCTACACTAGCGGCCTCTAGCGGCGAATCCACACGCGGTTACCCTCATTGCTACGAGTTGATAAGTGTGCGCGAACCATATCACAACTAATTCTATTTTATGAGTACCGTACTACAGTATTTTCGAGGCTATGAGTAACAATAAAGCTTTATTTAGTGAACAGATTTATATTCAGTGTTATTGCTTAATTTAAGCATCGTCTTTAGGCATTAACGGGCTTGCTGTTATACTAGTTTAGAGAAAAAAACATTTTACGTCATGATTTATTTGTGTTATAAGCAGAAATTCAGCTGCTACATTGAGCAATTGTAATTAAATACTCCAAATTGTAAAATATGAATGAAAGGATGGGCATAATTTTACTTTAAATTGTAAATTAATAAAAGTTTATTCACCTACAAATCCACACTGGAGCAACGCGAATAGAGGCTCTTCTATTGTGGACACCCGTAGCTTGGCTTGAAGCCAGATCTAGTAATTGGGGATCACGTCATATCACAAAAATTTATGTTTATATAATTCAAGTATTGGGAGGATTGTCAAAATTATTAAAATTTAAACCCGCATCCACAATATGCCCTCTTAAACAATTGGGTTTAATAAGTATCTCAATATTTAGCGTCTGGACAAATTAGCCAACTCATTTTAAGAACATAAATTACGAGTTCATTTTAGTGTTCGACTCCTGCTTTAGATTATGTTAGTTTAAGTTAAAATATTGGGAAAAAGGCTTTTGTGCGCGACATAAATGAAGACAAGCCTAGTGTGGAGCTCAGCCCATAACAATACATATATTTATTTTTAATCAAATTGTTTTGCTCATGCACGCATTGTTGTCAAATCTTAGTAAAAAATTATCGAATTGTTTGTGTTTTTACTATTTATTAGTTGCAAATTGTATTTAGTTAATGTTTTATTGAATTTTACAATTATTTTAGCGTCAAAAATAAACGGTATAAAATAATAATATTTTTTGTTTAATTTACTAACGCAAAATTGTCAATACCTTCAAATGAAATAGCGTTACGTTATCGTGACGATACTACATCCGCTAACCTTCCCGGATTGTATAACAATACAATAAAAAACAGTTTTGTCATTTGATGTTTAAAATAAAACTTATATTTTATTAAATAGCATACTTATGATACAGAAACACTTCAACCGCCACGTGGATAAACTGTACACAGATCGATAGTCAATACTAAGCATCGTGAGTCCAGTGAGGCCGATAGTAGGGGATGTCGGGGTCGGTGGCGCACCGTCAGTACTTGTACTTGGCGTGCTTGCTGTGCTTGCGGTGGTGGTGCGGCGGCGTGGCGGGCGAGCGCCGCCGCCGCTCCCTGTCCCGCTCGCGCTCGCGCTCTCTGTCTCGCTCGCGCTCCCGGGAACGGGACCGCGACCGCGATTTACGCTCACTTCTGAAAAGTTCAAGACGTTTGTCAAGTTACATTCCTATAAATATACCACACCAAACACTGTGTGATATTGGCGTCTTGAACACTAAGGCACTTCTCACATAACGCTATTTATGAGCTACGCGACTGCAACGCAAACCAAAATTCGTATGTATTAGACACTGTCTACTGACAGGAGTCGCATCGTAGACGCGTCTCCTGTCAGTGAAAAGTGTCAGATACATACGAATTTCGGGTTGCGCTGCAGTCGCATACCTCGTAAATAGCGTTGTGTGAGAAGTGCCTTAAGGTTGTATTCCAGCTAATGTACACGTTGTATATTCTGGTTCTCACATGGCGAGACTGAATTCTTCCTCTTATTATAACTACATTTTCACCCAACTCTCATACTCAATTTTATTTGATTATGCGCCAACAGCAGGAGTAGTCAACTTATTTTCATTTTAATTTAATCATCACTTTAACAATTTATGAACAATTTGGTATTGAATAGCAACTGGAAACCACAATTATATGAGATGCTATCATTAGGTTTTTTTTTGACTACGCTAACTAACTAGTCGCTAACTAACGATAGCACAGAAGATGAATAGAGTTTCTCAAACAGCAAAATATTACAAAGCATAAAACAAATATGTGTACCGTGAACGTTTAGGCGGCGGCGACAGGGTGGGCTCGCGGGATTTTTTCGATTTCTTGGACGAGGTGGAGTACTGGTCGTCGTCGGGCGGCGAGCGCAGCGCCGGGGACTCCGCCGCCGCCTCTGACAGCGCCGCCTCCTTGGCTTCGCGGAGCGCCTGGCCAATATCAACATACATTAATAAATTTATCAATTTTATTAGTGATTATGGTTTTATACTAGCTGACCCGACAGACATCGTCCTGCAACATAGCTCTTGTTTCGCTTCTGGAAACTTGTTGCTCCGCTCCTTTTAGTCGTTTGGCGAAGGGAGATCTCCCGCCAGGCGAGACGACATGCCTGGGGGGCGGCCGAGGCCCCGTGTGAACGTTCTCGAGGTGTTGTATATGCGGGCGATGTAGAAATCTTCGATAGCGCGATTCATGCTTCGGTGACGTCACCGTGTGATGTTGTGCGATGTCGCCACAGTCGTAAAGTGATGTTATATAGCCTCGCTCAATAAATGGAATATTCAACACAAAAATAATTTTTCACTTCGACCCAGTAGTTCCAGATATAAGCGCGTTCAAACAAACAAACTCTTCCGCTTATATTATTAGTATAAATAAATTACAGCTGGCGCTAGGGTAAGGGTGCTTTTCCACCAGAGATGTGCTATGCTACATTGCTAAAGATGCGTTTAAGATGTACCAATCACATACATTGGACTGCCTAGAAACCCCCATCTCCGGTGGAAAGGCAACATAAAGGCCCCTTACACCGCCCAAGCGCGCACGCACCTTCTTGATGAGCTTCCGTCGGTAGTGGTGTATCTGCTGCGCGGGCGCCAGGCCGGGCCGGCGCGCGCGCACGCCCGCCTCCAGCTCGTCCGCGTACTTGAGCACGCGCACCTCGATCTCGCGCAGCGTCTCGCGCCGCAGCCGCGCCTCCTCGCCGCGCCGCGTCGGCGACTCCGCGCTGTGCCCGGGTTTTATTTGTTAGGCACTTATCACACAACGTTATTTGCAAGTGACTAGTATGTTGTCCAAGTAAAGAGACGACGCGTCTACGAGTGTGTCCTATCAGTGAACAGTGTCAGTCTCGGCGAATTGTAGATTGTAGATTGCTAATAAATAGCGTACTGTGAGATTGGCCTTAGTGTTTTTACACTATTTATTTCTTTAACCAAATGCGGATGAGCTACCTGCCTTCATCGTCGCTTGTACACATTACCCAATCACCATTGTCAAGAGATAAGATATGTACTGAAATCATATAATTAATATCTGTCTATACACCATCTGAATTCGATCTGGAATTCGCCGCGTTATTATTGCATGGCACACAAATGCCAGCGTTCCAACAGTACGAATTAGGTACATTTAAAATTGACGGCCGGCGTTATGTAAATTTTTCTGACAAGCTAAATCGAACTGTGAGCACATCATAACTTTGGTTTTGGCGGAAAGTGGCAATTCCATAAATGCTCGGCGACTCAAGTATATGATATTCCTATGAATACGAATCATGACAACACAACTAAGATAACTGCAACGTACTGGTCGAGCTGGGGCGGCGTGGGAGGCGCGGGCGCGGGCTCGGGCTCCGGCTCGGGCTCGGCGGGCGCCGCGTCCACGCTCTCCCAGCGCGACGGCACGAACCCTGCGCGCGCGCCGCCCGCGCCCTCCGCCCCCTCCGCGCCCTCCTCCAGCGGCACGCCGTCGATGTCCTCCTCCACTGCGGACAATACCACGGACGTTTACCGAACGGTACACACTTATATCAATATAGAGGAGAGTGAATAGGCTCTATCTAAGTTAGTGCGCTTAACACTATGTCTTCATCACCACTTACCATCAGGTGGGATCGTTACCTTATAAGAAAAAAAATTATACGAGTGAAATTGGCCACAAATAGGAAATTAAACTAAATAACAATGCGCATATTGTGAATATTATTTTTACAATAAGAATTTGTACATATTTTTTTTCTGTAATAAAACCACCCTGAACTTTGGTATCTTTATTTTAATTTTAACACCGTCCTTAACTTAATACGGAATACATACACCACAGGGAATAATTATTGCATTATTTTATACCATTTAATAACTGGTGATCATCGAATACAAGAAACATGTGTCTAATGTAATGAGTGTCTCACCGGGCACCCCGTCGATATCGTCGTCGAGCGGCACGCCGGCGGCCGCATGCGGTGCGGACAACGACGCGGGCGCGCGGCGCTGCTCGGCCAGGCGGCGCAGCGCCGCGCCGTCCAGCGGGCCCGCGCCCTCGCCCGCCCACGAGCCCTCCGACGCGCTCGACGCGGGCGACGCCGCGCCCGACGCCGCCTCGCCGCCGCCGCCCGCGCCGCTCTCCTCCTGCGGGTTTATTTACGTGGTTAATTAAACTAACTAAAGAACAGGGTGGGAAAGCAGGACCCTTGCAGAAAGAAAGCAGAATAATTGAGAATTTGCCAAGGTTGAAACAGGCCGCAGAATATGAATATTATCAAATTTTGACATACATAAACAACACTAGTAAAACCGCCCTCGCTTCGCTTCGGGGAACCAGCCCCTTCAAAAATCTCTATAAATTTTAAAAACTTATATTGTTCCGATTTCTAAGCTATATAACTGCAAAGTTTCATGAAAATCCGTTTAGTAGTTTTTGCGTGAAAAACTAACAAACCCACACACACACTCACTCACTCACATCCTTCGCAGTAAGTAGTAAAGTAAAGTAGGAAGGAAGTATAGATGTTATGCAACAATTTCATCTTCCGCGTATACCACAGCCGATATTGACAACATAGGGCCTCTGCATATTGTGATAGGCACGAAATACTAGTGTGCGCACCTTGTCCTGTCCGAGGAAGACGTCGTTGATGTGCAGCAGGAAGTCGGTGGGGTAGACGGCCCAGTCGGCCCAGGCCTGCAGGCAGCGCGTGACGCGCGCGCGGAAGCCCTCCTGCTGCAGCCGCGAGCCCAGCCCGCGCCACGCCAAGTGGCAGTTGCGCATTATCTCCACCAGACGCTGTTGGAACCTGCACGTGTGAACAAACAACTCACTCACTGGGAGGTCTGGTGGTCACTATAGGTAGGCAACACCGAAGTATTGATGGCCATTAAAGTAGCGAAGGACTGCGTTATTTCTAGCTCTTTGAAACTGGGCGAGAAACAGTGCCTAGCGGACGTAAATGGCTCTGCTTCGATCCCATACAAATTTTAGATAACTTTTATTTACGTAGCGAGCGCATTATATTACGTAAAACTCGTACTAAACCCCCTAATCGAAACGACTTACAATACATTTAGCTTTGCTGTTAGATAAGGGATATTATTGCGCACAATGACTATATAACGCTACACTAATGCCTATAGTAGATACGGGTACTAACGCAGATCGGTAAGCACTCGCGTTAGTGAGCTTGGCCGGCGTTGTGCAGACACCGACGAGCGACTCCGCCAGGCACGCGACCAGCTCACCCGCCGCCTCCGCGTGCTCCAAAACTAGACCATATAACCCTGCCCTAGCGCCTACTATACAGAGACATCATCGAATACTAACGCGGATCGGTACGCGCTGGCGTTAGTGAGCTTGGCGCCGGCGTTGTGCAGTATATCGGAGAGCAGGTAGAGGCGCGCGACGCGGCGCGCGGGCGGCGTGCGAGCGCCCGCGAGGGACTCCGCCAGGCAGGCCGCCACCTCGCCCGCCGCCTCCGCGTGCTCCAGGCACCACGCCATGGCCGCGCCCACCGCCGCGCGCGTCGGCGTCAGCGCGCGGATTATCTCCTCGAGCCGGTCGCGCTGGCTGTAGACACGGACGGGTTAGTAAATTATTCGTGATCAACGCTACAGATTACTATAAAATAATTTATTAAATGTGTGTTCTTTGTTTACTTTATTGATGTTGATAAAAATAAATCTGTTTTTATAATATTAAAAATGTTATCAGACATTACAAATCGAAACTACACACATGCATGCATGCAAATACAGGTGAATAAATCGTATAATGTAAAATTGCTTCACCATTGTATTCTGGCGTGACAGTAAGAAGCATATTATTACACAGTATAACGTACAGAATAATGACAAATATACATTCGTACACATAATTTTTTCTTAATTAAAAATATCAAAAGAAAGATCGTTAGAACTGTATCAAAAAGGGGCAAGTTGTTGGACCCACTTGTTGGAGAGCGTCCCGCGGATGTTGTCCTTGGCGTCGTCCTCGTCCACCAGCTCGTCCGGCATGCCGGCCGTGTACAGGTTCATCACCGGCGGCCGCCACACCGACCCGCCTATAACATACAATAAACAAAATTATACTACAGTGCCACCAACTTATCTGACCCGGTGGCCAAAATTGAAACTAATGCAAATTGTCAGACAAAAACCAAGACAGTAGCGCCCCTACCGGTTCAGATAAGTTTGTGGCACTATAACTACTAACTGGTGTCATGGTATACATTATATATTTTGTATTTAAGCTGTTTTGTATTTAAGCTTAAGCTCGAACAATTTCGCCACTAGCGGTCAAGCGTTCACCCATCCATCTACTAACCGCGCCCGCAGTAGCTTAACTTTGTCGATCACTGGAGACCGACGCCAGCCTCCGGGCTATGAGCACATCTTTTAAATTCGAATTAACTGTACACAACTGATGAACAAACATACCCTGGAACATGCGGAAGTCGTCGAGCGCCCACTGCTTGGGCGAGTCGCCCTGCAGCATGGAGAACAGCTTCCAGCGGTAGTACACGTGCGCCGGCGACTGGTTCTCGAACAGGAAGCGGAAGAACGGGTTGTTGATCTCCTTGTTCATGATGATCGCCTCGAACATCGGCCCCTCGCGGATCACGAACTCCACCATGCGGTGGATCAGCATCAGGATGTTTCTGGAAGCAACATCGTCATCACATAACATCATCGTTATAATCCGTGCGCGACCACAGTTGTATACTACTTTTTGGAACTGAGTAGCGGACTTCTCATCGGTAAGCCGTAGCATACCTATAACTTCGCTCTGCTCGGAGAGAATTCTTTCTATTTATAAATAGTAAATGTGAACCCATTTTTGCAACATTTTTCATTGATGTTATATAGCCAAGCCTTACTCGATAAATTGACGATTTTGTAAAATATAATAATTTAACGTCACTCAAATCATCTTACCTTTCTGTCGGTACCACGACTTTGACTATAGATTGTGATAAAATCTGGAAAAAAATGGATTGTTAATCACTGATATGTTAATGATTTCGATAAATAGTTCACAAACTCATATAACAGTAATAATAAAAATAGCAATAGTCACTAAACTACCTGATCATACAACTTGCGTTCTTCAGGGTCGGTTGGATAGTACTCGCCATGTCGCAAGCGGGGTATCTGAAACAAGCATCGAACTTCGTATTAATAGAAGGAAATTAGTCTTCATAAACTTTATTTCACTATCTTTTACAATCTATAGCCCAATTGGTATTAACGGTCAATACCATTGGGGCTATTAGTTGTCTGCAAATCGAAAGGTTCCAGCCTGGTTTCTTTTTTATAAAACGCTTCACACTCAAAGCCCCACACTAGGATTCCCTGTGTCGTGGGTACCTTGGACAACACACAAGACAAGGACACACACCCAGACCGAGAACGGAAATTTAAACTCATCATTCAAATTGCCGCCTCGCTGGGAATCGAACCCAGGACCCTCGGAACAGCGATCGGCGTGTTAACCATTGCGCCATTCGGGTCGTCATGCCTGGTTTCTTATAATAATGTAATAATATAGATTATTTTCTAGTTACTTTGTTGACGAGATGTTTGGGCGGCTGCGCATTGAAGGGCAGGCCGGAGGGCGGCGGCGGCTTGGAGGGCTGCTGCAGGGCGGGCGGGATGTAGATGGGCACCGGCGGGATCACCACCGCCTTGCCCCAGCCCAGTTTCATCTCGTAGTTCATTATCTCCTTGCCTATTACAACAATGGAGAAATTAAAACCAATTTAATTCTCATAACACAATAAAAAATGCCATTGTGTATATGTTATAGATACCAACTAGTCTAATAAAATTATCATAAAAATCATTGATCAAAGCTAAAAAAATGTGTAGTTCTGAAAGTTGGCCATTATTATTTTAGGTGTGCAGATTAACATTCTAAAAGTTTTTGTGTATATCTTCTTAATTATCCAACTATAATACTATAAATGTCAAAGTTTGTGACTGGATGTTTGTTACTCCTTCACGAAAAAACTACTAGACGCATTTAGATGAAACTTGGCAGTGTTACAGCTTATGTTCCAGAATAACACATAGGCTACTTTTAATCCCGAGATTCCAGCGGGAGCGGGACCTTCGCGGCTGATACCTACGGATCCCGAAGCGAACCGAGGGTGGTTCACTAGTTAATAAATATTTCAAAAATTCCTTCTACATTAACAATGTACCTAAAATTAACTAGAAACTACTCAATATTATATTACACAACGATGAATACTTTTAAAAAGTCAAGTATGTACAGAATATGGTAACCGACCGTTGATGCAGCGCAGCGCGCGCTCGCCGTCCTTGCGCGACATGAAGGCGACGAAGCCGCAGTTGCGGCCGCGCGCCTTCTCCTCGTCCGAGCGCGGCCACATGATCTTGATGCTCGCCAGCGGCCCGTACCGCCCGAAGATCTCCATCAGCTGCTGCTCCGTTATCTGAGGATACAGACAAACCTCACTCTGTCATAATGTCTTGTGTGTAACAATATTTTACAAATTAAATTAGGGCTTCAGCAAGTGAATAGAATGGGGAGAACTTAATTTAACGCACACAGTGCGATCTTTTTTTGTAATCCTACTCGAACACACATAGGGCCTTATTAACAAACGTGGCATAAAGTTACTCCAGGTTTAAATTTTTTTGCCCCTGTCATGTGATTCTCTATAGTCAAAGGTAAAGACAAAAACATTTAAACTCGCAATAATTTTTAGCCGCGTTTATTAAAAAGACCCTTAGAATTTTTTACTGTATGTTATAAAAAAGTAAAAGTTTTAAAATCCAGTTACGCACTAACTGGTCTGTAACATTTCACACAGCCATCACATTTTCCGCTACTTTACCAACTTCATGTTAACACAATTCAAGCACCCAAATTCCCAGTAGTCACGGTACCTTAGGGTTGAGGTTTCCGAGGTAGAGGTTGGTGGTGTTGGGGTCGCCGGTGTCGTAGGAGCCGATGTCGGGCAGCGCGTCCGCCGCGGGCTCGGCCGCGCCGCGCTCGCGCAGCACGTTCTTGTACTTGTGCCGCTCCGAACGCTCCTCTTGGATCCTGTGCACATGGAACATTAACGCTCATGAGTAGAATATGTATTATGAAAAAGGCTTCTTGATATTTTAAAACGACTTCACAACAAAGTCCTAGACTCCTAGAAATCCTAGAATCACTCCATCAGGTAAAAACTACTGAGTAAAAACGGGTACATATCTGTAGATAGAAATTAACTTAGGATAAATTATAAAAGTCACAATTTTACAACCCCATACCTCATTTGGTAGTGATTGCCCTGGTGAGTGAGAAATCTCCAGAAATTCCTAGTACTCATCAAAACTTATTGTGACAATTTAAAAATGCAATAAGTATTAAGAACACAAAGACCCACTGTCTGAGCTCCTCCTTGAAGAGCTCTAGGTTGCTCTTCTTCTTGTCCTTGGGTTGCTTCCCGCGCACACGGGGCTGCTCGCGCGGGGCCAGGCTGCGAATGACGTCTGCCTCGCTGCGCTGCTTGTCGTCCAGCCGCGACACCGGCTTGTACAGCTTACCGCGCTCCGACGTGTCCTCCTCTGAAACAGACAGATTTGTATGAGCACAAATGCTTGTTGTTCACGTTTTTCTTCTCATTGGTACCTTCGACATGTCCTTCTCTGATACACGTGAGACAGAGAAACTGAAACATAAGAGATTCATGCTCATTATTTGCGTTTCTCTTGTCATTTGTGCCTCCGACGTGTCCTCCTCTTAAACTCATGGAACATAGAGAGACTGACACATAGAGATTTGTGCTCCTTATTCGCGTTTGTCTTCTCATTAGTGCACTCTTGGCAGATTGATCTTGTATTGTCTGTCGCATTTTTTTAGAGTGAACCATCTCTATCCTCAAGGCATCAACAAGAATTTTATAAACAAGAACTAACATCACTAACTATCATTAAGTCCTGACCCTGTCTTCGAGCCAACTAATTTTCTATCACCATCTGCTAACCAGACTAATTATTATAATCTTCCATGTGAATGTTGCTTTAGGTTGGTCACAGTTGTGATGGAAGTCAGCAGAAGAGTAGTAAAATTAAAAATTTAAGCTTTACAGCAAAACTCCCCATTATTTTACTTACTCCTTGCTCCAGCATCGTAGGTGCCAGCCTTCACCCATATCTTAGATGTAGTGCTCGGTACCTCCTGGAATGTCTCCACGAATTCTTTAAATACCTGTAAATTAACATTTTAACTTCACAATAAATTTATACTGGATATCTGCATGAGAACATTTAGGGACACATTCTTAGTATCAATAGTTGTTTAAAGTGTAACCTTTAAATTCCCTTAGACCACTATGACCAGTCTAGTCTAGGTCTATTGTAGGCATGGCTATTCAATCGCCAAGGATTCTACCGTTAGAATAAACCGGTGTTTCAGATTCCTAGTTATATTCGCTACGATTAATAGTCGCCAAATCGCCTAGGGGCGCGTTAGACTTGTATACATAGTAGATTATTCCCATCACTGAAACCTAGATAATAAAAGGTCACCTAACTCTTAAAAAATATAGTAAATGTCTTACGTGGGCAGCCGCTTCCTCCTCCTCCTTTTTGCGAAGCTCTTCGAGCTCCCTCTTTGACAAATTACGAGTGCTCATTTTTATTGTTATAAGGAACTTCCACTGCCACACAAATAAAATAAACACCCACTAACACAAACGATCTACTAATTCGAGAGTTTCAATCTCAGTCAGATTTACATGGTTAAAGTAAGTCGAGAAATTCGACTAATATTTCAAGTTTTATATTTTTTCTGAATGTTTTAAATGCTCATTGGAGACTTCTAATATACATAAATACCGAGAATCCGATTCATGAAATAATCTCAAAATCATAATCACAAAATCCCAAGAAACTAAACATAACCTATGCGGTCCACAAACAACACAACATTTGTCACTTTTGACAAATCTGTCAAGTGTCGTAAAGTGACAGCATAGTTACAGACTATGTAAAAAAACAAGATGACATAATATGATCACAATGGCCAATGTGACCATCGTAGAGGTAGTCTATGGTTTCCACTTTCATGAATCTTGAGTTCAAAATGTAAGTCTCATTGGAGCCACCCGGCACGGCACCCGACCAGCACCGCCTCGCTTCGCTCGCAAGCTGGCCACGCGCGAACGGCGGGTGGACCACTCTGTGAAAACTCGCTGCTCACACGCTTGTCTTGCGTCGACCAC
The DNA here is from genome assembly GCA_905404135.1 of Hesperia comma. Lineage (NCBI taxonomy): Eukaryota > Metazoa > Arthropoda > Insecta > Lepidoptera > Hesperiidae > Hesperia > Hesperia comma. The sequence continues at coordinate 19,650,174 of FR990014.1, read as the reverse complement.
GCGTTGCCAACACACGGCTCCTGAGTGGACCACGCGCTGCCCGCGAATAATTCAAATGACACTCTTCCTTCATTCCAAGCCTCTTGTTAACAGTTGCTTAAATCATAAATCATTTTTGCTTTGAAAATGAAAAATAAAGAAAAACTTTTTTAAAGTCGTGGATAGTTGATTCACCTCTCCACAGAGACCTGTCGACACCTGTCGAGTGGTGGACGCCGAAAGACGAGGCGGTGCTGGTCGGGTGTCGGGAGGCTGTAATGAGGTATGACCTTTAACGTGCATAACGATGTCAATCAAGGATGATAATGGTGTTCCGATTTTTTATTCGGAAGCTATCTGTGCCTCTATTGTGAGTTGTTGTAGTAAACGTAAAGGACGTTACTATTGCAGTTAACGTTTAGAATTTGTATGAGAATTGTAGTTCAGTATCGTAACCGCTAGAGGCGCTGTACGGATTCTCATACAAATTCTAAACGATAGACGCTAGCGTGTATAGTAAACTATAGTAAAAAACTCATAATAGAGGCACTGGTGCCCGTCTTGTGATGTATAAATAGGAGTGACCTCTGACGGGCAGATTTTGAATTAGCCCTACTTATCGATTTCAGTTATTTTTTGTAGAGTAGGTTATTTTTTGTTTGTCAACTGTCATAAGGGATCCTGAGGTGAGAGCAACTGTGTGCTTGGATCATCACATAACATTGGAAGCAGCTTTAGGACATACCCTAGAGATAGAAGCACTCCTCAAGGAACGTAGATGCCAAATTTCAGCTTCTTCCGTTCAGTAGTTTTGGCTGTGCGTTGTCTGTCAGTTAATCATTCAGTAACGCAAGAGTTTTATATATATAGTAAAGTTTTAAATGACAAAATAATAAATAAAATTCCAATGAAAATGGTTACATATTTATTGAAAAAGTATACATCAAAAAGTTTCGATGTAAAATTAAAAAACGTGTATTTGCACATTAGCCAAAGAATTAGGTACTTCTTGCAACATGTGTTCAAGATAACATGAATATTTTATTTGATATTAAATTTTCTGCATTAATCGTGTTTCTATTTAATTATGTACATTTTTGCAAAAAACATCTTTAATTACAAGTTAATTCTACTATAAGACTCATAAGTCCACAAACATTTTTTTCGGGTATTTTGTAATTTTGATTTATTTTTAATTGAAAATGTAATAAAGTGCTGCAAGTCATCAAAGACATTGGCTTCTGAATGTGGACATTTTCACAGCAAGCTGATTTTATTGTTCATATAGTATTTTTCTATTATATTTATTTATACAAATCCCTTATTACCATATTATAATAACTATATCTATATAAATAATAATATTGATATAACTTAGGGAAACAAGAAATAATGATCGATTCCTTCCTGTTTTAAAATAAACCATAGTGAGTTTCGCCCATGCTATTTTTCACTATGTCCGATACAACATTGTCTTATCGGTAGACTTACCCGTTCCCAATATTATGTAATTCATAATCTTCATCAGGGAGCTTTGCAACTGTCAGTTGTGTTGCTTGTCTACATTTTCTGCTGACTTTATCCTACATTATGGATAGATAGAATATTGGGAACGGCCATAAACATAATACAAAGAAAATAACTTCATTTTATACCTATGTAGCGGCTGCATTTCGCAAGGGCGATTATTGAGAAAGAAGACCGTATAGAGAAAAGTAAACCATTCGTTAATAAACATAGATACATACTTGTACTTTTCTCTTCAAGATATTAAGTCTTTAAGTTCAGTCTCAAGTATGTAAATTCTTGAGGTTAACGTTTCAGAAACAAGGGATTCCTTGTATCGTTTTAGCGTGTGAAAGTACTTGTTGCACTTCAAGTTCACACCGAGAGACAGTGTATCTTCAGTAGATGATTCAAATTATAATACTGATATATAAATCATAGAAATGTTTGAGATGCGACTTCATTAATGAGAGCGACGAGGGCTTGTTTAATTATAGCGAGGTGTTAAGAGTAAAATATATTTGTGCATTACAAAGCTTATACTACAAGTAAATATGCCACATAAATTACGCTAACATTTACTTAACTGTACAGTAACATAATGTATAGTCACCTAGAAGACTTCATAAGATTTATTGTGTAGCCCGGCCGCGGCCGACGGCGACTTGTGCATGCCAGCATTGCCAGCTAACCTAACCCCAGTACGTCGCCTGAGATAACTTTTCATTTCATAAGAAAATTAAATCTTTTCAAAAAATATGTTTCATATAATTTAAATCCAAATAACAAACAACACGTTAATTAATCTATCGTTATAACAACACAAAATGTTGTTGTTAATTTCTCCAATAAGTTATAGTACGACAACACAGTATTTATTTGAAACATTTGCATTTATTTGAAACAAATAATTTACAACTATTGATCTTAGCATACCATTGTTTGTGCTCTGTCAATATCATAGTAAAATATTAAAATTTGTTGAATACATAAACATCGATCATTAACTATGCAACACATCAACAAACATTAAAATCTTTTTAGAATAATGATAAATATTATCTTAATGATTGTTATAAATTCTGTACCGTCGCACACCTAATACACCGACTGATACTACACATGACACATTACACTGACTGTACATAAAACAATTATGTTATTATATGCTACTTGTATAATGTATAATTATGTTGTTTACTGTGTTTACTATTTTAATATGGTCCTGTGCTGTGTCATTGCGTTATTGGCTCGCTAATATTAACTCTATAAAGATGTTTAAAGGACTGAAGTGACATCCAGTGAGCCATGAACATTCACATGTACATTTGATCAGTTCTTCGTTCGCCACCAGCTCTGGCGAGCGGCGATGCAGCGGGCATTATGCAGATTCACGACTTTACCCCGATACAATAACAATACATAGAACAGTAGAAAATAATTACATTTTACATAAAGGTACAAAACACTTTTATTCTATAAATGCACATTACGAAAACGTTGTACTATCGATCGCTAATCAATAAAACGAAACCGATGGCCGAGAACTGAACGGAGTAATTAACGTTAACATAATACATATAAACCTAATCTTGTACTCGTATATTTGATCTATAACCATGAAGCTAATATAGAGAGGAGACGTTGTATGTATGTTTCTCTATGAAAGCTCGCGTGAGGATTTGCGGGGCGAGGGGGATAAAGAAACGGGCGGGATCTTGTTAGATCCCGCCCATTCATCTAACGGTCAATAGCAAAACTACTCGCTTCGTTCTATATCGACTTTACTACGTAGTTCAACTATCTCACACTAGATGTCAATAAATGTAGGATATAACAGGGACGTACTCAGAATTTTCATAATCATACCACATCATTTCATTCTGTTTTTTTAACATAAATTTTGTGAACCATCTTGATTAACAAAATCCTGTGCGGAAGTTTCGAGGGCAATATAGACATGGCTTACACAATTACTGAATTAAGCATGTTTAAGTATGCACTCGTCACGTCATGTGACGTGGAGAGATCATTCAGCCAATATAAGGCTATATTTCGACCAAATCGTCAGAATTTTAATTTTGATAATTTAAAGAAGCACGTCATTGCAACCAATTTCATGATAAGGCTAATGTAATGGAAGTTGAATAAAACTGTTATTAATTACACCAGGTAGGTAAGTTGTCACACTATAATGAACAGAGTACCTACACATAGGCAGTAGTTTAATTCAATGGGACAGTCGGAAAAATAATTGGATTCTAAATACGGCCCTGTGTTTTTGTTGTTTTAAGTAGTTATCGATAGATGGCGCTGTTTACAAAATGTCGCCACACAACATACAAAGTGTCGCCATCTAACGTCAAGTAGAAATTTATTTGGTGAACGCCGTCAGTAGACTGACTTAAGGCCACGCCCACGTGATGACGTCAGGACCTAGTTGAGTTACAGTGCACACTTGCTTAGGCCGTCTCCTCTCTATATTAGCTTCATGTCTATAACCCTATAATTTAAAAATAAACTTCCACATACAATATACATCTGTTCGATATACGCTAACGCTTGGCGCTCCTGATACTATGTAACTCTATTTCGGGAACGTTCGGTAGACCGCGATCCAGGATTGCATTGATGTGCGCGGACTCGGCCGAGTCTGCGGTCAGCGAGTGCCGGCCGGGGGGGTCGGCAACCCGTCGTTGACTCTGTACAGTGTACAGGGGAACGTCCGGCGGGGCGGGCGGGGCGGGGCGCGGCGGTTCAAGCGTCAGCGTCGGCGCCCTTCAATCGTAATCGCGCGAAATCTTCGAATATTATATCGTCGTCTTGCTCTTGTCCGTTTTCATCCCTGAAAAGTAAAGGTAACATTTGTTTATATTTAGTTTGTGATTGGCACTACGTGTCGAGCTACGGATTGTATGTTAAGATTGAATAACAGAGTATCGATATGAACAAAGTGCTGTAGTAACCTTTGTTATAGTTATTTTTTGTAAATCGATAACATGGACCACCTAATTACCTATTAGACTAACTATATCGGGTGCTTCTGTTACAGCAAAAGCCTTGGCCTACAGAGAAGAAACATAATCGCTCCTGGTGCGGAGTGTGAACGAATTTCATCTTTATGTAACAACAAAATATGCATTAAATTGCTTGCAAAGTGCACCGTAACAAATAATGTGAAAATCGTAAAATGCTGCCAATTATTGAGTGTGCCTGATAACTATTTTTATATGTACATTGAACGTTATTGTGTCGAGGTGTACGTGAGGAAACTGCCAGCTAACTCACCAGATACCGTACTAAAAGGCCGCATTACAACTTATTTTATTAGTATATGAATGAGTAGTTAAACTAGGTTTAATGGGATATGACGATTAGTGTTATTTGAAAAATGGACACTTTTTACTAATATATTAATTACTTATTAACCACGCTTTTAATATTGTATTTACAAAGGTAAGGATCATAGATCATAGACATCAAGAATCATCGAGGTCAAGGTCAATGTACCTATATGTAGTAGGTATATGAAACGGTATTTCACATGTTTACTTTTTATTAGTCTTACCAATGAGCTACGTCACTAGACGACGTGTGTGCATATATTGTTAATGATAAAATGCCGCACTAGTGTTCAAGGGTTAAAAACAAGTACCTACATAATTGTATCCATGAAACTCATCTTTTTGTAGGATCGTTTCCCAAATAACTTTAACAAAACAGGACCTTTCGCCCGTTATCACATACTATTTTGGCCCCAACACGCACCATATCACCACACAATCCAAACAAGTGTAAGCACAGTAACAGTATGTAGTGTAGTGTACGTACGGGTGCGGGTCGAGCTGGATGAGGTCGTGCGCGACGTGCGGCGCGGGCTCGGGCGCGCGCGGCGGCTCCTCCTCCGGCTTCGGGTGCATCAGGATGAACGGCAGCTCCGCGCTCAGGTCCCTAACAACAATCGTGCCAACGTGACGGATGCAATGGAATCTTAGCGTGCGTACAGACTATATAACAAAACATGTTATAAAACACAGTTATATAACATGTTTTATAAATGTGCACGATATGTCTTACAAAAACACATAGTGTCTTGTTATATGTTTCATTGTTAGACAAACAATGTTAGATAGTGTGAACGTGTTATAAAACAGAAGTTACATAACATGTTACATAATCTGTACGCACCCTTACAATGACCACCAATTGACGTTCAAACAGTGCTAAAGCCCGAGAAGCTTGGGCCTAAGTCTGCTACTTTGTATAATGCCACCAACTTATCTGTTCAGTAGAAAAAAATGGAACTAAAAAAAGACAACGTCAATTTTGAAATATCATGTCTGCTGTCAATTTTTTGAAGTGCGAGTGCTCTATGTGTTTTAATTCAATTTTAATTGCAAAAAGTGATTAAAAATGCCTGAGCCTCTTAGAAGTCATTGCACGATTAGTTATTTTAAAAGTTTTAGATTTCATGAGGGAAGAAAATCGCCTGCTAACTCCAAAAATAACGTTTAAAAAAGTGGCAGAACGCTTCGCCGTTGCTACAGGTTAGTGTTGCTATTGCAAGTTAATTAATAGTCCTGTTAAATAATTCAGTTATTTTATGTTCCTCACTTATCTTTGCATAATCAATTAAATTGTGACTGAATATATTTGGTATCTAATTTTTTTATACTTCATATAATATTATGTCTTTGTTACAGGAGTTAGTGAACGATTTGTTTACAAGCTAATGAATGAAAAGAAAAAAGCTGAAGAAATTTCTCTGGCGCATCGGCATCATTTTCCATAGGGATTTCTCGTGTGGAACCCCCTCAAATTCAGAGATCACCATGACAATTATTTTTATAAAATATATAAAAATTTAAACAATTATAGTCAATAACAATGGATCTTTTATTTCTCTTGTCCTGAAATTTAAATTTTTATATGAAAAAGTAAAATGTGACTGTGTTGGCCTACGTAATTCTTTTATTTTTGGATGTTTCCATTTGCGTTTTAAGCATTTAAATGTCACTTGCTATAACGGTAAAGGAAAACATTGCCAAACCGCACTTGTTCAGCATGGTGAACTATGGTCTTTACCTTCTCAATATGAGAAGAGACATGTGCTTAATAGTGGGCCCTGACCCTGATGGATTGAGATAATGTTAACATCTGTTACTGCTGTCATTGCATGGTAGTTTAAGTTAGTAGCCACAGCCCAAATTGTGTGTCTATATTGGTCGGAAAGGCTTTGTCATCATTTACCATCGAATTATGTGCAACATCTGGTAAAAATCATAGGTCTCAAAGTTGTTGAGCTCCCTTGACAGTCGCCAAATTTTAATATATGGTAACATTGACGCTGCACTAGCGACATCCGTTTACTGAACAGATAAGTTGGTGGCACTATAAATGTTTCAATTGCGTCGTATTTAAATAATATAATAATAAAAAAATTGACAGATGCCAGAAACGAAATATGTCAAACTGCTCAATCAATTACCAAACTTCAGTCTCAGCCAGACAAACAGAACCACCGTTAATCTGAAATGTATCTTAATCTCATAGGTGGAAAGCTGGCATTTCTACGTCATGCAATTATAACGAATTCCAGATCGAAAGCGTATTATAGTTTCCGTTACTACAGTAACAATACACCAATATTCCCTTTGTTGAGAAAACAGAGTTCAAATCCTCAATAATTGAACCAAACGATTCTATTAAACTTTGCTCAATGATTTGGCAACAATGACATCCTTTAAAAGGCAGTGAAGCGGAAACATTACTTCCTAGTTCAACAGTTGTACTCACCCTCCCAGCGGGCCGAGACATAATTTCACTTTAACTTTGTATTGTACTATGATGCCTAGATTCTCACGTTGCGTTGGGTCTGGTATTCTGAAAATAACAAAAAATATTCAAATATAGAATTAATAAGGTAATTTAATTATTTCTGTAGTAACAATAGGTTTAAAATCAGTATTATGAAAAATTTCTTTGACTCATTCAAAGGCTTTGAATGAGTTATGACACCTTCGCCAACATCGATACCATCCTCTCACTACAACCTCACATCCATAATCGTATATCTACTGGTATAACCTGGCACCACAACCTCAAATAACTAAATTCCAAAACGTCCCAAGTACCCCACTAGCCACACAACTTACAGCGTGCTGGAGGCGAGGTTGGTGTCCTCGTGTTTGAGCTGGCCGTCGAGCGCCAGCCCCCACTTGTCCTTGTTGTTGGCCAGCAGCGGCGTCAGCGTGAACACCTTGCTCAGCGTGAACCCAGGCCCCACCGGACACCCCTCTCTGGAGACACAGAGACCACGCTTAACGTACAGTAAGGTCATTATAACTCGGCCGCTCTGAACTTTGTTTTCCGAGATGTTTGCGCAGAGACAGTGTTTTGTATGCACTACTTCGTATTGGCGTACCTATCCTACCACCCGCAATCCTCGCCACCTACCACCATTTTAGCCTTAAAATTGACATCTGCGCAGCCACTCGTAGCTATATTCCGAGCGGCCGAGTTATAAAACCTTACTGTACAATACTACTTCCACGGGTCAGTATTATTAATTTGAGATAAATGGAATTGATCTAGACCGTAACTAGAAGGTATTTATTTAGCATACCATAAAAAAATAAGTCTGTCTAAATGTGTCTGTGGAATTGGAAAAGGATTTATTCTGGTCAATATTTAAAATAGGATATATCTGTTAAATTACAAGTATTTTAATATACTATCTAAACAAAGGGAATCAGTAATCATTACGATAATATCATATTACAAAACGAAAGGGAATAAATACATAATGATACTCAATACCTGACTATTTTGTGAATTAATAAACAATAATGTTAGTTACAAAAAATTTCTTCCATAAAAATCAATGGGCGTGTCTTGTAGTAATGATTGTTCATATTGCGAAAATTTTTGATAATATTATAATGGAGGGTCATGCGCTTCAGCCACTCGCAAACACTTACTTACAGCGACTTTAGCGCTACTTTCTTACTGAACAATCCAATAAAAGGAAGTGTACATTTTTTCCACGTACTCAGCTCCCTGAATCAGAAAAGCTTATATTTAAAGGCTTACCTAACCTATACTACCGAAAGACATAACATATTACGTTAATTATAATAATGTCTACGAAATGAAGTCGACGGCGCCCCTCTCAAGAGGACTCCTTCAGTTTATGTTTACGGTAAAAACACAATCTTAATCAAACGGGGCTTTTTCATTTCATATTTAGTATTTACTCAACAAGCTTTACTAAAACTAAACTTTTCAACTTTATGTATTATAACCATTTTACCCGATTATGCAAGCCATAGTGTTCGGAAGTTGTTTCCTCGTTGTATATACGGACCAAAAGGAATAGGTCATTCTCGTGGTCCACTTTTACGTCATAGGACAAAATGGTAGGTAAAGGAGGAAACAGCCAGTTCGGATGCATTCATCATTAAGTATAACACTAATAAACGCAATACTAACTCGCTCTCGGCCTCGGCGACGGTGCACTTGTACTGCGCGGTGGAGAAGAGGCAGATGTCGGCGAACTGGCGCACGGACACCTTGATCCGCTTCACCGAGCGGTTCGAGTTGTTCGCGATGTGCACGTTCACCGCGATGTTCTCGCCGTGGTGGTACAGCTCCTGCGATTACACGTACCGTGTTATAGGCAGTTTATAGCTAAATAAATAATATCGTTCAGTACGGTGTGATGCAACAAAGTCTCTTTTTTTATCCATCTCTTTCTGTACTTTGTCGCTACATAAAAGATACTTACAATAGCTTCTGTAGAGAATTTCGTTAAAATAATCTCGCCATTACTTTTTAAACTGACCATGTTTTTTTATTTTTATTTACATAAAAAGTGTAACCCCTAGTGCAATGGGACTACGGGGAATTAAAATTACCCGTGGTCCCGTTAATGGGACAAACCAACGGGACCACGGGTAAACACCCAAAACTTCAGACTCAACTATAATAATGAAAAATTTACCTTATCCAAAGACGCTTCCAGGTACAGTTTGTTGGGGCTCATCATAAACTCCTTGGACACCTCCACGGAGGGCTGCTCGCCCTGTTTGCTCGGCGCGTACATTATCTTCCTGATAGCTAAGCGAACTGAATTCCTGCAAATAACATCAATAATATTTTAACAATCATAATTCAAAATTTTCTTTACATATTATGTTTACCAGATATTCAATGTTACTAACATAGTCTACAGGTTTGGCCGCTAGAAAGGCATCGTCCACAGTACATGCTATAGCAGATACAATAGGTACGCTCCATCCATTAAAAGAAGACTTTATGGTTAAGCTTTTTAACTTAAAGTACCTGGTTGACCGAGCTTTGCTCGGTTGAAAATTATATTTAGTATGAATCGCAAGAAATACGAGGAATTCCGCCATCTATTCAGGAGTCAAATCATACAACTGTTCACTGAGCACAAAATTCATTTTACTTATGTTACGGCCAAAGGATCTCAACAGCGTGTTTCACAAAGTTGTACAGCGCGTTACAAACAGTACCTCATAGAAGTTAACTGTGTGAGCGAATTAATTGCATTTTAAATAGGTACATACTTAATTAGATAAATTCATTGAACTTTCCTTCGTACTTTTCGCAGGCTTAGGCAGTCCCCGACTGAAATTTTTATTTGCGATAAAATGTATTGAATGTTTATGATAATTAAACAACATAAATAAATATACTTTTAGTTTAATGAGCAAGTTGTTAGGCGTACTTAAAATTTTATTGATTCTATTTACAACAATAGTAATTTCATCGATCTGACCATTATTTATTTAAAACTTTATTAAAATATATTATTAAATCGATAATAACAAAACTAACATTTATTTACAAATATTCTCGTAAATATCACAAACGCACGTTAAGCTATCACTACGCGTCCTGCGAGGTCAAGCGAGATAATCGCACTGATTTTTAATTTTATTCAAACAGAAAATAGGTAGGTATAACGCAAAAATAGCGCTTCAACGTAAGAATGAATATAGTATTAGCCGAACAAAAATATATTCGAGCGCCATCTAGTTACTACTGAAACAAACAAACCGTACCTCATAGAAGTTATCCTAATGTTTCATAGATGGCGTCAGTATGATGTTTTTAAAACATCGGGAATCGGGAAAAAACGGGAACCGAGCTTTTCTCGAACCTGGGACCTTGATAAATCGATTCCTTGAGCCGAAAACCCCCTAATCTGTAACTTTCATGAAAATCTTTGCAGCCGTTTCCGAGATCGTGATTATATATATAGGTATAAATAAATAAATAAATAAATAAATATACAAGAATTGCTCGTTTAAAGATTTATTATATCCAAATGAGGCACCGGTGTCTCTTGTTTTCCTGAATATGAGCTAAATGGACGCCTAGGGATATTTAGTGCCTTGCTAATGTTTCACATGTACGTAGGAAAATTAGCGAGTGCTTTTTAACGATTTAGCAAACGCTAGATGCCATGCTCTGAGAGGCGACCATCTCAGACAACAAGGGTAGCAAGTAGCAACGCATTTCTGACCGAATTATATGTATATAGCAGCAGAAGGGTAGTAGTGCCTGCTCGCTACTTTAATCCCATTACAAAATACCCAGTAGGTACCTTTTATGCGGCTTATCATCCTGCGTATCAGCAACGAACGCCTTGAGCTCGTAGTCGACCCCGCAGGGCTTGCCGGTGTCGCCGGGCGCGGGCTGCAGGGTGACCGAGGCGGGGCAGTGCGGCGGCAGCTCGAAGTAGAACGGGTGAGCCGCCGGGCCCAGCTTGCGCACCAGCCGCTCCTGCAGCCGCGTCAGCGGCCGCTTCGGCGCGCTCGTCGCCGGGTATATCTGTGGCGGGGCCGGAGAAGGGTAGTTAGTGTTACGTCATTGTTGTGTACAGTGTTATGATAAGTTAAGGCCTACGTGGGTGTGTGGGCCTTAAGTATGTTATAGTCGATGGTTATAGTGAACAACATGCAGTAGATTGAATGACGCTTCGGCGCGCTCGTCGCCGGGTATATCTGTGGCGTGGCCGGTTGCGCGTTGGTACGTCATTGGTTTGTACGGTGTTACCACTAGTAGGTAGGGTTGCCAACCATACTTTATTATATAGTATCCTACTTTATTTTTGGTAATTATACTTTATACTTTTGCATACAAATAAAGTATGTGAAAATACTTTATTTTCAACCTTTCCTGTGATCAGCCTAGCCAACAACTGTGAGCGACTTAGAACAAACTCAAATAGGGACAGGCTCATTATGGCCTACTTAATTATTTAACGGTACATACTTAAAAGTTTAAACTGATGATGAAAAAGATTTATAATTACTGAATGTCATCCTTACTATCCTTACTAATATTATAAATGTGAAAGTGTGTTTGTTTGTTTGTTTGTTTGTTTGTGACGCTTTCACGTCGCAACAAAGCTATTATATGGTAAGGTTTATGTGTGTGGGGATAGTTAGGAGGGTGGAGAGTGACGTAGGCTACTTTTTACCGCGGAAAAACATCCCATTCCCATGGGAAGATCGATGTTTTGTTAGTTGCTAGATATTTATTTTCGGAGTTGTTAATAGATGGCGGTAATAAAATTCATTTGCAAGTTCTGAATTACGCTATCAAATACTACATGTAATTTACTTAAGTCATAGGCAAATGTAATAGGCTACTTTAGCTCTGCCTCGAGAACTCCCCGCTCCGGCTGTATTCAGTGTACCGCCCGCCCGCTGGCACTATCCTGTTGACTGATGTCCGCAAGTTGCTCAGCCAACAGGATAGTGCCAGCAGACCAGAGGGACCTTCGAGTCGAGAGCCTGGACGACTTCATCGAGAGATTGGCACGCAACATGTTCGGGCGTGTCGACGCGTCGCGGTTCCCGCATCTGCAGGACCTGGCGCCGATCCACACCCGTCCACCAGACCGCTGGGCCTTCCCGCGCGACTTGCTGGTTGCGCGGGACGGGCCTAGCACTGACTGATACTGGGGCTTCGTAAGTCGTCGCCCGGCGCTGATCGGCTCCTGCAGGGCTTCCCACCAGCGGGATTCACCCGGTAGGGCTTCGATCGCCTGGGTGGCGCGAAGATGAACCCCATCCCGTTTAAGACTCTGTGGCCTGTAAAAAGGCCACCACTCACCGGACTTGACCTATTGGTTAACCACAAATGGACAACGAAGGGCCTTAGGGCCCAGCCCAAGAACCGGCCCGTTTTAACGGGCCGCGAGAGACACCCCCAAAGGGGAACTAACTGTCCCGAGGGCTCCACACACCTCAGACAGGGTGGAGTGAAGAGAGCGAGTAGTAGGCTACTTTTTAGCCTAAATTCCTACGGGAGCGGGACCTACGCGGCTGTTACCTACGGGTCCCGAAGCGAAGCGCGGGCGGTTCTCTAGTTTCATATATAAGTATGTGAATGTGACAGTGACAGATGACATAATGTCACTATCGACGAAATTCTATGAAAATTGACCTTTTTTGTCTATATTTGAAGAATCCACTTTAAATATAATAGATAATTTTAAGATAATTTGTAGATAATTTTATAAGCTTTAATTCCCCGATAGAACATTTTTCGCTGCGACGCATGATTTCTGAGTTATTTGCTAAAAAACAAAAATTGGCATTGTCACCCCGGCTCACCCCCTAGACGTCAGGACTTTTAGTATGTTTTCACCCTAAGCACCCTGAACACGTTTCTGAAGAAAACGCTTACAATTTCGGTCACGCACTCTAGAATGTCTTTTAAGACATTCGTTGACCGGACGAGTCGTTTATCAGCCAATATTTTTTTTTTTGGAAAGTAGATATTCTAAGGGAGGTCTCATAATAAGGATACTATGATCTGATGATGGCGTCTTAGAGAAATCAAGGGGAACTTCCGAAAATTGTAGGAGTGACTAGTATTCTTACTGTTTTCATTAAGTACCTATATTAAAGCACTAGAATTTATTGAAGGTCTGGAGTGGATTTGATGAAGCCGAATGACAATCGAGGGAACTCCTCAATGGTGTTCAGCACTTTCTTGTGTTTGGGTTTGATTAATTTGTAGTGACGAGAGTTTTCACCTAGGTAGGTTGAATTGAGCGCCATCTGGCGAGTAGTTTTTGGGTTATATCTGGTTATCTGATGTTTAAGTCGGCTATTTTTTTTTGTAAAAAGGAATTATATGATTATTTATATTTTATTATTATTATTACAACATTTATTATTACAATTATTATTAAGACAATAAAACATAAAATTTGATAAATACGTTTTTTTTCTTCCATATACTTTATTTTTCCGCCATTCAGACAACTGTATACTTTTTTTCTTCTCAAAAAAGTTGGCAACCCTACTAGTAGGTAATGTAGCGTGTCCATATTCAAAACTATTTATTTTTCCCATGAATAGGACAAATATTTATAAACGGATAAAAGTAAGCGAGATGTAGTTAGGTAGACCAAATGAAATGCACATTGCTTAAATTCTAATAATGAGTCAGTAATCTATATTAATTAGTGTAACACACAAAATCATTCGCATGTAATTGGGGCAAATTGAGTATTAAATCCGAAAACCGAGAGTAGTCATTAGTCATAATATTGTTAGGTTTCGTTGTTCGCATAGTATTTATGTAGGTATCTTATTTATTTAGTTTACAAGAGAAAATGACGAATGTAAATGTTTACGTTAATCGACCACCAAGCAAAACACGTTCGTAATTCTCATTCATAAATTTGTTTAGGTACGAACCCAAGGCCACGTTCGTTGAAAGCGCTACGCAATTTCTAGAAACTCCTCGTCTACGCGGCTAGCGGTTAGGTTACGTTATCGTTCACCAAACACCGCGACACCGCTTCACCGGCTGTCTCATGCGGTCTACGATGTCGTTTACTTAATTGTACATATAAAACAACAGTTGAATGTTTCTATAGCAATACTTACCCAACGCGGGCAGTAAGTACTTTTTGCAATTTTATTTGATACTTACGTAACATCGGTACACGGTGGATGTCATAAACATGCATTATTATGAATAGAATTTTCTCAATAATTTTGATGCACGTACATCATAGGTACATTTATCCACGTCTTAAGTTACGTAAACATGAGTGATAATGAAGAGTTTCAATTCGTGGCTTCATTTACCCAAATGAAAAGAAAAACCGTTTATTTTCATTATGACCTATTCGTACTTAATATTTATTACTCTTTTCAAGACTAAACATTATCCAGGAGCGTCAAAGCCGACACTAATCACACGATTATTACATTTGGGTGCCAAGAAAACAAACCGCCCGGTCCCTCTTACATTCCATTGATGTTTTCTCTATCCTCAAAACAGTACAACCGTATTGATCGTCTTTTACGAGTTTACTTTTCCCTAAAACAAAGGAAGCTTCTTAGTTTGCCGAGACGATACGACAGCAGCAGCTACATTCTTCATTTAACGATACATCGACCACTCAACAGTTTTCAATTTGCCAAAACTTCATGGAAGCTTGCTTGTATTCAAAATACATACATACATCCGGCTCAACACAAGAGAGAAGTGAGACTTGTTGCTGGTGACGGCAACGGTAAGTTAGTTATTGTCGTCCAGTGAAAGAGCATACAGATTACAGAGAATTCTATACACTGATGTAGCTGCAATGCTGTGTCTGTGTGTCAACGTCGTATTACCCAATTAAGAAGCATCCAAAGACGGTGTAAATACTGACCTGTTCGGCCGCCAGATACAGGTCCTTCCTGAAGGTGAGGCCGAGGACGTCGAGGTCCTCGCGGCCGTACCGGAACGCCGCCAGCACATGGCCGAACACTTTCCTCTCTTTCACGTACTCGGGGTCGATTAATACCACGCCATCTGGAATTGGTCCAACCAATTTGATCATAAATTATGATAACATAACATAAGGTATTTTTTGTAAATTTGTGTGAGGCCTACGCCTACCCGGCACTGCTTTATTCGAGTGATTATTCCGCAGAGTTTTGTTACATTGGAAATTGTATGAACCTATCGAACGTATAAATTGTTTGCGAGCTTGCGCAGACTTCGCAATAACTTAAATTCACTCAGAAAGTTTGCATTAAGGACATTATACCTGTAAATGCATAGCGAAAAAAATACGCGCGATGTGGGTGTGAGGAAGACTGACAAAATCGGGAGGTCTTTTATTCGCTGTGCGTACTTATAGCGTAAGATTCAATATTCGGATTATAAGCCGTTAGGAAAAAACACGCAACGCGAGACTCCGCAATGCAGCCCGAGCCTTATTACTACGCAAGACGAGGCGAAATCTACGTGACAATTAGAGTGCCACTTTAAAACTAATATCTACATTGATTAGATTACGGTTCTGGATGTGAATTTTCAGAACACGCATTACCATGTATACGTACTATGCCATACCTACTTGTTTCCGACTAACTGTTCGGAAGCGACTGGAATAAGGATGATAATAATTATGTAATTCTAGTAAACATTACGTCAAAGCACCTGATATTATGTAAACCCAATGTTATTGTGTGATGTTGTCAAAACATTATGAATGTGGTATGGTGAGACTAATCAAACGTCACTAAAATAGATACATCCACATAAGATTCTCATGAATTCGAACAAGATTTTAAAATGTAATTAGGAAACTAAAATACATAAAATATTTTTGGAGCTCTACTTTTATATATTTATTGTAATATAAATCACCGTTTCCACGAAACCTACGGACTACGGATGTACCTATAAACGTTTTTAGGCTTCCCAAGCCGCTTCTGTGAACATTTGTAGGGTTTCGAGGGAATTGGACAGATTTCTTTGAAATCGACTTGTCAGCAATAGATTTTGTTGTTTGTTATAAAAAGTTTGTAACAGATTTGTTAAGCTAAAGTCAGACAAACTATTGGCCGCAGATTAAAATTTTACTCGTGAACTAGTGAACTTTCGAGGTTCGGAATATCTTTTTTAAAGACTATTTTACTGAAGACAGTCAATTCGAATATAGTTTATGTTCTTGTATTAAAATGATTTGTATAAATTGAGTTACTTACCAATCGGGTCGACATGTGTGATGTGGTCTACGAAGTCTCTTTTGCCTAAGTATACTGTAATCTGAAAAAAACATACCGGTCTTTTTAATTATATTCGCATATAAAAATCTACTTCTATGTCCTAATTAAGATTTTTGTACTCAACTATTCACTCATAAATTAATGGACTGACAAAACAAATATAAATATAATCATAAGTCACATAGCTTCCTGCCGACTTTCTGCAATTGTCCATAATAAACTTTAACCATGACAAAATACAATTTATTACATTTAATGTCACAAACTCTTACTTTCATAAAATAATTTCATTCTAGAGATATAAAAATTGTGCGGCAATAAGTTACCTTTCCATTGGGCGAACTCTTCTTGAACACCCGCGTGGCCTGCCGCTGCTTGCTGCTGCCCCCGTCCTCCATCCTGCCGCGCCCGCCACAACACTGCACACACACACACAAACTTCATTATTAAACCCTCAAATGGTTATATGTAGAACATTTAACATGTTATATCAATAACGTAACGGTAGTCGCAATCGCAAGGGAACGGTAGTTAAAAACTTTAGTATCCGAATATTAACTTCGAATTCCATACAGTATACTGATTGATATTAGTAATAATAATTGGAAGTATATTTTTATTGTGCCCATATACCAAATCAATCACAAATAACAAGAAAAAGCATCGTACTACTTATTACACATCACTTTCGTACTACACACGTAACTAAAGACAATAAAATAACCTTTACTCCGGTCAGCACTGTCATGTTGTAGTTTGCTAACAAACTTTCCCGCGACAATAACGTTCTGACACCACTCTGATCGAGGTATGAACTGAGCCGCCGCTCGCCACTACAACATTTATATTGCCATGGGTTTTCCTCATCTCCAGGGAAATGTTACAGAGTTTAATCTTTTTGCGGTTCTGTCCACGACGGATATAGACAATGTAATTGGGTAATAACACGCGAGCGTATACGGTTTACGCCATTTGAAAACCCCAAACTAATTATAACTTATTTTAATGCGGGTTATTATAAAAACTTATTTTAAACACGAAAATTTGGGAAAGTACGTGGTACCTACCTACATGTATCATATTAATACCAATGTCGACGTATAATTATTATATTGATAAGAATATGCGATAATAACTTATTTAATGATGACATTGATAATATTTTACTCAATCTATATTAATTCATGTAACTTAATTAATGATTGAGTGTTTTTAATACATAATAATTATTATCATTAATAATTATGTCTAGTAATTACTATATTATGTTATAATTATAAACTGAATTGTATTCTAAATAAATCTTCATAATTAGCAATATCTGCCAGTTATTACCTATTATGAGAAATTGGCTCTTAAAACATTTCAAGTAAATACATATGTAGGTACTGAACATTTTAATAATGTACGTTCCATGAGGTACCTACTCCCAGAGTCCCTATCCCTAGTCATATGATTAGGGTTATACCCTATTACAAACATTTATAAAACAATCTTTTTTGTTCAAGATCTTTTAACGATAACATGCTCTTTATTTTATTACTTACTATTATTTTTTTGAATCCAGAAGTATAATAGATCAACTCAGTAGATCAATCGCCATATTTCTATGTAAGTTGAGGTACCTATCAAGAAAACTATAATGTAAATTCAATATTTTCAACGTTAAATCTCGATCTATACGTGAGAAGAACATACGCAAATCATCACACTGTATAATTGACCCAATTTTTGGTTCTAGTTTTAGGACACCACGTTGTGATAGTCATCGTCCATCACGCTGGATAAGTATTTCAAGAATGAACCTGCCGGCAGGTGTGACAGAATAAGTGGACTGGGCCAGGAGTGGGCTTAAGAATTAAAATTCCACTCTGGTCAAATGGAACTAAACGACAACAATTTATATTTAATAGATACAAGTAATGTTATTGATGTTACTGTAGCGCCACTTAATAAACGAGATTTCAATACACGTCGCATTGACGGTTCGTGAAAAAGGGGTCAAAACAAATCTAATCGCTTAACATAATCTAAAAATGCTGCCCAGCCTTCACTGTCGCTTTTCTACTAATTGAATGACAGAAATAATACAAATATCACATACTGATAGCCCTACACTAGGATACCTAAAGACAAGAACACAAACTCTCCGACCAACAAGACAACCTAAAAGTAAATATAATTCGAATTTCTGCTTCGATTACGCAGGACAGGACCCTTCAAAGGAAATTTCGGTATTTGTAATCATCGCGCCACATGGATCATCATATTGATGAGATATTTGGAATTTGGACGGTTTGTTTTGTATTACAAGAACATATCTAAGTAGGTATAGTAATGTGTGACGATACGGTACCTTAGAAAACTATTTACCTACTGTTCATTTCTGACGGAACTTAATGCGTGTGAGTACGTGACGCGAACGTCGCGAACGCACTCCACAACGTAACTAAGTGATTCACATCCACGCACCTCCAACTCCAACTATGGTGTCGTTACGATGTTTCTCAGAACGCCGGTGCACGCCGCATAACAAACACCGCCGGTGAATGAATCTCAACAATTATGCGAATCCAATTAAGTTGTCGGTATCGTCAGCGTGATGCGTGTGAACTGTGTAACGTCGATTGCGGAAGCAAAATAAGGTAAATCATAAGGATATCATATTTACTGGTGCTTACAGTGAAATAAATAACGCTATAATACTCACTCATAGCCCCTGAGATAGCTAACACTAGACTTCACTGCGTTGTGGGTGCCATGGACAACATACAAGACATGGACGTATACCACACTATGTTTCTATGTTTCACACTAAGTTATAAGCATAATATTTATCGTAAAGCAGTTTACTTGAATTTTAAGAAAATAAAACGTGGAAATCTTATCTTTGTGATCAATAACACAGAAATAACATTTAATACGAAGAAAAAGGAAATGCTACTGATTTATAAAATTTTACGTACCTACGTAAATCCTAACATCTTATAGAATTTATTATGTTAAACAGTGTAGTAGCACTGTCACAATATTCTAAGAGGATTTATTTACAACAGGAATAAAATTTGTGACATAGCGGTAATCCTAGGTACCCTTCTAGGTCTCCTATGTTATTGTCTTAAATAACACTACACACTCAAAGCCCCACACTAGGATTCCCTGTGTCGTGGGTACCTTGGACAACACACAAGACAAGGACACACATCCAGACCTAAAACGGAAATTCAAATTCATCATTCAAATTGCGGCCTCGCTGGGAATCGAACCCAGGACCCTCGGAACAGCGCGTGTTAACCATTGCGCCATCCGTGATAAAGAAAAGAAGTCGCGTCACACAAAGTTTTCTTTTATCTATGTGAAGATAAACTACGCGCTAGCAGTGATGCAACTCGTGCTACGAGGTAGGTCACGCTCCAAATCTCTCGCTCATTAAAAGCGCTTTTATATCTTCCTGTGCAAAATTTGATGCTTGTTATTTTTCTAAGATTAGTCGCAGTTTCTAGTAAAGATATATTTCAGCTTCTTGCGTCCAGTAGTTTTAATGGCGCCAGAGCCCTATTATGGGAGCTTGTTTGATTCTTGCTATTGATTTGTTCACTTGATCGTTGATCCCGAATAAAATGTATTTATTTAAGGTTCACCAACACAGTATTATATACACAATAATTTATTCAGGTCGAAAAGGGTTCAGGTTTTTCGGTCCTACAATATTATACTGGTAATTAATACCGACGTTACTTGGAGATCTATAGATGGTTAAGTTACGTAATGTCATGGTAGGTAATGTCAGACCAGCTAACACCGTTCTTCTACATTCAATGTAAAAGGTTTGTAATTTGTATAAATTTAAGTTTTACTACGCAAACCCAAAAAACCTTATTTATAGATTAATTACGTCAAAACTATGATGGAATGCTTCAATCATTAAAATACGACCATCTCAGCTCTCTTGGATTAAAACGCAAATTCATTTAACAGTTATTAAATTTAAGTACCTACTTAGAAGTGTAACGAGGGCGACCCAAATGAAGCTTTTAGCGATTAACTTAAAACTCTCTTTTTTCCTTGTAATCTAGATCTATGTGTTTAATTTAGTAATTGGATGACTCCATGATTTTGGAATTCTGTTTCGAGCAAAAGATAAAAGACTGAATATATACTTGCACAATGACATAAAAAAGTTTGCGTCGCTGACGCAGGCATGCACGGAAATGATGAACGGAGCATACAAAATATGGATGTCGCGTACAGCGTACCAATAGACCGTAAACAGCATTATTTAGCCACGTGGAGTGTCGCGCCCGACGCGGCTTTAAACTTTTATAATAGCCCATCGCCGAAATGTGGTTCGGCACTGACAGTGCAGTTTGAAATTTTGAACAGCGACTTTCCACGCGGGTGAGGATTTAAAATCCTCCGCACATTTCAATTTTTAAGTGCACGTCATAAAAAAACATTAATTAATGGACCACTTCCTTGAGAGAAGGAAAATATCATAAGAAAACCGTAGCAACCGTAGTATCTCTATCCTACAAAATGTACCCAAAAATATGTGAAGTAGGTACCTATAATAGTTGCCAATACGCATGTCTGGCGGATGATCTTAACCCTCTCTTTATGAGAGCAGGGATGAGTCCAAAAGAAGGGCAGTAAGAGTTATAGTGATGCAATGAGGCTTCTACGTGTTGATATGTGTGACTAGTAAATTTTCAGGTACTCACGTAGCTCCGTGGGCGGCTCCAGGGTGCGCACTACCGCCACACAGTGACGCTGCGCAGCCGCGCCGCCCTGCAACAATAAAAAAAAATCTTTTAATAAATTGATAGCCTTTCATTGTTTATTAATTTCCACAGTATTAGTAACGCAACGTATTACTCGGGCTCGGATTAATGCAAATACATACATATATTTTTAAACCTGCATGATTTTCCGTCGACGCGCGTGTTATGCAAAATCTCACTGCGTTTGAGATATTCTTTGTGTTCAAACTTGGAACCACGACTTGGAACTTAAACAGTCGGGTAAAAAGTAAGAGGTTCTCAAATCGACTGTATTTTACCTAATAAATTTGTTCTAGGTGAACCGATTCACGATTCTGATATTTTTTTTATTTGAAAAGTAGTGCGTGTCGTCTATTCCTTTTTAAATTTGAGCGATAGGATCTGACGAGTAATTTTTGTGTTATCTCTGCTTATCAATTTTGAAGTCGGTTTTAAAGATATTTATTCCCTTTTAAGAGCGGTAGCAAATACCACGATATGTACACTGTATACATAATAATTATAAAACAGGCATTGACACAATAGATTTGTTTCACCAAATAAATATGTTTTTTAAAATAAAAACACCAATTATAATGTTACTCACTACCAGATGCGAGACTCCCAAACACTTTTCCACCAGAATATGTTCTCATTAAAGTACAAAATGAAAAGCAAATGCAAATAGACGTTTATATGGGGACGATAAAAAAGTCTCACTCGACCGCCTTTTTATTCCATTACCCATATTACACAACATTAAACAGATGAGAAAACGCCGTTTCATTTCTACGCACCGTTCAGGATGTTACAAAAAACGCAAGCTATAAAACGAGTGTAAATGTAATCGTCAAAGTTAAAGTATACCTACAGGGTATTTTGGAGATATTTGTGTTGTGCGTAATGAGAATTTAAAGGTACCTACAACGAAAATGCAATTTTAGGATACAAAAATTTTAAGTATTTAAAAATTTCAAAAGATCGAAGGCTAGGTAAATACTTTAAATATCTTTTTCCTAAGTGAAAATTTAATAGGTATATTTACCGCAGTGTTTCACAAAATTGCTAACTGAATCCAATGTACTTAATAAAGCTCACAAGGGCACTGTTAGCTGTATGAGCAGTGTTTGACGGACTTTTACGGAGATCACAGTAACTATAGATATATTTGTTATCCTTGGAAATTAAAATATAATTATTATTTAATATCAAAATGTGTCTGAAAGGATTTTTTCATCATGATTATATGGAAACTGTTGATTTTCCATTTTGTCGATAGTTGTTATTCCAAGTAAAACAGCTTCATTACGTAGATATTTACCTATACGAATACGTTAATATTTATTCGAATAACACTAGTATCAGTCGTAATCGAAATATTATACTGGTAGCTATCATACGCGGCGCAGTAACAGGACAGTAATAGGATTGTCGGATTCGTCAGTCATCCGAGCGATAGAACGCTAACGTATTTCATAACGTGTCATCGAATATTAGATCGAATTGCCATCGATAGATACATCGATACGACCGATAGAGCGTGGAATCATATATGTGGATGTAGCGCATTCTCGAGGATAACAACCATCAAACTTCAACGATGTTGCTTACGAAAGTAGTTTTGGATAAACCTAAACAAGGCATCTATCAACTTGGATGTTGAGCAGCTCTAGAGAAGCAACAGAAAGATAGCAACGCTAAATTTGAGGGTCTTAATTAATTTGCGCAATTAACTCAAAAATTGATTTGAGTATCTACAACACGAGAATTCTGGCACCTGAAACAATGACAGAGATGATTAAAAGCAAAAATAGATGCAATGGATTAAAAGATTGCAAAAATGAATGCAATCCCACTAAAATTACGTCAGCTAATTCTTTGCTTCTATCAATCCATGCTATCTTAATTACCATGGAGCAATTTGATAAACTTGAGCATCTCTAGAATCCTTACATTAAGTTGGTTCTCTCAAGCTCAAGTTGCTCCCTACTCGCGTTCGTCACAATACTTTATAGATATGTATAATATGTACTGTTTAATCCCGTAAGCCCACAGGTCTTAAAGGAACGGAGCGAATATCTTATCGTCATTCTTCTTATGGCAATGATCGTTTTCTTCTAAAGTAAATCTTACCCTAAGGGCTTACATCAGCTACCATTATGATAAGTCATTACAATTAATTTAGTCCCGGTAAAACAATTTGAATGGTAAAATTACAGGAATGTAAGCAATTTGCATAAATCCTTCAAAACGTTTTTGTCCTCCAAAGGGTCAAATTATCAATAATTCAAAAGTCGAAATCTACAAATCTAAAAATTTACTATAGAGTCTCACTGAACAGGACGTCGAACGCCAATATTTTTTATTCCCTCTTATTGGATGAATGCCACCTTCGTCTCTGTCTTGGTTGGAATTTTCCTCAACTCACGCAAGGCTTCTTCAATAACATATTATCAAGGATCCAGTATCAATAATAATTCTGCGAAAAACAGATGTAAATAACATTGTCGCCTGATTATTATTTCATTCGAAATAAATAAATAAACAAAAATGAGTTAGGTACATTTTGCCCAAATATGTTTCACAAAACTTGTTTCCAAACCAAACCATTTTTTCCACCAATTGATGAAAGATCCGAAAACAGGACCAGAATGTTTGGGGCGGGATTTTTTAACTCAGCTATTTGCGTCTTTTTTAGGAATAATCCGCGTGACCCGTTTTACGCAGAAGGATCATTCGAGGAATGTCTCTGAACCTTTGCCCTTTAGCCCAACGATAAACTCAAATAGTCACTAAACGCAGATTTTGGGATTCAATTTGTATTACAGGGTTGCCGTTTTCTTTATATAACACATCTGCATGCCTTTGCATTTTTACGATAAAATAATTTTTAGAAATGCAAAGATTTCCGTCGTTAAGTTTTGAGATTAGATGCATGTAAATTTTTACGTCCTATGTAACTTTCCCTTCTGGTTGTGCGTACTGGGCACCGCTGGAGCAATGGTTTGTAGGTCTATCTCATAGTCATATCTATTTTTCTTAAAATATCTTTAATAATGTTCCAGTTGCAATACTTAGAAACCTACGCACCTGAAATAACATAAATTTTTTGCCCTTTGTTATTCCTTTATTGTTCCTTAAATATTAGGTACTCATTTAAATAAATCTAATGACTATAAAATATCAAATGTGTATTTAATCGAATGCATAAAACGGTAGCTAAACTAAGGGAGCTTTTAACCGCTAATTCCACAGTACAAAATTTGGAGCAGAACCTAAGATGATCCAACAATTCTGCTGTTGATATGAGAAAGCGAACTGTCGACACTGAACACGAACCGTGTTATGGCAATTCTCTTCTTATCAATTTGTAGGTATAACCAGAAATGCAACTTTTGTATAGTAAATTGACTTCGAAGTTCATTGTCAATTATAATATTTGCAAAATCGATACAAATATAAAAATTTACTTCAAAATTAAAAGATTTTAGACAATCACTGTTGTGTTACGGATTTATTTAAAATAGAGGTGAAATTGACATTTGATTTGGTATTTAACCACAAGATCTTTCTTTTGTAGATTAAATCCGATACGAGACGCGTGAAAATTTTCATTTCAAATTGTTAAACTCGCTCACGATTCACTGTGGTAACATTTATCTTAGCAACGAAAGAAACTATTAGGTATGCCAAATTGTTTAAGTTAATAAAAATGCGTGAAATTTTTCTTTCCTAAGGGAATTCGGGATTATTTCTTTACTAATAACTCTCTGGTCAATCGCTACCAAATAAAAAAGAAAACAAAAAACAGTTGCGGAACTGTAAATGGAAAATTTGAGAATCCGAACTAAGATCAATGTTATGCCAATAAAATGCCTTAATTTCTACCAAACATAGCTAAGAACCACCGCGATGTACAAGCCTTTCGATAAAACACAGAACTGAAATCGGTTCGTTCATTCAAGAGCTACGGTGCCACGGACAGATACACAGACTGGACGAACTTATACAACCCCTCTTTTTGCGTCAGGGGTTAAAAACGAACAATAGAGACAAAGAGGTCGGGTCTTCTAAAGTGAGTACGCTAACAGATTAATGGATTACAATGAATAAATATGAATAGGTAGAAATTCATAAACGCGCCGCGTTAAATGTAAACATAATTTGCCGAACCTTGATAATTTTATTGAAATTATGGACCGAAAATAATCGCACAATGAAGGCAACCCTACCGTTTAGTAGTTTGAAATGGAAATGAGTACATTTTGTACCGAGCCGATTCTTTCGGTTGTTAGTCAAACAGTGATTGTAGTTTGGAAACTTGTTCAAAATTGTTTTATTTTTAGCAATGTTTGTACCAATTTTAATTCTGTAACATTTTACATTTTATTAATACATCCCCCATTTTCAACACTTTAGTTACCTACTCTTTCCATTCAAGAATCTAACTTTTTAATGTGTTTTTTAATGTTAGCATATAATCTGTAGGCCTGTATGTTATTTCAACAACTCCGACAAAATATTCGATATCAAAATGCTCTTTTAAAGTTAGCAGTGGTCGTCAACAATGGTGCAACTGTAGAAGAAATCGGATTCCAGTTAGCTTTCCCGATCATTTAGAGTTTAAATCGACCGCTGAAGTTCCCATTTTCCTACTTTTACCGTCAATATAATATGAAAAATCTGTAAATCTACAACAGCGTCTTGGCTGGCACCAGTGCCTCTATTATGAGTTTTTAATACTATAGTTTACTATACACGCTATCGTCTATCGTTTAGAATTTGTATGAGAATCCGTACAGCGCCTCTAGCGGTTACGATACTGAACTACAATTCTCATACAAATTCTAAACGTTAACTGCAATAGTAACGTCCTTTACGTTTACTACAACAACTCATAATAGAGGCACAGGTCTCCCGATTTCTTTACCTTCGTAATTTTTTTCTTTGAAGCGAATAAATCGTCAATATTAAAAACTTAATAAAACCCGATCTCGGAGGGTCGCCTCACTGAATTCCTGATGGCTTTGAAACATTGTTATTAAAGTAAACTCATTTAACTTACTAAATAAAAGTTATAGTTTGAGTAAACAGCTGTCTATTCAAATTATTTTGCTAAATATAAAAGTAATAAATATTAAAAGTTTTAAATATTGTTTATCAGCCTTTACAATGTAACATGAACTTTTATCATTAGAAATTAATATCACGCTTAAGTAATATTTTGGCAAGTATTTCGGAATGGTTGGCCAGTAATTTACCCCTGAATTTTCTATTAAAATATTTGAGGCTTGATTAAACTCGCTTCTAGTAAGTACTAAAATAGAAAACCACGCTATGTTAATGTGTTATTCATATGCAACCCAGTTCTGAGTGGGAAACTAGCCGTCGCAGATCATTGTTGTCAATATTGAACTTCATTATACTCGTAAACTCAAACTGAAATAGATGAAGTATAGTACATTGTAATCGTACTTCACTGTAACCTTTCCATAATATGGATCTGTTGTGAGGCGCAAGGAGTTAGGGTGTTCAATAAACAATTCGCTCCACCAGAATTACAGACACGAAACAAGACGTCGACGAACCGTAATCACGTCGATACGAAATTCTTGAAATACCTCGTTGTGGTTGTAACGGAGCCTTTATATTTCTCGTGGGGATTCGGGAACGGCTTAATTTGACGCTTCTCATTGTTTGTCGCGACCCTTCACTTCTTTGTTCCCCCTCATATTGAGTTACGAAGTTATCTCATCGGAAGCACTTATTTACTGATATTCCAGTGATGGAGCAAACAACTTATTTGGCGCAGCCCTAATGAGGAAACTTTATCGAATAACGTTGTTTTATTGAAAGACTAGCAAACGCTCGCAGCTACGCTCGCATTAATTAGGAAATTGTTTCAATATGGTTACGGAAATATCGCAAATACAATGCAAAAATTTAAAACTTTTTATACCTTATGTCGCCGGGGGGAAATTTTCTATAGATTTTGGTGATTATAATAACCCATTTGCATACTAACTTCCAAGACTCTATTTCTAATAATTATTACAGTTACAGAATAAGCCTTATAGAGCAAGACTACTTCAAAGATTTGGACTACAATAATATTATCGTTTGTTTTCAATGCAATAGATAAATTTATTTTACCTTTACAATTTAAACTTACAATAAACCCTTTTAACAAATTCCCTCTCCCATTCACCCGGATACGGAATAGTAGAGTATGATAGAATCCTCCCAAATCCCCGAGGAGTGACCCAGTGCTCTGTAGCGGGCTAATGGATTAAAGCAACCAACGTAATAACTTTGTAAATAAAAAATAATTTAAACGTATCTTCCTTCGCAGAGCCCCACGACGGCTGCTCAAGTAGGTTTATGTAATCCCTTTAACGCCGTTCTCATCATTAGATATCATAGTACAAGCACATACTCATGCCATCTCGAGAACTTCGTAGATAGTGTTGTAATTAAAGTCTATTTAGAGTGGATAGCACCAATTCGAGAGGGGAGGGTTGATGCATTGCGAGATTCCTGCGGAGCGGTACGAGCTACAAGTGCGGTCATTACTCGCTGCGGGCTCCTTCAGCCTCCACTCGCTCCCGGCAGCCTCTATAGACCACTCTATGTCGTCTAGCAAGCACCGAGTGCGGCTTTGTAACTATTAGCGCGCGTTTTAACTCGGTTGACTCGACTCTTCTGGCTGTATTGGTTTAGTTTAGATATACGGTAGTGATAGAATTAGGTGATTAGAATAGAATAGAATATATATTTATCATTGATTAACAGTTACTTATTTAGCAGTCAGTACTTTAACATTAGATATTATCAATAACGTATTATACATCACGAACTCTTCAATGTGGTAAAACTCCAAAAGATAATAAATAAATAACGCTACATACTCATAGCCCTACACAAATGTTCCTTGTGTCGTATAACGATAAGCTAGAAATTTGAATATCGGAAAAAATATTACCACTTTCATGTAACATCCCATTTTATTTCGGCCAAAATATACGAAACACTATAATTATCTTTAAAAGATAAGGAACGTCATTGATTGTACGTACTGATTTTAAAGTACCTAAATATAGCAATGAAGTGTGATTGTAATTATCTACGCATAATAATAATGTTTCACATTACTGTGACACTTGGGAAGAATCGTAAGTAAAGCAACTTAGGGGCACAACGGAAGTATAGATATGGGTATTATGACAAGGGGCTGAAATTAGGGGCTTATTTGTGTTCTTGCGCTCAACCTTAAACGGTTGCTGTAGAGATCGTTAAGTCGTATAACTTCCGTTTCACAGTTTACCCAATAATTTCTCCGAAAATCTGCACTGAACAGCAGTCATACTGTGTTACGAGTACATGCGTCGTCACTATAGCTACAAAGGGTGGCGCCTGGCGAGTGACACAGACACACTAACAGAATCTTTTTGTGCCTTCCAAATGCTCGCTAGTTTGACGCTGACAGCGTGGTTTAGTTTGTACCTCCCTTTGATATTTCTTTGTTGGAGTGAGAACAACAAAGAACCACGACGGTGGAAAGCAATTTACAAATTTGGCAATTCCACAGGATATCATCACATCACTGAATATTTACACAGATGATACTGTCAAAGGTGGCTCTAGCCAAGTGTCTAGCCAAGTTAGAATTCGGCTTCTTAGTCGGGGGTTCGAGTTCAGGACCTCTCACGACACGCACTTCTGATTTTTCGGAATAATGTGCGTTACAATCATTTAAATGTAACTCGCTACAAAAGTGAAGGAAATATCGTGTAGAAAACTACATGCCGTAATATCTGCCAATCCAAACTTGGCCAGCGAGGTGGACTATGGCCTTAACATTCTAGCCCTGAGAAGAGATCCATGCTCAATAATGGGCAGCGACTCGATGATGAATACTGACAATAGTTACAATCTTGTAGTCCTATTACGTATCTATAGGGATCAGTGGCCTACTGACAATACAAAGCTAGAGGAGTCGCGGCAAGAGCAGCCTCATAACAGAATCAGAGACGCAAAGTTTGATTGTTCTGGTTCCCTGCTCCACTACACCCCAACTTTAATGCCGTTCGTGAACACGCCAATCGTAACTACGTTCAACTTCATCCATATTGTCTGGCTTGTTCGACCTATATTTCCTGAATAATCTAGGACCAAGGAACAAACTGATGTTTTGAAATGTTAAAATATGGAATCGATGTATTAAATCGATTTTTCTCTTCTATTTGTTTTATACGTGAATGTAAGTGGACGGTATGTCACCAACAATGGACATCAGCAGCATCAAGGGCATCATCGTTCAAGTATTAAGTTAAAAAACATGAAACACATTTTACAATTTCGTATTGTTACTATATGATTTGAATACATGGAAACAAATGAAAGGCAAACCGGACGAGTGGATTAACATAATCGAGTTTGTTTAAGTGAAATTTAATTTTCTTATTTATTGCTCATCATTTTTGTTTTGATTAGGTACCTATTAAATACCTACCTACCTAATGCGTTATACCTATTAAAGCACTCGATAAAATCAACTTTTACTTTTTCTCGAATGTTCCGTCAAATCATATTAGGTATACTGAACATGCAACATGTGAAAATCATCAATAACCGCACAGAATTATACGTCACAAATGGTCCATTATTAATTTGTCGTCATCAGCTTTACGAGGTTATGCTGACGTCACCACACGTACTAACCACACTCACATGATAAACGAGTATCGTTAAGACCCCATTTAGACATTTAACTAAGTTATTATTATCGGACGTGTGCAGGCAATGAATATTAAAAGCCATTTGATAATTAATGACATGGGTTTTCCATTATGGATATGAACTATCTACATCTGACAACAATAATTACATGTTGCATCATGGCAGCAAGAACGCGTGCGCAGTACCTCACTTCACTTGATAGGAGTACTTCCCTGATCAAATCGTACTAGATTCTACTAGGTACTTTTAAATTTGTTAATTCGTCAACCGACTTATGTATTACGTACATCTTTTGGTATAAGCAACGTTTTGAAAGGGTGCTTGGCTTAGGAGATAAAAAACAGTAAAAAAAAACTCCTCAAAGCAAATTAAAATTACAGAATACAATGCCTAAATTACTGTAAATTGCCTAAAGTACACTGGTGGTATATGTTTGATGCAAAATATGAAATTGTGATTGTTCTCTTTAAATATATTACATAGGGTAGGATAATCCATCGCAACGTAAATGGCATAATAAAACACTTAGGTCACAAGTGACGAACTCCACTGAAACCAAAAGCACAGCGAATATAAAACGGAGCGCAAAGTGCTACGAAACCCTTCAGCTTGCATTAATCTAAATAACATCTGCGAGACAGTAAAAGCCTTATATTCTCTCCGAGGCGCTTTCACGTACGCGAAATCTCTTGGATACATTTCAACATAACTCTCTACGGGCGTTATTTCATTTTATATTTCAACGCGATTTTATGGAGTAATAACAATATTAATGTGGAAACACAATGCGCCGAGCTATTAAGTTCGGCGGGGAGCGGCATTAGTGGGCAATGACGCTAATTCCAGGCCCTAGCCCTCAACGTAACCGTACAGTGACCTGACCAGACCGTAAACCGAACCAGGGGCTCGATTTTTAAAACGGCGACTGGCGACGAATACTCGCTTAGAGTCGTTTTCTTGTAGCATAGCAAAATTTGGGCGCCTATTTTTCAAATGGCGTTTGGCGACGACTATGACGAGCGTTCGATGGTCGTCGTATACGCCTCCACGTCTATACGTATTTCAAAAATAGGGTCCCAGCTCTTTGTATACGTCGACCGACCGCAGCGTCGCGACGCCGGGAACCTCGTATATTGAACGTTCTCTAAATTACGACTTAACTCAGTATCACGCCAGAAGAACTCATTAAAAGTAATGCAGCAATAACTTTCTGTCCATAACCTTATAGGAGTATTATATTGGTCCTAAGTTATCAATCTTATAGAAACTCTTTGAAAGTATACATAAGTTATAGTTGAATTAATATCTTTATATTTAAGGAAAAAATGTAAATACAATAAAGTTAATTTCAATTAATTTAGGTCGGTATTTCTTTTTTGTTAATTATAAAATACTGACTGTTGTGGCTCAACATTTATAACCGCTTTCGTAATACAATAGAATGTAGTAAATCTTCATCCATTCTAGAAGATAAACACAATCGTCATACAATCGCAGGGCACCATGGCCACCATGCATACTTATTTTCACATCACGCTTAATTAATTTTAATATAGGTACATATTCATTCATTATTATCTGTGTAACTCGCATGCATCCTTCTCTTACGATCAATCAAGGTAGAAGAAGAGATTGAAGCTCCCTGCTTCATTCTACGTCAGAATGGTATCCTTGTAGTTACCACTCCACCCAGTCCAATAGGAGACCCGATGTCGGCTAATAGTATTCACTTCGCTAACTAACCACCTTAACTTTGACGGCGGTGTTCAAAGAAACAATTAAGTTACAACCACAAAGCAGGAAAAGTGACGTTTACGTCGCAATTGCATATATCATAGTATGTATCGTAAATAATGTTTACACTAGTAAAAAGTCACTCATTCGGGTCCAAAGCATAACACATCCATTATTCATGAAATAGTTTAAAAACCACCTAGTAAACTCTACTTCGTTTTATACACAAACTAATTGTACCCAGTATTTTAACCGTTTTCGGAATGACTTAAAAAAACCTTTGTCAGTACTCCCCACATCAAGCAATAAACATCTCTTCAAAGTTCCATGTTCCTATATTACATCTTATATCCCACTAATATCATAAAAATAAGATATAAATAACCATTTTGAAAACTTTCTTTCCGTAAATTTTCCTCTGACCTCTATTTATAGCGCTGTAGAGTACTACATTCAAAAAATACATATAACTGGCCCGCTCAGCGTGGCTCCATAGCGTGTTCACGACCAGTTTTGTAATTGAAATTTAAGACTTTTATTTTGGAAAAATATTTAAGTAGGTATCTTTATAGTATTAACAGTTATTAACGATATTATATTTCTTTATAAAATAATTAGGCTTTTGATATATAATAGGCTTCATGATATCGACTTTCGTGTCCTTAACCGTATTAAAGGAAGCAAATATTATTACAATACATATACAAGCGTCATTTCATTTTCACCTTATACCAAATGCTTCCCTAAATGGGAATCCATTTAAAAAAGAGATCTTAGTAAACCTACATCTACTACCTTATACTCGCACAACTTTGGTAGAGAAATGGACTGGACAGTACACAGAATACCATAAAAAGAAGTAACAGGTTTATTCAAGAGACACCTTTAGCAAGCGTAACATTTTTACAGCCAACTATTGAATTCAAATGGGCAGGTTTAAAGAAATCGCTAACAAGATAGAAATGCGAACGGACTCTCGGGGTTACGATAAAGATACCAAGTTAAATAAAAAGATACCAAGCGCTTGACATTTTCCAAGGCATGTCAATGGCTGTATCTCGCAAGGAATAAAAAGGTTTGTATTGCCATTCTGTCTCGCTTAACAGACCAACAACAAGTATGCAATAGGTACCGAGTCTACATATTAATGTATGTGATATCATGATATGTACATACATATGTTTCACCCGTTTACACTTTCTTTTTATTTACATCTCAATATTTCTGCAAAAAGCGTATTTTTTGTATTCACGAAATAAATTGCAAATAGTTATACATAAAAACAATGAAATGCTTACGGGTGAAAAAGATTTTTATAACAAAAATGTCAAGTGATCTTAAAGTCTCTAAGGCAAAATAAATCGTTCTTCGAATTCTGAAAACAATCTAAGAAGGATTAAATTTTGTAACAGGTTTAAATCAGCGCGGCGTTAAGCTAACTATAGGCACTTATAAAGTATTTAGCAAACCGAACAACAATTCACCAAGCAGCCTCAAATAAAGAGACGCGAAATTTTGTTTCTAATATCTTTTTAGAAAACGTTAAGCGTTTGAAAGTTGAAGTTTAATAGAATGCTCAGTATTCAATACGTTAGAGTGCATTCCTTTTGCATTGCTGATTCAACCTTCATCTAAGTACCTAACAATGCGTAGGAACACTGGACAGAAAAAAGGCATTGTTAAGTAACTATTAGCAGGTTAATCGACCAAACGTCTCTAACTCTCATTTCCACGTTGATAAAACATCAAATAACAGTGTTATAATGTATACTAAAGGTTGTTATTAAGTCGCACGGGACTAGCAACTGGCAATGTGCGCAACGATCGCGCAAGGTCGTGAAGTGGTCGTGAATGGTTCAGTTTATATGTAGATCTGTGTTTTGTTTGGATCATGATCCGACGGCCCAGTTCTCACGGTGAGCTGGTACGCGATGAGAGCTATAACGCGATCCTAATTGCACAGCTGCGATTGATTGAAGTGAGGCGAAACACATGGAGTACGTATACCACACCACTGTTATTGTTTTAGTGTTCCATTACAATCTATATATATATATATATATATATATATAACTCTTGCGTTACTGAGTGATTGACTGACAGACAACGCACAGCCGAAACTACTCAACGGAAGCAGCTGAAATTTGGCATGCATGTTTCTTGGAGAGTGTAGGAGAGCACTAAGAGAGCATTTTTGGAAATTCCACCCCCAAAGGGGTGAAATAGGGGGGTGAAGTTTAAACTATTTGGTTACCCAAAATTGGTCAAAATATAATATTCGCCTCGGTGGACCAGCGGGGTACCCTGTAAAAGGGAATTTGAATGCAGTACAGGGGCCTTTGCTTTATGTTAATCGTTTTTTAATCAATAAAATACATTTTAATATTTTATATTTTTATACGAGTAGAAACGGAGCATCATTAATGTAAAGTGTTGCAAAATGATAAATATTTACTATCAAGACTGCACCTCCACTACAATACTATAGAAATTCTTTATTGTCGAGTCAGTGGCAGTTTTATGGCTGTCTCTATAATTTATCCCAACTACAAACTGTTCTTGTTGGCTGTATTTCCAAAAGCAAATTATTGTTCTGCAGATACTTACCGGCTTTGAAGCAAAAACTGCATTTTATATTCGATGGCACACTCTTGCCTCTAGTGGCGATGTTATGCAAATCAATGTAAAACAATAATGAAAGTGGAATGCAGTTTTCGTAGCGCGGTGCCGCTAGCCGCTACGCCACTACGCCGTAGACGGCGCCGAGCCGCGGGCACCCGCGGGCCTGCTACGGAGCCAATTAACTTGAAACTAGGTCGAATTAAATTTACCACGTGTGCGTTCTAATTACATTTCCCAGTTTTACTATAAACCTGCCATACTAATGCTACGTAGCCGTACAATAAACGATTAAAACGTTGCAAACTTTCTACCCTATTAAATCCATGGATAGGTATGTCGTAGGTATTGAAGAAAATTTTAGAAAGAGGATATCTTATCCTATAGGGGTTTTTATAAAACTGTATAACAAAGCCACGTGTGTAATATTCTCCATCAATCTTGACTCAAAAACAAACACTTTTCAATAACTGACTAGGCTTTGACGCCGGGGCCTCGTATTGGGCGCTGGGTTTGAGACCGTTTAGTTAATTCCTGAGGGTACTCACGCATGGCACTCGCCTAACAAGCTACCTACCTGCTTCTCAAATCAAGCGTGAAAT
The DNA here is from genome assembly GCA_905404135.1 of Hesperia comma. Lineage (NCBI taxonomy): Eukaryota > Metazoa > Arthropoda > Insecta > Lepidoptera > Hesperiidae > Hesperia > Hesperia comma. Next base: position 19,615,170 of record FR990014.1, on the reverse strand, counting down.
GTTTCTTACGTATTTCAGTTAGTGTAGAAAAGCTTCCAGCTGTTCTACTACAGGTTCTCTGCTTCTTTTTAAGGGCAATACATCGGAATGACGTCCATGGGTAACGATGGCCACTTGTCCTATCAGTCAGGCTATCAGAAAGAATTGGGCGTCACAGCCACGAACATAATTTGGCATGATGAACGATTACAATTTACCTCCAAGATAACACAGGACTAAAGTTTGAGAGAAACCCCGACTTTTTAATGAAACTATCTTATTTTTTAACTAGCTGTGCCCCGGCTCCGCCTGCGTGGAACTCAGTGTGTCACAAAGTTTTTCCCGCATAAATCTCGCTCCCGCGAGAAGTCAGGAACAAAAAGTAGCCTATACAATGCTCCATAACCTCCTCTATCTCCCACTGAAAGTCCCATAAACATCTGAACCCGCGACCTTGTTCCTGCATATGCGATTTTCCCGCGTAAATCCTGATCCTGCGGGAATTCCAGGATAAAAAGTAGCCCGTACATTGCTCCACAACTTCCTCTATCTCCCAGTGAAAGTTCCATTAAAATCTAAGCCCACTATTTCGCACATAGGAGTTTTTCATGCGTGAATCCTGATCCCGTGGGAATTTCGGGACAAAAAGTAGCCTAAATGTTGCTTAGGAATCTCCGCTAGCTTCCAGTGAAAGTCCCATAAAAATCCGTTCAGCCGATCCGGACATTAGCGCGCGCAAACAGACAAACAGACAAACTTTTTTTTAATTATTTTTTTTTCTTTTAGATTCATGTTCTAGTACTGTTTCTTACCCCCCCCCCCCCCCCTATATATTTTGTTTTGTCAATTTCGTAAAAAAGCACACACGACTTTTCTACGCTCTTATTATTGTATTGTTGTTATAATTGTAATATTATTTTGTAAATAAAACAGCCAGTTGTTGGCTATTAATTTGTTAATTTAAAGTCATATACAACTTGATACAAAAATTATAACAATTTATATTTATAAGTGATTTTGTCATTTATAAAAAAAAATATGTTCATTTCAATAGGTTTCATTAGAAAGCCTTTTCTACCTTAAGAATTAGTAAGTTGTTTTGATTAGACATTTGGCTTGGATTCAACCCATTTGCAAAGTGAATGTCGAAGCGAAATTCAATTGCATTTAAAGATTTTTTTATCTATTATTCTGTTTAGATGTTACCCATTTAAACAAAGTCCGATCACATACGATTGGCAGCGTGCCATTATTCGCCTATGAAAGTAGCTGCCGTCTTTATAAAGTAGTGATAGTACCTAATATACTTAAATGGCAAATGGCATTGACTCAAATTTAAACTATGACATTATTTTTGTAGCTTAATAAATAGTTTTAGAAATGAATGGTAACATAGTCATACTCCGGCACTAGGAATCACTGTGACGTAGTGACACAGATAACACAAATAACACAGACCTACAATCTGAGAACAAGCATTTATCTAACACAAATGTGTCCTCTCGCAGGCAGGGTTGTTACTCATTATAATAGTAACTAGGCTACGGTGTTACCTCAAATAGAAACATAAAGTATGTACGTAACATTAAAATTATAATATAAATTCAGACTAAATTGGTACGTGGACGCAATCAAGTTGCTATGAAACATCAACCGCGAACGTGCTCAAACAACAAATACAGCGAACAATAACTCGGACACGCTGAAATAAATCTCTTCCGTCATAACAGACATACAGAATTTACATTTACGTCAATTTTAATAGTGTGAAATAAAATGTACCTACTATATTTTCTAGCTTGCCGGACAGATGTTTTTTATACCTACTAATGTAATATAAGCCGTTCGGCTTGTTTGTATGTTTGAAATTTGAAATCGCTCAAAAAAAAAATCTTTTTGTTAAAGAAAGCCATATAAATAAAGAATGCTTTAGGGTACCATTAATTTATTAGCGTCAAATATACTATTAGTTACTATTAGTTGTACAATACATATCTATTTATAACGAATAATGACAAAATATTTGAGCAAAATAAATAGATGGGTTATTTATTAACGCAACACAAAACAAAAATGTGCAGTAGGTGCCTATAAGTACCTATTTACCCGCATAGTGTCAGTTAATATACTTTCGTTTAATCAACATGCAATGCAACCCGACGAACCATCTGATAGGACGTTGTGAACGTCGCCCATGGATATCAGTAACACCAAACACATGGCCGATGCGCTGCCAGCCATGAAAAAATTAATTCTCTACTAGCTCTCAAACTAAATCGCATCGTGCTGTAAGAAATTTTACACCTTAATAGTTTGAGGAAAATAGCTAGTACCTACATTAAATTTATTGTTCAGCACATCGTTCCAACTTAGAATACATTTCTAATGAATGAATCTGTTTGAAAGCTCTGTGAGAGGCTTGCAAAAATATCTACGATGAACAATAAACGACCAATAAGGCACTTCTCACACAACGCTATTTATGAGCTACGCAACTGCAACGCAATCCAAAATTTGTATGTATCTGACACATCGTAGACGCGACTCCTGTCAGTCAAAAGTGTCAGATACATAGAATTTTGGGATTGCGTCGCAGTCGCGTAGCTAATAAATAGCGTAATGTGAGAAGTGCCTAAAGTTCTAGCTGTGTAACGTAATACGTCAGCGTTAAAAACGAAGGAATCCCAACCTATTATAGGAAGATAAATACTTGACGTGTCAGAAGGTCGAGCTGGTTGTTCTTTAGCATGATTTCATACTATTTTACTCTGTGTAATGTGTAATTTCCTTCCAAGTAGGTACTCTTGTCAAACTAAGCAATGTGGGCTTCTTTCGTCAGGACGTCAACTCAGGATATCAAATGAAACACAGGATTGAGCCTCACACCATCACATAACCAACTGCTTTATTCAATGATCTATTGGCTCAATATGAATACTCGGTTTGGGTTTGTTTTCGTATTGACTGTATTTACTTTGCGATATTACGATATTGATTTTAACCACTCGCACATGCGGTCACACGATATTATTAGCAACTCTTTGAGATTCACGGCATTACAATTAATAAGGAATCTTTACAATAACAAGATACCGACGCGACATTAATTACGACATTCTTTTTCTCTAATGACAGCTCCACCGCGCGCCACAGTGTATTGACTCACCACCGACCCGCGCGTACCACAGACTAAATAACATCAACCAAGCATTACGGATTTACTATTCCCCGACACGGCCATCGCTGACATATCACCCGTCCCTGGGTGATACTCCATTCCGTTATCATCGCCATCACAATTGCTCGATCCGCAATTTTCAATTACTTCAAACCAAAACAAAACTCAAAATCTTTAACATCAAAAATGACTACTGCTGCTACTGCTGCGAGTGGATTTCAAAAACTTTGTGTTGCATTTTTTAACCCTAACTACCGTTTTTACCACTGCTTCCTAAGTGTCTTCGCTATGGAGAAGAAGCAAGCGGAACAAACTCCATAACATAACACTTGTTTAGAACAAAATTACCAATTCATTATTTGCGCGATTTGTTTTAACTTTTACTCGGTACGTCGTCACCGTATAACTCTAATCGGTACGTCACCGCTATAAAACCGTATTCGTTTCGGCATCTTCCCGTGATCCATCCTCAAGCACGCTCTACCAGCGGCAACACGTAAGATTACCTGTAACAACCAAATACACACGCGAGTATCTCTTCACGCTCGGCCCTTCCTGACCTACGATAAAGTCATTCTCAAAAATTCCGAATTTCGTCTTTATCTAACTTCATCAATGTCAATTTCCAAAAACAATAATCGCATTCCTAAAATCTCGTCTCTGTCCGACTTGGTTCATAGTTAGTTTCTAACCCTAATATCAATTATCAACATGTCCATCCCATGTGACTAACCAGTATTCCAAAACAATGAGATATCGTCAAACCAGTATTTACACCACTTTACAGTTTTAATCCAACCAGTATTACACAAATTGTCAGTTCACCCATGAACTCAAATGGCTGAAGGTCATTAACTCAACATCATTATCAGATAACTTTTCAAGTCTCAAACGTCATCACTTTGCTTGGTACACTCTGTTATTAACGCCTATGTCGAGCGTGGACGTCAAACCTGTGCCTATGTCGAGCACGGACGTCAAACCTGTGCCTATGTCGAGCACGGACGTCAAACCTGTGCCTATGTCGAGCACGGACGTCAAACCTGTGCCTATGTCGAGCACGGACGTCAAACCTGTGCCTATGTCGAGCACATGTCTCCAACGCCTAAATCGAGCGTGGACATCAGAACCTGTGCCTATGTCGAGCACATACCTTCAACGCCTAAATCGAGCGTATACACCACAAGCTGTGCCTATGTCGAGCACGTGTCTCCAACGCCTAAATCGAGCGTGGACATCAGAATCCTGTGCCTATGTCGAGCACATACCTTCAACGCCTAAATCGAGCGTATACACCACAAGCTGTGCCTATGTCGAGCACATCGCTTCAACGCCTAAATCGAGCGTATACACCACAAGCTGTGCCTATGTCGAGCACATCGCTTCAACGCCTAAATCGAGCGTATACACTACAAGCTGTGCCTATGTCGAGCACATCGCTTCAACGCCTAAATCGAGCGTATACTCTACAAGCTGTGCCTATGTCGAGCACAACACCAAGCATCGTGTTGACCAAAACTAGGCCAGATGGGCCTAAACTTCCTCATTACTGATTGTCACTTCAAATTTATCAACTTGACCTTCAGGCACTTTCATCGCAATGTCATGGTTATCAAAAACCACCATTAAACCGTACCAGGTTATGAACAATGATAATGTCAAACAAACATACTGGTTAAACAATATCTCCCATATCAAATTAACTATTGGACTTTCTCATGACTTAACCTCATAGCTTTTACTTTTCAGTAACTCAAAACATAACAGCTTGTACTCAAAATAAATTAACTGGTCACTTTATTTATATTCCCCAAAAACAAATTTACGTTCGTTACAAAATTTAGTTTTTATCAAGTTAATCAGTTTTTCTCAAAGCAATTGAATTTTTCTCAAAGAGTTGCCATTTCTCAAACAAGTTGACTTATCGAACGGTACTCAAGTACAATCATGTACTTCTCCCAAAATAACAACCCGTATACATAGCTCTCATGCAAAACCGTTCATTGGCACCCACCAACAACAGTGCTCATATAAAGGCTATGCATTTTTCAAAGTAACAAAACCGTTCCAATACAATTTCAAAAGTTCCGTTCGACAAGTTGACTGAAATTTAATAAAACTCTAAAAAAATAAAGAAGTCTTATTAGTTGACTACCATGTCACTATAATGCTGTCTATACTGTCAACTGACATCAATTATCCAGTGCATAAAAGTAAACCAGTCATTAAAGCCATTAATCAAGAATTCAAAAGTGAATACTTAATACAGAGTCAATTTCTACTGAAGACTTATTACATGAAGTTTCTCTGAAATCTATTTCAATTAGTCATTATCAAGGAGTCCAAATAACTGCCTAGCCCATATCATGACTACTGCAATCCATTTTTTGCAAATTGTATTAACTAAGAAATTTATTCTGTGGCCGTCTCACTGTAACTTAAATCTGCAAAATATATCATGAAATACCTCATGAGATAATACCACAGGTAGTTAAATGTTACATACCTAGTAACTTATTACTTTAAAAACTACTTTGATGATAATCAAAACAAATAATAACTTTCTCATTTTCATACATGAAACTGAATATTAAACTTCAAAACTCAATATTGGTAATTTTAGTATCATTCTGTCACAATTCTCATTCCATTATTCGCTAATTATAAGTGATAATTAATAATAACACTCAAACAACTCAAAAACTAATTGGGACCACTATAATCAATAAACAAAGTAAACAGATTATCTCATTATTAAATTAAGGGAAATTCACTTCTTTGTTTAATAACACAAAAATTCTGTTATGTTCTATTAATGGGTCTTTTACCTTAAAAACCATTAGATAACTCTAGTAATAACTAATGAAGTACTTTTAGGTAGTTCTATCATGTGTTATTAACAAACTTTTAAAAAACTTTAATTCAATTAATTTGTTGTCCCGGAGACTTTAATTGTGATATTCTTTCTTATTTAAAATAGCTCCCAACTATTATGTAACGACCAAACCTTATTAAAGGTCCCCCAATCTCCCAATAAAAACAATGCAGAGATACCTGACATCCAGTAGTGCAGCACATCAATGCTAAAAGCATTACACCCAAGTCCGACTCCAGCAGAACTTTTGCAGGGCAGCACTGCAGGCTCATGATGCAGACCCTTTGGCTCATGTAGTATGCAGACACTCAACAATGGCATTGCACAATATTCAAAGAATTTCAAAGGGTTTGTTGATACTTCCCCGTTCCACTTTGATACTTTTTGCCAGATCTACACATCCGCCCTTATGCATCTAGGGTCTAGATTTATTCTCTTAAAATACACGTTTACCAGCATGATTCGTTACTCATAATGGCTTTGAATGATTTCATATCATTTATCATCGAAATATTTCTCGCCAATATTTCGTAAACTTAGGTTATGTTTCCATGAATCTGCTAATTGTCATTCATGACTTATTAACATCTAGTTCTTCGGGATTCTTTATCTCACTTCTGATGACGTGTCAGAAGGTCGAGCTGGTTGTTCTTTAGCATGATTTCATACTATTTTACTCTGTGTAATGTGTAATTTCCTTCCAAGTAGGTACTCTTGTCAAACTAAGCAATGTGGGCTTCTTTCGTCAGGACGTCAACTCAGGATATCAAATGAAACACAGGATTGAGCCTCACACCATCACATAACCAACTGCTTTATTCAATGATCTATTGGCTCAATATGAATACTCGGTTTGGGTTTGTTTTCGTATTGACTGTATTTACTTTGCGATATTACGATATTGATTTTAACCACTCGCACATGCGGTCACACGATATTATTAGCAACTCTTTGAGATTCACGGCATTACAATTAATAAGGAATCTTTACAATAACAAGATACCGACGCGACATTAATTACGACATTCTTTTTCTCTAATGACAGCTCCACCGCGCGCCACAGTGTATTGACTCACCACCGACCCGCGCGTACCACAGACTAAATAACATCAACCAAGCATTACGGATTTACTATTCCCCGACATACTTATATTAGACGTGGGCGTACGCCGCGGCCATTACCAACTGGGATCTGCGATTGAAACCGCATAATATATTTTTAGAGTATCCTAAATAAATTCCAACGTTTGGCTGGACAAGGAACGCGAATACGAAACGATTTCACCATTAGACGTAGGTACTTTAACCGTATTCGATACAATTTATGAATATCACAAAAATGTGTTAGTTTACTTACGTCGTCAAATTTCTGGATCGTCGCTAGCAAAGATTTATTTTCGCAATTATTTATCAATAGCGCTTTCCTTAACAGCAACAGGTACTAAAAATGTTGGGTAAAAAAATAAAAGCACAATTTACGATGATAACGTACCCGTATTTGTACCATTGAATATACGCTGTTATCTTTTATTTATACTCCTAATACATTTGCTACACGTCTCTGGAACAAAGAACTATTAGAAAATATATCTTTGATCTATCCAACGTTCATAGAAACAGTCAACAAAGTAGTACAATGCTACATTCCACGCGGCACTGAGCTTGCCGCTGTCAAGAGCGCAGTTAAAAGTGATATACTGGTTTACGCTTCCTTTAAAAAATACTACATGCCACCGAGTTTATGCTTTCCTACGTACGAACAGCGAATCCATCCAACGAACATTTTTGTGACCCATTTAAAAAGTAACAGAAAACAGAACAGGTAGGACGAAAAGAATTAAGGCAACCAATATAAAGACAATATTGGAGAACCAATGTTCAATATAAAATAATAAAGGGTTACAGGTTTTCGAAGTAAAAGCTTTTATGATTTTTAGGAAAGTGGACAAAATATATTTAACAGGGAACGAAGGTCGAATTTTAAGTGAACGTTAGAAGAATAACTAATACAATACAGATGTATATTTGTTGTTGAAGGAGCTGAAACTCTTTATACGTAAAGCTAATACCAAAAGCCTTTTTACTAAAACACGGGATTAATTCAAACAACAAAATCGAATTATCAGACGCCTTTTAGGCGAATCGCACGGATTTCTATTTACCACATATTAAGTAGTAAGGTTAATTGTAGATTTACGGCGAGAATTTTAAATGCCTTAAGAAAATTACCTTACAGGCTAAATTGATCTGTGAGCACAGGTACAGTACCTATATAAATTTGTTCGGCGACCTGTAAGGTGTGAACTATGAACATAATCATCATCTCAACTATGGCGGATAAGCAGCAGCTTAGTGGAGTATACAGTGTACTTCAAGTCCCTGACTTTACACTTACTGGATAACGTTGCCACTGAGTTGCAAGTTGGTTAAGATCAGTCATTATATAAACTTTACACCGTTATTCAAGTTAGCGCCAAACTCAGACGGGTTCTTATGAACCATCAGTAATCAGTCTTAATAAATTTTTATTGCACATATAAATATAATTATGGAGTATAATTTGCGGTCTTAAGGATTCCATACACGTAAATTCCTAAATCAAAATACTCGCTATGCATTGTCACTGTAGTTTGTACCGCCCAGTTAGACTCCAACGAAACCTCCTACATGTTAGTAGGTACTTTGACAAATCTGGCCAGGTATCACCCTCACTTCTAAAATTTAACATGAAACATTTTATACTCAATTCGGTTGCAGTGTCGGAATAGCAGAAAATGAATGATGCTGGTCTCACGCTTTTCATTCTACAATTCTTTACGACAATCGAGTATGTGAAACACGTCATGAAATGGTAATCGTTAGTAGCATTCACTAGATTTTTTTGCATTTCAACTAAAGAAAAATTTTAAATTAAATTATGCTGAATAAATATTTTTATTGTCTTGAACGATTTGAACCGCGAATAGTTCAAAAATTATCTTACCTAATTATAATAAAATGTTATAATTATTATAATAAATCTGTATAGCTACTTATTATAACAACATATCGAATGGTATATTTACGTTTAGAAACACGTAGACTAAACTGGAAGCTATTTACCATCTACATAAACGATTATCTTATATAACTGACTTAACTCCAATTAATTTCTAATTTAGCAGAAAACAGACCTGAGTCATCATTTTAACCGTGCGCTAATTTCACAACACGATTTACTTTGAAGCGCAAATCACAGCTGTTTTTGTTTGTTCACATGTAATCTGCTTGTCGTGAATTACGACGCAGAGTAACGAGATTTCTTAATTGCTTCGAGTTGTTTAACGTTAACGGCAAACCTAATCCAGATTTTAATTACCACCGGTGAAAACTAAACAAACCGACGGGAGTTTGTACCTAGCTACTACAAATTATCGTAAAACTAAGCAGATCATGGGAACTATTATAAAATAATTTAACATAAACCATTGCATACCTACGATGTGTACTCATCAGTATTTGGGATAAAAGGAGCTCTATCTACCCATGTAGAGCCCAAGCCCACCTCCTCCCCTCATGGTGAAATCGGTGGTTGCTGTGCTGTGTCACTCAATATAATGTCGACTAAATTTCCCTAAATCAACCATAAAATGGATGTTCACAAGTTTCAAAATGTAAAAATATCGCCAGTTTCCGCAGAGAAAAAGGCAAGGCCTTTTTAGATAATAAATAACAATAGTATTTCATTGTTTGAACCAAACCCGGAATTTAATAGTACAGGGGCAAATTATTTTAAGTGAGATAAGTGCTAGGGATTGCTGAATAATTGGGTTGGACATGGTTTTAGTACGGCGGCACTCGTCTACTTAGCCACGGGGACTTTATTCGGTTTCAGTAATTGGATATATAACGCTATGAACTTATCACTCAATAGTGTTATGTTATTTACTTTCAGAGGTAAAAAACCCGCTTCATATTACGTGCTCGTCCTCGGTAGCATCAACATATTGCCAGTCAAGAAGAAGTTAGCCATGGTTTAGCTTTTCTATTTCTACAAATCTTAACCGGAATATCCAAAGATTCATTCTGCATGACAATTCAAACAAAATTCAGAAAAAGCAACTACTATTCCTGAATATTGTTTGAATTATCACACACCTAAGCGATTTGACCTATTTGCTATAATTTTAATTGCAAAAAACAAAAGCTATTTAATTATAACATCTAAAATGAATGTTTTATTTACAAAATGGGGAATATTTACTCCGTAATAAAATCTTGTATACCAAGTAACTAATTCATTTGAATAAAGCTTCCAAACGTAGTAGGTAATTGCTCACAAAGCGCGGTGTAAACGAATCAACGCTATTCATCGTAGGTACTAATATCATTATCTGATAATGGAGGACTGAAGAAGCAGGGCATAGAATAGCGTTCTCAGAACTGTAATCGGTGAGCGAGAAACTCACGGGTATAATTTATTTTTAATTTATTTAAAATATTAATTGGTGTTAAATATGAATTAACATTAATTATATACAGAGAAGTAACTGCTAGCTTTAAAAAGATTGACACTTTTGATAAAGCACTGCACATGCAAACATCAAACATGACGTATGTCCAGACGTACAATCGTAATAGATCAACGTTGACCATTGTCATCCATAGCACCAGAGACGGCTACCAAGATAAGGACCAAATAGAATATTCTTTATAGATGAAACAAAACATTTAAGTGTCACTCGCTTTAACGACAAAGAAAAACATCGAAGGGAAACCTGCCTACCGGAGAGTTCGCAAAACTCAATGTGTGTTAGGTCTGCCAATCCGCACTTGGCCAGCCTCGTTGCTCGTTGCATGAACCGTCTCATCCTGAGAAAAGAGCCGTGCTCAACAGTGGACCATGATGGGTTGAGATGAGATGATGAAATATTTTACAAAGCGTTATAAGTATACATAGGTAGATGGGATATTCTAATATTCTATTAATCGGATATTCTAATATGCATTCGGGCCGAATAAATCAATGAACCTGCATTTAAATGACGATTAGAAAAGGAATATTTTTCAAAACTTTACACATAGGTAATTAATATTTGCTTTTTACGAAAAAAATTAACTGACTTCAATCTTGATAAGTAGAAATAACTCAAAAACTACTCGCCAGATGGCGCTCAATTCAACATGTAAGTGTAAAGTTCTCGTCACTACAAATTAATCAAGCCCAACCACTAGATAACTGCAGTAAATCGTAGAGGAGTTCCCTCGACTGTCTTTCAGCTTCATCAGATCGACTCCAGATCTTCATGAAATGGTAGCGCTTTAATGTAGGTACTTATGATAACATGAACAAACACACTAGTTGTCCATATAATTTTCGAAAGTTCCCCTCGATTTCTCTGAGATGCCATCATCAGATCCTGGTGTCCTTTTCAGGAGACCCCACTGCGCATATCTACCTACTTTACAATAAAAAAATAATTATCAAAATCGGCCCATTAATGACGAAATAATTGCTGAACGTACATAAAAAAGCGTATATACGGTCGAATTGAGAACCTCCTTCTTTTTTAAAGTCGGTTAAAAATGTCGTAACACTCGTATTAAGAGAAAGAAAAAATGTTTATTCGCAAAATAGTAATTGCTGCAGCTGGACATATACATGTACAATCCACAAAAACACAACGACAAACTTATGAGTAAAAAGTACTACCTAAATCTTACAACAATATAATTAATACAAAGTCTTAAAAACTAAACACAACAAAACAAAAACAAAGGAGCCGATAAACATCTGTGCTGCAGCAAAACAACCTGCGAGTGGCCAGACTCAGCTAGAGCCGCGCGAGAGCACAGCGCTGATTGCAGACAAACGTAGTGTTAAAAGAAACTATACTGATTTAAAAAGATTCGTAAACTATTAATATTACCAGGTATCGGACATGGTCCACCTGCTAAGTTCCCCTAGATGGGCTTTGTGGCACGGACAGGATGGTGGGGAACTTTTATACGCACTTCGTATAATTCCATCTTTACTTTGACCGGGTACACTCCCGGTACAGGTATCTTCAGGGTCTTAGGGTGTTACCAGAACAATCGATCAATCATCGATCGACACCATCGACCGATGATGGAATATATTAGTCGAAGTCGATCGACAGTTTGTACCAGACTAATTGATCGATCGTCGGTCGACGATCTGGGAACCCCTTATAAAACCCCTCAATGCATGAGAGAAATGAAATAAAAAATCATTGTGTCGCGAAACAATCTTTATGTCGAGAAACGGTGTTTTTATCAGACTTCTAATAACTCTAAAGTACGTCACATGATGGCGTTTACAGAACCAGGTTTTGCAGAATATCATTACAATTCACATCACTTCCTGTTCATAAACGAATGTTTTTCTTATCACAGCGACGACGTATCGATATTATTCCTCTCTGCTTTAATGGTTCATAAAATACAGATAGGACCAGTTTATTTTATTAGAGCAACATCATAAAGCCCATGTAGGTCGGTGCGAGCAAGAAGGCTCCACTGTGTGTTAGAAAATTGAATATCCGGCACTATCAGGTCACATGTGGGGACTGCGCCACAACGAGGACAGGAAATTGTATTCACGGCCTTTTTAATAGGATTATGTAATGGTGGACTATGTGAACCAGCGTTCGAAGTATGTGTTCCTGCTGGAGACGTTTGAAATACTTGACACAGCCCTATAAGTTTATTATTTGTTACCATGTTCTAACTAAATAAAACACGTTGAACTGTATTAGTTTATCTTTTTAACCGAAATGAGAGCAAAAGAAACGCTATATACCTAATACGCTAATGCTATTTAATAAACGCTTTTCAAGGAATAATTTAACGAAACACATCTTACCTGCTAACTAGTTGCCAATCGGTTCAAGGATAACTTTGTTTTCCACTTAATAATCGAAGTTATTCACCCAATATACTTAGACTTCGCTGGTTGTATTAAGGCCCCTGGATAAAAGAAAACAATCACTCTCTAATAATATAGTATCACGCACACTGGATGTTTACTAGGAAAACAGAATCGTTCATTATGTTAAAGACCGTAACTCCGGCGCTAACCCTGGGGGAAAATAAAAGCAAGTAATAGAACGTCTTCCATCCGAACCTACAGGGACGTGGTATTAAATAAAATTTTAATGAAATTATTTTTTACAGCCATGAAAATTGTCTGTTGTAATACTTTTATTAATATTTTTATGACATTATGACATTAGAGGAAACGCCGGACTCTCCACGTAGAGTTAAGTCAAATCAAACATAATTAAGGGCGCTTTTAGTGTCACGCGGATTTGCTCACGCACGCGGGATTGGCCCGCATGCGTGAAATTTCACGCTGCGGATCATACGTTAAGCAGTTTAAGTTTCAGTCTTCTGCGGGGTGCGTAACGGACTGGTTTCCCGAAGCGAAGCGAGGGCGGATTTACTAGTTGTAAGTATACTTTTCACTAGTCGAGTTTCATCTGATCACAAACACTCAGGAGCTACCTACCACCTGAGCACGGGTCTCTCATTAGGTATTAAGGAGGTCTACAGCACACACCACCACTCTGCTCCTGCGGATTGGTGGAGGTTATTGCCCAATCCATGGAAATTTTCATGCTAAACGAAGGCCTCCGATATTGCATAACTATTGGTATCAGCTATGGATAATAACCGGGACCGACGGCTTTAAGTGCTCTCTGAAGCACGAAAATACTGAAGTAAATTTTGCCACTAGCGGTTACCCATTCAACTACCGGCTGCGCCCGCAGTTGAGGTGTTACCAAACCAATCGTTCGATTCGATCGTCGATTGACGCCATCAATTGATGGTGGAATGGATTAGTCGACGTCGATCGATTAATTGGTCTAGCAGAAACTATGGATCGACGTCGACTAATCCATTCCACCATCGATCGATGCCGTATATCGACGATCAATCGATTGGTCAGGTAACAGCCCTACTTTACTTTATCGGTCACTTGGGATCAGCTATAGCACCGTCGAAACTTTGACGTAGGTACTTAAGACAAAATGTTCCAAACATTTAAGCTATGTGAATGACAGAATTAAATAATATCTGTCTGTACATCACCATTGCATCTGCATTGATTAACGTCACGGTGCGTCTCTGCATATTTTTCGCATCAATAGCTCGCGTTGAATATTCCATCGCGAGCAAAGAACGTGTCATGTTTGATGGATGGCTCGCCGGGTCACATTTGCACACGGCTGTTTGCAATTCCATCAATGATTACCAACTCGCGAGTAATATCAACTTTAAATATCAAGATTTGGAGTCCGTTTTCAAACCGACAAACGTTTAAACGCGGGTTATTTCTTGTGCGATGAAACAGATATGCCGACTTCACACACGATACAGTTTATTAAACTCTTATCTTACAATGTATGTAACTTCTATCAACAAGGTTAATTTGCAATTGTTTCGTCCAAAACGACAATAATAAGTGGAGGTATAAAATTGGGTGTTTTTTTAAGGGCACGTTGACGGAGTATCTGTCATTAACTAGTCACTGTCACCTATTTTGTCCATCAGAATCATTAAACATAGAGATCGGGCGTTTTTCCATTAGCCGGCCCGGCACCGGCCCGGCGCCGGCACGGCACCGGCGCCGGGTCTTCGTTTTTCCACTGCGCCGGTGTCGATGCCGGCTTATGGCCGGTGAGTGATACAGTACTGACACGGACTTCAGCACGACAACACACAAAGTACAACGCGTAGATAAATATAACAATGGCCTCCACTAACTCGATAAGAGTGACGATGTCGTATTTAAACGTCATGACGCCTACGCACTGAAATCGAACTACAAACTATAGTACGTGAGGCTACATTAAAATAAACAGATAAAGAAATATTTAAATAATTTTCATGTAAATAAGGAATGAGCTAGTAAGAAGATTTACTATGTTGTTATTGAATTATAATATTTCATTCTTCGCAATCAATATCAAATGAGCTCATACTAACATCGCTACAAGCACTTTGTGACTCTTCGTCACTAGTATCTCCGACTTCTATGATAAAATCTAAAGCTACCTGTAATATTTCCTGTATTATTACTAAGAGGCGATATTATCTTCCAAATATTTATTAATAGAATGACAACGTCAGTTCTTACATACCTACTTCCTCATCGAATGGCCGTTCTTCTAAGTGGCCATACCACATACATCACACTCCCTCATACTAAATTCCTAATAATACAATAATTAAAAATTTACAACAGGGGTAACAGAGTGGGGATTCGTATGAGTTGGGTCATTCTGCAGCGTTGAGAATTGCTCGCTATCTATCTCTCGTCTCCTCCCCCCAAATCCCTGGCAGGTGACCGCTCCGGCTCGCCTGCCCTCGATGTTCCCGCACTCGGCTCCGATTTTTAGGCATGTCAGCCAGTGCTGCGCATACAACACACGCTCGGCACTGCCCTTCTACTCTTTTGACAACCAGCCGGCGACGGCGCCGGCGGGACTCAATGCCGGGCCGGCGCCGGCGCCGGTAAGTGGAAAAGCGAGCCATACATTTTCATACAGTTTTGCTTCTCCGGCACCGGCTCGGCGCCGGCACCGGCGCTAATGGAAAAACGCCCATCGTCGTTATTTAATTTTGAAAGTTCGCGTTGTACCTACTATCTGTGTAGAATAATTGCCTACACAGTGGCCAGAAACTCTTCTGTGTAAACCTGGAATTACTCAATTCCAGGTTACGAAATGTTAAAACAAGGATCAGCGTCACAATTTAGAAACAAGACTCCGCTTCCCTTTGAGTAAGGAACCTTAAAAACAAAAAACCGGCCAAGTGCGAGTCGGACTCGCGCACGAAGGGTTCCGTACCATTATGTATAAAAACGCCAAAAAAATCAGGTCAGTTGTATGAAAGCCTCACTTAAATATTTGTTTTATTGTAGCCACATATTACGCACAACGCCATCTCTTGGATCGAAAGGTAACTAAACTATCGCTGAGACGTCGAAAGTATGATCTCAGTAAATAGGGTCCCGTTTTACCCTTTACGGTACGGAACCCTAAAAAGTATTTATCATGACCTATTATAACAGTCACGTTAGCCAGTCATAAAATGTTAATAAAAGTGAATTAAAACTTACGAATTATTAGGCGGCAAGGCGGCGCGAACCTTTAAAATAGTGACCACGCACCGGCTGCATCCACCTGTCGAACAAGAAAACATTTGTTTGTTATTAAAATCTTCAAACACTCCTTTATTTTTAGATAGCTATTTACTAAGCGAAGTTTAACGACCTTGTCTAGTAAATAGAAAATCAGATTACATTCCACAGATTCAAGTTACGGTACCTATATATTATCTTAGGTACAGTTAAGTTATTACCTATATCTGTGTTCTATATTGTGTGTGTTAAGCAGGCACAATTCACGGGTAGGCTTGCTTTTTTTATGCAAGACAAACAGGCATACAGCATCTCATAATTTAGTTTGCTTTTAAAAAGAAGAGAAAGGAACGAAATCACTGATTGGAAAAAAATTTCCAGTCGTCGTATTAGCCAGGCGGGTTTCACGAAAGACCATAATAACAATAGCAAAATTAAGGATAATTTTAAAAAATCTTTACGTGAAGTCCTACTACCAAGCAGGCTAACCGGCTTCTGTCATCCCTTAAGACACCCTGGGCATACAAAATAACTAAAATTTAGTCAATTTGCAGATCAATAGTAGTAGACAAGGTGTACCTAAACATTTATTAAGTTTCCGTCGAGTAATCTAATCTTAACGTAGCGAATAGCATTCACTCAGTGACAATTTGTAATTAACGAAGTAATGACGTTATTGGATCTGAATGGAGCACAAGAAAATTAGAAATTCTAAATCCCTTTGGTTTACTGCCTAACGACATCATTAGAGTTTCTCTTAGAGGCTCAAAAATCTCTCTAAATTAACAAATCTCAGCAGTCACGACAATTTAACGTAGGCTTAATTACTTTATTTTACCTAATCGATTCTGTTTTATTTTAATAACATTAAATAGCACGACTGGAAAAATAGTTTTTGAGGAGTTCAGAATCCCTTTATCAAGTCCGTAGCTATATTATCTACCGTGTTTAGAGTTGTAAAGAACTCGAGTCTTTGAGTCCTAAATTTTGAACTCGGTGACAGTTTTCACGACTCGACTCTTAACCGTAAGACTCTTAAGACTAGAGAACTCAAGTCTATATGAGCTCTTGAACTCGAGACTCGAGACTCGAGTCTTCTTTAGCGCTCGAGTCCTTTTTACGTGGCGAGTCGCGCTCGAGTTCCTTTCCGCTTGGAGTCTTTCTTTTTAAAGCAGCCAATAAAAGCTTTATTTTGTGAGATATAACTATGTGTAACCAGAAGGAGATATCGAAAAATAACTTTAGATATATTATAAGTATAGATATAAATTTTAAATAAATCACTGTCAGCATTTCGAAGAACAGTTTGAAGAAGACTCGAGCTCTTTTAAGACTCAAGCTCTTTTAAGACTCAATCTCTTTTTAAGAGTCGAGTTCAATTTTGGCGCTCGAGTCTTCATGATAGGACTGAAGCTCGGCTCGACTCGAGACTCCGAGTTCTGTTAGTTCACTGAGTCCTAGAAAATTGAGCCGAGTCTATCGAATTAAGACTAAAAGACTCGAGTCCTTTACAACACTAACCGTGTTTCACTACTAGGAACGTAGGTATAGGGATCGAAGGTCCCTCGGCTCTGCGCTACTGAACTGCTACGCATGCATGAAGGTTAAGGTTTTTATTTCTCGGTCCTAGAACTTTCTAAAAGTATCAGGGTAGTTGCAGTTTGTTAAAACCTGCCCAACGATGGACCGCCGCCATGCCTTTTGTTACTAACATTAAGAGTTCAGTCTTCAGTCCACGACAATACCTAGCACTGTCGTGAAATCAAATGTAATTACATATACGATAACTTGGTAATTAACTTATCTTGAGCTAATAACACATAATAAGAACAAAACATAACGGACTTCAAGTTAATAATAAAAGTAACCTCATATTTACACGTTCAATTATAACGGTAGTATTTTTCCTCAAAGTAAATGGGATAAAATTAAAATCATATCCTCCCAACCAAAAAATAATAATTTTCCGATCGGATGATAAATGATGAAGTTGTAAGGTAACAAACATAATAACACAACTGAATTGCAAACCTCCTCCGTTCAATCCATCTAACTGTCCACTTTTCTTCAAAATATACACAAAACTAACCCTAAAAGAGTAGAGCAAAATAAATCTTATCCTGATTCTATGTAAATAAAGATTACATTCATTTAATCATTTACGAGCGCGCAGATAGAGTACCGTGAACGTTTTCTGAAAATATATCTTTCCAATAAGTTTTCCATCAGCAATCTATCATTTGCCGGGAGCGCAAGAATAATAGAGGATTCAACAATATGGCGCTCCCGTGATTTATTTTAGACACCTTTATTTATTTCGATATTATCTCGACACAGGATAGGTACGGTGATGGGCAATTGATTACTTTTCCGATCATTAGAAATATTCTGGAACGACAGAAGGGATAAAAAAATTGAATAAATTTACCTAAATTTTTGGGGAACTCTACTGTCATTTAATACGATTTTCAGTGTGTATGAGGTAAATATTTAAATGTAGCAATAATGCGCCTAAAAATTAAAAATGATTATTACGAATGAACCTTAAAGCAAAGCGTTAGCTACGTTAGCAAGCTAGTTAGTAGCTGAAGCTATAGTTCTTTTTACCACTTTTTACACCCAAACCTACAAGTAAGGTTAATAGAACGTGGCGGTAAAGTTAGTGTAAATATTTCTGAAATCCTCACCAGTAACAAGGTTATAGTCCTAATTGACGTCGTGCACAGTATTTCCCCATCTAAAACGAGCTGAGAAGTCGTCGTTCACAAGAGCAAAATAATTTCACCGAACAAGCAATGTGTGCGATGCACTAACAATGTGAAGAATAATTCTAACTCAGGAACAAATAACACAATAAAAATAAATACTCTTAATTGGTTAATTTGAGTAATAAAAGATACGCGAGCGTGACGTCAGAGACGGTACCATTAACTTAATTATTAAACTGGCTTCTAATGGCTTTAGTATTCGAAAATAATATTATTTTTGAAATCTTTTTATGATGTATCTGATAAAACTGTGTAAGGCTATAAGAAATAAGATAACAAATGAAACTAGGGGACTAATTGTGTTATTTAATTTGTCGGATAAGTGGAATTTGACGCCGGAACACAAATGACTGTAATAACATGGCTTGCGCTGCGCCGTTTAACTAGACAGCGTATACAGAATGAATAGCCGTAGTTCACTACCCGTTCTGGATACTGGACTGATTTATGGTGATTACATTGGCACTCTTCGCTTCTTAATTTTAGATACAACTATAGCTACGTCGGAAGCATAATATGTATCAGCTCAATGAACCGGAGAATTCCAATGAAATCTGTGTTATATTATTTTGTTAAAAGTTAATCAATCTTCAAATCTGTAAGTCATGCCGATCTTGATTGATATGTTATTATCAATAATGCGAAAGAAATGGTTATTAACCGACTTCAAAAAAAGGAGGAGATTCTTATTTTAATCGTACCTATTTGTGACCAATTTTCATGACAGATTTTTTTATCATAGACTTATTTCACATGCGCTTGCCGTGTAGTCCCATTTAAAATTAACAAGTGACATAGAACAAGTAGTTTTTGAGTTATTTGATTGACTTCCGTAAATACCGATGCTGTTCTTATTCCTATTATGTTACTTTACGATGTTGAAACCGCTACCCACAACTTTCGTACTGCTTGGGTTGTCCACTCCGCTGGCCAAGTGAAGATAGGTAGGTAGACAACAACTCTATGGACAACTCTCAACTATGGAGAGGGGTGCAGATATTATTACGATGACTTCTCTCTGCGAAGGGGCTGACGTGCGGTACTCCAATCCAAGCCCCCATGTTCGGAAGTCCAACCTTCAAATCAATTGGCTAACATTACTTTATACACGCAGCGTATTAAACGGAAGAGTGCGGTATAAATACGTATGTATACTCGTAGTTACTTGTTTTTATTATACTTGAGACTTTTCATAATAAACAGTAACAACCAAACTTTTAAAACGAAACTATTCCCTCGGGACCTTCTTTTCGCTCCGTTTTAAATGGTTTTACTTTTGAATCAGTATTGTAAAATATTGTTATGACCTTATAACATTTTTCATCATATTAGAGTTGAAATTTTTACTTCAGTATTTTTTAAGAGAATTGCTTGTATATAATATTATTAAAATTAACATAATTATATGTTACATTAGGAATATTTCGCAAGTATTTGGTATGAAATATAAAAGCCAACGCGACTTCATCGGTAATAATTAATGTTATCTACGTTTTGGGAACTCATTTGACTTATCATCATTAATTCATCGTTTAAAATATGTTATAGGTACCTATGTGTAGAAATGTAGGCATGTTTGTTAATACAACAATCAGGTGACTTGCCCGATTCAGACCACATTCAATCAACATAATTATTTTCCCTAACGACCAATTGTCCATAGATTGATTTGTTGGTTCTATAACACAGTGAAATTTGTTTAGTATAATAATTATGTACCTAACTAACATATAATAAATTGTAATCGAAAATTGTTATGACAAATATCTCTAAGCGAACTAGTTTCATATAAAATGCAGACATAAATAATTTCAATTGAACCGATGTCTCGGTATATTTTATCATATAAAACCGAGCAGAGTAATGAAATACATCTATTTTGTAACATAAAGCTTTTACGACAGAAAGCCAATACCCAGTGCCGCTTTATACTTCATTCAAGGCCTATCGACAGAATAATTTGATTTACTGACAGTATCAGACGGCGAGTTCTAAATTCTAATATATTTATTGGGCGTAATATGGAGCGCGCACACACATCATTAGAGACATAACAGGACGCATACATGAACAAAATTGATTCGTAATACAATTTTTGCAGTCTTATTTCAATCACGCCAATACAACATACATATTTAAAGGCAATCCCCATAGAAATAAATACCTATAGGACACTATACTATACGTATTACGTGCAAACTGTCGTGCATTGACTCATGTCATTTACATTACATTTACATTCACACAATACGAAGCGTTTCTACGCTCAAATTGTGAAAAATGTGTCAGCAATGTTCGAAAGAACATTGAATAAAACCTAATACATTCGCCATGAAACCCTAAAAATAAATGTTCACAGGGTCCAAAAGTGTAGGTATGCAAGTGTCCTTTTGCGAGAAGAGACTCACTAAAAGAGGTACGTCACAATCACAAGTGATTAAAGAGATTTTATCCACTTAAAGAGATTGTCAAGTTAAATGGATCGAATTCATAAAAATTAACATTGTAATACGCACCGCACCAGACTCATATTTGGGCACCGCAATTATGACCATTGATCATGTATTATAGGTAGGTATTAGAATTGTGTGCTAAACTCAAATAGTTTTACCTGCTCTGTACGCTTTATAGTTCTCCATCACCTATTTATTCGAGAAACAATAACCCATAACCATAAAAATCATTGACTTCTCAAGTCCTCACACAAGCTTGTCCTTCAAACTCCCAGTCATCTATCTTTCTTCCTTCTATTATCAGTAGGTACGTTTGTGAAACTCCTTGCGTTCCCATATTCCTAAAGTAGGTACAAAGTATTAATTTTAATATGATAGGTAAATGTTATATGAATAGATAATGCAAGAAATACGAATTGCATTTGTTGCAGAAGCAGGTTAAAAGACATAACTTTACAGAGTGCGAAACTAAGGCGCATTCCTAGTTGGTTCCTAGACGGTTAGATTAGCTGTCAGAAAGTGCCAAAATCAGACAAGGAGCCCAAAGATTAAAAAAAAATTGGTCAAATAACATTCGCCATTCGCCGCTAGTGGCAAAAGAAATTTTAAGTACTTCCGTGCTTCAGAGAGCACGTATGGCCGTCGGTCTCGGTTATTATCGATAGATAGCAATCATTAAACCCACGTCGAATGCCTTCAAGCGGAATGAAAACTTACAATATTTTGGTTGGTCACTAACCCTCCACCAATCCACATTGGAGCAGGATAGTGGAGTATGCTCTAGGATTCCTTAATGATAAAGAGAGTTCCGTGTCCAGTATTGGGCCATTATTGGTTTGGAGTCATCCGTATTATTGAAATCGTAACGGCATGAAGCTGAAGATGGTGACGAAGATTTTGCACAGGCAGCCAGGCAACCTACAGACTCAAGGGGTACATTTAAGGGTATTGACAATATTAGCACAGTAATCTTGATCGTCTACCCTATTATCTGCTCCTTTTATGTACTGAACACGAACAGTAAACGCAAGCGAGAGCGGCCTTGCTTTGGCGCTGACGCAAAACGTAGATGCCTTAAATCCCATGTATACGACTGCTAAACAAACACGAATGACGTACGTAACCAGATCTGGCCTCTACCGGACTTACAAAAAATTACATTTGTGAACAATACAATTGGACGTCAGTGAAGTATTCCATTCAGTTTCCATATTCATGAACCTTCAAATTTTCTGCTACTCGTTACGAAAAATGTTAATGAATATTGACTTCATGCGTTAAGCGACTGAATAAAATGTTATAAAAACCTGAATAATCATAACTTTTTTGCGAAAATGATCAATTGTATTCAACGGCTCAACGATCAGTCACAACGAACTGTCACAACGATTGGTTTTACTCGGATGAATCGGAATATGTATTAAGCTTATTCGTATCTTTTCCTATGCACCGATTTATGGAATGACCACTTTTATGGGTACTATTATGATTTTCATAATGTAAGGTGAAAATTTAGATCATATTTACGAAAAGATTTGACAACTAACTCTGTCGTTTGTACTTTGTCGTTGTTTAATGTTGTTTAAATTATTATTATCATATTTATGAATTTCGATTCCAGATTCGGAATGTCTTCTTAATCGTTTGAAATTATCAAACTAAACAAAATAAAATGGAATTGTTTACATTTTATTTTAGAAATCCAAGTGATACGATCAAAACAATCTGGTTTAAACGTCGCCGAAGCGCAACATTGTAGCCGGGCATTGCTCTCCTCTCGGCAATTAAACGGCAGTCGTTTGCGAATTCAGCTCCTTATTGCTCGCCGGCGCGTACTACCTTGCCCGGCGCGCATTCGTCACGCCCATCCTCAATCAACGGCTTTAGGAGATTTTATACACAAAACCAAAAATAGAAGCGCTTGTCCACCTAATCAAGATAATTGACATTTTTGTTGTAAATGACAGAATAGAAATATTTGATACCTATTTTTCTTTTACGCAGTTACAAAATATCAATAACAATTAGAGCACTTTAACCTATGAGTAAATAAAATATAGTACGCTGCATCCAACAACTGTCTGTTACAGTGACAACCAACAGAACCACAGCTTCGTCCATTATTTAGCAAAATGCGTACTACAGCTGATGTGGAACCCAAAGGTTGTATGGAGCTCTTTAAGGTTCAAAATCTTCTCATGTTACTGCGAAAAAATACTTTAATAGACTATTATAGCACACAATACATCCGGAGGCCAGGTGTACTCATTCTGCTGGGAGGCCCGCAAATGGTAATGTGACTACACGTCTAGGATTAAGTTACTTTAACTCTTCCACACTGTTAAGATGTCTGGAAAAAATTCACGCTAACGGAGTTGATAGAAACTGTTAAGCTTAATGAAAGAATTGTGGAAGATGCGTCACAAAAGGTTAAAGGGCAGAAAGAAAGGCCGCTCTAGCATCTTGGGTTAATTGTATACCTAACTTTTATTTTATGTAATGATGATGATTTTTAATTTTACCTCGGCGCCGACATACAGCGTTTTGTTAACGTCAGCCCCTGGTTAATATACCTACTTATAGGTATTATATATATTTTTTAACTAAATGTTGGTACGTACTACTTATCCCTAGTAGGAACCTTATAGGACATTGCTTTGCTAAATGCAGTTAGATCTAGGTACTGATTTGGGTGTAATGTTTTATTGACTAATGTATTTCTAAGAAATCCCTATGTAAAAAATAAGCTTTCTGTACTCCGGCACATCTTTAATCATGCCAAATTTAGTACTTCTCCAAGTAAGTAATTTTTGTGAAAAGAGCTAGGCACAAAGTTACTTCACGTTTCACCACATAGATATTGAGTTAATTGTCAATCAACATATTACATTTTAGCATACTATTCCGATAACTATTTTGTAATTTGAAGTTTCCAAAGCAGATATTTCTAAATTAGTTTTATTGTTTCGAAACATCTTCAACTGACAGATACAATTTATTGTTTGGAAACAAGCAAATGACTAATAACTTAGTAATAACTAATAGGTAGGTAGGTAGGTAGGTACTATTTTGCAGACAGCACACATTGCGATTAAATTCTGCTTTATCAAGTTGAAACTACATTTATTTACCTCATTTATAGTACAGAAATTATAGTACAGAAACCAAGTCAGCGCGGCGATTTTGTAGGACCTTCATTGGAGCCATGGCTCCTAATACCGTTCCGCTCTATTCGAGTAGTCTCGCGAAAAAAAATGACGACTTTTGCTGTTAACATTTATCACAAAACTTCCGAAAAGTAAAAGAAATGTCATAACATCACTTTTCACACTTTAGCTTTAAATATTTTTTTGTATCTTATATTAGATAAATTCGGTTTAAATATGGTGAATCGGTTTATACAACGTGTCCCAAAATTCAACGATAAGCGGGAACTGGAGGGTGGACTTGCTCATGACTACTTCAGGAAAAATAAGAAAAAAAATCCAGCCCTTTTTGTTTTCATAAAAAAAAATTTTCGAAGATTTACCCTTTGTGTTATTTTGAGCTACCACGACCACAGTTTTTCAAATATGTCATGTTTCAAATATGTATTTGTTATTTGTATCGGCAACCTAAGAAGTCCTACTATTTATCACAATTCTTAAAAATCCCAGAAAGCCTGCACTTTTTCCACAAAACTCAAACAAACACCAAATTCCCTTAAAAATACTTTCAGTCTACTTTGACTCATCATTGTGGAAAAAAAAGTATGAAGAAATGTGCTTCAGTATTTTTTCAAAATCACCCCTAAACTTTTAAAATATATAGGTTTAATTTACTTAGGACATTTCCACGGGATCGTAAAATGCAAATTCATAAAAAATAACTTCCAAGCCAAGAGCGAGTTGGACTTTCTTATGAAGGGAAAGCAGCAAATATTAAACTACATGGTCGATTTTGTTCAATATTAAATTGAAGTTGTAATAAGATTTCAGCCTGAAAAATATTTTTTGTAAAATAAGTCCAAAGAAAAAGCGCTGTTGAGTTTAGTAAAAATACGCGATATAACCAAATTCCACGCGGGCAAAGCCTGATGACGGCTGAACCTAAAAATCAGCAGTTTTATAAAACCTTCACAGTACTGCCCAGCTAAGCATTTTGTATGGGTCAACCCGTTAAAACCGCCCTGAAATGTATTCTCAATGTTATTTTTTTGTCGCTTCGTATATTGTATTTTTTATTGCGTTCAAATTGGTGTGCAGAATAAAATATTGTATTGTACTGCTTAATAACAATTCTACGAGCATGGTTTTATGTGATAATATTTTATCGTATAGGTTACCAGACCTCTATAGTAAATATCGCATATCACTCAACGAACCCAGTCTCGATTTATCGACACGTGTAAAATTTACGTGTGTACGCGCGCCGATTTGATTACAAATTGAGAATTATTGCCACGAACATGACGCG
Organism: Hesperia comma; assembly: GCA_905404135.1. Lineage (NCBI taxonomy): Eukaryota > Metazoa > Arthropoda > Insecta > Lepidoptera > Hesperiidae > Hesperia > Hesperia comma. Next base: position 19,589,315 of record FR990014.1, on the reverse strand, counting down.
CATCGCAATACCAATATAAACACAGATTACTGACGCCCAGAGTAACGTTTTTTATGTGGACAACGGGCAAATGAGTAGATTAGATGACTCCGGTAGAAAATTAAAATACGACTGTAGAAGAAAGCCGGCTTCATAAAACTTTACCACAGAGACCATGAACTACCTGTAACGAATGCCTTCGAATTCTTCTGTTATGCGAATATTTAGTTTATAAAGTTGAAACTGCCAAGCCACACATTTTACTAAGATTTAGAGTTTGTGAAGTTAAGGTTCGTAGAGTTAAGGCTGTAGATTCAGAAGCTTGGCTCTACATGAGATCTGATATCTTTTTCACATGGTAAGCCAAACGCAGTCGTCTTGGCAACATTTAACATGAAAATAATTTTTAATTTCTACGACAACTTTTCTACGCTCTTATTACATAGATATGTTGCAGAACGACGTCTGCCGGGTCAGCTAGTGTTAGTATAATGGTTAAGGTCGCAGTACTAGTTTCGGAAGGCTTCGGGTTCAAATCCCGTGTACTTAATTTTTAATTATGTTTTTTATCATAAAGAATTGTTTTTTTACATTCATTTTATTATTTTCACACATTTTACAATTGTGAACATTAAAGTGTTATGTTTAGAACATATTTAATATCTCAATTTCAAATTCTTTCATTTTAATATTTCCAGTATCCCGTCAACTTATTGTGTAACTTATGAATTGAGATTAACATTATTACGAATTTTCAAGACGTTTGAAGTAGGTACATTGACGATATTAAAATTATATAAAGCGGAAAGTAATCTTTTTTGACTTAAAGTGTTTTCAAAGGCAAGCCAGAGAATTTCATTATTCGCCCAGAAAGACACCTTTCGCAAAATCCGTTTAGACTCGATTATAGGGCGATTTTTTCTACGCCCGTAAACATAATGTAACACAATACTAATTTCTTCTTCGTCGGTATCAAAATAAAGCATAATATCATATTGTACCTATAATATAATTAAAGAGCTACTAAGAATATAAAACGTAAACCTAAATAACTACAATGATACATTTCCAAAGGGACGGACTATTATTCAGGTGTAACCGAACGTTTCTCTGAGGAGAAATTTCTGTGTAACCGTGCTGAAGTAAGTTCTAATTTAACCTGAATAATGGATATGAGCCGAAGCCGAAGGTCGAGTGCCGATGTGGGTAGCGGTCAATTAGACTGCGATATCGACTTTATTAACTAAGCTTACAGATTATATAAATAAATTAAAAAGTAAAAAGAGGGCACAGAAAGAGAGGGAGACCAAAAACTAGGTGGGCAGATGACATCGCAGAAACTGTTGGTAAACAGTGGATGGAAAAAGACATGAATAGAGAATATTGGGCATCTCTGGAGGAGGCCTTTACCCTCAATTGAGAGGGGTTCACCCAAGCTTACAGATTATACAAATAAAATTATCTTCAATTTCCCAGTTATTTTATAATCAAAAGTTTATTAATTATATGACGAAATTAAAATTCAATAAACTGTCATCTTACCTATTAAACTTAATGCCGAAGAATATTTAATCCACGCGTATATATTACGTTACGTACGTAATAAATGGTACTGTCGAAGAATTCTCTATGTGTACATACATACCTACTGAGAGGAGAATATTTCAATGCATTGCAAATGCAACATTCATACATATTTGAGATGACGAAACTGTTGCCACTACTAACATGCATGTTAGATGCATGTTCATAATTTCTGGGACATTTCACTCGATATAACAAAAACAAAATTGGATTTTTATGCAAACACCTACATTGCATACGTATCAGAATTCTACGGCGTGCATTTTTGAGAATGCCAAACCGGCTATATTTCATGAATAATTTATATATTAAAATATCGATATTTTCAGTCACGTCATTCGAATAACGTGTCGAATATTATTATACTTCAGCTTACATTACGTTTTTTCTTGCCTCTGTAATGCACGCAATATGAATCGTGTGTAGACAATAGTGATTATAATCGTGATCAAATTTGGTCTGTCCGCTATGTTTGATGTCTATTCATATCTTTGGAAACAAAAGGTTCCCTGTAATGTATAATGCATTGCCAGACTTGATTACGCGTCTTTATAGACTTGGCATCATTTGATACAACGATGCCCATGCAGCGTAAGTACAGCATCACTACATAGTATAAAACAAAGTCGCTATTTTTGTCCGTCTGTTTGTTTGTTTGTCTGTTTGTCTGTATGCTTAAATCTTTAAAATTACGCAACGGATTTTGATGCGGTTTTTTGTAATAGGTAGAGTGATTCAAGAGGAAGGTTTTTATGTATAATACATGCATATATTCCCACGAGAACGGGATCCACGCGGGTGAAACCGCGGGCGGGCCGCTAGTAGTTAATATTGATAACTAATTGTAACCACAAATCTGAAACGTTCTTATTGTCGATAAGGAAATATCTAAAGGGCATGCGGTCCACTTGATGTCAAGTGATCAAGTGACTGGAGTCAGTTGATATCATAACAATCAACCTCAAATAGTACCTCAACCACAGATAAAAGTTATCACCATCTATGTAATAATAGATTCAGACGCGCTGCTACTCCTTATTAAGAACTATCTGACCCAGCAGACATCCTGCCTGCACCATATAATATTAAGTAGATCTCGTTTCCTCATTTCGTTTCGGGAAACTTATTGCTAGGCTCCTTTTCGTACGTACGTAGCGTGATGTTATTATAGCCTATAGCCTGCCTCAATAAATGGACTATTCAACACAAAAATATTCTTTATAGTTCCTGAGATTAGCGCGTTCAAACAAACAAACAAATTCTTCCGCTTTATATTATTAGCTAGTATAGAAGTAGGTGTAGATAATTCACTCGTATTAGTCAAGAACCCTAACGTAATGTTAGAGCAAATAATGAGATTATAAAATGACTTGCGAAATGGTTTCGGTGACGTCGAATCTTCGAATAATATTGACCTACGGAAATTCGACAATGATATTCGAATATCATTTGTTCGAGTAAGTAGTAACATGTGTACGAGGTGGAGGTACTAATATCCAGCACCGAAGCAGCAAATCGCTACAACTATTTCGCTCAAATATTCCAAGCAAATGGTTCGTACATTACACCTGGAAGCCATAATATGTAATCGAATCATTTCACAGCATGATAGTAAAATACTACACTGGATAATACTAATCTACTACCTATATAGTTATTCAGAGCTAAGTGATTTTTTAATTCGATGAAATTCAATAGCCATAACTGAACGTTAAAAGGCACTTGCCGCGCGTGCTTCCTATGTAGGTTATGTCATAAACTGCCATTTATTGCCCCCTTGGGGTCTCGGCGAACAACGCGGTCCTTTTGTCGAGCACACCAACAACCACTACAGTATTCATGACATTCATGAGGCATACAAACACATTCTTTTATACTTCATGACGTCATTCTCCCAAGGGAAAATCAATAAAGACATATTTCAAGCTAAGTTTAAAACCCATTACCACGCCGTCCTTAATGCGACTCGTATAAAAACGCTGGACTTTATTTACATACAATGGCAGTTTCAAAAATGGCCAGTTCTAAGAAAACTATGCTTCATTTCATACATAAATGCACTAAACTTGTAACTGTAAAGCATCTTTTTCTCGATCTGTGCTCTGTTTCTCCAGACCTTTCTCGTTAGTAAGGTACCAATTATAATGTTTTTGCGACTTTGTAAATAATGTGCAAATACAAAAGGTCATTAGTAAAGTTTAAAGTGATAAGATTACAAAAGGTATACTTCGAAACGTACATTTTAAAAAGTTTTTTTTTTATTTGAAATATGTATGTATTGCGAATATTGCGATTTTAAACTTTCTGCATTTGGAAACACTTCACCGCACTGAGAAAAAACTTTACCTCTAACTTTTGCTAGCGCTCACAAAATTTTGGTTGATGCCTTTATGCAACGCTAGCTTTAAAAAGCTAGTCGACAATGTTCAATCACTCAACTTTAATGTGCTTCACCACGACTCGTTTTATTCAGTTTTTGTGGTTCCATTTTATTACTTGATTGATTGATCGATTCCGGTATTGTGGTAAACATTTCAAAGTTAAGAAATGGAATGAATTTCTTACGTAATCCACTGTAGTAAAACTAGAAATTTTGAGGTGTGTACCTAGAGCTCGGTGGCTTACTGGTATATGGTAATAACGGACCACGCTGACCATAGGTAGGTAGTTGCACTTGGTGTAAGGATTAATCACCAGCCGCTCGGCTGATTGGCTATTAAATCCACCCAAATCAACCGAGAAAAGTCCCAGCACTTCGTAGCACTGACGGTAAGCCAAGTGATAAGTGCCTTATTTGCTTCCTTCTCCATTAGCAACGCATCCTAATAAATTTTACAAATATACTTGATATTATTGGTTAACTGAGGCATGAAATTAATAAGACAGTAATGAGATCAAACAGGGCATCTGAAAAGGAAAAGTAGGTAAGGACTTAAGCATTATACTTATCATATCATACAAAACAGTATTACGTAGGTAACTGAATAAACATAGGAAAACATATTTTATTAAAGTAAAAAGAATCAAAAACAAGGAAGGAAATAAACATTACGTTGACTAATATTGTATTAAGTATGGTCAGCGCAGTGTATTATTTCAACGAAACATTCTTATATTGCGCTAATTAGCGGTTTTATAATACGTCAGTAACCTGAAATGTTATCCAACAACGTCATTTGTGGTATTTTAGGGTTTCAAGATCGGACTTAAAATAAAAAGCTATTTTCATAACTACTACTACTAATATGGTCGGTCATAGTGTAGTATCTAAGCAAGGACAAGTCATACATTAATGAGTGATTAAGTACGCCAGTAGCGACCGTTGAAGCTATAAATAACTGTGGGCGGTTTTATTTATTTATCATAGAGTTTAGCAGTATGTATAGCGGTAGATATAGATAATTATGGTTTTCAGTGATCAACTACTGCAATGTGGTGGTAAGCTGTGATGATTGCCATAATGACATCGCGTTGATCACAAATCAACAAAACAGAATAAGTACTTAAACGAAAATTCTAATACAAAATTAATTTTAGTACAAATGAATTTTTGTTGGTCAAATGTAATTAAAGCAAGATGCTTCACGATCACGATAAATTTTTCAGCAGTTCTTCCTCCCCTCCCTCAGACCCTACCTATCCTTTATTGGTGTTATTTATACCTGAAGCAGCTAAATATTAATATTTTTTTAAAGAAAAGTAATATCAATTATACAATAAAATGAGGCAGATGGCGGTGGTCAGCAGGTGGTGACGGTGGGCATGTCAAGGTTGCGCTGCATATGGCCAACATGATCCGCGGTCCGCGATATGTTTTAATGGCGACAATCGACATGCGTTCGTGTCTCAGGCTCTCAGAGTCGCTGGTCAATTAGCCGCTAATACTGACCACCTGTCGGGCGCCGCATTCATGCCCAGTACGCATGCCGGTATATGAAGCTATTGATTCTGTTTTACTTCAAGTTAATTGCAATTGCAAAAATGGTAACTGCAAAAAAGTAAATGATTCAAGTCATGCCTAACATTCATGGAATACCATCGACGTTATACAAAACCGTTTGACCTACAACTAAAGGGTACCTAGATTGATGATGCTTTCCAATAACCTAAAGTACCTATTTGGTGCACGCTTGCTATTCATAAATTTCATAATAGCGAATCCGTCCTACAATTTGCAAAAAATGTCCAATATAAATATTTCGTTGCTTTCAAGCCATTGCACTTAAATCAACTGCTTATCGAAACTTATTTCAACACGAAAATATCTATAAAATTTTGTTACTAAAGGTCAAACATTTAACTCCTGATTTCTTCTAGCGTTCATTAACTCTATTAACCAAAGCCGCTAACAGCGCTCCATGTAACGTGCACGGTGTATTCTAAACGGAATATCAATGGATCACATTAGCCGGGTGTTTTCATAAGACGTCGAGCATAATAAATTCATCTACGCAAAGCTAGTGAATAATGTATGAGACTTGATTATTATTCTATATTATCTCAAAGTGCAGAATGTTAATTCTTTAGCATACTAATAGGACGAGACCATGAGGCTTATGAAAATAACAGTACGAGTAAAGTGACCGCGATGTTTTGGTATTCATAACATGGAGAGTTGGAGACCCATCAGGAAAAGTTAAAGTGTAACTTTGTTTTATGATAAGTACATACTATGAAGTTCGTCAACACGTCGAACCTAAAAAATCTGGAAATGTAGAGGAACAATATCAAAAAATCAGCAGCATATTACTTCGAATATCTTTCTTTCACTGCTTGTATGGGCATGCGTAACAAACTTGCTTTTTATACCATTCACTATGAGGTTAAGGGACCCTAAAAGTAGTCCTTCTAAATTCCTGCAAGTGACATTTATAACCCGAACGCTTGGTTCAGCTTCACTGCATATCGGAGTACACAATGCAGCGTTCACAAAGAAGGAATAACGACTGGGAGTGATAAATAAGAATTGAAAGGAATCACTCGCCTACACATTTCTACGAATGGGCTTACTAAGCTTTCAAAACTGTATGTGAAGCAGATTACGAAATAAGTTGCTCGTTATGCATTCAGGGGTGACGTAGCGGCCAATTGAGCCGCCGCGCCTCCCCGGTCCCTACTCACTTTAGATATTCACATTTTCGAGAACATAGTTTTCTACGTCGACGGCTTGTTCCCAGGACCCAAAGGACTCATTTTCAACGTCAACTTCATAATGATATCTAAAGTTTTCTAATTCATAACTACTTATCATGTAATTAAAAGCTTTCTGGAAAAGTAATCAGCATAGAAATAAATAATTTCATCAAAGCCAAAATGTCTTTACAGTAAATTTAAAATTTCGACAAAAAGGGGCATTCCTCAAGACATGTATTCATCTAGAAAATTTATAATTTATTGAGTATTCTACGATTTACTACATTATCTACACATCAGTGATAATTATGTAATGATTAGGCGCCGTCAATTAATTTTATGTAAATGCGCTGAATAAATTAAATTATTTCGGCTATCCAAAGTATTTAATTCAAATGCCAAAGATTATAAAACTCCAAGACGAGATGGAGGAATATCGAAGAATACCGAAAATCGAGGCGTAATTCTGAATTCGCCGAGAGAAGCAGTTAGTTGAAAAGAAAATGTTCTTAATCGGTAATAGCGAACGGTGGCGTATTAATTAAGTCTTGACAAAGAGGACGAAGATTATAACGATCCATACAATAAGTTCAGGTTTTGTTTTATTTTCCTGGTTAAAGGAGATATTCAATTTATCGACACCAATACGAGAATTGCGGAATCCAATCATTTCTTCATAACGAGCCAATCTGATGATATTGAGCTGTAAATCATTTATGAATTGGTCCCGCGTACTAAACCAGATTGTGCCAGAGGAGCATTCGTTTGACGTTTCGATGGCCGTTTGACTTTGATATACATACAACTACAAGGATCGAATGCATGCTGTCGTTGTCCCTCTCGCAGAGAGCAGCTGAAACGGCGATAAACATTTCGAATTTTACGGCCAGATTGGTTACTCTCAGTCATATGTAGACGATGGACGGATATAAAATCGTCGATGCTATACCTATTTAGCGTAAAAATTCTCTTGTGAAAGTATTCTCGTGGAGATAATATTAAGCTATTGTATCGGACGTAAGATAGGTAGCGTCGTGGATTATACTAAATATTTCATGCGTATTAATTACTTGGTAATTGCACAGTGGATAATGTTAATAAGACCCACCGTAATCTGCTACATCCATTAAGTCTATAGACATGAAGTTAAGATTTGCCTATGTAAAAATAAAAAGTATAGGTAAAATACTTTTACGTACACGGCTGTTTTGACTTTGAGTTTACTTTCGTCGATAAAGCTTTACGGAGGTGCGTTCAGGACTCGAATCTAAAGGACCTATTTCAAACTCAGATGTTAATTGAATTAAATTATCACAGCTTTCTGTCTCCGCAGCGCGCGTTTTATAAAATTACGTCTTTATAGTGTACGGCGGTACGACAAATCGAAATCGATCTATCGAAGTTTCAACTCTCGTCATCATTATGTATTTTGTAGTTTTTCTTGTCAAAGATCCATTGATTCTTCAGAAATATCTTACATGATATCATGTTCGGTAAGTGACCTACATCAACAGAAAGTACCGACGAACAGTTTCAGTCGCCTATCAAACGAACATTTGTCTTTTCATCGCACACAAGGAACGGCCCCCGCACTTACCTACAAATTACAAAGGCTAACCGTTTATCGGCGCACACTTGAGGCTAAAAGCCCGATAAAATCGGATACGTAACAGAAAATGTCGCCGGCTTCTATACTGCACAATTGAATTGAGGAATTTTTGGTACCTGTTAACTAATGGATTCAAAGTTACTGTGAAAATTGTATTGTAATAAGTCCATAGATCCCACCCATTGCGTTGTTTATGCCTAAAATGGAGAAATACTGCTAATTTTAAAATAAGATTTTAACATTTCCCGTGAAATTTCCTTTACATTATATTCAAAATCTGTTAATTAAAATCCTGGCTTTTGAAACTTTGAATTAAACGTGGATTAAATTAATTTAACCAAGTTCCAAGTTCAGAACAAACTATGTACCTATTAACATTTTATTGCAATAAACATTAAAAATTATCTTGCACTTAAAGTCAATTGCCACAAAAACAACTTTCCACGCATGGTTGCATGTAAGTGAAAGGATTAGAGGCCACGTTTTGCCGGACATACCTAATTATTATGTCATAATAACAGTAAAATTATAGACGCACAGGGACTAAGTTACCCTACATTAAATACCAAAGTTAAAGTTTAATTTCACGCAAGTTCCATGGTAGACAAATACATAATTAAGTTCTTTCAACAAATATTGTTGTGTAAATTCACCGTATCTTCTGTGGAATCAGAAATAATGAAAACAAAGCCGCATCCGACAATTAGGGCGGCTCGATAAAGTTGGCACGCTCATTGTCGCGCTGCGCTGGTCCGAGTTGACGAATACATTTTTCGTGGCAATAAAAATTGAAATATATCGACAGCCCGTCGCCTCGATGATGTCGATATATGTAGCCGCTGATGTCCAGGTATTATACCAAAACTTGGTACAAGGCAATGAAATTAAAACAACCACACAGTTCACCGTAAAGACTTGTAATGTTGTAATAAAAGACGGTAACATACATACGGTACTTGTACGCATTGCGTGAGATGCGTATAGTAATTGGTGCAATTAACATGCGTCAGGCGTTGGAGACTCTAATAAATTTTTGAAACTAAATTACTAAAATGTACATTAATTTGGTGTGTGAAACTATCCTAAACATGCCCCCGGGCGTTGAGAGCCTTGATCTCAACCCAAACCGTCAATTTCAGGGAGAGGACAAATCTTGCTGAACGATCTTCTTAATACTCCATTCGAAGTCTTCACGTCTGCAACCCTGGTGACGCCATCAGTGCCTGGGTATACTGCGATGATGCGACCCAACTTCCATTTCAATGGTGGCACATTTTCTTCCTTTAGAAGAACTAGGGCATTCATCTTTAATGTTGCACCTTTGCTGGAAAGCCACTTTGTACGAACTTGGAGTTCTGACACATACTCCTTGCTCCACCGGATCCAAAAATGCTGGCGCAACTGCTCAACACGCTGGAACCTGGTCAACATATTTGTGGAGCGGTCTTGATAGTCTGGCGCAGGCAGAGAGATCAAAGGACGTCCAATAATAAAATGTCCAGGAGTCAAGGGCATCAAGTCTTCAGGGTCCGAAGAAAGAGGCGTTAGCGGTCGGGAGTTTAATATGGCCTCGATTTGAACTAGCGTCGTGGAAAGTTCCTCATATGTTAGATGACAATTGCCCAACACTCTAACTAAATGATGCTTCGTTGACTTCACACCAGCCTCCGCAAGACCAGCAAAGTGAGGAGAATACGCGGGTATAAAGTGGAAGTTAACTCCTTCAGCAGCCATACCTTCAGTTAGCGAATTGCAGCTATTCTTTAGAAATTTAGAAATTTCGTTATACGCACCAACGAATGAGGTACCGTTGTCGGAATAAATGTTCGAAGGTTTTCCTCTGCGTGAGATAAATCTACGCAATGCCATTAGGAAAGTGTTACTACTTAAGTCGCCTACCAGTTCTAAATGAATGGCCTTTGTTGTGAAGCACACAAAAATGGCGATATAGACTTTAACTAATTTACATCCACGACCTTGGCGTGATGCAGATTGCATGGGACCTGCGTAGTCTAACGCTATATTTTCGAAGGGAAAACCTGCTAGAACGCGCTGCTGCGGCAAGTTACCCATAATAGGTGACACTGTTTGACCTTTCATTCGGCAGCACTTGATACAAAGTCGACAGCAATGCCTAGCTAAATTACGACCTCTAATCGGCCAATACGTTTCTCTTATGGAAGACAATAATAATTGTGGTCCGGCGTGCAGTAACCGTCGGTGTTCAAAATCAAATAATAATTTAGTAAACTTATGAGCGGACTGTAATAAAATTGGGTGTTTCTTTTCATATAAATAATCAGAATTTGACAAACGGCCTCCTACACGCATTATTTTATTGTCATCCAAGAAAACATTAAATTTCAATAATGAACTTTTCTTAGGTAATTCTTTGTTACCAATGAGCAGTTTATACTCAGGAAAGGATTCATATTGTGATTGCCTAATGATCACATTTAATGCAGATTGTAATTCGTTAGTAAGCAGAGGGCCAGAACATAACTGCTTTCTGCAACGTTTAATAAATCTTAACATAAATGCAACACTACGATTAAGTCTCAAAAAATTTGAAAACCTATTAAAATCAATTAATTCATTATTATATTTTATATCATTAAATAAAGAAATTTTACTGGGCTTCAATTCGGGTAAAGTGTCGTTATTAATAAGTAAATGATTAGATGGCCACAGTGAGACATCTGAATAAAGAAAAGATGGACCTGACCACCACTTGTTTAAGGTAGCTATAGATTTAATATCTACTCCTCGAGAGATGTAATCCGCAGGGTTATCCTCGGTACCTACGTGCCTCCACTGACAGTTTGCAGTCTTGTCCAAAATGTCTGCCACCCTGTTACGAACAAAGGGCTGCAACTTACTCGGCAATGTTCTCAACCACCCCAAGACAATAGTGGAATCCGTCCAGAATGTAGTGCGAATATTCTCTATTCGTAATGAGTTTATAGCCTTTTCATACAGACGACTGGCTGTTAAGGCGCCCAGCAAATCTAATTTTGGTGTACTGATGACCTTAATCGGGGCTACTCGGCTCTTAGCCAGTAGCAGGCGCACTATCACCTCACCGTCATCACCGACACTACGCACATACAAACACGCGCCGTATGCACGTTCAGACGCATCAGAAAAAATATGGAACTCAACGGATTTCGGTGAGTTACAGATAACACGTCGCGGGGCATAAATATTATTTAAACAAGGTAAATTAACAACTATCTCAGCCCACAATTTCTTGATTTCAGGCGGAAGTTGTTCATCCCAGGATAATTTTTCCAACCAAAGTTGTTGAAGTAAAATCTTCATGACAATAACACAAGGAGCCAGCAAACCGAGTGGGTCAAAAATCTGTGCGATTACTGACAATATATCGCGCTTGGTATTTCCACTGGCTACTAAGCCACTTGGAAAACACAACTGATCAGAATTGGGTAACCACCCAAGACCCAACGTTTTACTAGGCTCTGAAGCGCCGATGTTCAGATCCAGTGATGACTGTGGAGATTCAGGCTTAGGAAGTACCCGAGGCTCGTTAGACTTCCACTTTCTCAAATTCATTTGAGCAGAAGCTAATGTGGAAGTGACCCCGTCACGCAAATTAATGACTTCTTCTAAGTCGTCCCCACCAGTTAATAAATCATCAACATAACAGTCATGGATAATAGCATCAGCAACTTTCTTGTCTGAAGCCTCCAATCCTAGCTGCTTCATGCACCTCGTTGCCAAATACGGAGCGCTTGCCGTACCGTAAGTGACGGTGTTAAGCTGGTACGCTTGAAGAGGATCAGATGGACTATGGCGCCAGAGAATTTGTTGTAGATGACGATCATCTGGATGAACAATTACCTGACGGTACATCTTTTCAACGTCTGCTGCGATTACATATTTGTGTTGCCTGAACCGCAGCAGAATGGATAATAAGTCGTCTTGCACCACGGGCCCAATCATTTGAATGTGGTTAAACGACACGCCAGTGGTAGTAGGACTGCTTGCGTTGAAAACCACTCTTAATTTTGTAGTGGAACTACTTTCTCGTAGAACTCCGTGATGAGGAATGTAATGCACGTTAGGACTCGAAGTAATGCTATGACATTTAGTCATATGACCTAAGGACTCGTATTCGAACATGAAATCCCTATACATCTCGAAAAGTTTAGGTTTTGCGTGAAGTTTTCTTTCTAATGAAAGAAAACACTGCTTCGCTCGTGACAAAGAATCCCCTAATAACTGAGGCGACTGTTTAAGCGGGATTCTAACACAAAATCGACCGTCATCGAGGCGAGTAGTGTGGGTTTCAAAATGTTTTTCACAAGCCTTTTCTTCCGGTGAGTACTGAAAGTCTGCGTTTACTTCTTCGAGTTGCCAAAATTTTGTTAATTGCAATTGAATGTCATGAATATCCTCATCACACTTATTATTATTTAATTTGGTAAAGTGACACAAGGCTTGAGATGATGATACATGGTCGCCTGTAATGGGACCTGATACGATCCAACCCAGTTTCGTATCACAGAGTATCGGGAGTCCGTCTCCTAACCTAAGCCGTTGTGTTCCTAAAATATCCCAAAACACGTCTGCGCCTATCAATATATCGATAGCGGCCGGCACATGAAAGTGTGGATCCGCAAGACAGACATCAGACGGAATGTTTATAATAGACAAATCTATTGATTTACATGGCGTATTATTAGTAATTGAAGGCAAAATAAAACACTGTATATTCGTTGAATAACAGTCGTCTAAAGATTTTATTTGTAAACGACACGATTTATTAATGTGCGACGTGATATTATTTATCCCTAAGATGGAGTTATTTATCCTAGTAATATGCAGCCCTAGCTTCTCATACAGTTCCTCACTCATTAAACACGTCGTACTACCGCTGTCTAATAATGCACGAGCGACATGTTGTTTACCGTTTTTATCCAATACTTTAATCAACGCAGTGGACAATAACACATCTCCGTTGTGAGAGGGAGGCTGCGCAGCGACACTTGCCGACAGTGACAAACGAGCACTCGGCTCGGGCGGCTGCTGTGTCGGGAGCTGCGTATGCGCAATGGGATGTTCAATAATATTGTTATTCTCCGAGTTAATAAGTGATGCACCCGTAATAGTAGAAACCGGTTTGTTATTGCGGTCCGAGACATGCACCAGAGTATTGTGTTTACGCCGACAAACCTTGCAGCCTGGCTTCTTGCAATTATTAGCGTAATGACCGGACTGTAAACAATTAAAACACACCTTGTACTCGGGCAGTAGTTTTAACCGCGATTCATTAGTGAGTGACAAAAACTGAGGGCAATTAATTAATTTATGATCAGAATTACACTTAGGACAGCGTTTAGGATGTGCACTATTTTTATTGTTGCAATTATTGTTATCAGAAACAGTAACCAAAGTTTTTAACTTATTGCTAGACTTATTCAGGTTAGGTGAATTTAAACTATTATGAATTTTACTTGAACATGTAGACATTTCTATAGTTTCTAACAAGTCAGCCCTATTTTTAATAAATGAAAGAAAAATATTAAATGTTATTTTCCTATCTTGCTTTATAGACTGCTCCCATTCCCGATAGGTCTTGCTATCAAGTTTGTGTGTAATTATATAAATTAGAAGCGTGTCCCAGTGTTTAGTGGGTTCTCCTAGGGATTCTAATGCTCGTAAGTGTTTATTAGTTTGGTCTAAAAGGCGTTTTAAATTAGCTGATGACTCTCTTGTGATGACTTCTAAATTAAATATAGCAGAAACGTGATTGTGAATTAACAGCCGTTTATTTTCGTAGCGATCGCATAGTATCTGCCAGGCTATTGAGTAGTTGGCGGATGAGAACTCAATGGACTGAATAACTACCGCAGCAGATCCCTCCAAGGAAGCCCTCAAATAATGGAATTTATTAATATTGTCTATATCGTCATTCTCGTGAATGAGGCTGGAAAAGGTGTCATGAAACTCCAACCAGTTGTCGTAGGAGCCGCTAAATTTCGGCAATTGAATGGTAGGCAACTTAATGTTGTTGTGGGCGCAGGAGCGACGTACACTTACCTCAGTCGCAACACTCTCAGCCCTCCTACAATCGTTATGAATTTTACGAGCTTGCGAAAGTAATTTATAGTATAATTTTTCAAATTCGTTACGCTCTAGTTGGTGAGATTCAGTCTCATCTCCTAAGCACTCTAAAGACAACTGTACCTCTTCGAAACGATCAAACATTTTTTCCATCCGCGCGATACGTAGCTGCAACTCGTCAAGTTCGAAGGTGTTCAGAGAAGAAGCATCCAATTCATTGACATAATTCGCAAATGACGTTAATTGCCCCTTGTAAGCTGCACGTTGACGAATAAGTTTTACCTCTTGCGTCATTTTGGGGCTGGTATGTAGTCAACCTGGAATTTATACAATAATAGCTAGTTTGTAAAACGTCTAAATATGTGTTTAATAGTTATGTCCCTATGAACTGTATTGAAATAAGTACAATTAATAACAATTTGAAACAACAACTACTATTACAATTTACGACCAAACCTTGAATTGATTATGATTTTAACACTTTTTGAAATATGTTTACAAATGTTATACTTTTTAATTTAAATAAATGCCTTATAAATTAACAAAACTGTTTTAATTATGTCCCTAATGTTAACTTTAACAATCTTTACAAATTATTAGGAACTGTGTAAATTATTATTTATAGCAATATTTACTTGAAAGTTACTAAATAAAATACTTAATAACTGATTACTTTTAATCTTTACACTCAATTAACTGATCATTCTAAACATTACACTGTTAGTTGAAAGTAAGTAATCGAAGTAAATATTCACTAACCTTGTTCAAAATCCAAGTTTTTATACAAAATACTTATAATACCTTATCAGAGTGTTGGGTGGAAATCAATGGAACACTAGTACCATAATAAGTTCAACTTTTTAGGCCTTTTCTTCAAAGTTCTTCTGTTCACGCCACGCGGTTGACCTTCCAATGAAGTCAGTGATGAATGTCAGGCGTTGGAGACTCTAATAAATTTTTGAAACTAAATTACTAAAATGTACATTAATTTGGTGTGTGAAACTATCCTAAACAATATAACCTAATTAAATCGAAGCATATACCAGGCTACGATCAGCGCAACTGAGTAAAAATTTTCATATTATATTATCAACAATATTGTATTGTCGAAAAGTAGGCTGTCCTTTGTAAACGTACCTACGCTCTCTCACGCAGGGCAGGAATCTTGGACAATGTCCCTAACTACACTGTGCAAAGAAACAGATTGTGTTGTGAGGCGAAAATAGTAGATTGTATGACAAGGGTGCAAAGTAATATTTTTTCGGCGAGGGCGTTTTTTGAATCCAGAGCGAAGTGAGGGATTCAAAGTACGTCGCCCGAGCCAAAAATATACTTGCACCCGAGTGATACACTCTACTTTTCATCACCCACTATGAGAAAATAATATATATATATATATATAATAGAAAATAATACGTAAAAAAGATATTTTCATCACACCTATTCGAAAAAGACGACTTGGTTCGGACTTACGGGGTTCCAAAGTTGCTGTTTCCTATTCAGCGGGCGGGAATGAATTTTCATACAACTTTTCCTGCCGGCTAGATCTTTTCCGTCCTATTTTGAATTTAGAACATTTTAGTACTTTGCGCTAAAGAAATCGAACGCAAATATTGTTTGAATAAAGAATGTCTGGTACGACGCGAGGGCCCCGCCAGCTGAATAATAAAAAAAGAAATCAAATTAAGGTTTCGTTTTCAAATTAAAATTAAGTTTTCGTGCATTTTTACGTATTATTTTCTATTATATATATATATTATTTTCTCATAGTGGGTGATGAAAAGTAGAGTGTATCACTCGGGTGCAAGTATATTTTTGGCTCGGGCGACGTACTTTGAATCCCTCGCTACGTTCGGGATTCTACTAAAGAATCCCTCGCTACGCTCGGGATTCTACTCTAGAATCCCTCACTTCGCTCTGGATTCAAAAAACGCCCTCGCCGAAAAAATATTACTTTGCACCCTTGTCATAAAAAAAGTGTCATACACCTATTAGACCTAGTAATATGGGTCATATAGGAATGACAAAAATTAAATTAAATGTAGGTTTGAAATATCATTTTCTTCGACATCTCTATTTACTACGTAGATATTTTATTGATCTCAATATTGGTATCGGTCTTTAAATTAGTAGGTACGCGTATTATTAGACGCGTGATAACATACAGACCTACATGTTGACATTATTGTTACACATTAATTAAATACCGCCATTGACGCATTTTTCCTTGCACCATTCTGTAGAACAAACATTGATGTTATTAATTATTAACAATAGTTGTAGGTACGTTTGCAGGAATATTTCGTGCGTCTGTTTCACTGCTGCCTAATCTGATGTCAATTTCGCATAACGAACATGATAAGAGGGAATCTATCCTTCGCGGGCTTCGGAAAAAGTAATTTTGTGAGTTGTGTACTTTGACTTGAAGAATAAATTTATAGTGCGCTGTGCGACTGCTTCGATTTAGGCACTTCTCACACTACGTTATTTATGAGCTACGCGACTTCAACGCAATCCAAAATTCGCTGTATCTGAAACTTTTCACTGACAGGAGACGCATCGTAGACGCGTCACTTCTTTACTTTGACAACATCCTAGTCGCTTGCACATAGCGTTAGTGTGAGAAGTGCCTTAGCGTATGTTGCCGTTGCGCGTTGGTCGCTGGCAGCCACACCCTTCATTCATAGGTACTGTGACGTAAAAACTACTGAAATTGTGCCCGTGCCACCTGCTTAGTTTGTGATGTTTGATCAAAACAATAAAAAAGACACACATAAAAACTATTCGGACAAGACACTTTCGAACAATTGAATTTCGAAAAAAATATTTTCGAACAATTGGTTTTGAACACGGTTTTGAACAGCTGAATTCGAACAATTCACTACATCAGCTTTGGCATGTTATACAATGCAAAACAATAAACCGAGGACTTCCGACTTCGACATGACACAGTACAGCGTAAAAATATAGGAATGAATATAAAAATGATTACGTAGTCGTTTTAAGTAATACTACAAAAAACACCCGCTTAATATACAACAGAGGCAAGTTAAAATTTTACTGTATTTACATTTTCCAGTAATACACGTAATTTCTTATCATCGTACTTGAGCAGTGAAGGAAAAGTTCTAGAGCGCCATGTCAGGTAATTTAAATATTACTGTTTTTGCTATATTTACACTGCGCACGGAACCTTACCAGCAAACAATAGGAAACTATAATTACCTCGCATAAAATCGGTATGGTGGTCGTCTCAGAGTTTAACCCATAGTGAACCGCATCCTAAAATATCAGTAAATATAAATTTCGGCTGAATGTGGAACATAACAAGGTAAAAACAATATATCTCCACCAATGTCTTTCTAGCAATACTATATTTACAATAAATAATGAAAAGAGCTCCTTAAGTTCCAAATATACACCTACATAATGATTATAAAAAAAACTATATATAGCAGATCTATACTTCTACTAGTTAATCCGCCCTCGCTTCGCTTCGGGGAACCAGACCCTTCAAAAATCTCTATAAATTTTAACAGATTATGTTATTCCGATGTCTAAGCTATATTACTGCAAAGTTTCATGAAAATCCGTTTGGCCCAATGGTTAGCTGGTAGAGAACGCAGTTTAGCATTAAGCTCGCCATTTGTACCGTAATATTTTATTGTGGTCAATAAAGTTTAAATGAATAAATAAATAACAGTCAAATACCTAAATTCTGTATCTCTGTGGATTTTAAGAAACAGTAACGCAGTTGCCATGTTAAGAGGCGAATACAAAGTTTCTTTTTTCTTCTTGGCACATGACCATGAAGATCATGACCGCTTATTAGTTGTTGGGAGTTGAAGATTCCCCGAATCTCAACTTCGTGGGCGATTCATCAAATCCAAGAGCAAAACGGCTGCAAGGCAACTTGGGGTCCTTGCAAAATTGCGACGGTACTTCACACCTGAACAGCTTTTGACCCTGTTTAAAGACCAAGTTTGGAGTTGGAGTCTTTGGAGTACTGTTTTCACGTTAGGGCTGACGCCGCCAAAGCTCACCTGGCAGCCTTGGATTCGATAGAGAGACGTGCAAAGAGACTCATTGGAGACCACATATTGGTCGACCCCAATCTACAAAGTCTAGAGCCCAGGCGCAGAGTAACCAACTCTCGTGCTTCCACAGGATACATAGTGGAGAGTGTGCACAGGAACTATTGGAAGTACATAGTTATTTTAGGTTTCGGCTATATTTTTCGGCTTTTAAGTTAGTGCGCTCAACATCTTGGACTTCATCGTCGCTTACCATCATGTGGGATTGTTGTCAGGCATTAACTTATCTTACGTAAAAAAGCACAAATTTTACACCAGGGATTCCAATTTCCACGTGTCATAAGAAACACACAAAGTTGAACATCGCTAAATATAATTTTATTAATCCTGTCAAATAATAGTTTGTCGTAATTCAGATGAATTCGAATATAATTATGGTAAAAGTTTCGAACTACCTACCCACTGTTCTATCACAGTCTGAATTCCACATAACCAATTTGTATATAACCGACAAGCAACCATAAGTGGTACGACGTGACATCAGTCTTACAATGATCACTTAGGTGGGGACACATACATACAAACATACATACATACAGCCCCATTGTTTCGTTTCCGTTGCATATGTATGCGCCCCGTACGTATCTTTCGTAAGAGACGGGCAACGTATATAGCTATAATAGCGAACTGCACAGTGAATAGTGACGGATGACGGATACAAAACTGTTGTCACTTCTTCCGTATTCTTCTATTTAGTCCATTGAAATGTTACATTTTTTAGGCCTAACCTTGCGTTTTTTAGAGGACGCAATTTTATTTTTTTGATGTGTAGGGGGGGTCAGTGTAAAGCTAAAACCAAGTTTGTGGGGTCGCCACCCTTGTCCCACGGCCGCCATCTTGAAAATAGGGGTTGAAACGGTTTTTATGATATATCTCTTAAACTATTTATTTGATAAAAAAAATTGTTAACATTTTTTGTTGCAAATTAAATTCTCTACAACTTTGGTCCAGTAACTATTTATCGTAGAACTATAAATAAAAAGTTATAAGCGAAAATCTTCAGAAATTCGAGAAAAAAATTTATATTTTTCGATATAACTTTTTTTTTATCATTTTACGAAAAAATAATATCAGACCATTTTTGTAGATCGTTTTTTGAGGAACAACTTTTATTTGCATCATTTTTTCATTAAGTTAATAGCTAAGGTTTTACAGCGCTCCGAAGTGAGTACTATTGTTTAGTACTCTTAACTATACCTATATTATATGTGTGTACTAATAATATGTCATCAGTTATTGTTTTTTTATTTTGTTATTATAACTTTTTTAATTACAAATTTAGTAATATTAATAATAATTAATTATTGACTCTTTCTCACTCCATAACAGGATTTAACAATTATTGATTTTTAAAATAATTTTAAATCTGATGGAGTGTGAGTGTGTGTGTGTGTGCAGTGTGCTTCCATTGTTCTGGAGAGACTTGCAGCAACGTAATGGAACTCTCAGAACTAATAAATGAAAATGACTTTGATGATGAACCGCCAACATTAACACCCCTTCCTTCTCCAGTTTTCCCACTGGTATTTGATTCAGAAAGCCAATCAGATGCTGAGCCGCAGCCTGGTCCATCGAAACGACTGAGGACGAAGTAGTTCTAATTTAGATAATTGCTTTTTACAAAAAAAATAACCGACTTCAATCATGATAAGTAGAGATAACTCAAAAACTACTCGCCAGATGGCGCCAATTCAACATGTAAGTGTAAAGTTCTCGTCACTACAAATTAATGAAGCCCAAACACTAGATAACTGCAGTAAATCGTTGAGGAGTTCCCTCGACTGTCTTTCGGCTTCATCAGATCGACTCCAGATCTTCATGAAATGGTAGCGCTTTAATGTACTTATGATAACATGAACAAACACACTAGTTGTCCATACAATTTTCGAAAGTTCCCCTCGATTTCTCTGAGATGCCATCATCAGATCCTGGTTTCCTTATCAGGGGACCCCACTGCGCATATCTACTTTACAACAAAAAAAGAATTATCAAAATCGGCCCATAAACGACGAAATAATCGCTGAACGTACATAAAAAAAAACATATACGGTCGAATTGAGAACCTCCTTCTTTTTTGAAGTCGGTTAAAAATTACCGTGGATTATACCTATTGGGGATACCACGTAAAAAAAACGCGCCTCTAGACTCTACCTCGTGGGTGGTGCGGAAAAGAGTCAATAATTATTAATAATATTGCTAAATTTGTAATTAAAAAAGTTATAATAACAAAATAAAAAAAAACAATAACTGATGACATATTTAGTACACACATATAATATAGGTATAGTTAAGAGTACTAAACAATAGTACTCACTTCGGAGCGCTGTAAAACCTTAGCTATTAACTTAATGAAAAAATGATGCGAATAAAAGTTGTTCCTCAAAAAACGATCTACAAAAATGGTCTGATATTATTTTTTCGTAAAATGATAAAAAAAAAGATATCGAAAAATATAATTTTTTTTCTTGAATTTCTGAAGATTTTCGCTTATAACTTTTTTATTTATAGTTCTACGATAAAAAGTTACTGGACCAAAGTTGTAGAGAATTTAATTTGCAACAAAAAATGTTAACAATTTTTTTTTATCAAATAAATAGTTTAAGAGATATATCATAAAAACCGTTTCAACCCCTATTTTCAAGATGGCGGCCGTGGGACAAGGGTGGTGACCCCACAAACTTGGTTTTAGCTTTACACTTACCCCCCCTACACATCAAAAAAATAAAATTGCGTCCTCTAAAAAACGCAACCCCAAATGTAACTTTTCAATGGACTATATTTACCGAGTTGGGATGCGCACTCATATGTACCTAATGTGTTACAGTTGTTTACCCGACTACAACGAAGCAACAACATGTCTTGTGATTTCAATCCGTACATTTATGTATAAGGATTTTTATCTGTTCCCACTTAACTTCTAACTAAGTATATTATCACAAATCACAATACGACGAATATAGTATCGTTAGACACGTCTGCTGGTTAGAGGTATGTGACGTCGCTCACGAAATTAGTAAGTTTGTCTTCATAAATGGTCTTCATAAATCTATGGAGTTACCATTAACAGTACCTACATATTATACCAAAAAAAAATCTCAAGGATCGCGTCAGGAATTCTCGGCAATCTAAATAACGTAACGTATGAGATTCGAGATTCTTTCGGTAGGTGGTGTGACGTCACTAACTGACTGAGAGTGACTGCGCTTATCTGTTTTCGGCTGGAAGCGCATTCCTCACTCACTGCCTATTTTATGTTTACAGTCGGCTGGTTTATCGTGCAACTGGTGCCATGCAGCAAGCGAGCCATATCAGCTGCGTCAATAATAATAACATAATATATGAAAAGATACATTGTGCCTATTCGTGGATACATTTTAGATTAAAACAACGTTAGGAAACATACAAACCTGACAGTTATACTGTTCATAAAGGCGCTTAAGCCTAAAAATTCGTAACTGGTACATTATGAGAAAATACCCAAGTCAACAACAAAATGTTACAAAGTTGTCGTTTCAGAACCTTTAACCGATTGATATACCTAACACATATTGTGCATGTTCCATGAATGTACTCAGAGCTGCAAAACACGCAAGCAATCAAGCGTTCCCACATAACGGTAAGCTTGAACCGCATCAGCAACACGAGTTGGGGCCGCGCGCCTGCCAGGCGGAAACCGGCGCTTACACATTCTTGATGACCCGTGACCGACATGATGATCCCTCGCCCCTCCTTCCGTGCCCGCACTAACGAGTTCACGGCTCACTCGCGGATACCCCAGCTACACCGGTCGCTAGGCGGTACATAGCTCTCTATTGTATTGTATGTAAATAACAGATTGGCACAGAGTAGTGTGTAACAAAAACGAATAGCCCAAAAACTAAAGTTTCCGCTTCTTTACTGCCTTTCCGAATTTTAGCCTAAAAAGGACCGTAGAAGCATCTGAAATTTGAATCTGTTATCGTCGAATAAGTTTTATTGACTAATCACAAAACCTCAAAAATTGCTTGACCTGTGAGAATAAAATTTGTCTGGGAAGCGGTATAAACTGAGAAGCGATTTAAACTTTTTTTTTATATTTCACCCTCAAAGGGCTGTTGAAAGATTGTTTGGAAATTCGCCAACTTAAGAACTTCAAAAATTGTATTTGAGTTTTGATAAATATTTATGAAACATTGGTTTATAAACGTTTACGGAATACCATACGCCCAGGACGGGGATTAAAAATTAGTAAAAGCTCAGGTTTAAATTTCATCGTTTTTAACGTGTAGAAAATTGAGTAGATCAGCATCGTGAAAGCATAAGATAGTTGCTGTAGCTATTCAATCAAAAATGTTAGATACCACAGAGTATGTTTTCCACAGTCTGTAATGATACTCATGACATATGACAGCTTGAAACACACTCTGTAATCTGTAATGATTCTCATGACAGCCTGTAACACATCATGACCTGTGGTATTATAGTATGTATAGGAGCATCGGTTGCTCGTGCGTCACGCATCATCAGCTAGTCACGGAGCCGAGGTCTGTGGACGTCATGACCAATCCAACTGCAAGCCGATATTAGCGATTTGTTACATCGGTATCTTTCTATTTATTACATGGAATACATTAGCAATACCTACCTTCTGTGACTCATAGTAAACTCTGCATCAATAAAATAATTTAGGCTTGAAAACGATCAATGAGATAATATCCGTAACCATGATAATATTAATAAGTTTTTTTAAAATTGGTATCCAAACATGCATTATCGACAATATTTTAATTTCAAAATCAAGACATAATATTAAAAAAAAATATGTAGACGGAAGAGTCTCATGATTGTACAGATTAGTGTATGTAGACAACGTCATATAAATATTGTCAAAGTATATTTGGACATCATATGCGGCGAGCAAACACAGTTCGACAAGCTAATCACGCAGCGCCGCATAAAACGAAGGAAATGGCGCCGCTCCAGGCGATCCTGATAATAAACTTAGCTATATCAATATTATACTTACACTAAGAGACAAAATTGAATTTAGGGAAGTTTCAATATTTATAAAGGCTTAAAAAAACTAATTACTAAATAAATAAATAATGGCCCGTAAGCTATTTTATCATAGTTGTTATGTTTTTGATTTGACAAACGAATAACACATCACTTACAGCGAAAAGAAAACTCTGTCACATTAGGTACTTGCAGGTATCTGCCCTTGTCGGGAATCAAGCCAGTTTCCTCGCATCTTGGTGTAGTATTAAAGTCGTATAAAACTAATAAAACGTTTATTTAGTAACAGAATTTACAAGAGTAATACGAGCATACATAACATGGCGCCATTACCATTCTGTCCTATAGCCACCGGATCGTTTAATCTCCCGTCCGCTAATGGGAAATAGTTGTCCCTATCCTCGCTTTAGTATCTAAGTCAGCAGACCCTGTATACTGAGTGACATTAATGCCACGCATTGTTATATAACAATTTAGTGTGGACTTTAATCTAACGCGACGCCATATCGACATTAGGCCATTGAGCAGAAAATATAATTTTGTCTTCGTTGTGCAAATTCAAGTAGGCACTAATTTAAATATAAATTGAAATTTTGTATCAACAATAGGTTATACCTCTATTAAGTATATTATACCTCTATTATACCTAGATCGATGATTGAATGAAATATGTATAAAACAATTAATAGTTAAATTAACTTTTTTTTATTCGAGTCTATTAATAACATTAATAAGGTTATTCGCTCCTTTTATGCATAGCGTTATTGTATTTTTTTATATTATTGAAATGTATATAGACAGTGTATCAAAATCTCTCTTCTTATAAGTTATGATGAATAATATTTTTATTTTTATTGCCTTTGGTAATTACCACTCGGCTTCATCATGATAATATAGAACACGTATTGCTTTTCCCACACGAGCACCGGTTAATGAATATGTCATTTACTCATTAGGCAGTATCATTAGATTAAGTATATCATATTCCAGAAAGACGAAAGAGGTAATAATGCTTTTGTAGGTATATTTCTGAATGCTGACGAAATTTAAAACCGCAAAGATTTTAAAATGACATTCGAATGAGTGAACTGAATGCGTGCGATGGGCTTGGGTGGTAATGCGCACTAACTTATAGACCTTATAATGTAGTGCGACACATAAAGTTTTAATTCGATGCAGTAAACTCACGTAAGCTTTGCAAACTTTGCGAAGTAATGTTACCAGCTTTCCAATAATAGTGTTTAGGTACCTACTCAAATAATTACTGAACGACGCGACGTTGGATATTCGATGAGTCCATTCTCATTATACCGATTATGATATTCGTCATTGTGTATACAAAAAGTACACATACACATATGGAAATACGAAAATATCAAAATTCCACCAGAATTTAAAAAAACTAAACTTGTTAAGTGCTCGGTCGAATAACTGTTGACTGTTGATAACTTCATAAGGCATCGCGAAATTGCTGGCAAGATTAAGTATGATCAAGTTACCAATTTTATTTCTTCAAAAGCCAGTTCTTAATTGGGCATGTTAATTGCATACAAGTTTTATTATGTACCTTTATAAGTAGGTTTCTTTAAAAGAAATTCTTACGGATGTAGTTAAAGAACAATCCTGCCCATTAATAAATCGCCGAATTATTTCCAAGTTAATATCTATTGCATAAATGTAATGTGCCTATCTATTGTTTTGTTTGTTCGTTTGAACACGCTAATCTCAGGTACTACTGGTCCGATTTTAAAAAATCTTTTTGTTTAGAATAGTCAATTTATTGAGGAAGGCTGTATATTCCGACACGCCGGATCGCTGTTCCGAGGGTCCTGGGTTCGAATCCCAGCGAGGCGGAAATTTGAATGATGAATTTGAATTACCGCATGCCGTTCTCGGTCTGGGTGTGTGTCCTTGTCTTGTGTGTTGTCCATGGCACCCACGACACAGGGAATCCTAGTGTGGGGCTATGAGTGTGAAGCGTTATTATATAGCATTATGCACCAAAAGCACCAAAAGGAGCGGAGCAACAAGTCTCCGAAAGCGAAGCGAAGGCGTCTACTTAATAAGTCTACGTCTGCCGGGTCCACTAGTGTATTTTTAAGATATAACTACTTCTGAACGACTTTACTAAATTGAGGTCATAGGTACCTATTCCCTAAATAACTTTGGTGGACATAAATCGTTATAATAGGATCCGATATGTTTTAATGTGATTCAACTGAACATAAATCGATTTTCTCCACCAATCCGCATTGGAGCAGCGTGGTGGAGTATGCTCTAGGCCTCATCAGTAATGAGGAGAGACGCGTGCTCAGTAGTGGGCCATTAGTGGGTTGTAGCCAGCAAGCTTAAATCGATTTGCAGTACACTGCCAGAGGTAAATATAAAATCATTCATTCGGATAAGATATCGATAGCTTAAACATGTCTCATTGACCTACGTCAGATTAAGTTAGTCAAATATTTAGACGCGTAATATACCAAAAAGCATACACATACGTTATAGTTATCACATAATTGCGTAGTTAGGTTTAAAAAATAACATTATCTCTACTCCGGATACCGGCGTTATCGATTACGTAATAGGGTCATCGATTCATGCTTTATGGTCTTATTTCATGTAATACCTACTTATTGTTTACGTATTGTATACCATAGTTTATACCTATATGGGCGTGTACAATAATAGTAGCTGTATGTACGAGTAGGTGTACTACATAACCTGGTTATCGGTGTTGGTTCGCAAATAAAGCGGTACAAATTATTGTTGTCGCCGCAGCAGGGAACGGCGCAGAGGACAGGGCACGCGATTCTCATCTTTATTCCGTTCTACAAATGACTACATTGGTCTGTTCGCCGTACCGACTAGCCCGTGGGAAATAAGCGCGCGGCGCGGCATGATGACGCAGCACACTCCTGCTCCTTCAAACCGGACTACAGTTCTCGCTCGAGGCGTTAACAGAAAAGGGCAAGACACTTTAAACACTTGCGATATGTTTTACCTTATTTACTGTAAAACAACGCAACGGCTCAAGTGTTATAAGAGCGGCGTAAACGATCATACTTGTTTGACAAAGTTCGTCACGTTTTCGTCCAACAATAGTCAATAATCATACTAAGTATGATTGACCAGTGATATTTACGGATAACTCCAAAACTACAGATGTTGCTCTTTGTATGGAACTACACCATAAAAACTAGATTTCGAATAAAAAAAGGATTATCAACATTGGTTTGCCCAGTACTTGTAGGTAGGTACTGGGCAAACCGATGTTATGAGTTATGAGGTAACACACGTGAAAATGAAAAAATACATTCGAACTGAGAACCACCTCCTTTTTGAAGTCGGTTTAAATATCAGATTGATTAAATCTAAGAGGCCGTTTTATAACTACAATACATGTAACAAGTTAGATTCATAGGATAGACAGACAGAACAGCGACCGTTACTTAAACCCTTTAGGTAAAAATAAATATAGACATCATTAGCTGAAAAGCTATAGACAGTTTTGCGATTTTTACCCGTAGGGAGAGCGAGCCGAGCCTTGAAACAGAGAGACAAGCAGTCAATCAATATTGTCTAAATACGACGCACGCAGACTTCTTCGATATACACATCAAATGTAGCAAACTATCTGACAATGGATAACGACACGAAAGGCGCAATGGTTAACAAGCCAGATCGCTTTTCCAAGGGTCCTGGGTTCGTATTGTTGTATTTCTCCTTGTCTTGTGTGTTGTCCATGGCACCCACAAACCGGGAATTCTGATGCTATGAGTATGTAATGTTATTTATGTATTTATTTTCGGACGGCTTTTTAAATAGAAAAGAAGTAAGCCTTATATCAGCCAGAACCGCATTATATCGTTTTTATTATTTCGTATTTATCAATAATTTACAAATATCTCAAATAAATGTGTATTATAAAATAGATTCATTTATCTTCATTTTCCATCGCGTGTTTTTTTTATTAGGTTTGTAGATGTTGATAAAAGAGCACCACCATAGAAAACATTTTGTGCAGATTTTACATTTAAATATAAATAAAATAGAATATATTATTATGGCGTAGGTACGTCCAGTCCGCACATATTAAAAGATAATGTTTATGTACTTATTTGCAAGCAGATTACCCTTTTAATGTGATATAATTTACGGTAGATTCACACATATATTATAACATGTTTTAATACAAACATCTTTTAACACATAATATATAAAATATACGTACAAAAATATTTTGCTCTTTGTGTATACTTGCAAAAGGTACCACCTAGTCGCCGGGCCAGATGGGATACAACCATCTAACGTGACCAATCGTCCCGCATATAATAACGGGGCAGTCTCGGTTTCAGGTTATCTATCTCGGTGTCCTAAACTAAAGCCCCGGGACGCAAAAATGTCCCGATTTCAAAATATTGAAATTTCGTGGACCAAACCATGTTTCGTCGTGATAAGTATGATTTCGGTGGGAAATTCGCGGAATTACGTGCTGAACTCTTTTAGACAAGTTGTACAAAACGGTATTGCTCTCCGGTATTCACATATGTAGATATAAATAATAGAAATATTCACAAAACTTGGAAAATGACGAAAACAGACGATTTCCCGTTTTGAGCCAAACCCAACATCACCTTAGGTAAGTATATCCTGTATTTATACATAGATCTGGAAAATTCCTCTAATTCCGTCATCCTGTTTTGTTTGGCAATTGGTAAGTAGCTACTACCGAGCTATGTATATTGCGATGCGAGAATAAATAAATAATCTATCCGAAATCTAATACCTAATATGTATAGAAGAGTTCAGAAAGAATTTGTGTGTTTGAAAAACCTTTTCGTGTTTGATAGTCCCATTTATCGAAGAAAGCTATTTTATCGGCTACATACATAACATAACATCAAGCTGCGAATACGATCAATAAGAGCGGAGAATCAATGAAAAATGTTGCAAATACGGGAAAATATTAATATTTCGTAAAAACGTAAAGAACAAGTCTCCGAAGAGAAGCGTGGGCGTCCTCTAGTATGTAGTATGTCCCTATAAAAAAATAATCCGTAATACTAAAGTGCAACTTACACGATATAATATAATCAATTGACATACGAGCACATGGATCGAATGTTTTCCGTGACCCATTCGTACACGAGCCATTGTGTCTATTATGGGCATCCCAGATACGGTAATTCAACCAGCCTTTTACACGGATCTCTAGCAGTGAAATGTAAGCTCGTTCTCCGTCGACAGTTTTATAGGTCGGGAATTCCATCGCCGTATCACAATGCCGTGTTGTTGGTTAACAATAATGTTAGACCACATTTTTAATGACTAGGACGTTATAGTTTCGAATTTTTGATCAGACTACAAGCCTAAAATTTGCATAAAATGTTATTTCTATTTGGTATCTACATTATTTAATATTCGGTATGTATGTATGTACATGTATTATAATTTATTATTATTTAAACGGACAAAATCACACCAAAATGACAAGTATCTCATTGGTATGATTGAATATTTAATTCAATCGAATAATATGTATTTATAATAATTAACGATGAATAGTTAGTAGGCGTAATTTTTTATTGGTTAGATTTTGTTTTTAACGTTAAAACGACCGCATCAAATCGCGGTTGGTTTGTCAAAGTCATTGGGACATGACATGTGTAATTATAGACAATTAATATCAACAAAAAAAAAAAAATTTCTATTAAAATTTTATAACTTCACACCTACAGTCATATGCGTAATTAAATTAACTACTCATTAATTACGATTATAATAATTATATTATAATGTATTACGATAATATAATTTCATTATAAACCATTGCGTCATGCCGATGGTATTTACATACCTACGTCAAAGCCGGCTTGGACCGAGTACTTACATTATTATTTTATTAATGAACGTTTTATAATGAAAATATAATGAACAAAATAATAAACTTTAGTAAAAATTGCAATTCACTTCTGATTATGACGCATAGTTTGATAAAACTTATGAAATTTTAACGAACGAACGCTGCCTTCCATCGCTGCCGCGCCTTTTGCGCGGACTGAGGCGAGGGATATTCGGGTCTCATCTCAAGGGTCTCCTTTTTACCCGGACATAAACTCAGGAGAGCTAGTGTCTCCCGGTGGAGGAGCAGGCCCACTGTTGAGCAGGTCCTGTCATAACGCTTTACACTCATAGCCCCACATTAGGGTTCCCTGTGTCGTGGGCTCGTGGGTGCCATGGACAACACACAAGACAAGGACACACACCCAGACCGAGAACGGCAATTCAAATTCATCATTCAAATTTCCGCCTCGTTGGGAATCGAACCCAGGACCCTTGGAACATCGATCCGGCGTGTTAACCATTGCGCCATCCGGGTCGTCATGAAATTTTATCAGTAAATCCTTTCGGTACAGAATGCAGCACACAATATTTTAAAGGTGGTTAAGGGTCGGGCCACATTGATCGACGGCCTTTCGCATTTTGCCGATTGAAAAGGAACACACTATTACGCATTATGCTGTACGGAAGCGAACGCCTCCGTACAGCTCCGTATGCTAGCGAATCGTAACAAACGAAACGACTGGACACGTTTCATACTGTTGTTGCCTCTTGACCACGATGGACGGTTCAATTGTTAAAGCTATCATTTTTACTTGAGTTTAACAAGAAATTAAATAAAAACGAAATAAAAAGAATATGGAGATCGACGG
The DNA here is from genome assembly GCA_905404135.1 of Hesperia comma. NCBI lineage: Eukaryota > Metazoa > Arthropoda > Insecta > Lepidoptera > Hesperiidae > Hesperia > Hesperia comma. The sequence goes on along the minus strand of FR990014.1, from coordinate 19,559,121 downwards.
CCGCCGATCGTCGTCGTCGGCCGTCGATCGCCGTCGTCGGCCGTCGATCGCCGTCGTCGGCCGTCGATCGCCGTCGACGACCGATCGCGTTTCGTGTCAGTTCGCCACCGGAGCGCGTTCGGCTCGTCGATGCGAAAAGACGCGTCCGGCTTTCCATACTTTACGCTCTTTTTGTATGGACAAACCGTCGATCGCCGTCGATCAATGTGGCCCGACCCTTATCCTACCACATTGAGTCACTGGCATAGAATTCTCGTTTAACTAATCCATGAGTCAACACTGACCGTAAGATAATAATCTTCTAAGAATGGACGTTCTGATATTTACCATTTGGTTGCTAGTCCTTTTCACCTTTACAAAATATTGTTCTAAAAAAAGTAATTTTTAACGTTGTCACTATAAATTGTAAATTGTATCCAAAATGTATCCAGGAGACATTTAAGTATCATTGAGAAGAAATGGTGATACAAAACTAACAAGCGAATTAATGTTTGTTTTTAGGATCTGCCTTTTAAAAGAATGGATGAATTCGTAGGAAATCGGAGTCATTTTCACGAAGGTAAAAGTCCTAATGGCCATCTTTATTATCCAAATAGGCGCACGAATTGCCAGTATACAATGTAGGTCTGTGCTCCCTTGAATGGATAGATCACTTCTGTGGTTGTTCACAATAAGACTCAACGCGAATACCTGTGATGCGACAACCAAATTATTTTTATAACCAACTAGTGGTAGGGGAGCCGACGATGCTAAATGTGTACTTACTCGAGCGTCATAGAGACCTATTGGGTTGCAAAGGTTAGATGATAAGGAGAAAAAAATGTTATATAATGTATACCTTTTCATCGGTGGGGGAAGCGGCTATAGATCTTTAAATATGTAAAAAAAAACTGCCGCATGGACATACTCGAGCGCGTCAGATATTGATACCATCAATGGCCTACGTATTTTTAATAATGTATGTATGTTAATCTGACCGTTTGCATGGTGGGGGTGATCGTACGTAAGGGTTGAAAATGAAAAAAAAAAAAATTTAATCGAGCGCGTCAGATTTTCTAAGGGGGTGTTAAGTGCACCAAAAAAAAGCTCTAATTCAATAATCTGACGATTTGGATGTGACCCAAACTCGCAGCCATTATACTAATATGCAAAAAAAAAATCGCCATTTTGAAATACTCAAGCGCGTCAGATTAAGATATATATGGTTCATCTTTATGTCCTAGACTTGCTGTCTCTTAATCTGACGATTATCTAGAGGGATTTCCCTAATCTGCCAAAAAAAAAATTAAATCATTGAACTTCATTTATAGAAAAGCTCAGGAAATAGCATGCTAATAAAGAAGTGTATGTTTTTAAGTAGAATACTTGTATTTACATAATATAAGGGCCTTAATATCAATCATAGTTTAAACTATGCTTCAGAGTTTAGTCACGAATTATTTCTTAAGATCAACGGTAGATAATCGATCAAGTCCAGTTTAAACTATTTAAACTCTCCCGAAGATTGGTTAAAAACCTCCTTGTGAGATTAACCTTTCGTTTAATTTGACGTTTCTTGAAGATAGTTTTTGAGTTATTCATAATAATGTGTATTGGATTTATGGTAGTTGCCTCATAACTTTTGACTGGGTGTTCCGATTTTTATAATTCTTATTTTATTCGGAAGCTGGTGCGTGTCTTGTGATACAGTATAAATTTGAGCGACCTCTAATGGGCAGTTTTTGAGTTATTTTTAATAATGTGTGTTTATGGTCGCTACCTCATAACTTTTTACTGAGAATTTAAATTTTCATCCTTTCATCCTTTTTTTTTTAATCGAAAGCTCGTCGTATGTTTTCGTATAAATTTGAGCGAAATCTGACCGGTACTTTTTGATTTATCTCTACTTATCGATTTTGAACATTAAACTTTAATGACGAATTTTTGTTATTTCGGCTCTTATAAATCGTCAGATTATATATTTTTCGTTATCCTTGAATCATTTCCTTCAAAATAAATAAAAAATTAGCCACGCTCGAGAATGTCAAGATGGCGTTTTTTTTTAACAACTTTGTAGCCCTCCCCTTTCATTGCGTCATTCTCAAATTGTCAGATTAGTGGAATACACACTTTTTAGCGTGTAATTAACTCACCGTACCTTAATCTGACGCGCTCGAGAATGTCTGATGATCAATTTTTTTTTACTAATCTGATCCTTTATTCTATAGGCGCGGCCTCATATATGGGGCTCATATTTGGTGGAGCTACTTAACTGGGTGCCAGGTACCTCCTGTACCTTAATCTGACGCGCTCGAGTGAATCCAAGAATCCCCTCTTGGGCTCCCCAGCTATAGAGAACCGCCCGCGCTTCGCTTCGGGACCCGTAGGTAACAGCCGCGTAGGTCCCGCTCCCGTAGGAATTTAGGCTAAAAAGTAGCCTACTACTCGCTCTCTTCACTCCACCCTGTCTGAGGTGTGTGGAGCCCTCGGGACAGTTAGTTCCCCTTTGGGGGTGTCGCGAGGCCGCGAGGGCCCGCTAAAACGGGCCGGTTCTTGGGCTGGGCCCTAAGGCCCTTCGTTGTCCATCTGTGGTTAACCAATAGGTCAAGTCTGGTGAGTGGTGGCCTTTTTACAGGCCACAGAGTCTTAAACGGGATGGGGTTCATCTTCGCGCCGCCCAGGCGATCGAGGCCCTACCGGGTGAATCCCGCTGGTGGGAAGCCCTGCAGGAGCCGATCAGCGCCGGGCGACGACTTACGAAGCCCCAGTGTCAGTCAGTGCTAGGCCCGTCCCGCGCAGCCAGGTCCTGCAGATGCGGGACGCGGCGCGTCGACACGCCCGAACATGTTGCGTGCCAATCTCTCGATGAAGTCGTCCAGGCTCTCGACTCGAAGGCCCCTCTGGTCCGCTGGCACTATCCTGTTGGCTGAGCAACTTGCGGACATCAGTCAACAGGATAGTGCCAGCGGGCGGGCGGTACACTGAATACAGCCGGAGCGGGGAGTTCTCGAGGCAGAGCTAAAGTAGCCTATTACATTTGCCTATGACTTAAGTAAATTACATGTAGTATTTGATAGCGTAATTCAGAACTTGCAAATGAATTTTATTACCGCCATCTATTAACAACTCCGAAAATAAATATCTAGCAACTAACAAAACATCGATCTTCCCATGGGAATGGGATGTTTTTCCGCGGTAAAAAGTAGCCTACGTCACTCTCCACCCTCCTAACTATCCCCCACACATAAACCTTACCATATAATAGCTTTGTTGCGACGTGAAAGCGTCACAAACAAACAAACAAACAAACAAACAAACACACTTTCACATTTATAATATTAGTAAGGATTTTTTTACATAAATAGACTCTAAACTGATTTAGGGTCATAATTAAAGAAAGATTTCAAAGTACGAGATACGTTTAATTAGGATCCGAATGCTTACTGTGCTGATAAAATAAAAGTAATTACGGTGGTAGGCATCGATGCAAAGATCGATTGATGTAGGACCCTAATCTGTAAATGGTTTTGGTGTATGTAATCCAGCCTCGAAGTCGTTCGGTCTAATGTTAACTGCCACCGTAACAATATATTACATTAAGGTACATTATTTCCGAAGGCGCGATGGCGACGTTTAAATTAAGTGAGGGTAGAGGCGACTCTTAATCATCATTCTTGTCACAAGCTAAACGGTCGAAGAATAAATTGTTGTCAGCCGAGCCCATTGAGGCTTTAACATTTATAATAGACAAACAATTGTAGTGTTTTGGTCGTCAGAATTATCAAACTAATATTAATATTTTTTTTTTGGGCGGTAGATGTGAAATAAGCAACAGTGTTCTCCTCATATTTTAAATAAATTTTAATAGAAATAACTAGTAATTATATTACTTAATTACATTTTGTGGAAGTTTAAAAGTTTAAATATACTTACAAAATATAATTCTTGTGTTTAATGTTATGGTGAAGTAGTTATACTCAAGTGTCCTGCTGGTTGAACTGTCACTCACTAACACTCACTACTACTAAGAATAAACAGTGATTTAGTCTTTGTTGCTGCACTATGGCGAATATCACAACTGTGCTAGAGGCTCAGCGGTCACTGGAAGCTGCACTTTTTACAAAAATGGAACAGTTTGAAAGTCAACTTAATGCTGCAAAGGAGGCCCCCAAGTGTGCTAGTACCCTGCCTCAACTCCAGGAGGACTTCTCTTCATTTCAAACACTAGTGTGCTCAATTTTAACACTCCTGAGACAACAAATTGCAGAATGCATTAAGTCTGTTGATATCATTGAAACACGGCACCGGAGAAAGTATCTTCTTATCAATGGTATTTCCGAAGAAATTGTTGAAGACTTGCCTTCTCATATTGCAAGTCTGTTTCAAGAGAAACTTGGAGTGCATGATGCTACAGCTGAGAAATTACGGGTGTGTCATCGCCTCGGTCGCCCAACAGAGGGCAAAACTCGACCAGTTTTGCTTAGGTTTGCAGATTTGTCTCTCAGAAATTCTGTATGGAGAAAAAAGATTGGTTTCAAGGGCACATCATTTGTCATATCCGAGTTCCTTACACAGCAGAGACAGGCACTTTTCATCCAGGCCCGAAAGCGTGTAGGTATGCGTCATTGTTGGACTCTTGATGGCAACATCTTCGTGAAGTTGCAAGACGGATCAAGGCATCGCATCACTACTGAGGCTGAACTACTTGCCCTTCCGGAAACAATGGCCCCCATTGACAGACCTAAGCAAGCAACTGCACCTCAAAGTTCTAACATGCTAACCGGCACCTCTGTTGATCATTGTGCCAAGCAAAAACGTTCTGCACGTCTTAAAAAGTGATTTGTTGTTGTTGTTTTTGCCTGTTTAGCACAATCTCCCCATTGATAATGAATGTCCTTTTATTGTTATAAGTATATCATAAATAGGTTTTTTTATATGTATTCATAGATGTATCAAGTAATGGTTCCATAGTAATATAATGAATTCTTGGGTATTCAATACTAATAAGATGTCGTTTTGTCTTGAGTAACTTCAACAAGAAAGTGAATTGTGCAGTTCGTTAAGTCTTGATTTTCTTAGTAGGTAATACGATAAGATACTGATTATCGCAATTTTATTTTGAAGGAATGTAGGTAGGTATTTTTTACTTTAACTTTTAAATTACAGCAAAACTTAACTACTTATTTAAGGAAGTTACCTACTTTTTATTTGCTTTTGCTTGAGTTGACGTTGACAGTGTGTTGTGTGTACGACGTTATGTCATATTTGACATATTGACAACTCAAGTCTCTCAACGTTCGGATATTCGTTGTTATTATACTATGAGTTTGCATGACATGTACGTGTTACTGTAGTGTTACTCTATGAGACGATAACTTTTTATTTTTTTTGGCTTATTCTATTCTTGTTTATGACGTGTTGTAGTTCATAAAATTAAGTTAATAAAAAGTCCATAATATTTATATGTTGTGTCGTGGATGGAGATTTGTGACACTATCATGTTTCTTTTGTCCTCGTATGTTTGCGTCTGTCATTATTCTGTTTTTGTAATTTAAGTCACTGTAACATTCTTTCGCACCAACCAACCGGCAGGACCAGCACGGAATATAAATAGTATATATATATTTTTTGTTGTTTATTATTCATATATATATTTTTAATATTATATAGTTTTATATATTATTTTATTGTATTTAAGTATTTAGAAATATGTCTGATGACGACTCTTTTTACTCGGCTTGTGACTTATCATCTTTTCCCTCCAGTGATGATTCTTTTAATGAAGTTACTGATTCTCTTAGTTATTTATTAAGAAATGCTTTAAGTAAATCACCATTAGCCTTAAACGTATGTCACCTGAATGCTCAGAGTATACCCGCGCATTACACGGATCTTTTGGACACCTTTACCTCACAAACCTCGGGCGTTGTTCATGCGATTCTCGTATCTGAAAGCTGGCTCAAACCTTCCCTTTCCTCTACTGCTTACAGCCTGCCGGGATTCGTCCTAATAAGAAATGACCGCATCGACAAAAGAGGTGGAGGTGTCGCAATTTACATCAGAAACGAATTTTCTTATAAAGTTATTGCTTCGTCGCCCTCCTCATACACAGCTTCAGCTGAGTATCTATTTATTGAAGTCCAGGCTAAGGGTGCCAAAGCCTTACTTGGCGTTGTTTACTGCCCTCCCTCTAGTAATTACTTCTCCAGTCTTGAACATGTACTCGAAACTCACTGTCCGAATTACGAGCACCACATCATAATGGGTGATCTAAATACTGACTTATTAAAGAGCACTTTATATTCTAGTAATCTTCTTGATATTGTCAAGTCAGTCAATCTCTCCGTTCTTCCTTCGGGACCTACTCACCTTAACCCTGACACTTCTGACTCTCTGCTTGACTTGATCTTAACTTCCTCACTTGATCATGTAATTCTACACGGTCAATTACCCGCGCCTGGTTTTTCAAGGCATGACGCTATTTATATATCGTACAAATTAAGGCCACCTAAAACAAAACCTAGACTTGTCATGATGCGCTGTTTTTCCAGTATCGACAATGCAGCGCTGTTGGAGGATGTCGCAAAGTGGGACTTCAGTCGTGTGTACACCGCGTCGACTGCAAATGATAAGGTAGCTTGTCTTAATACCGAAATCCTTGCACTGTACGACAAGCATGCCCCTTTAAAAGCAGTCAGGTTAAAAAGACAACCAGCTCCATGGATCACCAGGGGTGTCCGTATTGCGATGTCACGCCGTAACAAAGCATTTCGCAAGTTCAAGCGTGACAGGTGCGCTGAAAATTGGTCTAGTTATAAGGTCGCTCGCAATACGTGTAACAAGATGGTAAGGGCCGCCAAACGATCTTATATTCTTGAAAACATTTCTAACACATCTTCAGCTAATATATGGAAGTTTCTTCATTCTCTTGGCTTCGGTAAAACCTGCACCGAAGCCAAGAAACCTAGTTTCACCGCTGATGACTTCAATCGTCACTTCATTTCTGCATCTTCTCTTAACTCTGTTGATAAATCCTCTGCAATTTCTGAAGTTACTTCCATGGCCCTCTCGTTGTCTAATAGTTTTACATTTTCTCCAGTGTCTGTGGAAGAGGTTCGTACAGTTCTGTTGTCAATTAAGTCAGGAGCGGTGGGGTACGATGGGATAGGCAGAACGATGATTTTGCCTGTACTCCAGTTCCTTCTTTCGGTGATTACCCATGTTATCAATTTCTCCTTAACCACAGGGGTATTCCCTATGCTTTGGCGGAAAGCTATAATTACGCCCATTCCTAAAGTCGCATCCCCTTGTGAGTTAAAAGAGTACAGGCCTATATCCATATTGCCATTTCTATCGAAAGTGTTGGAAGCCATTGTGCATAAGCAGATCTCCTCGTTTATTAATGATAACAATCTGCTAAGCCCATTTCAGTCTGGCTTCAGGCCAGGACACAGTACTACCACCGCCCTTCTTAAGGTTACAGAGGATATCCGGGGGAACTTGGAGGATAGAATGGTCACCATTTTAGTATTAATAGATTTTTCAAACGCTTTTAACATGGTTGACCATGATATCCTCCTTTCTCTTCTTGCGCGACTGCGGTTCTCTTCCACAGCCCAGGAATGGTTCTCTTCATATCTTCGTGGCCGTCAGCAAGCTGTTAAGTTGGACAATGTGTTGTCAAGTTGGTGCAACCTCAGCTCTGGCGTGCCACAGGGTGGTATCTTATCGCCCATTCTCTTTTCAATTTTTATTAACTCACTTACACACCTTCTTGGATGCTCTTACCATCTGTACGCAGATGATTTACAAATATACACTCATGCGGTTGTAACTGACATTGATAATGCGGTCAACAAGATCAATGCTGACTTAACTGCTGTCAGTAATTGGTCTTCAAAATTCGGTATTAAAATCAACCCGGGTAAATGCCAGGCCATTATTGTAGGTAGTCCACGCCAAATGGCTAAATTCGACACTGACTTGGTGGCACCTGTCACGTTTGAAGGACACGTCATTACCTATTGCTCCAGCGTTAAAGACCTTGGCATATACATCGATAGCACTCTTAGTTGGCGTACGCAGATTGCTGAAGTCTGCCGAACTGTAACTGCCTCTTTGTCTTCGTTGAATCGGCTAAGACACTTTTTACCAACTGAGACAAAGGCTTACCTTATTCAAGCGCTCATTTTTCCAATCATTGATTATGGTGATGTGTGTTATTTGGACTTGAGTGAGGCTCTCTTAGACAAGCTGGATCGTCTCATCAATAATGCCGTTCGCTTTGTTTTCTGTCTACGTAAGTATGACCACATCTCTTCCTATCGTTCCAAGCTTAAATGGCTCCCTATCCGTAAGCGACGGCAAATCAGGATTCTCAGTGTACTCTCTTCTGTTCTTTTTGAACCCCTCTCACCTGAATACTTAAAATCGAAATTCCAATACCTTTCTTCTTCGCATGATCGGCCACTTCGCTCTGCTGAATCCTATCTCCTTTCCATTCCACTGCATCGCTCAGGTTTCCTTTCTAACTCCTTCGCTGTCCAGGCCGCCCGCTCCTGGAATTCGCTCCCAGCCGATATAAGAAGACCAGCTAATAAGTTGACTCTTAAAAGAAAACTCCGGACACACTTAATGGACTGATATTTTGTTAGTCATAAGTCGTAAGCTCGTCATCTCTTATATATATTTAATAATAATTGTATGTATGTATGTATGTATATATATATATAATGTGTATGTATTAATTTAAGTATATATGTGTATATATGTGTTTAGATACGTTATCTATCTATGTACTTAATTTATGTTTGTAGGTATAGGTATTATGTAGACATGATCTGTATTTTATTTAGTACCGCTCATCGTGTTTTTTCTGCTTAGCCCAAAGGTTGGCTGGTAGAGAATGCAATTAGCATTAAGCCCGCCTTTTGTACCGTTATGTAACAAATAGTGGTCAATAAAGTTTAAATAAATAAATAAATAAATAAATAATATTATTCCAGGAAAGGGGCATTACGAAATAGGAAATTATATCACATACATTTTTTTTAGATCACACGTGGTCACAAATGTGTGATGTCTTTAATTTATTATTATCATACTGCCCCACTCGAATATGTATTAATAAATAGAGACCTCGATTATTTCTGAGGGAATTCAAATCTTGAAATTACTGATCTATAGAGAAACCAAAAGTATTGTTTAGTTTTTGAATTCGATCAACAGTAGGTAGCTAGGTACTATAGCTACATCAGAATCAGAATATATCAGTGCTAGAATATCGTCTACAAAAATAAGATCCCTATGTAATGAGATAATGTTTAAAAATATTTCTGACTTTATTGCTAGGTAACGTAACATCATAACATGATTGTAATTGAAAGTGAAACTTAGTGATAGATCGTTAGTAAACAGATAAAACTGTGTACGTGGGATCCTATTTGAGCGAACGGTTTTTAGATTCGATTTTGAAGGTGAGCCGTTATCTATTATAGTTGATATTGTTGATTGAACGGAAGGTCAGGGGCGCCGTAAGCTGCATGGGCGCCCGCGTGCGAAACCGATTTGCCCCCCCCCCCCCCCCCCTAGTCGTTCAATACCAATCTTATACAGGCTTATGTTTATGCCGCCCAATTTTGGTCCATTTGCCGCCCCCCCCCCCCATGCGTGCCGCCCGCCTTGCACGGCGCCCGGTTACGGCGCCCCTGCGGAAGGTTTTTGACGATATCTGGTATATTTTTGTCCTGTTCAGTTTACAGTACTATAAATTCTAGACTCGGAGAATTTAGAGTTAGTCCAAAGGAATATTTGAAAGCAATACATTATTACGTACTTTCATATCTAATATATTCCAGACATTGCTAGCGACACTAGTCATGAGTAACAGGCTCGTAATGCAGCCGGCGCAGGTCGGAAGAAACTCGCCGCGTGCGTTGTAAATATTAATTAGGACGCGCGGCGCTGCTCTTTGTATCAAACACTTACTTGTTATATGTAGTAACTTTGTCGCACGTATAGTTACACTCAACTTACTTTGCAACTCTCCATTGTCACTAGCGACAGCTCGCTTCACGTTATTATTCCAATCCATTGTTTTGGGACCCTAATTTCCTTTTGTATCCAAAGTGAAGATGTGACAAGGCAATTACTGGCCATCGCTTCTCTTAATTTACAATGAAATGGGTAGACAGAGACATTTGTAGACATTTTATATATGTGGATGTTGTTCCACATAGCTTTATTCAGACTTTTTAAGAATTCCAGGTAGGTACATTATATTATAATATTCCATTATCATTATTAATTTATGTTATGAAATATTTTCATATGATGTTATGATTTTTACTTTAATGTCACAGTTGTTACAAATACAGAACTATAGTTTTTTTTTATGTTTTATGTCAAAAAGTTTGTGAGTTTTCATGTTTCATGGTCCTGTACCTATTGTTACATTAAATGTTTAATTAAAGGAACTCAGCAAGTATAATTTTTATATAATGACTGTAATATAACTCATAATAATATAATGAGAACAAGCATTTCATAATAAATTGTAGACATGACTAGCATAATGTGATATGTTGCCCAGTGCTCATGATAACAGTATTGTAGAAAAAATATGTTACAGCAAAATGGCTGTGAATCCATATTATTATTTACCATACTAAACCATTAATAGTGGTTTTTGCAATTTGAAATGTTACAAATTTAAAATGTGAGTATAGTGGAAAACTCAGGTAGAATACACCTACCTTGCACCATTCTCATCAAAATAAGTTGGTTCAAAACTTACACATTTTTTATTCTAGCCTCCATCTGTTATATGCGATACAGAACTTCAATCCAAAAATTGCAATACTAAATGGACAACCCTTACAGCACAATGGTTATGACGCTGGACTTCCATTCAAAATGTTTTTTGTTTCGATTATCAAAGCGACAGAAATTATTTGAATTCTGTTTTCTGTCTGGTAGTCTAGTCTTAGTATTGTCCTAGCCACCTATAACATAGTATAACATAGGGAATCTTAGTGTGTATCTTTGTAATAAAATTAGTAATCTTTAGATTGTAAGATCTAAGGTGTGTGGAGAGGATGTTTTAGTTTTCAGAAAATATAATTGTATAGCATCTAACATTTAATAATATGATAAGAGCACAATAATGTTAAATAAGGCACCACATAATATTTAACAACCATATCAATGAGCCACGAGAAGACACTCCACATTACTGATTGATGAGTTCACTATGACCAAATATAAGGAACTAATATGGTTTGTGATTCATTGCTCCAAGAAACTTAATTACATTTCTTGCACTAATTGCCTTGGACATTAATGGTTAACTACGATAATGAAGTAGAGAAGTGGATTAATTAACATGTTACAGCAAAGCTAAGATGTACACATATATTCTGGTAAATAATCCATATTAATAATTATTTGTACAAAGACAGGAAAGTACGCACAAAAGTAGGTTTTTTAAAACCAATTAAATAAACATGGTTTTATGTATCATAGCAAAACAGTCCTTTATCAAGTTTTCAACTACAGCTATTATATCAATAAATTTGAAATCATTAAATCATAATTATACATAATCATTATAGATTAGACATAAGACATAATTATTTTTATCAAATTCACTATTTTTTGTATGTTTCAGTTAAATTGAGGTTGAAATATCAAATGTATTGAGACAGATTTCATCTTTTCACTTCATTTGACTGACATAGAAACAGCAAGATTACTCTATTTTGGCTACTTCCATAGTATAATATAATATCCTATGGTCTGTTGTTGTGGGGCTCAGCTGCAGATATAGAGTCAATATCTATATTACAGAAAAGAATACAAAATCTACTTCGATTTCAACACGCAACAAACATTTCGTTCATTTATTCATCTTATCAGGGATTTCATGATATCTCTTAATTTCCTACGTTAGATCCAACCACAGGGTAATTTTGAAGTATACTCATATACCTTAGGAATTTTATTCATTTCTGTTTTAATCACTTTCCTGTACATTGTATATAGCACATGAAACATGGTTCACCTTGCAGGACCATGAGCAACAGGGTTGGAGGGTCAAGATTACTACAATAAATTTATTTTATACAAAAAAAGCTGGCCTGTGATTTACTTAACTTTTATCAATGGAAAATCTTGTCAAGATAAGAATTGCTATCACAGCAGTAAACAAGATATGGACGCAATTTACCGATAGGACAAGAGCCTACGTTTCGTAACTGACTGTATCGCTTGTGCGTTAGGTACCTAAGTAGGGTTGCCACCTTTTTTTTTGCAAATAAAGTACATTGGTTATTTTATAGGTGAGAAAAAAAGTACATAGTATCAAAATAAAGTACTGTTACGTGTCAGGAGTAATGGGTTCGAGAAAATGCCGGAATGTACCACAAAGACTTTATTTGTAACCGTCAAGCGGAGACATCGATTCAGCACCAATTGATATATTTCGTTAAACGAAAAATAATTATGACTAAACTTTTCAAAATTACAAAGAAATAAAATCGTGCGAAATAAAGTAGAAATAAAGTATTTTCGTGTACTTTATTGTTTTCATAAAGTATAGAGTACAATTGCCTAAAATAACGTACAATACTTTATTATAAAGTACGGGTGGCAAGCCTATACCTAAGATACAACGCCTGATAGACTTGACCAGAGAACTACCATTTTTCATCTTTTTAGAATATAATACGATGCCGGATACCAAAGTTTTCAAATAATTCTTGTAATAATACATGTTTTTCACGGCCAAAGCAGCAGAATGAAGGTAAAACAGACTAGAAAATGTGCATATCGGCGCACGTTACATACATTAATGTTTTATTTTCGTATTTTAAGTTATAAATGTACTTACAATTTAGCCACACCGTTAGTACCCACTAACTTCTTTAAAATATTTTCTCAGTATCCTGTTGAGCACATTGCATAGCTCTCGTTGAATAGAAATATTTACAGATTAGATCTGTTCACAACTGTTTTAGGGAGCAATTATAGTCACTTGATAACAAATATATAACACCACCACTGGACTTCGTATTTTGTATGACACGTTATCACGGCAATTTGAAACGACCGAAGGTATTGTAATTACTTCGTAATACCGAACTCGCGATAGTAAAATGAGAAGAACAATCCCACTTATCTTTTGACAGCAGAATACTACTAGTACTACCCCATCCGATCCCCCACTACTACTAGGTACCTACGATTCGAGTTCCATCCATTCCAACCGTGTGTGTGTAGTCCACAGATGAATACCTACTATACTCGTACCTATCACAGATTACTACACTGTGTTGCCAACGCCAAAAAAAAATAATATATCCATTGATTTAATAAATGTTGTTTAATCTGATTTGATTAAAAAAAACCATTAGATACTATAATTTGGTTTTGATCCATTTATCTATACTCCTAGATATACAATTGGCGTATTTATGTAATATGTTTTGATGTTTGAATTTCCTATCATTCCTATGCTGAAATGGAACCTGTTTAATTTATAATGATTTTTTTATACAACGCAAATTTATTTTAAAGTAAAATGTACTACTGATCGCTTCCTTAAATAATTGCTTTTTACAAAAAAAATAACCGACTTCAATCTTGATAAGTAGAGATAACTCAAAAACTACTCGCCAGATGGCACTCAATTCAACATGTAAGTGTAAAGTTCTCGTCACTACAAATTAATGAAGCCCAAACACTAGATAACTGCAGTAAATCGTTGAGGGGTTCCCTCGACTGTCTTTCGGCTTCATCAGATCGACTCCAGATCTTCATGAAATGGTAGCGCTTTAATGTACTTATGATAACATGAACAAACACACTAGTTGTCCATACAATTTTCGAAAGTTCTCCTCGATTTCTCTGAGATGCCATCATCAGATCCTGGTTTCCTTATCAGGGGACCCCACTGCGCATATCTACTTTACAACAAAAAAAGAATTATCAAAATCGGCCCATAAACGACGAAATAATCGCTGAACGTACATAAAAAAAAGCATATATACGGTCGAATTGAGAACCTCCTTCTTTTTTGAAGTCGGTTAAAAAAATAAGTATGTCTAACAAATGAAATTAAAGATTTCTATGGCAAAAATACTTGGGAAATGCATTTGCCATAAAAATGGTAAATTGACAATATGGCAATAATAAGCAACATAGAGATAGAGTGTATTACCTGTATCCTGTATCCACAGATGTATCTGTAAATAACCTGTGATGTTTTTCTAGCAAATATTTGTCACAACCATTGGCCTAGTGTAAAACTGGCACGCTTTTTCTCCCATAATATGTTTGGTCTGATATTTTTTTTATGTCCTTGGTTATGAGCTATAGTGCCACCAACTTATCTGTTCAGTAAACGGATGTCGCTAGTGCAGCTTCAATGTTACCATATAATAAAATTTGGCGACTGTCAAGGGAGCTCAACAACTTTGAGACTTGATTTGATTTTTACCAGATGTTGCACATAATTCGATGGTAAATGATGACAATGCCTTTCCGACGAATATAGATACACAACTTAGGCTGTGGCTACTAACTTAAACTACCATGCAATGACTGCAGTAACACAGGATGTTATCATTATCTCAATCCATCAGGGCATAGGTCTCCTCTCATAATTAAAAGGTTAAGGCCATAGTTCACCATGCTGGACAAGTGCAGATTGGCAATGTTTTCCTTTACCGTTATAGCAAACGACATTTAATTGCTTAAAACGTACATAACTCCGAAAAGTCAGAGGTACGTGCCCTGGGATTCAAACACGGACCCTCCGAATGGGAGGCCGAATTTTTAATCAATTGGTTATCACCGCCCTAAAATAGGATATTATAATGGCAATGAATAATTCTCAAGTATATTTGTCTTAGTTAAAAAATAATTTTCGTAAACATCCAAAAATAAAAGAATTATGTAGGCCAACAAGTAAAATTTTACTTTTTCATATAAAAATTAAAATTTCAGGACAAGAGAAATAAAAGATCTATTGTTATTGACTATAATTATTTACATTTTTTATAAAAATAATTGTCATCGTGATCTCTAATTTTGAGGGGTTCCACATGGGAAACTGATGCCGATGCGCCAGAGAAATTTCTTCAGCTTTTTTCTTTTCACTCATTAGCTTGTAAACAAATTGTTCACTAACTCCTGTAACAAAGACAATATTATATGAAGTATAAAAAAAATTAGATACCAAATATATTCAGTAATACTTTAATCGATTATGCAAAGATAGGTAAGTGAGGAACATAAAATAACTGAAATATTTAAACGGGACTAATAATTAACTTACAATAGCAACACTAACCTGTTGTAACGGCGACGGTATTCTGCCACTTTTTCAAACGTTATTTTCGGAGTTAGCAGGCGATTTTCTTACCTTATAAAATCTAAAACTTTTAAAATAACTAATCGTGCATCATTTCTAAGAGGCTCAGGCATATTTAATCACTTTTTTCAATTAAAATCGAATTGAAACACATAGAGCACTCGCACTTCAAAGAATTGACAGCGGACATAACATTTCAAAACAAAATTGACGTTGTCTTTTTTTAGTTCCATTTTTTTCTACTGAACAGATAAGTTGGTGGCATAAAAATTTCAGAGATACAGATACTGCAGATACCTTAGCTGGGCGCACTTTATTATGATCGCAGCCTGTAAAACACAGAATTTAAAAAAAAATAAAGGTCTCTTGATATTCTGTACAGTGAAACGGGGTGAATAGAGATTGCGGGTTGAATAGAGACAAAACTGAAAACGTAATTCAATGCGTGATATTCAAAAGGAAACGTTATTAAAGTGTATATTATTAGAGTCTACAAATTAAAAAACAAAATATACCCTTTAGTAACGTTTCCTTTTGAATATCACGCATTGAATTACGTTTTCAGTTTTGTCTCTATTCAACCCGCAATCTCTATTCACCCCGTTTTACGGTAGTTAGTGTCGATGTCACACCAAAGTGTCACACAAGCCGCGATCCGTTAAGCTCGACCAAAACGCCCGAAACCACACTTTATGGCTGCGTTCCGTAACTAGCCCATAACACTCATAACGTTCAAAAAAGCGTTCCATTATTGATTATGGGCATTATGGTCGTGGCATTTGGTGTTCGTTTACGCGGTTGTGATGTAATGGATTGCGTCATCAATTTCGATCACAATGACGAAATGGAACTCACAATAAGGGCGTTTTTGGCGAGACTTTTCTGTAGACGTTCTGGGCGTTTTGGTCGAGTTACGGAACGCGGCAAGTCACACAGGAGTATATAGTGTTCTGTGGTCACACACTTGTACATTGTCTGTGGTTCTGTGATGTCAATTGTCGTCACATCAAATTATTCCGATAGCAATACCATTGATCTATAAGAACTATGGATTAGACACTAAAGCAAAAAGAGCGAGCCTGACAATGCCTGTCAAAATTTTAGTGAAACAAGATATGGCCGATTCTACTAGTGATGTGCGCACTACGTGGACGGAAACACTGTCGATATTTAGTATGACTTACGATATAACAACAATAATACATGTCGTTCGTCTTTTTTTTAATTCGTTTAAAAACTGACTCTGAATTTTGGATGTAACAATTTGGGTTTTGTAGGAATGTCTTTAGGAAGAATTAAAAATTAAATTGTTACAAACACAATAACTTCTGCTGTGTGCTCTCTAAACAAAATGGCTGCCATTTTATCATGGAGGGGGATAGAGAAAATTTGGATAGTGATTTGTCGATAGAAAATACCATATTTTATCACCCTTAAGTCTCCGACACCGGTGACCAGACACATTGTATATTAATGATATACAAACTTTTAATTCGTAATTCGTTCTTACTTATCATGACTACAAAAAGGTATTCATGCGATTCGCACTTGACCATATTTTTATCGATACTAAATAAACATATTTCACGTCACTACTGTAATGTTTGACACGAGATGACATGTATTTGAGGGGTATAGAAAATGGCCGGCCTGCCACACTTTTGCCAGCTAATTTTATATGACGTTTAGGATTAGGGCGTCTCTATCTAAGTCTCAGAGTAATGATAATCTGAGATCTAAGTATATTCCTATCTCTATGAGCAATACAATACAATGACATTTGACATTTTATAAAAAGTGAATCTGTTTACAAATCTGACGTGTACTTTAGTTCTTCTGCTAGGTACCTATTTAAAGTATTATTTATTTACTTTATTGCTCAGAATTCAATAGGTACGAGACAGAAGAATTATTAAACTATCCAAGGTTTATAGCAATATAATTGGGATACATATATACATATTGGAAATATCAAGTGCCAAACATACTATAAATACTTTGTTTTTAATGAGCAATGGCAGAAACCGAGAATATCGGGGAGCGAAATGCACCAGAAGCCCCTATTGAAGAGGAAATACCAGAATCTGAGGAAAATAAACCGGTGTTGTCTGAACGGGAAAAATATTGTAATGCGTTACGAGTATGGATTCATCAAGCCCAGTTATATCACAACCTGTCCAACTGTTTCCCGTATTACATGATGACTTTCCAAGGGCTCCAGAACAATCAATCTAATATCCCGCTCCTGAATAATAATTACCAGTTCCAGGGTCAACAATTCCCGTTTCAATTGCCGTTCGTTCCTAGGCCGGGCGTACCGAATCAGCCCTTGCAGGAGGCTCACGTAAACCCTGCCGATGGTGAGTACGTTTTATTGGTCTTTGGTAATGTATATAAAATTCCTTTGTTGATAAGTTTCAATTTCTAATCTCAGTCTGGGTGTGTTGTGTATTATCCATGGCACACATGACTGATATGACAAACGGAATCATAATGCGGTAGTATGACTAGTGATATTATTATTAAAATTATCTCTCTGTTTTAAACATATTATTTGAATCAATGCCTTAATTTTCATTACAGTGATAAATCGACATGGTGGTTATGAATATGTCATCCCTCCACTTCACAAGAGGGTAATTGCCGAGTTGATAGACTTTGTGCTTCTCTTCATCTTGAAACTGTTCATCACTCTTGTTGCGGTTGATGTATTTGATCTTATGTAAGTAACATTATTTTCTTATCTATGATTTTTTTGTCATGGTTAACATGCCAGACTGCCATTCTAAGAGCTCAGAGCCCTGATGCCCCTGATTCTATTAATTTATATAAATTTTTCAATAGTGTTTTGTTTGAATATTTTGTATACAATCCATTTCTGGTGAAGCCGATGATGGTGAAGCTGAATAGGTTTGGATGTATGACCTTGTCTCCATATGTTGTCCATGCCACCAATTACACAGGAAATCGTAGTGTGGCACCCTGTTGCTTGCTTATTGTTGTTAGGGCTTATGTTGCAATTTTTGATTAACATTGTGAAATCTATATTACGTATTGTAATAAAAGGTGGTTTCGACACATTGATGTTAATATTAAACTGGCTATTACGATTTACATGAGATTATGATATCATTATATTTTTAGTGGTAAAGTTTGGATTGGCTTGAGAGCTATTAATTTCTTCTCTCTTGGCTGGCAATGTTGCATATTATTAATGTCTAGGGAAATCTTAATCATTTACCACCAGGTGGCTAGGCTTCTGGTTTTAACATTCCCAATTAGATTTCAACAAAGAAAAAGAAGAGTATAAGACAAATAGATACCTATTGCTCTTACAAGAAAAGGAGAAACTTACTGCCAACAATGTGAAAAATAGACAGAATTATACCATCTTCTACCTTGCAGAGCATTACAGATTTTCTATGATGGCAGAGAACTTTGCTAGACAAATTGTTCTTGCTATCTCATGTTCTTCACACTCGCTAGAAGTCTATGATTTTTTTTGAGTAATTGTATGGTATTCAATATTAAAAGAATCAAAATAATACCTTCATTTGATTAGGTCTTAATATAATCAGATCTATGACAAAATATTTCTGTTTCTTTACCATTTTGGGAGATTAATTTTTATTTTGTTTATTTCAGTGATATCAGCAAGTTTGACCTGCACAAATTAAGTGAGAACTATGAAGACTATAATTATGCCATTGGTCTTACAACAGAGATCTTGTACTTTGAACTTATGTTCAGGCTGTTTGTCTGCATATTTGAGGTATAAAAATCAATAATATATTTTTTAATAATTGTGTAAAATAAAATATTCATGATTCCTAGAATCGAGAATAGTCTTAATAATATTAATAATTTATTAGGTACTAGCTTTAAACCATTTAGAGAAATCTGCATGCAAGCATTATAATGTTTTTCACCTGCAATACGCATTGTCATTGAATGCAGTTATTTTTGAAGAAGAAAAATTTTCATATTTTCACTAATTTAAAAATACCCAAGATCTATTAATTTAACAGAGAATATGTATATTTACAGGCTTTTTGCTTGAGTGTCAGCTTCTTCCGGACACCGGGGGCAACTCCAGGCAAATCATTGATGGGGTTGCGTGTGGTTACAGCTACTGCTGTGGTACAAGTGGAAGGTCGCCCTAGGGAGACGGTGCTGCTGTACCCAGGCACTCCACTAACTTTCGGTACATCCTTAGTAAGATCTATCATAAAGAATTTATTGATTTCACTACTATTTCCCATATGCGTTATCTTTTTTGTATTCCGATTTAATCGTACCGGCTATGATTTGCTATGTGGTGTAATAGTTGTTGAAGAAAACATGTATCCACCCCGAAGGCACGCACCTTGAATTATTATGTGAATATTTTGGATATTAAAGCTAAAAGCAGTATGTTTAATGTGTGAGTATTCCAGAAAGACCAGCATCTAAATTTTTTAGTGTTCCTGGTGAGATAATTTGCTGTTTAAGAATTAATTGAAAGTCGAAAAATGGTTCTGCTAAGAGTATGTGATCGATTAGGTTGTTCATCCGAAAATCCGAATTCGATTGGCTATAGAATTTGGGCAAATGGTTAAATGAAAATGTAAGGCGTCGAGTACGAGTAAGGCGAGAGATATTTGGATCATTTCGGGTAAGGGTCAGTTAATTAAAGCTGGCACATTCACAGCACTCATACGGACATTATAAAAGGGGTAAAAAAATCCTTTGACTTTTATCTTGATACAGGTAAAAGATTAAAATTACTTTTATGACAGAAAAATAATTTCTTTTTTCTTATACATTACAATTTATTTCATGCATTCGTGCCATTTTTCGATAATCGAGATAATCCCGAATTCGCATAGTAAGAAGCCAATTTTTGATGCAGAACATGTAGTTTCCGTAAGCAGTGAGCATCTTTTTGATCACATAATCGTTAATAAATAACTTAAAAAAATAACCGACTCATAAATCGATAAGTATCAATAACTCAAAAATTACCCGTAAGATATGATCTTTATATGAAATCAGATGACAGAAAAACAAAAAGAATCATTAAAATCGGAACAGTAGGAATCATTAAAATCAAAAGTTATGAGGCAGCGACCATAAATTAAATACACGTCATTATGAATAACTCGAAAACTTCTCGTCAAAGGTCGCTCGAATTTAAATGTGACCAGACAATCATTAATAAAAGTTTCGAATCTAAATAGAATTATCAAAATCGGTTCTCCCAGTACGAAATTATGACGTAACACAAAAAGATACATTCGACTTGAGAACCTCCTCCTTTTTTGAAGTCGTTTAAAAAACAATTATAAAGCATAACAAGTACATAAAATTGTAACACCGTTGCCCCAATTTGTTCCAGTTTTGCGATATTCATAAAACAAAAACAAAGTGATGCAA
Organism: Hesperia comma; assembly: GCA_905404135.1. Lineage (NCBI taxonomy): Eukaryota > Metazoa > Arthropoda > Insecta > Lepidoptera > Hesperiidae > Hesperia > Hesperia comma. The sequence continues at coordinate 19,538,354 of FR990014.1, read as the reverse complement.
AGAGTGAGATCCATTGTACTAAAGTGATTTACACGAGGGGATTGATACCCACTGTGCGTCTGATCGATCCACGGTGGCATTAATTAAAATTAGGGTACAAACAATTGAATTGCCACAGTGACTAATAATAAATACCTAATTATAATTATTAATTTATGGCAAAGAAATCAAAGATGTTGGTTTGAATTGTGATATTTGTGGTGAATGACAATTTACTACTTTAGTTATTTTATTTTGGGTAATTTATTTCTCTCGTAGTGTGAAAATTATTTTTGCTATGTAGTCGAAATCGCTGTGGAATTAGATTTTTATGACACAAAGTTTTTTATGCTTCATAGCTTACGGAAAAAATGTAAGGTTTTTCTTGAGCCAGTTACTCGGATTAAGATTCGCGCGAATACGCGAACCCACAACCCACACTTATAAATGTATAAATGCGAATTTTTCGATGTATATGTATCATGCATTCGTGATTTTCAAAACTGTATACCTACCTACTTAACAAAGTTGTACATCAAAAGCGTGAGCATCAAACATTCGCGATTACTCCCACATATTCGAGCAAATTCATACAACGTAGGTACAAACGTTTTCTTGCACGCGCATGTGAGTGACCAGGGGTAAAGCATAAAAAACTTTTCGATCTTGATCTGTGATTTCATAGAATTGAATATTATATTATTTTTAATAAGTAAAGGCCTAAAAGGTATCCAACATCTATAAGAATGTCTAAACCCACTATTTTTTAATTGTATGACCCGTGTTTACTTTGTTATATCTACTAAATTTAATTTTATTTCTAATTGGAGCGATAATTTCTAAAATACCGTCTTTAATTATTGTTATTTGCGCAATAAAATAGTGCCCATATTCTTATCAATGTTACTTACAACTGAAAATACAACTGTAATTTGCAAAATAAAAAAAAATATTTGGGAAAAAAGTTGGATATCGCAGGGATGACGGTGGATGGATAGTTTACCAAATTAATTTTGCGGAAAAAAGTTTTTTTGCACACTAGTATGTACAAGTAGTTCAAAGTTTTAAGCTTTTAAATAGTGTTTAACTACGTTCTTGTTTAATATGTAAAAAACACGTTTATTTTATACAAATAGGACAAGTCATACTTGAATTTTAGATATAACGTCATTTAAATAGAGCATGTAATTAATTTATGTAATAAATCATTAGTGTCATAGGTATTTGTTTTTTATTTATTAAAACAACCTTAATCGTGGTGTTTAACAACGCTATTTCGTTGTAAGGCCGTTTTGGTTCACTTGCATTCACGCTAACCCATAATAGAAAGAAGGAACTTTGCAAAGGGTACCTATAGCGATTTTTTGACACATTCGTCCCTGGTCGTTCGTTGTCCCAGTCTCGTCCCCCAGCTATCAAAGCTATAACATTACGTACAATGTATGTACAAAAATTCGCGTGCATGTGAGTGACCGCAGTAATACCACAGATGAAAATTTAAATTCGATTTTAAAAATGTTTTATGTATTTTTAGGAACATTTTTCAGTAGTTAACTATGACTAATTCCTCCAAGATGACTATCGAGTCTTTTTTTAACTAAGTAGCGCTCGCGGAGAGATGCTCAGGAGGATAGGATGAATACTTAATCAACGTGATAAAAGACTGAAATATGGTAAAAATTAATAAGTATGTATGTAAAAATGATTTTAAGGTTAATCGTGGTCAATGCACGTTTTAAGTGCATCTGATAGATTCCCACAATTTTTGTCTTTTATTTTATTGAAGAGTGTTGTGAAAGTGGTTACGGCGAGGTTGAAATCGGCGTTTCCTCGTGATACGATGAAAACTGATAGATAATAATTAAAAAAAATTACGAGAACAAAATTTCCCTATAGCTCAATTTATTGTACATGCTCGGCAAGCCCCTCGCCAGGCCACAGACGAGGTAGCAACAAAAGAATCAAAGCATCCAAATTCCAATTTCAAAGCGCATGGTGTACTCGTATAGTCTAAATACCACCATTTATGTACACACTCGTCTACGCTTGAATTTTTCGCGTGATGGTTTGCCTTATGAAATAAAAATAAACAATAGAATGTGTTCTCCTTCAGGTGATAGGTGTTCGTCGACCTCACTGTGTTCCGTGGTCGACCTTATAGTACTAGAAATCTATACTCTTTGACAGTGGTGTTTTTAGCATAGGTTTTTAGGGCTACAAGCCTACAACTACAAATGCTACATAGACGTCCGATTAATCTCTCCAATAGTCGGTTCCGATAGTCTGATCAGACAATCGGAAGGCACTCGTGCCGTACATTTTGTTTTGTTTACAATACACGTCCGATTCGAGTGTCGTCCGATTCTATTGTCTGAATTTGTGATTTGTCTGATCAGACTATCGGAACCGACTATCGGTTGTGCTATCGGAGAGAAAAATCGGACGTCTATTGTAGCCCTTAAGGATGCGTTCACTTTAAGAGTTTTAATTTCACAGAGTACTTAATTTTTAAATTCTCAAACATGTTAATTATTATATCATGACTTCGTGACTAATCTTAACAGCCATAAAACAAAATATTTTTTGACGTTTATGAGTTTATAGTCATTTTGATAAAATATTAAATGTGCTCCTAATAAATTAAAATAAAGCAAAATTATTTTGCTGAGTTGGCTTAACTCCTCGTACCGTCAGTCTGCCGTAACGTGGCGGCGCTGCGCTCGTGTGCCGCAGGAGTGGCCCATACTGTCATTGTTCATGTAGTTTTCTGTGATAAGAATTACTGTGAAATTATAGTTTAGCGTAATAAATAATTTATAAACGTTCACGATGTCTGCGTCCGGTGAATTCGGTAATCCTTTACGCAAGTTCAAGCTCGTTTTCCTCGGAGAACAGAGCGGTAAGTGGCAAACGAATTTCTGCTAGGTCGTACATTTTTAATACATAGTTTTGGAATTAACGATATCTAAGTAGAATTTTGTCCAGGCTGGATCGAGTTACTGGTGATATGTGTAGGATATTGTAGGGATCTTGCAAAGTGGTTATTAATTGTCAGTGTTAGTAATGACATTACGGTAAGAGCGATGTAGGTTACTCTTGAGGACCCTCTGTTTCGAGTTGCCTCAGCGTATTCCCACGTAGAGGTTGCCGTTATATTATGCGTTGATTGATAGTACACTGATTATTTACGGGTAGAACTGTTGAAGGTGCACTGACACGGAACCTTTGTTTGCAGTGGGGAAGACTTCGCTCATCACTAGGTTCATGTACGATAGTTTCGACAACACATACCAGGTGAGTCATGCCTTATTTACTATTGGTATACCTACTTTGCCTCCACTGGTCTTGATACTTTTGCCTACTGGCTTGGAGCAGCTATTGTGTTATGTTGAGTATATTTTAAAATTTAAAATCAATAATGTATGCAACATTGGTTTTCCTCTGTAATTTTTAGTCTAGTTTGATATCACTAAGTTATACAGTTCATAGATTAGAATAGTGACCAAAAATTTTTAGTTGTCTATTTTTCCAATTGGGAAACTTAATTACTAACCATAATTTACTTATAATATTTGCACATATAAATATTTTTGGCTCCATACCTTTCTATTCTGAAAGGAGACAATAAGAAATAGAGACCAACCACGAGAATAAACCAGCCATGTAAAAAGGTTTTATAATACTTACATACTTATCATTAGGATAATGTTTTTACATGATTGTGTTAAAAATACCAAAATGATGAAATAATGCCTGTTAATATATTTCAAGGTGAAATGAATTTCACACTTAAAATATGGCATAAAATCTCATTTTTACATACCAAACATAAGCAATCAGTATACTAAACTAAAATCAAGGAAATCTTGATAAGATTATCATTATACAACGTTATTATAATTGAAAGCATTAACTATTTTGTACATATTTTTGCTTATTAATTAATTATTTTTTAAATAAATTGATTACTAGTGAATTTTAAAGAAAATCAATGTCTTTTTAAGTGTTATATTATGCCGAGTCACCATTTCAAATGGGAAGATTAAGGGCCAATCGAGGTTAGCCAAACAGAAATGCCAAATCCCTCATCTTAATATCTAACTATCAAAGGAAATGAAATGAATTGAGAACAATGTAATAAATATCTCAATCTTGTGTGATTAAATTCCAAGACTAATAAAATTATTATTAACTAATAATTTGGAATCACCAATTAAATAAAAATAAAACAGTGAAATAAAATTAAATCTAAATGAAATACAATTAAAACAAATTAAATATTATGTTGTATTTTAAAAGTAATATTTTTTATACTGACCTAATGATTTTTTTTACAAAGGCAACAATTGGAATTGACTTCCTGTCAAAGACAATGTACCTGGAGGACCGCACGGTGCGGCTGCAGCTGTGGGACACAGCGGGGCAGGAGCGATTCCGCTCCCTCATACCCTCCTACATCAGAGACTCCACAGTTGCTGTTGTCGTCTATGATATTACCAGTGAGTACAGTTTCTTTTAATAATTCTCATTTAAAAGTTGGATAGATGTCTATGCTTAGCATGTTGCAAAATTTTAGTGGTAATTATTGTGTTACATTTAAGTATTACAGGTTGAAGTGCCATTTCTAAACTTATTTTTATATCTAACAAATTAATACAATATTTTTTACTATTAAGTCATCTTCCCAGTATGTTTCCTGTTTATGATAGGAGATTAATATTGAATGCTAAAACTGTAATGCCTTGGATACCTCTTGTAGACGATTGTAAGAGGTGATAAAAGGCAATTGTCTACCGACAACCCTAATGCAGGATGCTCTAGCTAAATTTCACACTACTCGTGTTCCAATTTCCAATTGTGCCCTAGAGAGTCAGAACTATCCTGCTTCCGTTCTTCCTCTACTGTCTTGGTCAGAAACTAATTGGTGATGTGCTTGTTCTTACGAATATCTCTTAGTGATGGTGGCATCTTACCATAAGCTGGCTCATGTGATTGTTTGAAGGCTTTAAATATTAACAAAAGAAAGTAATAATATTGTTATGATGTGATCAATTATTTTTGTAACTTTTACATACCCCCTTTTTATTTTTTTTCTGATTGCTAAAAAGTGAAGTACCTATGTGATACATAATGATGCTAGGCTACCTTGCATATATTTTGTGGCCCAAAAGTCAGTATATTATGCCAGATAAGAAATTTGTTTGAAGTAAAGAGTTTGATTTCTCAAAATTTTGATGTTACTAGATACATTGCTGTTCAAATGTTAGTTAGTGTGGCATTTTGATACTGACCTTATACATTTAGTTCAGGGAGGTTCATTATTGTGATCTCATAACTTTCAATGACTGCAATATTTACCTAAGCTACCTAAAATAATTATACAAAATAAAATTGTATGCTCTGTTTTAGTTTAAATACAGCTGAACAGATAAGTGAAAATCTTACTGTTGTGCAAAATAACAGTAATATTGTCCTGTTTTCTTTTTATTTTGTACAATGATAAAGCACATTCTATAAGCGGCGTCTAAGCAAAATATGACTAGTCGTATTAAAAACATACATGATTACTTAGTAATAATAATTTACTGTAGAACAGTAAAATATTAAAGGAATAATATAATACAGTATTTGTCAATATAGAAAGCCTGAGTGTGGGCGCGTGGTAGCGGAATGCGTCACAAGCGTGTGATTTAATTGGAAAGGAATGGCCGGCGACCTACACCGCCACCACTTCTGGTTACATAACGCAGCAAGTGCCATTTCAATATCGGCCCCTGAGAATGTGTCATTCGATACTAGGCCAAAGAAGGTGTTGCTGTTACAGACGTACCATAATAATAAATGCTTAATTTACGTCTAGACGTCTCTATACTAAATGGTTGATAAAAACCGGTGTCCGTTGTCGACGGCTACCGTGACGATATGCTTCGTTATGCACTTGATGATTTACTAATCATCATCAGTTTTAAATGGGTGGTGTAAAGATATGTATAATTATAAAACACTTGGTGTATGAAAATATAGCGTTTTTTGCAATTTTCATTTGTCACTATTAAATATCTTTGTACTACCTGAAAATGTTGCTAATTTGAATTTAATTGTTACGAAGCACCTTCAATGAATACAATTATTAAATTATGTTGTATCAAAATTGGTTGATTAGATTGAAGTGCGGATTGATTGTGTCTCGATTGCAAACTCAAAAATTCTCGGACGAAGTTGCTCGCAAAGTTTGTGGTATTCGCATACCTACCGTCTATGGCCCGCAGTAGTCTTGGCAGTTAGACGTAAATGATTGATCCCATTGTCAACTCTTGGGGCCGCTTCATATGCAGACATAATTATTATCCCGATGCATCAAAATCTAAATTTAAAAGTATGTATGCTGCTATAACGGCACTTGATAATGTTATCAATAAAATCTGTATTAAGGTGGAAATCATCGCCGATATCGACAACAATACTAGATTCTTTCTCAGTCACTTTCTTTTTGTGTCTACAGTCTCGCGATCCGAACACTATGTCTGAATCAGTGGATCGCATAACTTTCAATTGCGTTCCGTATGAAAGTTTGGCAGAATTCAGCATAAGAAATCTGGTAATGGCTGCAACGAATCGTTTTATTGTTCAGCTGAGATTGGTTTAGCAACTGGGTTGTTAGGTCAGTGTTCAATAAAATTAATATCATTAATAGGTATTTATTAAATACAATAATTATCTTGATTTTAACTTTACACTTTAGAGGATGGAACTTTTGATATGTTTTGATGTGAATGTTATCATTCAATATATTATTCCCAAACTTAACACCCCTAGTTTAGTTGGTAATGACTAGTTGGTGGTAGTAGTTTATTTATTTATGAGCTGCGCTCGCTACTTCGTACGCGTGAGGATTTTTCTCGCGTAAATACCGATCCCACGGGAACTTCGGGATAAAAAGAGCTGAAATGTTGCTCCACGACCTCCTCTGTCTGCCAGTGAAAGCCCCATAAAAATCGGTTCAGCCGTTCCGGGATTAGCCCGCACAGTCAGAAAGATAGACAAAACATTTAAAATCGTTTGTTTGCGTTTTAGTAACGTGTATAAAATAATTGAAAAAAAAAGCACAGATACTTTGAAATCACAGACAGACACTTCAATTTTATTTAGATGTACTATAGTTTTATAGACCTATAGATTAATCGCCTTGCTATATAGTCTGTGTTTTCTTACGTAGGTATCTGGTAAGATGATTAGATATTAATTTTATTAATGACTTAAGTACTTACCTGTATAATAAAATAATGGTTAACGATTTAGATAATATTCTGCAAAATAACTTATTTATAATAATATCTAATCGACCGTGCAGTGTTCATTAGTGAGTTGAGAGTAGGTTCAAATCCTACTCCAACCGCTAATGACTTTGATGATGACTTGATGAGTCAGTCAGTTGATTACTATTATGAGAATGGGCAGTATGAGGTGTACGTAAGTCTTGATTTCATTATTGTTTTATGAATGAGTGAATACAATTGACCACTCTGGCCTTGACGGATTCGTGTGGTAAAGAGATTATGGGAAACTATTTATAGTTTAATGTTAATTTAATACCTTTAGCACATTAACAATAATAATTGAATAAATTTGTTTACGATTTAGATACAGAATTATTGAGATTGTTATCTGAAATCGGATTCCAAGCAATTTGAAATAGTTCATGCATAATTCAAGACCACCTGTATTAGGCAAAGCGCCAATAGCGGGATCACTTTTATTTTTTCAAAGCTGTAGTATGAATCCTCAGATAGATTTTTTTGCCAAATAGCAGGGTGGTAGTTAGGCCGCGAGCCTCAATGGGTACCTGTCTAATTTCATTGTTTACAAAAAATTTATATGCTTCTACTTATCTTATGGTGTTACATAAACATTGTCATGTTTCCGGGGATCTCTGGTGTCTTATTTTTATTGCTATTTAAGTTACTTATCTATCGCATTAATTAAGTAAACTAACTTATTTAATATAACAATATAAATGTTGATACCATTACATACATTTGATTCGTGTATCGAATACCTCGAACATTATGTTCATGAACACTATTAAATTTGTTTTATCGTGATGATAAGTATTACAGATGGTCTAGAATAGTCAAGATATTATTAGTACAAATTCTGTAGTAAAATATAAATAATTCAGTCCACGTAGAAACGTTTGTAGTGCCAGCTAATAAATGTGATATAATTATTATGGGAAAAGTTCTTGAGCTTATTTCGTCCTTAGTTTAGTCGAGAATTTCTTTTGCTTACCTATAGAAGGTATTCCCATCTCCCGTCTCCCGTCTCCCGTCGCTAGCAAGGGAGGACCCCACCTCGCTGCACCAGTGCGGTCTGGCGGGTGGAGGAAAAAATATTACGTAAACTCTCCATTGCCAGCCGCGGTCATTGTTGCTCATTGAACCGGTTACTTACGGTCAACGAACTGATCAATGTACATACATATGTATGTGTGAATGGTGATTTTGGCAACATGTAGGTGAGTAGATATATTATCTTCTATCGCTAATTAGATATACAGTGATAAGTCTTTTGTAAACCGTGGGTATGAAGGGTCGTCGTGCGTGTAGTATTGGTCTGCTGGCCATCAGCAAAAATACATTGGACATTGTGTATTGATTAAATTTAAATTGCTTTTTTGGTAGAGGTGCTTTTTACGTTTTTCACTTGTGGACTTGGGGAACTGTCGTCAATCAATTTGATGTTTTTTTTGTTGGTTTTAACGGCTAAAGCTTAATTTGAGTTACGCTTACGTTACGTCACGTTGTTATTTCTAATGGTGCAGTCATACTTGGGATGTTCTAAACTTGTAATGACTCATACATGCGTAACGTGTTCGTAGTAATACTCGTAATTTATTATGTATTATTATATATGGCGATATTTGTATAATGCCTGTAGTTATAAGTACCTATTGCCATTTCATTACAACATTTGATTGAAAGACACATATTAGGTATATAAGTTTCATAGAAAATTCATGCTTTAAGTTCGGGCAACATAAGATCCCCAAGAGTTTCTCATTGCCTCTGGGCTCTAACTGTCGTTAACTAATATTTACAATATTGGCTCAACTATAGGATTATTTCGATCATAATAACTTCATAATATTCCAAAGTCCAAACAAGTTCAAACATAATAATATATTTCCCTTCTTTTGGAAAGATCTATTTATTACATTCTTGCGTGGTCATCCTGAACATCCTCTATCATAATATATTATATTTATGTCTGTCTACCTCCGTCTGGCATATTATTTGTATCCACATTTTTTACTATCAAGATTTAACGGTGTTTGACATTTTTCATATCCGCCGCACTGGTAATTACTAGACCGTTAGCTCAGCAATCGATCGCGTACGTGCCGATGTTTCGCGGAAGGTAACCTCCATTCATCATTCGGTGACCGGTGCTGGGCAAAGGTAATGCCACTCGGTCCAAATCATTCAATTAGAAAATTGTTTTAAACAAATAGTTTGAAGATATTCATTAACAGTTGTTGTTTATCTTAAAGGATACGTTATCTACTTTATTTGTTATCAAAATAATATTTATTGTAAAATCTCAATCATTCCTGCTTAAGTTGTATGTTTCTGCACGGCCATGCTAAATTCAACAATATAACAAAGATCATTGTTCTGTAGAAGTGTAGATCTATGATGCAAAGCAAACATAGAAGCACCGAGAACGCTGAAGCTGAATTTTTAAACTATTTCGTACACTTCCGAGTAAAACTGCAAATTGATTGCTGAAAATCGACAGTTGCAACAGTATCAATAAAAACATTTTATGCTCGTTATTGCGCAAGAAAATATGAAAGGTTACTTGCGAACTTGCGATGCACATTGTGTGCAATGCAATAGCGGCGGAGTTATGTCTCTCGGCGATCGAAACGGGGAAATAAAATTACAGCAGTCTGGTTGCAAGAGGCTGAAACGCTGAAAGTGTGCCGCTGACCTCGGTCGGGCTGTCGATGCGCTGCACGCTGCACGCTGCGCCGCTGCGCCAAGGGTGCTCCGCGCCCGGACCGCGCATCCGGAATTATTTGTTGCCTTCACATTTTATGTTTTACTAAACTCGCTATTGACGTTGCACGCTTTCAAAGAACTGATGTTTGGACATTTTTTATTTCAAACATGGCGGTTTATCATTGGGCTTTAGAGTTTAGTTTAGAGTAGGTAAATGAAAACAGTGTGTAATAGAGACGTAAACGAAGTAACGTGAAATGACTGAAATTACATGATTGATTGTATAAATTGGGGTTTCTAGATGTAGACGTACACTGTTGGAAACAGTTTGAAATTAGCGAGTCGAGTTTAAACAAATATGTAGCAACACTTTATCATGATTTTACGAACATGAAGAGTTCAGTGTAATTAAAGGTAGAACAGCTCTACATATTATATTTGAATTTGGAACGACTAGGCTATTACGGCTCGCCCGTGCGTTCACGCGAGATCTTGGGAGTCTTCACGTGCGTCGCATGGGTAGCTACAGGGTTGAGGACAAAAACGCTACATAAACAACCTTTCGTATGTGCCCGGTATTTTTATAAAGATCCCCTACCCTTAACCAAAAAGATTGTCACTGCTGTCATACAATTCAATTACTATTCGTCTCGCTAAATAAACACCGTATAAAAATGTCGCTTTCCTAATTTCACCTTTAACACTTGGAAACAAGGGTCTTTGTTGATGTTGACAAACAAAGTTGGTTTAATTTGTGCCGGATTGACCTTCAGTGTCCCGCCAATGCAAATATTTGGCGCATCCACCCTAGCTCATAGAGCTCGTCTTATTGGTACTAAACCTTAGTTATAAGCCATGAGATGGCTATTTGCCACGGCTACGCTGAACTTTTGCAGACTTACTGACGGGAATTTATTTTTCTATATCGTACTTGGGAATTTTAATGTTTTCATTGTTGTCTCTGTATGGCACGGGTTGCAGTCCCACTTTTCTTATTAGGATAAAGGTTGGCTGAAGCCATCGCTTATTCACTTACCACTGTGGTTCATCCCTTAACGGTTTCCAGGGATTCCTGTCCAAGTCTCGTTAACGATCTTTATTCATTTCGTTTACCTATTCTTTAAGAAGTGATAAGTTGTCTTCTGCAACAGTAGTATTCAATGCTTCGTCTTTTCCTCGTCAACTATTTGAGGTCGACGCGGCTCGTCTTTTCTTCTCAACCCCGTGATCTAAACATTAACTCAAAAGTAAATAATATCTTTTGACCAGGTCATACACAAACCATCCATCTTCTTTCTTTACTCTAGTCACAATGGAAGTAAAAACGCGTGTCGTGTGAATCATACTTTCTTTACACATTCTTCATACATTGGTTCAATCTGTTACAGAGTGTATAATTGAACGTTCTGAGAAGGCCTCTGTTCAGGCTGGTTTCATTTGACAATGTGAATTCATTATCTTTTTACGAGTATTTAGAGCGTCTCGCCGAACTCTGTGTCGCTGTACCCTCTTGGCTCAATGCCGGCTGGTGTTGCTGGGCGCTGACGTCAACGCATAGGCTATGATCAATATTCTTTCATCTGCTTTCAATCAATATTGATCACAAAGTTAACGGATTTTGGCATATATGAATAAACTAGAGAAAGTGTACCATATGGTTGCCTGTACCACTTACAGGTTCAATCAACAATCAACGGTTAGAAAGACAGAAAAGATTGTCAAGTTATACAGTCGAATTAATACGCCTTGGAACTATAATTATCAGGGTGCGGTTCCACTGAGGCGGAGCGGAGCGGAGCTGTGCGCGATTCACCAATCACATGGTTTGAAATCCACACGAGGCACATTAAGCGGAGATTTCAAGCCATGCGATTGGTGAATCGCGCACAGCTCCGCTCCGCTCCGCCTCAGTGGAACCGCACCCTCACTCTTTCTATTCGAGGATCAGTTTCAAGCCTGGCTTCCCCGCTCTATACTGAATTTCTATAGATTTCGGACTGTGCTTAAATAGACAGTCTACTAGTTAGTCTAGTTACTAGTTTATTTGAGTGGAGTATTTTAGGGCAAGGTGTAACGATTTACGCGCTATTTATTATTCTTCGCGCCTTATAGGCGTTTTAATGCTATCAGGTGTTATTATGTATGATAGAGATCAGCGTTTATCTTAGTTAATAACAATAACAAAATGAATGCACCTATATCAGTATTATGATAAACTCTGTAATAGAGCTACGAATATTGAAAAGTATACAGAGAGATAGAAATATGTTTTATGTAAACATCAGTAAGAGACAAAAAATGTTACGGCCACAAAATGTCCACAATATGCTGGCCAGATCGCTGAGTGATCTCTTTCAGATTTCCGTATTTGTAAAGAAAACCAGGTTATATGTATTACGTAAAAATATTACTGGGCAGCACTAATTAATCCATACTCCACATCGCAGAAATCATTGATTAAGTATACATCATCAATATCATCATCGATCATCATCATCAATGAATCTTTAGAATGGATTTTATTGGATAATATAATCATTATTGAGATATGATTGACTTTACTGATTGATTCTCAGCTCTGCTTAAATATCGGCTTACATAGAGCATTCAGCATAATATCATAATATGTACTGTGTCTATCTGAAAATAAAAGATTACGTGTATTTTTCAAGTGATTAAATAAACATAAATATGATGTGCTTACGCCATTCATCATTATCATTAGATCAAGGTGAAACACGCGATAAGGCGATAAACTGTCTAATTGCTCATAAACTTTCTTTTGCTTTGAATAAACATTATATTATGACTTGCCGAATTTAAATATTTCATACGTAGTAAGATATTTAAAAAACCTACTATACAAGTAGCGGCAAATATTAAAATAATAGCTCCATAATAATTTTAATAAGAATTTTTGCCTATTTTTAGTTAATTCCGGTGACGGTTTACTCAACTTGAATGCGGAAACAATATACCTACATACCAAATTACCAACCTATGTCAGTTTAATGATGCCCGTGTTGACTGATTACGAGTCTCGGTAAAAAGAAAAGTTTTTTTTTAATAAAATGAGCAGGTACCTACTCATGAAGATTAAACTTGTATAATATATGAGTAAGTAAAAACATATATCGGGATCGAAATATGATTATCCACACCGTATCGTACGGGCGAGTGGGATCGGTATAACTTGGAGGTTTTTTATTTGTCCTGAAGTCGTAAAATACGGTTAGCAGACGTAGAGCCGCGCGCCGCCTCTCTCGCTTTAACTTGTATCCAGACTAAAGAGATTTAGGGTCTTAGTTCTGGAATTTATTATATCTTATTTCATTAAGAGGGAATTTAATTTTTTTGAATTTTGCCTTCATTTTACGCAAATCGTTTTAGCTTCGTAAGAAAGATTTGTAGTACGGTTTATACTTACTTTTATGGAGTATGTTTGCGTGTGCCTAATCTATGACAAAACAAGCCTCAGTCCACTTCAAGGTCTGTGATTTCGTGATATGTATATAAATAATCTTTGATCCCTTGTGATATCACATTACAGTTTACAATATATCATGTACGAACAATCATCATCTTTGTATCTTGAGGGATGAATAATGGAACGCATTTCAGAGCACGCCTGGGTCTCTCAGTCTTTCTAACTAAAACACGGGGTTGCTTGATGTGACATATTTTACGGCACAATTTAATGGGGGTGATGGCAGTATAAAGGGTATCGGTTTATCGTCGTCAGTAGGTATAAATAGACTTCTGCCATCTTTAAGGTCAGGTACCTTTACTGTTCATAGTGCATCCATCTGGTCAATGAATGATCCGACTGATGACATAACAAAGATCCCTTTTAAAATTCATTTATACATGGCAGGAGCCATTACATCCAATTACCTGTAGTAGGAGGTATATTCTGTATCTGACCTAACTGTACCATAAAAAATTTTAAATGTCGTGCTGGTCATTTTCTTATGTCATGTCTTCTCTATAAAACACGCATCCGAAAAGACCACCCACCTACATGACAACAAGACTTCAAATCTGACGACATAAGTGTATTGACACAATACCCTCCTTCATGACTAAAAGACTCCAAATCTGACGTGCCACCCCTCATTCCAGACGCGAACTCATTCCACCAGACGTCGAAGTGGATCGACGACGTGCGCACGGAGCGCGGCTCGGACGTGATCATCATGCTGGTGGGCAACAAGACGGACCTGTCCGACAAGCGGCAGGTGTCCACCGAGGACGGCGACCGCAAGGCCAAGGAGCTCAACGTCATGTTCATAGAGACCAGCGCGAAGGCTGGCTACAATGTTAAACAGGTGAGAGAGTACCCGAGTCTTTGTTATAGCCTGAAGGGCTGACGAAAAAGCGGACGAGAGTGGTCATCGTCGCCTATGGACACCTGGGGAGCCACCTGCGCAACGCCCTGAAGTAGAAGCTCTTTTTACAAATTTCTTGAAGAACCCCATGTCGTTTCAAAAACAAATTTATGATCTGTGCTCAAAGTTCAGTTTAGCTTGCAAGCAAAATTTACTTAAGCTGTTTTAGATTCTCGGAGTCAATCTGCAATGCACCTTAATCACAGGGGCATACGTGCGGGATGCAATTAATACGCATTCCTTATCGAACGCGATCGCACTGTTACCAAAGGAGTTGTCATACTCCCGGCGATTCAAGCCGTCAACAATAAATACCTACATGCATCTCTTTTGTTTACATGAATTTATATCTATTGTATGTACGTTGCTAGAATCAGAAAACAGTCTATAGTTAGTCGCTTCCTCGAGGGCGGTGTGACAACAGCTTTAGTCAGTGTTCACATGGCATCTCACGATACATTTTTTGACGTATACGTATTACGATTCTCTATCGTATAGACAATGTAATATTCACACAGTTAATTTTCTTTCGTGAAACAGCGAATAGTTGCAATACAATACATACAATTGTTTCTTTGATGTACAGTTTGTTGTACGGTAAAGCGTTCTGCGCACGACAGTACGGCTGCATGAAAAATTAAGCCGCTATAGTAGAATATCGCACACAGGAGAATATTTAACTAGTGGCCGTTTTGTTCTCCACTAGGGACATTTTGAATAGGGACACTAGGGCACTAGGGACATAATTATTGTCTCGCGGTGAATTTCATTCCAATATCAGTTGGAAGGACATTTCATCATTATGTACAATATTGGCCGATATGGTAACAGCCGGTAGAGCGTAAAAGATAAAGACATTCTATAATTAAATCCATTAATAGCGATGAGTATATTAAATGTTAATTTATTATTATAAATTATTGTGCATATTGTGATAACCTTACCTAGATGATGCAATATCTAGACAGTATTGCCTTTTTCCGAAAGTGAAGACGAATGACTACTGATAATCCGTATATTGGCATGCTGGGCTGCTTTTGAGAAACTAGGAATAATCTACACTGTACGGTCTAGCTAGTGGCATAAGAGTGGTGAGGCAATCGTACTCATCACACCTCTTTGGAGGCTGCTGTCCACAGTGCGCCTTTGTCTTAATTTTAAATACAAAAAACGCGCGTGCATAATAAATAAATACACTTCGAACGGATACACATTTCCTTGCATGCTTTATAACCTGTATCATTAATTAATTAGTGGCAATTAATTTAACATACTAACATGAATAATGACTCCTTACAGACCATTTTAATGTTCGCTGGGTTGGAACAGTCACAGAATATTCCAGAAATATATTTACTAAAAGTAATAAGGTTTTTTGTGTTTGAGGAGGATGCTCGTGACGGAACTGTAGTGTAACTAAGATTGCGGTCAAAAAGAACATCGAAGTTAAGAACGGCCTTAGTTCTTGTTACCTACTAATTTATTTATCTGTAACTAGAATATCGGTCAAGAAGTTAGTCGTGATCTTGTGTGCGTGCACAGTTTTATGAACATACCTGATAATTTCGTTGAAAATGTAATCTAGCAATCTTTATTACTTGCGCAGACAATAGCTTGCAATTGTATACACCTATCGGAACAACAATGAAATATTCCGTTGATAAACCGTTCAAATAAATTTTATTAGGTAAGATATACTTTCATAAAATTGCCATATTATTTGTTTTAGCATAATGTTATTAATCTACAACCCAAATAAATAGGTACCTTTGACTATAGACGGCTAAAAGGAGTGCACCAATCTCTCCTAGAAAACAATACTCCACTCTCCATTTTCAATTGTATTGACATGACTTAAGTCTATTTACGATCAGATCTGAGGCACTGCTTCATGTGGTCTAACTGGAAGCGGTCACCCATACAAGTGGCTACCGCGTTTGCCATACTGTGCTTAACTTTTAGCCGTAGTTGGGCGTCCTGTAATACTGGACCCATACTCATGCTAGCAGACCAAGGCGTCATAAAAGGCGGCAAAAGCTGCTTACCTACTTGATTTCAGGATTAGAGCCTAGCTGGCTAGCTACCACTTGCTTCCTTAAGTCAGTCGTCACGATTTGTATACCGTCTGGCAACTTGAGGGCCAGTATTGCCTTTTTTGTGTGTGCTTTCCTTCTGTCTTGGCCAGCAACGATGGGAGGTATATTGTTCAATATCTGGTTAACTGATGATGAAATATGTGAACGTTTCAGTTATTCCGACGGGTGGCGGCTGCGCTGCCCGGCATGGACTCGGCGGAGAGCAAGCCCCCCGAAGACAGTATCCTTTGTCTAATTACATTGATTCCACGGTTTACATCGACAAACTTTAACACATCGATATATGCCACGTGATATCAAATAAACACATTCATATAAACATTCCACGCTCGTCCCTACACGCACCACTCACAGTGTTTATGTATAAAGGTTTGTTTGTTTTGACGTGTGTATCGCTAGACGCTCGCGCGGGCCGAGATCTTCCGCGGTCGTAGTGTGCGGGACATTGCCATCGTTGTACATTACCTGTGTGAGATTAGCGAACTTCAGGCTGTAAAGAAAAAAAAAACATTTGTGTCACTATAAAAGGTTAAAATGCTTTAGTGCTACATACCTAAATACGAACGCATTATAAATTGTTTAATTGCGTTGTCCATCGCTGGGAATGTAGGCCACCCGCTGGTCTAGTTGTAAATCTACTTAATCCATTACGTAAATTACATTGGTTATCTCTAATTATACAATAAACGAAGATTCTTGTCCGCCTTTATTGCTAACAAAAGTGATTTATGCATGTTCCGAGTGATGTTTATCGCCGTGGACGGTACAAAAACACCGCTGCGTTATCTATGTTAATTCATACAAATTGTTAAATTATTTGCGGGCATATCTCTGGTGTTATCTGGTTGAGTGCTAATCTCACACCCGTCGTATCGGCGTATCGATGCGCTAGCGCCGCCCGCGGGACGTGTGTCGGTGGTGGTACTAACGTGTGTTGTAAGTAAACTTAACATTACTAATGTATTTGTGTACCTGTACGTTGGTGTAGCCCTCGATGTCTCTGTCTAAATCGGAATCGCTTTGTTTTATCCATGTATGTTTAGTTTTGGGCTTCATATACTTGCTTTGTAGCTTATACATTAGCGAGTAGGTATATATGTATGTGTATCTCAGTATGTCATTATCATATTCATTGTGGATTATGCATGTCATTTAGATATACATTGAATGTCTTAGTTTAATCCTCTAATCTGGGATGTCTACTCAAAAATCGTTAACTATTTCAACATAGTATATGTTTTGTGTGACACGTTTTAGATCAAGTAATACAAAATTTCTTCCTTTTGGTGACACATTTTACGCTCCATTTAAAATCGCATCAGTAATGGTAAATTTGGTATACTCAAGGAGCGTGGCACAGCTGTTCAAATACTTGAACAAAAATGATGAACATATTTTGACGACGGGAGTTGGCAGCAAGGATGCATTTGGTTACGAGAATAATTAAATGACAAGTGTTTCTGAAGCGAAGCTTTTATACAAGTAGTTGAGCACACTGGGCGCACTTTGGGAGTAGAATGAAAAATCTCAGAAATATTGTATTAGTCCTCGTCAATTTTTATACATGTTCATTACAATTGTTTAAACGAAATCGTCATAAAGGGTCCCAGTTTTTGTACGAAGGTCAGGCCTTTTATGTTACCGATGTCTATATCATTGTCTATTATGCTTCTTGCTCACTTATTAATATAAAAAACTTATCTATGTAATTATTATGCTTTTGATATATACCCACGTTATAATTATTTACGAACTTGTTAACCCGGTACGCATCTGCGTACGCGGTCGCGTCTGTGCATGCAAACGCGTACAAGTGCCGGGTCCTTGATATATCTAAAGTGCTGATCTCTCTCTTTTTTTTCTTATCTTCTCTTTCCCCTATTATCTCTACATCTCTCATTCCACGTTTTTTCCCCTCACTTTCATTCTCTACTACGTTGAATCTATAATAGGTTCATATTATTACGTATATTCACACATGATTCATGTTAATTTTAAAACGTCAATAAAAGTGCATAAATGCTTCGCTTTACTCTCTATTACTAAACAAACATGAATTACTATTACATATATTAATATTTATATTTTTCTATACCTATGAATGCTGGCAACTACCGACCCTGTCACGTAGCAATGTGGTATTGTATCCGTAGAGTTTCTTTTTATTTTCCTTAATGTGGTATGTGTACAGTGCATGAGGTGATATTGCGACAGGCGCCCGGAGACAGCAAGGAGCCCGACAGCGGCTGCGCGTGCTAGCCGGGCGGCGCCCCGGCCTGCGCCCCCGGCCTGCGCCCCCGGCCCGCGGCGACGGCCGCCATACTAACCAAGTCAGGGATAGATAATATAAAATACACTGAATGTTGCCGGACACGCTAAAGTTTTTTTCAGCAACGCGTTGTAAACACAAGATCGTTAGATGGCCTGTGAACTTGGCCGGTGTATGGAGTGGACGGACGGACATCGGCGGCTCGACAACACGCTTGTTTCTATACAAATCAACGTTTGTGGACCAAATTGTGTTGTATTTTGTGGAATAGTGCCTTCGCCTTTCATTTGGAATCAATGTTCTATAGGACAACTCGTATTTAATACAGATACATTGTTAGCTGGAATTCATTTTCATTCAAAAGTGCTTTTGACTGGTAGAGTAGGTATATTTTTAAAAAGTAGGGTTATCACCCTTAATCCATGAACTGCGTACGCAACGTAGCCGGCGGAAGAACCCACAAAAATTTGCGCTGTGCAGTCGCTACGTAGCAAAAGTAGGCAATAATGTCCTCAACCAGGGCCCACGTAGACAATTGCTTCTAAATGTAAATGTTTTCTATAAACAGTCAAAACTACATAATATACTTCTATATGCGTCAGATATTAAAGTAACAATAACAACACAGACACCATGACCACCATACTTAGACAGCAGACGTTTAATTAAAGTCGAACCTTATCTAACTCTAAATGTTAGGATTTTTTGACTAAGTTATAAATATCTTATTTCATTTGAATAAGTAGTTAAAACTCTTGAATACAAAATCGTTTGTATGTTAAGTTATAACTGCTTTCGAGAAAATGACTGCTTTTGAAATAATTCAGTTGTATATTTCTGCTTAGGGTGACAGTGCGAAATATTTTAACGTAGTATGCGACTGTCGGCCTGTTAAGTGATATTAGATTAATATATAATTCGAGGGAACTTATTGCGTGATATTCCTCGTAGACTTGGTGTCAATTAAAATACATAATTAATACAAGTGATGTAGCCGAGCTAAAATTATTTCCATTTCATCTTTTTATACATTGTCAATTGGTCGCTAAAGCAATTAGCAAAAGTACACAAAAAGATAATGTTATTCATTTTCACTTAGTTATTAGCACTGCTACAATATTCCATTTCCAACGGCATCGTAACAATAATTTCATGTATGCAATGATATATAGAGACACGTGTGCAAAACATCAATTTTGACTAATTTTATCGCAACTGAGGATGCCTAGAGCGTATTCCACCACGCTGCTCCAATGTGCATTGCTGGAGAGGCTAACTAAATGTTTCGACATTAGATGAATAAAGAAATGTCCGTACATTTATTATCACAATGAAACCGATTAATTCGAGATTATTTAAGGACTTTTCTTATGGATAATGTTTAGGTGATTCTTGGATAGAAACATTAGCATATAGGCCGCTAAAGCGATGTTCGCTTACATTCAGTTATAACGAAG
This sequence comes from Hesperia comma, assembly GCA_905404135.1. NCBI lineage: Eukaryota > Metazoa > Arthropoda > Insecta > Lepidoptera > Hesperiidae > Hesperia > Hesperia comma. The sequence goes on along the minus strand of FR990014.1, from coordinate 19,518,161 downwards.
CGACCAAACTGAGCATTTCAATTCTAGTGGGATATTTATTTATAAGCTGTATTCCCCGTGTCTGGTTACCGCCAGGTGGCGCCCACTGCAGACTATTGATTCGAGCTCGTGTTGTATATAGCATGCGACTGTGGCGACCTCTGCATCAAAAATTGATCTCTAGTTTGTCAACAATGTGACTAGGTCCGATTCAGTTTCATTAAATTTATAATGTAAGGACGTTAATCTAATTATTTTAACAAGTAATGACTTAGGATAGTTTATATCGTTTTACAATGCAACGAATGATCAATACCGCGATGGGTTTAACTATTAATGTAGTATACAGATTGTAATTTAATAAAATTGTTTTTTTTTTCAATTCAGAGGTCGCTCTGCTTATGGTGTACATTAGTATTATTTATTTACTTTAGTGCGTAAGAATGGATTCTTATGATTATTAATCGATCGTGTTTTGATTAGTGAGAGATTCTCTTGTAACTTTTATTCAGATTTATACGACATTAATTAGCGTTGTATTTATGAAGTTGTCATTCCAATGAGCTTTTGTAACGATTTTAATAATGTTTATAAATGCAATATTTTCAATTTCCCTTCAGGCTTTTGCCATCTAATATAATTATTGATCTAAAAGTAAATAATTAAATGAAAGTTATACATGTTATTATTTATGTTCAGATTACTTAATTATTTATGAATGTCGGTATTTTGTTACTTTTATTGTATGTAAGTTATTTAAGTTGTAAGCCCCTTTTCACACATTATGACAATAGTTTTACGAGTAGCAGTACGGAATATTTGAAATTATTTTATATGACAATTGGTGACAATTTAGTGCAGATTTATCGGTATGGCGATTGCATATCTTTCGCACTTTTACATTACCACGTTAGTTATGTTGCTGTATGCTATCCTGTATTGCTTCTCGTAATTGATATCTCAGACGCATTGATCTCTATATCATAAATACGCCGATGCGAGTCTTAGTACCATTTTATTTTGAGAGAAAATAGAAACGAGACTTGTGTTCTATGTTCGCTTGGGACAGTTGACTAGGTAGATTTTAAGAGGTTGTACGATGATAGCACCTAAGTACATTTCATATTTTTCGTCTACCCACATAGAATAATACCACATCATGTTATGACACAAGCTATAATAGGCAGCTCATAGACTGTGTGGGATCTCGAAAGAATCACTTGTTCATTTTTTTGCTTGGACACTAGTTATTTAGCACGTTATATTATGTCAATGTAATTGCTCGTGTGCTTTACGTACTATAATTATATTTTATGGAATAGAGATCAGTGGTCAGATCAGAGTTGAAACCCCCTTTCGGATGCGATTCGCTTTTGATAGTAAGATGGTTAGCCGATCATGTGGCCGCGATGCACATGTGTTTGTGTAAATACCGAACCTCACGCTGATTATAATACAATTTGAATAAAACTTTTAAAACACGAGGTTGTTTTTCTTTCGAGCCAGTCCTTGTGTCAGCCGCTGGCCTCACTACATTCCTTTGTGGCCGTGTTTACACTGCTGTGTTGACAACGGTTTAAATACACGTGACGGATTTGCATTTTATTTCTGTTATGTTATTATATTGACTAAGTATTACATTTAACAATTTTTGGCACATATATTTGAACAGTAGTGACAATATTGCTGTAGTCTAAAAATATCTTAAGTTTCTTGTTTTAATGAGCTTATTTTTCACCCATATAACTTCTTTACTCGTCAACCGATTTATAAAAAACTATATGTTATATAATTAAATGAAAAAAAAACACTTTTTCTTGTTTCCGCCTAGTAAAGACACAACGCTGGTTTTCAATTTTTGTATCCGTTATACAAGTTAAACTTTTAAACAGCAACTGAAAGAATGAAGAAGTAACATTAAGGTTAGGGCAGCAATGTTGAAAAACTCATCTGTGGACCGAGTCGTACCAGACTAAGAGCATAGTTTTCGATGGGAAAGTGCCTTAATTTAGTAAAAGCCCGTTCTCTTGACTCTATGACACGAATACTGTAATTGAAATTTACCAAGTAGGTACATATTAAAATTGACAAGACGATTTTTATTAGTTGTAATACAAGTGTATATAGAGAAGGTTTCCTTGACTCGCGCGCAGCGGTGGACCTGCAGACCCAGTCGCCGATGGGCGCGGAGCAGGAGGGCGGCGAGAGCGGCTGCGTGTGCTGAGCGCCCCCCCCCCCCCCGCACACCGCCGCTCCCCCGCCCCCGCCCCCCGCACACCGCCGGCCCCCTGCCGCCCCGCGCCCCGCCGCCCCGCCGCCCGCGGCGTACCGACGCTTGCCGACACGCGGTGGTCGGCGCTCCGATCACAAGTATCACGACTTCACGGCTCGACACTACCTTGTTTCAATTCAAAATGGTTGATTACATTACTAACAATTATTGTAATTGCTGTATCGGATAGTTGTTGTTTTGGTTGTATGAGTTTTCAGTAAGTAACTAAACTAATTTTATTAGCGAAGGGAATATTGCTACAAAATCTGTTTCAATATCTGTAACAATTATTCATACCATTTATTGATAGTATGACTTCCTACCATCGTTGACACTTAGGTACATAGGCGCGAATCCCAGCACAATTGCAATTGGAAACCTTGTTCCTTGCGAGTCCCAGAAGTTTGCCATGCTTGAAAATTATTGCACTTTGTGGAAAAATTTTCTTCCAACATTTGTGGGTCATCTCACTTAACATGTAAGGAAATCTTAGAACTAATGAAGACACCTGTAAAAAAAACTCGAAGTTTACCAGAAAGAGATTTTTTTAATTGGTTCCGCTTGTATTGTGCAAAGTAATATCATGAAATCGGTCAGCGTATATTAGGTTTGATGACCTTGGTCACTTGCTGTATGCTCGGATTATTTTGTTACGTTATGTATGTTTCGTGCGACGAAATGTGCACTTTAGACTCCAGATACATCACTGTGAATTTGGAGAGCTCTCGATCAGTTTTAGTATCTTTGTAACATGCCGCAACTTTAGGTTCATTTCGTCGGGTAGTCTAGAAGTCCCCAGTGACTTTTTAATCAATTTGTCGTGGCGAAGGTCTTCAAACCCATTCATACCTTATATAGACCATTGAGTGAGCTCGGCATTATTACGCTGCGGTGAAGTGTCTGGGTTTTAAAAATTCGTAATTATACTTAAATAGGTATTCGAGTGACGCTAGAAATAATAATATTATCGAATATTTTGTCGTTTGTGATACATCTGTGAACACTACTGTATTGGCATCATATCATGGTGTGTACTTGCACTCAATGTTATTAATATAAAATGTTACGTTTTTAATGTTTCGGCTGAAGGCTTGGCGTGCCGCGGGTGCCTGCATGTATTTTTTCATATAATATTGCAATTTGTATAATTTTGATTTTTGGTGAATTTACTTAAAAGTTTCTAGATAATTTTACAATGTAACGTTTGTGCAAATACCCTATTAATTACGAACTGAAAATGTTGTAATATTATTTTATTGTACATGTACGAACAGATGAGACCACGTAGTAGCTAGTTGTCTACAGGGCCGTAAGACTGAAATATTTTGTTGACTGATTCTCTGTTCGAAATATTTCCTCGCTAGATTGTACGCGACGGTGAAGTTGAGACGGTGATAGTGTGTTGTGTTTTGGCTACAGCTGTAGATTGGGCGTGAGTTGTTAGCCCTGAAAACTTCCTAAGAAGGATTGGACTGATGTAGGCTAGAGAGAGAGAAAACCCGACTAAGTCAACAACAAGACACTTGCTCATACGCTTGGAATTGCGACCACTTACCTGTGGATTAAAAACTATCTACGCTGTTATAACATTCACTGTAACGAGATACGGAGCTATGTAATTGATATTTATTTTATTTTGCACGCGCTGTCTAATTCAGTATTATTTTTTGAAAGCATGTTTCTGGAATTGAAAGTGTGATGGGTGTTGGGACGGGACGGGCCGCGGCGTGTAGATGGCGCTGACGTCATCTGAACGAAGAATTTAACGTAGTCGGTATCGAAACGTGAAGCGGGCGGCCGAGGACTCGGCGGAGCTCGCGTGCGAATTATATTCACTAGTAGACATCTTTATTCTATTATTCCTCCTACATTTTAGATGATACAGTAAACACTAGATTTACAACGACGGCGATAATTCAGGGATATCTACTTCGAAATAGCAACGTGTTACATAGATACACTAGGTACCTACTTATTACTTCACTTCATTAAATTGTAATCTGTCGGAATAGCGAAGTTTTTATAACTATTTACTTAGAACATTTCCTTCTGATTCGCACGTTTTGTCGGCGACGCAACGGCGGTTGCGTCAGCTGGTTTTGAGTAGATTTTTGAGGATTAATTAAATACAATTATGATTTCTGGCACACCATGCTAGTCTCGAGGGAGCGGCGCAGGAGCGCCCGGCCGCAGCCCCCGGCGAGCGGACCGTGTCTCTATATTTTGTACATAGGTTGTTGTTTATTTAAATTTTAACGCTTGTATTACATCGGCAATGCGACATCTGCCAAAGATTCTAGATTTTATATTGTCTCGTCTTGAAAGAAGACGTCTATTGCTATAATAATATATACCTATCTGTAAGCACAATTTGATGGTCTCTTAATTTAAACTTGTGTAATTTTTTACTTGTTGGTAAGTCGGGCAAAGCCAAATCTGAGCTTACATGCAAGGTACGTCTCGTACACCTTCACAAGTCATTGATGAATCTCGAAACTGTATTACTTACTTACATTATCAATAGTTCGTGCCGCCTCCACTGCCGTTAGATATCAAACGTATGATGAATTTAATGTATGTATCAATTTCTTAGAACTCTTGTAATTCGAGTGGGCGAATGTGAAATGAGATATATTTTAGTATTTTGTATGCAATAATATGATAGGATCAATTGATTAGCATCGGTTGCGACCCTTGCATGACGTGCAACGTGCTTTAGCTTCGGCAATAGATATTGTTTTATGGTAATTCGAGATAGCATAATGTTCCAGATAATAAAGCATTTTAAATATTAATAACTGCATTGTTTGATTTGTGTTAAATCCCCTTCAAGCCTCATAGTGAACATTATGGCTTCTATTTATTAGCGAATCTTCCAGTTTTTCCTAGTGGTCAGATTGATGTTGGGTGAGAGACTTTACTGACTGAACATGCATATTTAGAAGGTGTTTGTTCTATTCTAAAATTTGCAAAAAAACACATGAGCATTGATAGGAAAATTTATTTACAAAATGTTTCAATATCAATTGAGTATAATTGCTTAAGAGATTTGATTTCATTAATAATAATATCAATTACATCCACCAACAACGACTGAATATTTATTTATCTAAAGCGCAGTGGGGCTATTCACCGACGGGTATCCATGTATACGGGCTGGATGCACTTTATTGTGGTACGGGTACTCACGATATTTTGGATCGATTTTGGATGCCGCTATTTCGGCCCAGTTGCGTAGACGTGGTCATTGCGTAACTGTACAAAATACATTATCGTGAGTGAGCAACGTGCGATCGATGAGTAAGTTATGGTGGATACTTATTTAAATGCTTGGTTGAATTTGATTACTAAATTACATATTGTATGTGTCTGTGACGTAAACGTAAACAAGTTTGCATTTGCGAAAAATTATCATCAATAACACTCGTGAATTGCCCCATGCACCCAAACTCAGACCAATAAACTATAGACGGAGCGCTGTGAACAAAAGAGTGAAGCCGGCAAAAGTCAGCCGAAAGCACACATCGAAACCAATAAAATGTCCTATTTTGTCTGGTTTAAGACATTTATTCTCATAAAGACATCAAACGTCACTTACATGAGAACTTAATCTACATACAAAACATTTATAAAGTTCGTCGTCGTCACACTGGCAAAGTTATAATAATCTAAGTTGAAAGTTGAACTTATTTTTAGGAATTCACTGGCATTGTCTTTATTGTAAATTCTTAATAATGTATTGAGCAAGTTCACTCTTAAACACGTTATACGACTTTACATTTTTTATATGTGAGGGTAATTTATTATAAATTTGTGCACCTTCAAAAGTAATCATAGTTTTGCCGTAATTTGTTCGAATCTTGGGTAGGACAATAAAACTCCCTCGGCGAGCGCTTCTTGCTGTTTGTTTGATGAACGTTATGTTAGTGTGGATGTTCCTATTGAGTGTTTTTCGAATAAAAATACAAACATTGTATATATAAAGATTTTTGACAGTCATTATTTTTGTTTCGTTGTATATTTTACTAGTAGGTGTTAAGTAGTGATAATTAAAAAGTAATTTGATTATTTTATTTTGTAATATTTGTAGTTCATTTATTTTTACTTTTGCCGAGCTTCCCCAAATCTCAATAAGATAAGATAGGTGTGGTTTAACCAATGTATTATATAAAATGTAACGTATTTTGCGTGGTATACATCGCACAATGCTGCGTGTTGAATAAATAAATGCTATTAACTTATTTTTTATGTGCTTAATATGATCCTTCCATGTTAAATGAGTGTCAATAAGAAGGCCAAGATATTTTTCATGGTTTTTTTGTTGTAGGGGGATATCGTTAATCGTAAGTGGAGCGTGTGGTGGAATAGGTTTATTTTTAGCTTTAAATAGTGTGAAGCAGGTCTTGTTAATATTAATAGTTAATAAGTTGTACTGGAACCAATTGTATAATATATTTAAGTCTTCCTGTGCTTGTGAGATAAGATTATGTATGGATGTACCAAAATAAAACAAACAAGTGTCATCCGCGTATAGGGTAATATGTCCCTTTAGTCCTAGATCATTAATGTTATTAATGTAGATTAAAAATAGCAAAGGTCCTATTATAGAACCTTGGGGTACACCGCATGTTATTGGTTGTGTTATACTTTGGTAGCAATCTATTTTAACTATCTGTGTTCTTTGAGTTAGATATGACTCAAACATTTGCAAAGCTTTACCAGCTATCCCGATGGTTTCTAATTTCTTTAAAAGTAGTTTATGGCTGACAGTATCGAATGCTTTTTTTAAATCTATAAATACACCGAGAACTATGTTTTTTTTATCTATATGTTGTTTTATTTTTGTTACAAGATCGACAGTAGCTGTGAGTGTATTACTTTTAGGCCTAAAACCATATTGGTTTGTGGAGATAAAGTTGATAGAATCCAAGTATTTATGTAATCGTGTGTGGAGAAGTTTTTCAAGAATTTTCGACAATACCGGCAAAACAGAGATAGGTCGATAGTTACTTGGGTCTGTCTTTGAACCCGATTTGTGGATAGGTGTGACCTTTGCTACTTTTAGCGTATCCGGAAATATACCATCTAGAAACAATTGATTAAAGCATTCGGCTAGTTTATTGGATATTACGTGTTTAATACATTTTATCGCCTTAGTACTTATTCCATCAAGACCCACGCTGCAGTTGGAATCAAGATTGCTAATTATATTTAAGATTTCTTTTTCGGTACACGGTTCGATGGATGACATTTGAACGTTTTGAGTAATAATTGATGATTGCAGTGCCTGCATAGTATTATTGTGAAATTTTGTTGGTATTTTAGCAGCCAAGCAATTTCCTATTGTAGAAAAATATTTATTAAAAAAGTCACAAATTTGGATGGGATCAGTTATTTCGTTGCAATCAACTACGAGTTTTGGAGGAGCACAAATTTGTTTAATTTTATTATTAACTAAAGTGTTCACTAAGTTCCACATTTTCTTCGGTTTATTGCTGCATTTTGAAAATTCTTTAAGATGATGAGATTCTTTTTTATCTTGAATAAGCTTAGCTACTTCAGACTTTTTTTCACGAAATTTCTCTTTCAAAGTATCATCATCTGGTTTCTTCTTAAGTTCCGCCCACAATATATTTCTTTGATTAATTTCAGTTATTACCTTTGTGTTAATCCAATCATCCTGTGGTTTGTTTAGAATTTTGATTTTATTTTCCTTACTTTTTTCTATACAACTCTTAATCATATCTTCTAATATTGTGTATACATTGGTCGCATACTTGAGTCCTGATTGTTCTACTGAATCCAATAACTTACTGTAGTTCACAGTTTTATAATGAGAGTATAGTTTAGATGGTGGTTTTAATTTCTTTATTTCTAAAAATATATGTTTGTGGTCGGATAATGGTGAGTTTATTGTTATCATGTGAAAGTTATCATGAATTAGGTTAGTGGACACGTGGTCCAAAATGGATTTTCTAGTTGCCGATGCTCTAGTGCAGTATTTTTTGTTAACTTTGTTAACAATTTTGTGTCCTGATGCCTTTAAGAGTTGATTGTATTGCTTAGTCTTGGCGTCTTTCGTCAAAAGATCAACATTGAAATCGCCAAAGACAATTGCTCGGCGCCTGCGTTCCAATTGAGATTCATATGTTTCAAGAAACTCTTTAAAGTTAGTATGACCAGGATTGTATACAACTCCTACATCAAGAGAATATTTTTCCAGTTTGACCCATAGATAATTGTTACCTCCAATATATTCGGAATATGACAAGTTGTGTTTAATATTATTGTGCACGTACGCTGATACACCACCACCACCAGTATCTGTTCTATAATTATAATAGTGAGTGTAATTTGGAAGATTGAATGTTTGTGCTTGGTGATCAGAGCGAAACCAAGTTTCAGTTAACAGAACAACATGAACAGTATTCGGTATTGCCTTCAAAATGCACTTAAGCTCGTCAAATTTACCTTTTTTACATATACTCCGGGCGTTGAGGTATAAAAATTTAAGGCGTGATTTGTTTGTTGGAAAGTTTTCGTAACTGTCTAATATTTCATAGGTGCTGGTGTTTATACTGGTATCAGTAGCCGTCTCGTTCAATGTTTGTAGTTTTTTGAATTCAATTTTATTATTTTCGGCGTTCCATTTATATATTTAATAATAAGATTGGTTTCACCATTACTTTCACGATGTCTTAATTCTTCTTGTAGGCTCTTAAGAAAGTTTTGTTGTGCTGGAGTTTGGTCAGAGTACATCTTGATTCCGTCTGGTAGCTTGCTTTTATTGCGGAGGAGCTGCTTTGCTGGTCCGACTATATTAAAGCAAACCTTTAAGCTACGGTTCTTACCCGCAGTATGTTTGCCAATTCGAAATATTTTAACTGGTTTAGGGATATCTACGTTTAGTGAAGAGATAACTTTAAGAACATCGGCCTCATCTTGTGCTATTTGTTCCTCAATTTTCAGGAGTCTTGGTTCCGGTAGGCCCACGAGTATTATATTTTTTTCACGGATGTTTCGATTCTGAAATTCTTGAATTATTTGCTCTCCTAGGGACAATTGGTTCTCTAGCTTAAGAGGCTTGGTTTGTGACAACTGTTTTATATCGGTTTCAAGTGACTTTATTTTATTTTCACCAAGAGATATTGATTGCTCTAATTTCGTAATGTTACTTTTTATACCTTTTTGTTCTATTAGTATATTAGATGTCGATGATCTGATATCATTTATTTCTGTAATAAGCTTATCCACATTATTTTGAATTGAATTTATAGTAAGTTCATTGGAAGATTTAATTTCAGCGATTTGGTTTTGGTTTTGACAGTTTGAACTAGAAAAAATTTAAACTTTATTATTTGGAACACAAAGCTTCATTCATTTTTTATTATTTAGAACACAAGTCGTTTTGGTGTGAGTGCCGCCGTGTGTAATACAAGGCTGACTTTTTGCTGGCTTCACTCTTTTGTTCCCGGCGTTCCGTCTATAGTTTAGTGGTCTGAGAACCCAAATACAATGATAAAAAATTTATTATTACATTTAATTACTTGTCTAACATAAATATAACATTGGAAGCCTTACACCAAGATAGGTATATAAAGGTAACAGTCTCTGGAAGATGATTTCGATTTGGAGTTTGTTTGTAGGTAACCTATTATTATTAATTATATTAAAATTGTAAACAGTAGACATCGTGTGCACCGCTTATTGTTTGTCAGGTCAGTACTCAATATCCGTCAAATTATTTTTTTTTGTAGCCAAATAGTTCTGCCAAATAATCAAACCCTCCCAAATAATCATTCAGTAATCAAAACCTTGAACAATTCCGTATCAAGCCAATTAATCCAAAAGCTCGTATTGAATAACTTATCTTCAGATAATTGCTTTTTACAAAAAAAAACAACCGACTTCAATCTTGATAAGTAGAGATAACTCAAAAACTACTCGCCAGATGGCGCTCAATTCAACATGTAAGTGTAAAGTTCTCGTCACTACAAATTAATCAAGCCCAAACACTAGATAACTGCAGTAAATCGTTGAGGAGTTCCCTCGACTGTCTTTCGGCTTCATCAGATCGACTCCAGATCTTCATGAAATGGTAGCGCTTTAATGTACTTATGATAACATGAACAAACACACTAGTTGTCCATACAATTTTCGAAAGTTCCCCTCGATTTCTCTGAGATGCCATCATCAGATCCTGGTTTCCTTATCAGGGGACCCCACTGCGCATATCTACTTTACAACAAAAAAAGAATTATCAAAATCGGCCCATAAACGACGAAATAATCGCTGAACGTACATAAAAAAAAAGCATATATACGGTCGAATTGAGAACCTCCTTCTTTTTTGAAGTCGGTTAAAAATTTGATGACACCATGCAACATTTGGAAGCGCTTAAAATATTCTTCAGGAGACAATTACGATCTTTGCGTCCTTAACAAATCGTGAGATAATTAAGAGGGTTCTCCAATTCTACATCCTAGACTGTCTCTGCGTCGGACAGGAGTTATATGGTTCGGATAACTGTTACGTATTTGACCCTCGAACCTAAGAATGCTTGAATTGCATTTTCGAATAGTATGACACGTTTGAAGCATTCGTAAATACCTGGGCAAATGAATCCCAGGGGCCTTATTATGAACTCTTAATTCCAGACAGTTCACGTTCACAACATGTGAGTGACAAAGATAGCGCCTTATTACCTGTAAGGCGCTGTCTCTGTCACCCACTGAACTGAACGTAAACTGTCTGGAATTAAGAGTTCATAATAAGGGGGCTGGTCAGGGGAAATATCAGCTACATTGTGAAAGTTAATATGGCACGATATTTCGTACTTATTCGTGGAAGTTGGACTATAAAACAGAGAATTCTATATTATTAAGTAAAAACTATTTTAAATAGTCCTAAATACTCACTATATTATTTCGTTTGGCCACTAGTTTACAGCCAAAAGTTGACCACAGAAATCATTCTTGCTCTATGGTGTACAGGTACACGATCATTTCCAACAATGTAAATAGTAGATATTTTTATTTATTTTACTCCTTACAACTATACTTTATATAATACATTTTTGGTTAGACGATAGGTGTCAACCCTATCCTATACCTACTAAACAATATAAAGGTGTAGAAATCATTTTGTCAAAGGTAATTCAGATTGAGGACAATTTCAGCAATTCGTAGATGTAAGATGTGCTCAGGTAACAAAAAAATTATGCTCAGATATTGTGTAGAAGACGTCTACTCAAATACTGTAGCAGAATATGTCTACTCTAATATTTTAGCAGGAGACGTCTACTCAAATAGTACAGCAGAAGACGTCTTCTAATAGTACCAATAGTGCAGATACATTTGTGTTTTACTGTCATCAATCGGAATATAGGTACCTACTCCCTATCAAAATTTCCTTAAAAATAACATTGTAGTTGCATAATTAACGGAACACAGTGTGTTCTTGACGTTTGTTTACGAACTGTAGGTACTTACTTAGTTTACGCCTATCTGTTCTGAATTTTCTTACATATTGAATGAGACACACGGATGATAGAAATTCAATGGCGATTTGTTCACGAAGTGATAAAATAAACCAAACAAATATTTTATACACTGATCGGTGACCACTCGGGCTTATATTGAACAACCAAAATCTTCACGGATCACCACTTTTTTTTTCTTTCCTATTGTTCACTAGAAATTTTTAAATGATAACCCCCCATTAATATTAATTTATTATTATAGTAAGTATATTGATTCCTCATTAGGAGTCTGCCAAGCTGATTTGTATGTACATACATATATTTAAAAAATAATCTCGCAGTCGATGTATATCGATACCGATGTCAATTCCTAGGATAAACATACTATATAATTCTTAAAATTACTATGAGAGTTCACGAATAAATAGCATTAATTAGATGACTCCTATTAAATGATCATGATTTTTTACAGTAGATTTTTATCTGAATTATTTTAACTAGAAACTGAGTATTATAAATATAGCAAATTGTTCTCATAAAACTTTAATTTTAACCTTTCTATGTATAGTTTATAAATCCAAATACTGTTACAAAATCCGCTGTATACCTAACTTATGTGCTAAAGGAGTCGCCACACTTCGCCGGTTGGCATCACAAATATGACGAGGTCTTAGTTTAATTTTTCACATAACAACTATGTATAGCGATATTACATCGTATTTTACATATATACAGAGAAAATAAAACTTTTATGTAAATTTCAAACTGTTAAACCTTAAATTACAAATGCAATAACAACAGTAGATACTTGTACGTATGTTTCTTACTTTACTATTACAGAGCATCAGCCAGGAATTTAATAGCTGAATAATTTTTTTATCAAAACCTAATACGTTATACAACAATGGAACATAGTTAATGGCACAAAAATGGAATATCTCTCCAGAAAATTATACAATCCTGGCTCCAAAGTACAAATTAGCTTACATAAGTAATCGTCTATAACGTGCACTAGATACGAGGCTTTGGTCGCTTTCGGTCACGCCATCGAACGCTACTTTAATACCGTTGTCTATTATAACGGGAGTTCATAGCGCAGGGGGCAGCCGGCGCGCTCTCCTCGATGGTGCACAGCACGCACTGCGGGCCGCGGGCCGCCAGGCCGGGGGCCCCCGAGCCGCGGGGCGCGTGGCCCGCCGCGCACACCGACGCCGAGCGGGGCCTCCCCGCGGGCCACTGGCACGGCCGGCCGCCCGCCGCGCCCGCGCCGCACACCGACGCCGAGCGCGGCCGCCCCTCCGGCACCACCTCGCCAATGGAGCCGGACCGCGGCCGTTTGATGCTCGAGCGTAGGGGCTCCGAGAGCGGCTCGCCCTCGCAGTCCGCCTTCTTCCCACTATCACGACATTCACTAACACTAAACGACACCGACCGGGGCCTCCCGGCCTTCGAGAGGTCCGAGCGAGAGGGGCCCCGCGAGAGGGCCGAGCGGGGAGCGTCCGGGCGGGGCCCGCCGCGGGGCGCGTCCGAGCACACCTCAGACGTCGAAGAGCAGCGCAATATTGTGCTGCGAGGCCCGCCGCTAGTAATGATCGGGCGGCAGCGGCGCGCGGAAGGTGCGGGTGTGGCCCGCGTGCGTGTTGTGGGTCCCGTGGGCCCCGTGCGGCGCGTAGCTGCCGTACGCGCTGTCCTCGGAGGACAGCGGGCCGCGCCGCGCGCCGCCGCTGTACACCGAGTCACGCCGCTCCTGCACCGTGGCTGCCCCTGAATTTCATACGTGTTAAATTACACTATGCTGGCCGAAGATGAAGATCACCTAAGTGCTGGGCGGGACAAAGGGTTCTCACCTTGCCATATTACAAAAAAACTACATGTATCCAATGCGACCCGGCATAGTTTCAATTCTCATCAACGCTTCGTTTAGGAAAGTGGGCCATTCGTCGTCAACGATTGCATGGGGAAGGAACGAGACTGTAACAAGGCTAGCAGAAACAGGCAGAATGAAGTGAGCATACCGGCGGGCCCGGGGCGCACGCCATTAGCGCCGTAGGCGGTGTCGCGCTGCGCGTTGTGCACGTTCTGGTTGAGCGGCAGCGAGTGCGGCGGCCGCAGCAGCAGCGACTGCGCCGCCGCCAGCGCGCCCGCGCCCGCCGCCGCCGCCGCCGCCGCCGTCACTGACCCCTTGCTGTATACTGATTGCGACCTGAACAAACATAGTACACGGCCCTTTAGTGAATGAATGTGTGTAATAGGGTTGCCACCTTTTTTAGGGTAAATTAAAGGTGAAATAACCTTCAATCTACAAATTGACTGGTATGGCGAACGATTTCACACAGTTAACAAATAAAACAAAACGCGATCATGGACTAGCATTCATTGTAATTAGTGCAATAATGGACTGCAATAAAGCGCAGGTGGCAACCCAAGTAAGTACTCACATTAGGTAACCTACCAGTTCGACTGTGCCGTTCAAAGCGGTAAAAGAGTTAATAAGTCTTCTAACAAAGTACGCAGTCTAAAATAAAATAAAATTACTCTCTCAAATGTATTAAGTACAATTCTATCTAGGTACTATAAATTGTACCAATCGTTACACTAACTAGTCAAATAATTTTACTCTAACAAACGGTAATGAACTAAGATAATATAATAACTATCTAATAACGATTTATACAGGAAGAAGAATATGCTAAAACATATATTTACCTCGACCCATAATAACCAGCTTATCTAACTAATGGGTTAAACATTACAAAATACTGCTTTGGCAAATGGCAACACTATCGGTGAACAACCCGTCTACTGCTTGCAGGATGTTATAATTCATTCCATTGATGAGGTTTAAGACTAAAAAAATTATGCACTGTCAATATACAAAATGTACGCAGGACTGAAAGGGTACATGAGGTATGTAGATACTAGGCTAAATGGAAGTATAACGGTCAAAGACTAAAGACAAGTTGATGGGGCATGTAAGCAGCAGTGCAATAGTTAGCGCCGCCCGCGGGGCCACGGGCGGCGACCCACCGGTTAATTACATTTGAATCGTGGAGCCTTCAGACCTGTGGAGCGCGTGCCTCGCGGGCGGGGGCGAGCGGCAGTAGAGGGACTTAGTGCCGGAGTACAGGGGCTCCGTGTTGTCCGGTCGCGGCGCGGCGGCGGAGCAGTAGGTGGGCGCGTGGCGGTAGTGGTGCGGGGCGGGGAAGGCGGGCTTGTCCAGGTCGTCGAGGTCCCTGGGCGAGGAGGCGCGGGAGACGGAGCGCGGGCGCCGCGAGCCCCACTCGTGCAGCAGCGCCGCCGCCACGCCGCCGCCCAGCCCGCCCACCCAGCACACCCAGTGGCTGTCCCAGCGCGACAGCACGAACGACGGGCCCAGCGAGCGCGCCGGGTTCAGCGATGGCATCTGGAATGGAAAGTTTGAAAATACTGAATTTAACATAATGTGGAAAGCTCCTGATATCTCAGTAAGCGTTGCGTTGGAAAAGGAACAAACATGCGCAAGATACGCAATGGATTGCTTTCGAGGTAGTGTGTGTAAAAGGGTTATCCATGCTCGAGTCCAACCTGGGCTGCGCGTCGTGGCTATGGTGTCAGTTTACACCTGTTGTCATCCATGTATCTAATTTAGAAACAAGTGTGAAATGTTTTTTTATTTGTTTTGCTCAAAATAACGATACTAAAACCCAATGATGTTAGGTATATAGGTATAAATATACCTAAGTACCTAGTAAGTTATGTTTTCCTAACTTGGCCGTTTGACGATAATTATAATATTTTAACCTGTCGAACATTATTACAGCACGTTGACTCTGTGCTTCGTGAGGTTAGGGGTGAAGGGTACCCTATCTACATAGGGGGTCATCTATTTTAGGCGGATAAAGTTTCTCAACCCCAATTAATATCCTTTCTCATTAAGTATTATGAAACATAGAGACGCTTATAGTACCTATAGGTGCTTTATACAATTATACAGTATCTAATCAACCGGGGGAAGTAGGTACTTACTTAATGAAGTTGTTACCAGTAACAAACTAAACTCGTAACAGAAGTTTGCGTCATAAAAGTCTACTGACATTACCCCGAAATAAATATGTTATGAAGGCCGAGAACAAGAAGGTACCGCCATGTACTTTGCAATAAAAGTAAGTTAAATATATATAGGTTATGTTTACAGTAAAGCTTTTATGGGAAAGAGAAGCACTCCGGTTAATTGCAGGATGTATGTGTATTATTGTGTACGAGCCGGAGGGAATAATAGCAACATATTGCATCTGTTCCCGCAACTCGAGGAATTTGAGAAACGTTCGAGATTCAACAATAGTTGATGTTCCGAAAGCGTATAATACCAACATATCGGCATCGCTTCCCGCAATTTTCATCTCTCGCACGATACACTGTAGTATATATGTAATATTTACTTCTTTACTTCCTTTTATGTCTTCCTTATTCTTTGTCCTCTTTATCCTTCTTTAGTTCCTTCCTTATATATCCTTGCCTTTGGTTATTACTTCGTTTATTGCTTTATTACTTGTATTTTACTTTATATCTGCTGAAATTGTGAAATGTTTATATTGACTACTTTTGATAATTTATGTAATTATTCCTTTGGCTTTTCACTTCTAGGACTATTTTATAAATTGTAAATGTTACCTTCTTTAACGTTTTAATACTTATTCCTTCTTTATTTCGATGAATTCCTGTAACTTTAAATATGATTTTTATGTTTGTTTACTTAGATGACATTATGTCAATGTAACTGTGACGTCTCTTTGGTCTTTGCTTTTTCTTAATTAAATATATTCTGTATGTCTTTGTATAATCTACCAACCTTTTTAGACTTACTTATTTTAAAATTCAAAATTTGATCAGATTTGAAAGAAGAACGCCGGCCCTCGAAGATTGAAGAAATCGGGTCAATAGGGCAGTGTGGAGACAGACATTGAAGGGTTCGGAAGACTTCTTCGGGCGAGGTCTTTCAGATTCGGTGGCGTACACAGGGCCGACCCGTGTCCCTGTTTCGCGGTCGCGTGCGTATCTATCTCGTTTCACATATCGTTCCGGTCGGGCGCGTGCTTGGAGCGCCCCTGGACCTGCTGCCGTCGACTACGTCGGGAGGCTCCGCGCGCAGTGCTGTGCGCCAGGGTCGCGCTACCCTCTTGTGCGCGTGGTAGCGCACCAGCCTCTACGCCTCCCGACCACCTGATCTTATCGAGAGACACGCCGGCCTCCACCGTTCGAGTCGGTGCTTCCGACCCTCCGCCTCCGCCTGTGAGAACACTCCAGGTCGTCTCCCCTCCCTTGCTTTAAGTGACTTTCTTTTGTGACTGTTTCTTGGTTAACTCGCTTATTTTTATACAGTGTTATTGTGACTTGTGACCCACTAAGAAAGAGAAGTACATCTTTTATTCCTTTTAAAATTCTTTTTATTTCATCTTACCCTTTATAACGTTACAGTTTGGCGCCCAACTAAAATCTTTTTCTAAATTCTAAAATAACACTTACACAAGTGACGCCCTTTTGGATTCCTTTCGGCTTTACTCTTTTTACATTTTCTCTTGTAACCTTTCTAAATTCTAAAATAACACTAGCTCTAGTGAAAATTTTGGTTCTATTTTTGGCTTGCTCTCTTTTGTCTAACTTCCCCTTTTTTATTATAACGACCCTGAGATTCTTTTTCCTAGCTTCAAATCTTTCTTGGTGGGACAGGCTTTTTACTAAAATGTCTTTTTATAATCTTGTTTCTTTGTTTTATATTTACCTTTGAAATATATTTTCTTTTCAGGATATAAAAGGAAAGGACTCTCAACTCAATACCTATTATAATATTTACGTTTATTATACAATTCTAATTATAATATTTATTCATTCTTTTTATCTTATGCTACTTATATGTTTCTTTCTTCTTTTCTTTTCTTTCTCTTTTTCTATCTTCATCGACATCATGACTTCGAATTTTGGCTTACTCGAAGTCCATTTTTTTATATTCATCTTATAGTTGTAGGTGTTATTTCTTTTCCTCTTTCTGAAAAGAAATGCTTTTTTTAAACTGAGTAGCTAAGCTCGGTTACTTCCTTAATTCTCTCTTATAGAATTAGGAACTCTTTCTTTGTCAGACCTCTTATTCTGACTCTTAATAACTGTCTTGGTTATTTCTTACAGAGCGGACTACAACTCTATAAATAAGCCTACGGTACGAGCGGGTTGTGACTCGTAAAATAAGCCTCCACTAACCTTTTCTACTGGGCTTTCAGCGTGAGCGGATCACAACTCCTAAAATAAGCCTATGTGATTGTCTAGTGTTACCATTGGAGTAGGCGTCATTGAATGTGAACCCTAGCCCCTAACTCTGCAAGATTGAAGTATGATAGAGAGGTATGGACAGGATAATGAATGTGGATGGTAATCACTATTTTTACCTCAAAATTTTTTGTTACAGCCAAAAAATTTTTACTTGGGTGGGGGAAATATGTAGTATATATGTAATATTTACTTCTTTACTTCCTTTTATGTCTTCCTTATTCTTTGTCCTCTTTATCCTTCTTTAGTTCCTTCCTTATATATCCTTGCCTTTGGTTATTACTTCGTTTATTGCTTTATTACTTGTATTTTACTTTATATCTGCTGAAATTGTGAAATGTTTATATTGACTACTTTTGATAATTTATGTAATTATTCCTTTGGCTTTTCACTTCTAGGACTATTTTATAAATTGTAAATGTTACCTTCTTTAACGTTTTAATACTTATTCCTTCTTTATTTCGATGAATTCCTGTAACTTTAAATATGATTTTTATGTTTGTTTACTTAGATGACATTATGTCAATGTAACTGTGACGTCTCTTTGGTCTTTGCTTTTTCTTAATTAAATATATTCTGTATGTCTTTGTATAATCTACCAACCTTTTTAGACTTACTTATTTTAAAATTCAAAATTTGATCAGATTTGAAAGAAGAACGCCGGCCCTCGAAGATTGAAGAAATCGGGTCAATAGGGCAGTGTGGAGACAGACATTGAAGGGTTCGGAAGACTTCTTCGGGCGAGGTCTTTCAGATTCGGTGGCGTACACAGGGCCGACCCGTGTCCCTGTTTCGCGGTCGCGTGCGTATCTATCTCGTTTCACATATCGTTCCGGTCGGGCGCGTGCTTGGAGCGCCCCTGGACCTGCTGCCGTCGACTACGTCGGGAGGCTCCGCGCGCAGTGCTGTGCGCCAGGGTCGCGCTACCCTCTTGTGCGCGTGGTAGCGCACCAGCCTCTACGCCTCCCGACCACCTGATCTTATCGAGAGACACGCCGGCCTCCACCGTTCGAGTCGGTGCTTCCGACCCTCCGCCTCCGCCTGTGAGAACACTCCAGGTCGTCTCCCCTCCCTTGCTTTAAGTGACTTTCTTTTGTGACTGTTTCTTGGTTAACTCGCTTATTTTTATACAGTGTTATTGTGACTTGTGACCCACTAAGAAAGAGAAGTACATCTTTTATTCCTTTTAAAATTCTTTTTATTTCATCTTACCCTTTATAACGTTACAACACATAAGGAATTTAATGGTCCGCGCTCTACCCTCAGATTTTTACGCAATTTTTTCTTTATTCTGCAACGGAAACGAGCGAGCAATTCGAAAAAAAACGCTACCATTCAAAGGACCGACGTAATTACTGCACAGAGCCTACTACAATACTAGCTACCTGCGAGCGTCCGTATAATATTCTAAATGTGCCATATTCGTGAGAAACTTAAAAAGTTCATTAATTATAAAGGAAAGTACCTATGGATGTGGTTTTGGTTTCTGGAGCGAAGTCTTTTCATCAAATTTCAGCCAAACCACAGACATGTAATATAATCTCATGAATCTAACTTTCACTTTAGGGCTTGCAAATTATGAATTAATATCTAATAGTAACTGGTAACTTAGTACTTATAATATATGATTTCATCACATTTACAAGTAATGGCTTCAGCGCGTTACCAGCGCATTATTTGGCAATGAATTTTCCACGTGACGGAATGTCTGGAGTGCTCTCATGACCTCATCGCAATGTTCCAGAACAATTGGCGAATCGAACCCATGTCAGAAGTTCTTATGCCTTCCAAAGGTTTCCGACGTGGCTTATCTGCTAACTAAGAAAACTCCCAAGGCACGAAAGCGATCAAGATTTTTTCCCCTGGCGATTACCTACCAACTGAGTATTAGCTTCACGTTTTATTGGGCATGTCAAGTTAAAAGCGAACGTTTGGAAATAAGATGAGCAATCAATACATAAGTACTTCAATTTCTGTTAAACAAATGAGTTAAAAATGAAAGTTTTTTGTGTTCCTTAGTCGAATGGCAGTAAACGAAACGATGCACCGCAGCACCGCACATTTTTGGGCAAAATAAAAAAATAAGAGGTGGGCTTCCCCATACACAAGACTGAAAGTTTTTTTTCATTCATCCTTATATCTATTATGTGCGATGTCTAAGTAGAGATTGGCCTTATGAAGACATGAAGGTTGCTAAAACCAAATCATTTTCTCGAAGTCAATTTGAAAGTCAGTTGAAAGTCAGTTTGAAAGATAAGAAGTACTTAGGTAGGTATGGTATGGTAGAGAAAGAAGTAAAATTTATCCTCTTTTCAAAAATAATTTAAGGTAACATAAAAGGAAACAAATTAGATGATGAGCAGAGTGAAAATAAAATAAAAGAGATGAACAAGCATTAAACCTTAACATAGGAACGTACAGGTGAAGGTAATAAAGTTACCTACATTCTGTATTTATATATTATTCGGCAGAGAGGCAATATAAACGGCGTATTCTTTATTTGCAGCATTATTCATTATTCATACAGTTCGTTACACAAAATGGCTTACCGGTCGCGTAATGTATCAGTCGAGGAGTGCCTCACGACTCACGAGGAGTCTAATAGATATTGGAAGGACTGAGTGCCGAGTATCTTTCCTCATCTCGCGTTTTGTTCCACCGAACTGTTCGAACAGATGTTTACAAAAAACGTGCAGCTGTCCGTTAAGGATTCGCTCCACAAAAGCACAAAGGGCAGGTAGTACGGCAGTGTCGTAGGACCGCCATTATGTACGAAGAATCACAATGACAGGACAGCGCTATTCAGATTCCACCTCCGCTCCATTTGGACTGCTCTATTGATCTCTATAATAGATATTTTACGGATCTACCGGGATTGTACACAACTGAATGTCTTGAGGATGTCGTGTTTCGATTCGCAATTGACCTATTCTTTCGGAGGTCTAAGATTAACAAAAGTATTACCAGACTAAAATCGGATGATATAATTTATCTATGTCCTTATAGTGAGGCTGTATATGTATTATGTAAATCGGGTCCAGTAGTAGAGTGGGCGTTCATTCGTACTATTTACATTCCAGATAGGTATTCTTGACTAAATAAGCAATGTGGGCTTTTTTCATATGTCAGGACGTGAGCTCAGGATATCAAATGAAACACAGGGTTAGTTCTAGCCAAACACACCACCATCTCCGTTTATTGAATCAGACAGTTTGGCTCAGTAAATACGTTATTAGATCATTTAGATTTGGTTTGGTATTTTGACATCTTGGATTTACTTCACGGAATTACGATATTGGTGTTATCGATCGATCCACTCGCACTCGCGACTCACGCGTTATTTATCAACTATTATTAACGATTCACGGCATTTCAACATAGAAGGAGCTTTTACAAGATATTACACCGGTAGACATTCATTTCCTTATTTTATTATTTTCCAATTCTATTGACAGCTATCAGATTCCCTATTAATCATCGCGTACAGATTAATCGCATCAAACCAGTATCATAGGTGTACTACCTCCTCCGTCACGGCCATCGCTGACTCATCACCCGTCCTCGGGTGATACTCCGCCCCGTTAATATTACCATCTCAATTACTCGACCCGCAATTTTCAATTAGTTCAACCCAAAACAAAACTCAAAATCTTTAACATCAAAAATGACTATTGCTGCTACTGCTGCGAGTGGATTTCAAAAACTTTGTTTGCATTTTTTAACCCTGACTACCGTAAACTACCACTCGCTTCGCTAGTGTCGCTATGGAGAAGAAGCGAGTGAGAAGAAACTCCATAACATAACAACACTTATTTAGAACAAAATTACCAATTTATTATTTGCGCGATTTGTTTTAACGTTTACTCGGTAAGACGTCACCGTATAACATCGCATCACCGCGCCATCGCCAAAGAACCGTATTCGTTTCAGCATCTTCCCGCGATCCATTCTCAAGCACGCTCTACCAGCGGCAACACGTATTAGGCATTGAAGATTACCTGTAACAACCAAACACATACGCGAGTATCTCTCCACGCTCGGTCTTTCCTGACCTACTAAATAATAATCAACGTTCACAGTTACGGCTGTCTTACATCCACACACGACCTCGTCAATCAAATCAATCACAAACCTTACTGATCACATAACTTTGAATTACATACGGATAATCTTTTGGACAAATTAACGTGCTCACACAACTTACTATCACAACATGTAAAGTCTGTTAATACTGCCACACAGAAACTTGAAGAAACATACCACGAAGGCCTCTGACTGTATATTATTTGCTGTATAGGTTTGCCACACAAGCGTCTGAATATATTTGCCACCTAGGATTTACATCACGCAGGCGTTGGTGTTCAGGTATGCCACACAGGCGTCTGAAGAGTTATGCCACACAGGCCTTTCAATGGTCATGCCACAAAGGCCTATCAATAGATTTGGCACACAGGCTAGTCAGTGACACATAGGCTCGTCAGTGAAACACAGGCTTGTGTAGATGGCAGTTGCCAACGGTAAGTCACCAACGCTGTTATCGATACATCCCGACGCGTTAATAGTTGTTGACGTTAAAGGCCAGCACTCAGTTTCAATGGAACATAACAATCAGGCACAGACCATACTTAAAATTGTCGCCCAGGTGTTAAGAAAGCGGTACATTTTATTGTCTCAGGTAGTCCACATCAAAATAATTCCATAATATAATCGCCTTTTTTTTTAAAAGATGGAATTCACTCAGAAATTTATTTTGTGATCATCTTTTTACTCGTATATCAAAACCCCATGTGTACCACAGATGAGTGATGTAAAGCTCCTGCTACCCCATGACCACACTCGTATCAAAAAGTTAATAACTTTATCTTTTGTTACATTTACAACTGAATAAGAAACTTCAAAATCTCATTATTGACAATTTAGTTTCTGTCAAAATTCTCCTTTCATTAATTAATTCCATTCTATGTCATATCTACAAACAACTCAAAAACTAACACACAAGACAAGGACAGTCTCACCCAGACCAAGAACGGAAATTCAAATTCATCATCCAAATTGCCGGCTCGCTGGGAATCGAACCCAGGACCCTCATAACAGTGATCCGGCGTGTTTACCATTGCGCCATCAAATATTGTTTTATGATTCATTAATTGAGCAACGTAATTCAATACTCAAATAACACAGTTACTACTTTATAGATCTGTCATAACTATTTCTGACAAACTTTTAAAACCTTTAATTCAATTAAATTCTTGTCCTAGACACATTATATTGAGATTACTGTTGATTAGGTATTGCATCTTAACCAGACCTCTCGAGTATTCAGATCAATAACCAACCTCAATAAAAGTTCTCAATTACCCAATGAATAAAACAAAACAGAAATCACCTGATATCCAGAAGCGTAGTGTAACAACACTTAAAGCATTGTAATTCCAAGTACATCTCTCTCTGAATAGATTTGTGTTAAGTATTGTTGCAGATTCCTTTTTCCTCACATAGAATGCTCATAAACAAAAATTATTGTATTCCACAATATTCAAAACTTGCTTTAACCAATTTATCTTAAACTCTCACTCCCTTGGTGTCTGAAGTTAGCAGAGATCTTTTATGTGGTACACACATTTTGTACTGTATGACATTTCATGTTTGTGTGACACAGAATTCTTAAGTTGTCATTTGTCATTTCTTTTCTCAAAACACACTTTCAAAATTATGGTTTATTACGTGTAATTTCCTCTTTTAAATTTCTATCGCTTTTTATCAAAATATTTCTCATTGAATGTTTCGTAAACATAAGCCTCATTTCCATGGACCAGTGATGAGAATTGCTGACATGACAGATGGCAATCTTAGCCTTATCCACAAAAAAATTTCAGGATTCTTTATCCACTTCTGAAATCGGGTCCAGTAGTAGAGTGGGCGTTCATTCGTACTATTTACATTCCAGATAGGTATTCTTGACTAAATAAGCAATGTGGGCTTTTTTCATATGTCAGGACGTGAGCTCAGGATATCAAATGAAACACAGGGTTAGTTCTAGCCAAACACACCACCATCTCCGTTTATTGAATCAGACAGTTTGGCTCAGTAAATACGTTATTAGATCATTTAGATTTGGTTTGGTATTTTGACATCTTGGATTTACTTCACGGAATTACGATATTGGTGTTATCGATCGATCCACTCGCACTCGCGACTCACGCGTTATTTATCAACTATTATTAACGATTCACGGCATTTCAACATAGAAGGAGCTTTTACAAGATATTACACCGGTAGACATTCATTTCCTTATTTTATTATTTTCCAATTCTATTGACAGCTATCAGATTCCCTATTAATCATCGCGTACAGATTAATCGCATCAAACCAGTATCATAGGTGTACTACCTCCTCCGTCATGTATATTTAGATATGTAATACCTAGGTTCCTACGTTGCCTATATTTTTTTGTAAAACTTTGTCCTTTATCATATTACCTAAAATAATATTAATATTGAATATGAAATTGACGCATAATATCTATTTATTCATTTCGAAGATTAATCTATAGCATTTTAGATAGATAGGTAGAGGTCGGTATATGTAGTACGGCGCACCTAAATAATATGGAATTCCTATAACAGTAATTGTTTGAACAGGTGTTTTTCAAGTGAAAGTGTTTGACATAGCAGGCAAAGTGTGTTTCTATAGCCAGTATACTGTGGTATAACTATCTAACTATAATACCTATTTAAAACTTTTATAAGACTCGACGACGCTAGACTGTACCTAAGTAACGTTTTACAGCGCAGAGTTAGAGATAAGTAGGTATTCAAAACTTCTAGTAAGTACGTAAGTTATTCACAAAATGTATGTACTTAGATCAAAATTACAGCTGAATTCCGAGCGAGATTATAAAATTAAGGTTTATGTTAATGTTAATGATCTAATGATAATGAATTAACTTTACAACAGTTTCGCCTAGTAAAAAATAATAGGTAACCTACCAAGAGAATAGAATCAAATCAAAATAAACTACCTATGGTTTAAACCAGTTCTTGTAGCTACAACAACAGGAAAGTATATAAAAGTGAAGGCGATTAATTGAACCAATTTACTTTTGCTTTTCATCAGCCTGAGATTATCATGCAATTTTTTGTATCGGTTGAAGTTAAGAAAGAGAAACAATTCAATTTGTCTACAATAGATCAACACTGGTCGCAGCACAGTGGCCTTTGCGGTCACTCAAACCCAACTCCCATAACTCTCAAACAACCCATTTACCGAGACAAAGCTAGCAGCGCAGTAGGCAGCTCCCAGGAGGGCAGGCGCGGTGCCGGTCCAGCGGCGCTCCATGGCGGGGAAGTAAGCCGCCACCAGGCACAAACCCAAAGCCCATAACCCTCAAACAACCCATTTACCGAGACAAAGCTAGCAGCGTAGTAGGCGGCTCTCGAAGTAGGTCTCATGGCGGCGAAGTATGCCGCCGCCACCAGACCTAAACAAAACTCCCATAACTCCCAAACAACTCAGTTACCGAGACAAAGCTAGCAGCGCAATTTTAGCTCCCATGAGAGCAGGCGCGGCGCCGGTCGCAGTAGCCTTAGCGTAAGTCACCCAAACCCAACGCTCATTATACTAAAACAATCTAGTTACCGAGACAAAGCTAGCAGCGCAGTAGGCGGCTCCGAGCAGGGCAGGCGCGGCGCCGGTCCAGCGGCGCTCCATGGCGGCGAAGTAGGCCGCCGCCACCAGCCCGGACAGCAGCAACTCCGCGCCCAGCCGCTCCCACGCCGCGCCGCCGCCGCCCGGCAGCGCCGCCGATAGCCCCCCGGCGTACCCCGGGACGCTCACTCTGGAACAAGGGAATTTATGTTTAAAGACCATGATTACAAAGATATGTACGTACCTAATGTGTTTGTATAATACTATATGTTTAACAAAATATGGAATTTATGCTTAAAGACCATGATTACAAAGATATGTACGTAACTAATGGGTTTGTATAATACTATATGTTTAACTCAATACATATCTATTAATATTATCTCGGGCGATCAATATTAAGAGATATGTATTGAGTCTGCATCTTAACAAAATTGGTTGCGTAATTAGGTACTTGTTATATCCACGCCATCGACAACACATGAACATTCATTTATCTCTACCTATTTATGAAAATCTCACTAATTAAATATCCAATACAATGTATTGAATACATACTCGTAGTAACACAGCAGCTAGCTAATTATACTGATAATCTCAACCAATGCTCAGACTAATTTAAACCCCAGTGCTGTATTTGTATTCGAGGAGATTCGTAATGTAGGAATATAACTAATTAATTCAGTACTACAGCTCTGAAGTCAAAGTTACCTAGTGCAAATTAGTTTACACAGAACGCCAAGCTACCCATTCGCTGCAAGTCCTTATCTTTAACAAACTCGTGAGCAGAATCACCAAAGGTTTCTAAAGCGAAAATTTCTACTTAATACTTGAAAACTTAACCATGGGTGAAAGGAGCTCTCTCCATCGGTTGGTCCAAACACTCCAAACCAACATCCCCAACAATGATGCAGTCATGGTATTGATTGTGTAACTCTGTGGGCATTCACGCAGTAGTAGAGCTTGTCATCTGCCTCCGTAGCTACAGCCTTCGTTTGCGTAAATACACCTCATCGGTTTTTTTTCAAATATCTATATAGCGTAAGATAAAAAATATCGATAAGTTATCTACAATTTATTTGCGTTAAGATCTTAAGATGTAGGTAGATGATATGGCTGCTCTCGGTTAGTATAAATATAAACTAGATATTATATAATTACCTGTTAAAATAATTACACGCTAGTTATGTAAATAATTTAATCAAATTAATTGACAACTGCTAATAACTTATTGATTCATTCACAATTAATTGATAATATTAAATTAAACCTGTGGTAGAGCTGCTCGTATTTGTAAGAGCAATACTATACGAGTAGGTAGGTTATAGGAAGTGATACCTATATAATCTTAGTTATGTTTAAATACCCAAAACGATAGAAAATTTATATACTTACAACATACAGAAGGACGCAATGACGAAATAAAACTTTCATCTGAATTACAAAAATAAAACACTAAAATATTATGTGATAAGTAATTTTTATACTTATTTTTTTATTAAAGTGAGTCAGCAAAGGTCAATGACGCATTCCAGCAGATGCAAAGGATTGTTGGACATTGCGTGTCGAGGTGCAATTGACCTCAATTGATCTTATTACCGGTCGACTCAATACCATCTACATATATCTTAAATTTAAGAATACTTAGTCCTTTTTCAGGCCCTAATTGTTAGTACACCACGAAGTATGAAAAACTAATAAGAAAAAGCTGTAAAAGCAAAAAAACACTGGAGGAGAAATGGAATGTGGACATGTTATTATAATTTAGATACTCACGATATAAATATGTTTTGTGTTGTGTAGGCCCATAATAATAACTCGATATTATGTTATATTTTACTTTTTACCTTTTAGGTACTTATTTTCGCGACTCAATTGTTTTGTGGTCAGTTTGTGAATGTTATCGACAAATCGATGGATTCACAAAATTATATTAATCATACTATGATAGAAGACAGTTCCTATACACATTTCATCACCATTATTGCGGCGGAAAGCTTTTACTGTGCATATTGCTCAGATAAATCGTATACAAATATTGAGTAATGAATAAGACTGAGTTAGGCAGAAGGAGCATCTATTAGTTTTGAGACAGAAGGCTGAAGGCGAGACTATTTATCTAGAATATCTAGGTCCATTCAACCTCAGAGCAGTTGGTAATACTTTAAGTAAATATCACATCATAAGTAATAATACTCACACTTAGTTTCATAAATATCTCACAGCTTATAAGTAACTTGTTTGAGTTTAAATAGTGAGTTTGTAAAATTATTTACCGAGCATGTCGCTAGATATAAACCTGGAAGTAATCTGATAGATTCCGAACTGTATTAGATTTGATAGATTGGGCCTTTATGCTGTTAAGAAGAGAAACTAGGCCTCTAGTTCAATTTTGCATAATAGTATGAAGTTTGAAGTGGTTCATCCGCCGTGCTCCATTTAGCAGAGGCTATTGAGAGAGATATCAGATGAATGGGGCGGTATTGTGCATTGTGACGGACGGACGTCTGCTTGCGAGGCAGCCCGAGTGGCTCGGCCCGCCTTGACAGATGGGAATCTGCCATCAGTCGCTGATTTTATTAAAGTAATCAATCTTACTGCCTTAATGACAAAGTTGTTACGGATGTTGCCTGAAATAAAATTATCTACGTCCTTCAAGCAAATTGAAATTATCTAAAATCTTTCTACGTTCATTTTTTGCAAATATTTTGTTATAATTATAATTTTCAACCAATAAAATAGTCTGGAATGTATAGTTTTGTATTAAATTTATTTACACAAAAAGAATCAAAGTGCCAAAAACTTTTTTTGTTAATTTATTTTGCAAACGCCACATAAGTACCTAACTACCTACCAACTGGACTGCGCAGTAGCAAAATAACCACAAACGCCAGGCTCAAGGTTAAGGCTCAAGCATTAGTAAAATTTGGTACGTTTATGATTTCAACGCACCAAAACATGTTCCCTAAATTCATGATCAGGTCTCCGACTAAAAATCCTGTTGTTGTTTCCAGTTAGTTTTTGTATGTATAGAAGTAGTACTAAACTTATTATAGTATGTTGCAGAAAAAGTCTGTGCATAAGTACTTAATTGTATCAGTGTTAAAACTGATAAATGGTGCCCAGTGAATAAAATGATTAAAATGGTTGCTCTGTACAAGAGGAAACACAAATGCTGTTATTTCAGCGCGGGGAATAGCGCTGTCGCTTGTATAACCATTGTATAAAAGATGTCTCATCTGAGAATACCGAAGGTACTGAGAATCTAACAACGTAATAAACACTAACGAGAACTACACACAATGTGCGGAACGACAATAAGGTCACAACTCGCAATAATATGTATACAGTATACCGATTTGTTTTTATTGTTGTTGATAAAACCATCCGTCGTGCTCTCTAACAGACGAATTGAATTAAATTTTCAAATGGATTAAATGAAGCTCGCGATGTCTCTATTCTGAAGCCGTAAAACCTGCTTTAGAACCTCCGCCCAAAGGAAATGTCTCTTCTTTATACCTACTGGCTGAATATATTCAACACGATTTAAAATAAGCCCTTGTTACAACAAGGAGCGTAATAAACATTTTCCGGCATTATGAGCGTGAAATAAGAATATTTTGTATTTGTACTATGTTCATATCAGGTAATTAGAAACTATGTCAGTTTAGGTCAAATTGGAGTCCGGCATGGTAATAATGACTTAAATTACGATGTTATATTTCACAGTATCCAGCTACCTGTCACGTAATTAGGTTGACTCACATTGTGTATCTACAATTCTACTTATTTCGTAGAATTGTAAATACAAAACTTTCAGATAACACGAAAATAAAGGACCGATGGAAGTGTTCCTCGAACCTTATATATTGTCATCATAATAATATCCGAGCCCTATTCCCGCGATACAATAAAGTCGTGACAGTAATTTGGCAAGGGAGCAGTCACTCAGATTTGCTAAACCTTATGGTACGGGAGCCGACGATGCTAAATGTGGATTTACTCGAGCGTCATAGAGACCTATTGGGTTGCAAAGCTTACATGAAAAGAAGAAAAAAATGTTATATAATGTATACCTTTTCATCGGTGGGGGAAGCGGCTATAGACTTTTAAATATGTAAAAAAATAATGTCCATGTGGACATACTCGAGCGCTTCAGATATTGATAGCATCAATGTTCTACGTATTTTTAATAATGTACTATGTCAATCTGATCGTTTGTTTGATGGGGGTAAGGGTTGAAAATAAGAGAGAAAAAATCTAATCGAGCACGATTTCAGAGCAGATTTTCTAAGGGGGTATTAAGTGAACCTAAAAAAAGCTCTCATTCAATAATCTGACGATTTCGATGTGACGCAAACTTACTACCATTAATATAATGTGCAAAAAAAAATCGAACTCATATATGGGGCTCATATTTGGTGGAGGTACTTAACTGGGTGCCAGGTACCCCCTGTACCTTAATCTGACGCGCTCGAGTAAATCCAAAAATCCCCTCTTGGGCTCCCTAGCTATTAGCGGCGCGAAAAATCACTCGTGCATATTTTATGAGTGAATATATTTTGAAGGAACACTTTTACCGTAACTTAAAAGCCAGAAGGGGAATATTGTTCAAACAAAACAGTAGCTTTTGAATCACCCGATCCGCACCATTATCTCCGCGAAGATGAAAGTCGTGATAGACTTATTAATTCTTACCTTTATTTTCATATTGTTTTCTTTGAATAAAGTATTGATAGATATGTAATTTTTTATCAGGTACCTATATAATTTTTTGTTTAGTATTTTTAAAATCATAATATTTTAAGTAGTTGCAATAGGTAGTACCTAGTTCGCGAAAATTATACCTGCGCATTCGAAAAGTTAAACCATTTTCTTAATTTAGTACTTAGTAGCAAGAAACGCACAGTCGCACGTAGTAGTCACACGTATGAGAGCCCTGACCATGAAGCAAATATACTTAGGCCCTGACTCTACGTCACAACCAAAACTCACATAACCTTAATTAAAAGTGATTGTTATTCGAGCACCTACTTAATTTTGGAGGAAGTATGGGCCAATTAAAGTTTAAGGTTTCGCAAACATATTAATTCTTTAGTAACAGCCCCGGGTGCTATATTTCATAAAACTCATTTTTACCACCCAAACTTTTCCCAAATGACCAGGGGCCAGGACGCGAGGGAAAGTTTTTTCAATTCCCAGATGTTTTAAAGCTTTCACAAGTTCAACAAAAAGGGAAACTTGGTTTATGTTGGGTGGTAGCGCAGCGCTAAGATTTGCTCTTCAATTTACGAAGAAACGTGAGCGATTCACCTTTCCCCAGAGGGATGAGCATGGCTCCTGCTTATATGGTTGAATTAGTTACATCTTTGTCATCATTTCAAATGTTGTAAATAATTTGGCTAACAATGGTAGCTTTCATGATTTTATGTAGGTACTTCATCAAGGTCTGGGTAGCTGCATCCCCTGTCCGTACCTCGTATTTTTGATTAATGAAATAAATTATATCAACACAATAAAATTATATGTTTTTTATCTTTAGAAATAATTAACCACTTCTGGCAATTTTTTATTAAAAATTAAGGGATGACGGATTGTTTGGAAATCAATTAAATCTTCATACCCGTGCGTCACACCCTGGGCAAAAACTAGTAAAATGATTCTATATTTTTATGTATTTATCTACTAGGTAGGTCCTTAGAAACATAAGATACATATCTAATGTTTGCGCTGAGTACGAAACTTTATGCAAAACGTTGCACCTGCACGATAACATCAGCTGACCGCGCTAACGTCTAATATCGGATCTAACCACGGATCTAACGCTATTGTCACAAGATTACAGCCCCCGACACACGAGTTACCTTTTTACCACATCTTTCGATCTGTACAAATTCAGATCGCGTAATTATTCAATAGACTTTTTTAACAGTCTGTTAATTTTGGGGAAAACAGCGATTCTAATCTGAGATACATACACGGTTTATTTAGGGATAGTTTCAATATATTTGCGGTACCTAATCGAATTTTATGCTGTAATAAATTGCTTAATGAAAGATTCATAATCTCAATAGGTAAAAACTTTAAAGGCATACTTATCTATTTTATTTTTCACAAGAGTTCTTCCAGTCTGATCCAAACAAATGGATCATATACCTACACATACAAAAGTTAAAGCCACAAAAAGTATAATACACCACAATACCACAAACCCATAAAATGATTGTTAATACACGACGAAAACCATCCCTCGTCCATATTCAGATGTCGCATTCGATATTGGCAGATGATTTTGCATAATTTATGCGTGAGCCCGGGTCAAGTGGACACAAATGGTTATGGCGGGGGTACATCTTTTATCCGTGTTTTGTCAATGGTCAGTAAATTGGTGAACATTCACACCTTATGTCACCATGACTGTACTGCATTTTTTGAAGCTTTGTGAGGGACATCCGCGCTTTATGTGGTGGCTGCTTAATTGAAACGGGCGTGAGATTTTTTTTATTTGGTACATGATTGCACTTTGTATTAATATATAGCCAAGAATAATTAGGCCAGTTATTCAATGTAGGTTATTACATTTTTATTGATTAACTCTATAATTTTTAAATTTATATTTTTAGGTTTTAGAAAATCGCATAATATTTGACAAAGACAAGGGTTACATACATAGAATTTTCATTGAGGAAAATAGATCCCCTTATAAAAAGATTTTTAAATTTTTTGTCTGTCGGTGCGTCTGTTACCTGTAACGCTAGAAGCGAATTATTTTATCTGAATTTAGGTTTCGTTAATTTTATGTTGTAGTGAACTATGGGTAACATTTGGATTCTGATTAAACCGTCTATTACAAAGAAATATGTAGTATTTTATTTGCCGAAGAGGCGTGAAACGTGTTGATACTTTGTTACGATTTGTTTGGTTGAAGCTCTAATGTTTAGTGGAATCATTAAAAAATATATATTTTCCTAAAGCTTGAGCTATCGCAGACGGAGAGGAACATGGCCCACCTTAAAAAGATAATAAAAGGAGTATTGTTCATCTCACAGCCCGCTGTGTGTGCGTGATATTAAAAATGTACGTATAAAATAAAAATAGCGCTTCCCTTAATATCGCAAAGATTCTCATAACGAACAAAGGATTTTATTTGAACGCGAGACTGGAAATCACTAAAAGAAATAGGTACATACTCGTAATTTACGCGTAGGTTCGTCGTTCGTTGTACGCTTTGTAATTGTAACAACTGTAGGTATTTTTAGAATTTTTCGCTTAGAAGCTAAGGTACTTAGAAGTCCGCTACTAATATGTTACAATTCTATATTATTAAACTATAGTCCTATATTTTAGAAAAATTAAACGGTTTTTATCATACTATATAAATTATTTAGGTACCAATGAATAAGTAGGTATATAGTTACTTAATAGAGAAGAGAGTCTAAACAGTGATGTGAAATGTCTGTGAGTTACATCCGGTAGGTTACTTGAGTTAAAAAATTAATTATTAATTAATAGGTAAATGTCGAGTTGCTTTAACAGCGATTTTATCAGAAGTAATAGCAGGATTAGAACAGCCATGTCAAACTAATCTTACAGGACATAACTTAATTATTCTTATATTTATAATTAAGTAATAGGAATTGATACAAAGACACAAAATCGTAGCTTTGGTTCGCAGGTGTTTGTGGTTGCTACTAAAAAATTTATTGCTAATAGTCAACCACATACCAAATTCAATGAACAATTCCAGCGCACTGGTATAATACCTAATATTTTTCTCCGATATGTGTAAAGTTTTCCATTTAATAAAATTTCTGCGCTCATTTTCAGTCCTACTTCCGCATAGTAGGTATATAGTCGCTGAAGTTATAAATTAATTTGGTATTTCACGAAGATACTAAGTTTTTCCTGAATACAGCAATGCGGCGACATCGTAGAGAATTAATGGAAAAATCCTCTTTCTATCAATTCACATTTATACCTCCGACTATTTAAATTCTCATTGATTTTTTTCGTCTTAATTAGGTACTCAGCCGTTGTAGGTAAAGATATTAAGTATTAAGTCAATGTTCATGACCGTAGAACTCCAGTAGATAGGTATTAGGTACTAGAGTAGAAATAAGGGGATTTTTTGCACTTGATGTTTCTTTTTTATTAATTACTAACTGTTGTCTACAGCTTTGACCGTGTGGAAGTAAAAACTGATTTTCATACAAATTTTCAACCTCTATTTGACCCACGGAGAGAATAAGTATGACAAAATCCATTCACGGAATTGAAGGTTAAGGCCATAATGCACCACGCTGGCCAAATGCGGATCGGCGGACTTAACACACCTTTTGAGTTTTGCGAACTCACCGTCACCGGCATGGTGGTTTCCTTACGATGTTTTCCTTCACCGTTATAGCGAGTGATATTTAAATGCTTGAAATGCACGTAACTTCGAAGAGTCTCAAGTGCGTGCCCTGGGATTCTAACTCGGATCCCCGCGTAGGAGGCTGAATTCTTAAGCTACACCGACCCTTTAAAGGTAATCATCGGAACTAGAAAAGGCACCTAACAGCATGCTCACAGTAGGCAACAATGAATCCTTAAACCAACTGCAGTAACTTAGAAACGGAACAAATGAAAATATTGAAGCCCGTCCCCCATCTCTATTAACGAGGGAACAATTACATTTAATTTAGGAACGTATTTTAAAGTGCCCCAATATGGCACAAACCCTCGCGATATCAACCGCTATCTTTTACACACAGATAAATAATCCGCCGCGACATTTGTTAAAAAATACGAGAGGGTATCAAAAACTGCCTCTAAAAATTCAATTGTACACAAGTGCCACTCGTTTAACTACGATATAATCCGCCAATTATTATGTAAGTAGCCGATTTTATACCAAAATACAACGACGTAAAGTTTATTTTGGTTGTCGCGTGTGCTTTAAAACGGTCGACCATTGAACTTAATGCACTGGGAAACAAGTGCCGCCATAGAATTATCTAATGTGCAGTTGATTTTCTATTATTCTGCATTCGATTTGAATTCATGTTACATTTGTAATTATCCGGGTAATGTGAATTAAATTTCCATAACAAATTTTCGGAATAGAACTAAATGTTATTAAGAATTACTGTTATAGGTAGATATAATAATGATTTTCTAACATAACAAAGTTTATGAAAGAAATAAACAAAAAAATATATTTTCCGCATATTATATCAAGAAACAGAATCGATAGAGACATCTCAATAAAAATATTATTGCCATAAATCCACTTTTTTCCCAAAAAATGCTCTCAGCGGGCGGCGGGCATGAACTTGTTGCCCTTTGACCCTTTGTTTTGAAAACCATAAAGAAAACAAAAGAGTTTTTACCCACAGTTAACCCTTTACGACACATGTCGGCAGGAACGGCGCGAAACTGAGAATTGGGCTCCACAATAAATAAAAAAGTACAATACACGTCGCCCTTCATAATAATTATGGCGGTATTCTGACCCTTGTATCGAACGCAATAAGTCGTTATATTAATATAAAGTGTGCCGAGATGGGTAAAGTAGCGAAATATGGTATTGGAGTGCGGTTTTTGGTTTGCATTGTGATATTATGGAGTTTTTATTGCGTTGTCTGCAGCATTAGCCGGATTGTTAGGCGCGGATGTACACCGCATATGGTGTTATTTGCGAATTATGATTTTGTGGGCTGTCACCTACTCGTGATAAAAATAATCCACGTTCTGTTTTAAGCTTTTTGAAACTTGTTCTTTTTAATTCGATACAATTATTTTCATAAATAAACAGTAAACAATTGTTGTAAAAATAAAGAATGTTAGTCGTATCTAATAGTTATTTTGGCCCACTATTGAGCATTGGTCTCTCCTCATCATTAAGGTGGCGTGTTATACAGTGTGGATTGGTGGATAAAGATTAGCTACCTACTACGTATCATCTGGTCTGAATAAAAGGAGAGAGTAAGTGAGGGTTAAGTTCAGGACACTGCACCCAAAAAGTATGTTGGTCGTTATTTCGTGGTTCCAAATCATATCGGAACCTATAAATTGAAATGAACCAATTAGGTATATCAAAGCGTTTTAGTTTTTAGTCTTTTTTTCAATTAAATTAAATCTAAATTGTATAGGCTTCCTTTTACTCAATTGATAGGTACACCTAATGCAAAACATCTCGGCGTTTTAAAATGTAATTATATTCTTCCCAGTTTACTCGTAAAACAAATTAAGTCAGAACATTTTTTGTGTTCGTGGAAAAAGATTTTCGCAGTGTTTCTTTCCCTTAATTCCAATCTAGTAAATTACTTAACCATTACAAAGAAAGTCTTTACGATAACAATTAATTATAAATTATTTTGTACCAACCAAATAATGCTTGAGTTCCTATTTAATATACCTTTAATAAAAATAGAAATAAGTATATAATTTTAATTCTTATATATATATCAAGAAGTACTCTTCTGAGATTAGAAAGTTTTACGAGCAATTGTTTGTGACGTAACACTAATTTCTCATTTGGTCAGACATGCGACGACTTTACACCTGAATGCGTTTATTGTGGCGGATGCCAGGCAGCCAGTGAGAACGACCAGCCACGGAAAATTAGCCGAAAGTCCACGGTATATCCGCCCCTATTGAGCTTCCTTCCACATGACTAATTTATTTGATACATATTACCTACATACTACCTACATATCTTTAATAATGATCCTATACGGTAAGTACACGCTTTAACAATTAAGCTTGTTTACGAATACATTACATTTTCCTTAACGGTTAATGTTTTAGGAATATGTTTCAACATGTTAGCGTCTTCTAATGATCCAATAGGTAATCTGTTTGATGCTGAGAATTCGTGTATACTTAGGTACGTAAAGTGACTTACAGTTTACACAACGATTTGATATGGTGCAAATTTATTTAAATAATAATTTTGCTCGTTAGTAGCAATACTCGTCCAAACGAAATGGGCAATTACGGAAGCCAAAAATGTCTTGTTGGTGCCAAAAAACGGTCCGCGTGCACCGTGAAAGACACTCGCGTCGACCACTATAAACTG
The DNA here is from genome assembly GCA_905404135.1 of Hesperia comma. Lineage (NCBI taxonomy): Eukaryota > Metazoa > Arthropoda > Insecta > Lepidoptera > Hesperiidae > Hesperia > Hesperia comma. The sequence goes on along the minus strand of FR990014.1, from coordinate 19,481,423 downwards.
CGAACCTCTATAAACTGTAGCCATTGAGTTGGCAGGAACTGATTCAGTATTTAATGGAAAACGTTTCCTTTCAACGATAACGTGAGCCTTTCCTTTAATTTCCTCTTAAACATGACAATAAATCTTTCGATTTGGGCTATCGCTGCGGCGCATTAACTTAGCACGGGACGATGAAACAGTATTTCGTATATTTAGTATATTCACACGAGAAAGGTTTACAAAGTTCTGTAATGGCCGCTGGGTACGACGAGGACGTTAAAGAAGAAGCAGAGCTCCCTGGAGAAGCCAGAATTTATGCACGAGAAAATTCCCCTCAGGAACGCTTATCTTACTCCTTAAAATTATGAGTTTGTAAAGGGTTTTGTTTCCAAATCGGTGTTGTTCGTTATCCAAAATCCAGACTTATCCACTCGGATGAGTCTGGATTGATAAAAAATCGGGATAAATATTGCTTAGACGCTGACTCTACATAATCTGTTTTAGATGTCCCTTGATTACCGGAATTTTTAAATTTAAAGGAGAGAAAATTTGCATTGAAACATGTGAAATATTATTGAATATTCAATAGAATCCCTGGAGTACCGGGCCTTAATAGGTACGGTATAATATACAACCCGTAATCCGATGCCCGAATTAATTTTCATTGCCATACTTAATTTGCATAGTTGCAAAGTAAACTTGATGCCGCTAAAAAGTTTGGAAATGATAGATAGGTAGGTAACGATATTTTAAAAGCAAAAAATAATATTTCTCGCACCAAATTGCAAACAGAAATAGGTACTTAATAACATAGATGTGATTTAGATTGCTACCTTAATTCCACGAACAAAAAAAGATATACGAAAGTTTTTACTTTCTGCTTTGTGGGCAATAGAATATAACAGAAAATAACTAAATCTGCAGAAAGTCTATTTATTATTTACAATTAGGTACTAAGGGAATTTCGGAACGACTGCCTCGGCTACAAAAGTAATAAAATTGTACGGTACTCACGGTCTTTTAGAAACTTTTAGTACAGTTAGGTAAAAACCTCATACAAGGCAAAGACAAGGGTCTTGCTTCAAAGCGGCCGGGTATCCTTTGTAAGACGATCAGTTGCGAAGAAAGGAAAGTTTTCTGCTTTTATACGGTCTACTTATGATGTGTTGTAATAATAACTTGGTATGATAATACACTGGGGCTGCGGCGCGGTTTGAAAATTGCTATTTGAGGATAGTTGAAAAGCGGTCGACCGACGATGTTAGCGGGTATAAGGAATTCAACTCGAACTTATCCCATTTGTAAAGGATTCCGGTGCATTAGAATTTAGAACATTCGCTCTGTGAGTGTGTTTTATACTCATTCTGAAATCGTTTAAAAAAAGTAATTCGGCTTGGCAGTAATGTAAAATTATTGGACGTTGGTGGGCCAACCTTTATATTCAAGCTTAATTTTAGGTGTCACAATGAAAATTTTGGGATGATACGCATTATAAGTATAGCGATGCCAACATCGCTACGCTCACATTGATTTCGGCTAGATATTATCTACTTCCTATTTATGCAATGGAAGCTCGCCGTCTCAATCCCAAGCCACTGAAATATGAAGATTACATTCCTTACCACTAGAACTGTAACGACATGCCAAGAAGACATTCAAACATCTCTACTATATTAGTTCGCATCCATCTCCGCTTGACTTTTCAATATGTCTCCCAGCGAACTTAATTTGAAAGCGATGATAATAAAGTGTGAAAATAAATTTCCCAACTTCAATTCGCTCCTTTTATTTCGAATTCTATGCCCAACTTTTCTTCTGTCTCCGCGTAACAAATTACGGCGTTCCTATCAAATTCAGTTTCACCGGAATAATAAAAGTGGAGGAAGTTTTACGATAAATGAAGGATCTGAAGGACTGATATCTTGATCGGACTATAAACTAGCGATCCGAGATTGACTGGCCTCCAGGCGAGTTTTATTGAACTAATCCGGGTCCTTTGGGGACCGTGTAAATGGTCGTTAGCCGAGTTTGATATATCATTAATTATTTATACTTATTTTACTTTAAATGCCCTGAAGGTAAACTGCTCTTTGTTCCAATTTACGACCGTGCAGTCTTGTTGGTAGTGACCCTGTATGTGTATATTTTGGGCAGTCCAAAGAAGAATAACATTGGGCAAATTACTAAAGATAAAATAGTTATCTGTAATCATAATTACACATTGACCATCTGTTGGGGAGACATTTATGAGAGAGAGAGAAATGTTTATCGAGCTCCAGATGTGGGTGTTTGTAATGTTTCGTGTGTTTTCATGCTACCCGCGGAACAGAAAGCTCTAGTAGGTACCTACGTGTTTTAAGCGTGTAAGCGTCTATTATTCAACCACACTATTACCTTTCCTTAAATACGGTATTGAGAATGGAAATACTCAGGGACGACATCAATAACAGTGGTACTAGATAAAACAGCTTACCTGTCACGTAAATATCAGCCCCGGCCGGAATACAAACCCATTTTTCAGAGGAGACAGTCGTCTATTTATTTAACTTAACTTTGTGTACTAAATAAAATGTTTTCAGTGCGTCTAATTTGTTGTTACTTTTACAGAACTGAATACATTAAACTAGGTCGGGTGTAATTCGATATGTACAGTTGTGCAGCCATAAAGACTATGAAGTTGTTTTGTCTGACAATAATTGGCCATTACTCGGAGCTTTATGAAAGGGACAAAGAACTTTGCTCGTGCGCGTCTTAACAATCCACTCGGCGTGGAATTTGGAAGACAATTGAAAGTTTATAATAATTTTACGTAGCTTTGTTCATTTGCATTGAGCGTAACGCTGAAGTTAACTTTTTATAGTTTGTTAGCTATGACGGAATCAATGTAGGTACTAAAGAAAATTTTATTTGGTTGAAAATGTCATTAGTGTTGCCAAAAATGTATGTGTACACCAAACAAGACATAATGATCGTAATTGAATGCTTTGGTTTTAGTTGGCATCGTTGTAATGTGCGCCGTGCTATCCCGCTGTTTATCGACTGATGCTGATGTAGACACATGGTCGACGATGGTCATTTATCGCCACATGGCTCGAATAGCAGATATTTACATTATTTTTTATTTTATTAAATTAATAATGTACATAAAAATAAATATGATTACTGGAATCTTAAACCCTCAATCTATTTACATAGATAAATAAACTGGCATTTTTATAGAAATGTAATCAGAGATATTTTATACACAGCAATCACATTAACAAAGGGCTGTAAAGTTGTTCGGAGCTGAAATAATTGTGAAACAACAGGTAGAAACATTGTTACTTTAAATAAATAATTCCCGCAGCCAATAACACTCGAAATTGCTTTTGTAATTACAACTAGGTAGTTACGGGCATAAATTTGTTTGGGAAAGTCATTTGGCTGTTCGTTTGTATTTACATAGTAAGTACATTAGATAGATAAACCTTAGATGCTATCTAGACCTTCTATTTTAATTCAAAGCTAAGCAGAGCATTCTTATTTCGTTTTATCCTAGAAAAGTGGACGTAGTAATACTTTCTAGTAGAACAGCAATTAGTACCTAATATTCCCTTTATCTTTTAATCTCAGCATTGAAAGATTAATTAACCAGTAGCCAGTAGGTACCTAGAATAACGAAAGGAAGACCAGTTACCTGATTTACAGTCAATCTAGACGGGTTTTTGATTCTAGCGTAACTCTGAAAACGATATTATAATATTTGGCTTGGCTTGAGGAAAATAATGTGTGCATAATTAAATGGGATACGTTTATTAGTTGTGATCAAATTAAAATAGAATTTTTTGAAGCGATGGCAAGGTTTGAATTTCGAATTCTAGTGAATATCACTGGAAAATCGTAGTCAATTACGCGTTCACAACATTTAAACGTCAGTTAACGAACAAATCCTCGACAGGATAATCTTTTAGCCTTCGAAGGGACAAAGCCTTTCTTTTCTTGTTCTATCGATTTTATAATTAAATGGGCCTTTAAAGAGTTCTTCCATCATCTCATTCCCTCTCATTTCATCGTATTTTATACCTATCTTATAGGTTTAACACATTTAACATGGTGTTTTCTGAACTATGTGATGTCAAATTTCGATAGCTACAAAATATTCAAAATTGGTGACTCCGAGCTGTTCAGCCTAAGGTATTCAAACCGCAATATACTACACGTGTAATTATTCGAATAGACAAAAGGAAAGCAAAAAACGCCATCCATATCCTTTGTCTTAACAGGTCCCGTTGCCAAGTCCACATCGAATAAAATCTCGTTGAGATTTAATCTCCTCCTCGTTTCCTGTAATTAGGATCGCATCCAAAATTACTTTTTTTGCTTTAAACGGTAGGATCAGTTTATTTCTAAGGCGTATTCCAAATGCAACTACTATTTTATATATATATCTAGGCGTGTGTGTGCTTTACACGGAACAACTTCCACCATACTGACCACGCTGTTCCAATGCGGATTGCCTTATACCTAGCTATCAGTTCAAGAGTCGGAGGTCTTTCATCGGACAACTTCTTTTTTCAAAGTTAGCACTTGACTACGATTATTCCAATTATCTGAAGATTATTCCGACCATGCTACGATCCTGCCTGATGGTAAAACATGCTAGCTTAGAAAAAACCCATTCACTCTTGACTGGGATGATCTGGAGAGCCAGTAGATATTATCTTTCTTTGATATCGTTGACAATCGTCTCACTGAATGTAGCTGACTCTCCTATTATGCTTCAGAGTCATGCCGGAGTTGGTAACTTACCCCCTTATTAAGGACCATTTGGGGCAGCGTGATGCTTTAGGCATCCTTAGTTGTTTAAAAAATCTCTTAAGAAAATATCGCCTCATGTACGATATAGGTACTATGTACGATTTGATATAGGTACTATGTACTGAACTCTGTACTAAACCTCTTGCTTATGTAACAGGATCAAATCAAAATGTCATCAATAAAGTAAAGTACAGTTGCTTTGTTATCCTGACAAGATGAAAGCGAAAAATTCTTGTGACGGTAATGAAAAGTGACAGTTCAATAGAGGTGGAGCAAAGGTTGTGGAGCAAACATTGTTTGTTTCGTAATACGTGTTTATTTTGGATTTATGGGAAGAGTGACTTAGATTGGTGAAAAGGTGTCACCAGTTTCCTGTTTGTTTTGCTTAAAACATTTTCAGCAGTAGGTGTGTACCTAAGAGAAAATTTGAAAAGTTTGCACTGTGTGGATGACTAATGTGTGTACCTGGAAAGTATCTGGGAAAGACTTGAAGATATTCATTAACAAAACCTATGTCAAATTGTCAATGTTTTTATAATGCATGATTTTTATCATTAGCCGGTTTGTCTAGCAGTCTAGCGGTTTTCCCTGCAATTAGCTTGACGGAACATTTTGTTTATTTTTTATTATTCGGTTTCCGGCTTCGTTCGTGCATAATAGTCTTTCCTGCGTGAATTCCGATCACGCGGAAACTCTGGGAATAAAGTAGCCTATATTTTGCTCTACAACCTCCTCTATCTCCAATAAAAATCCGATCAGCCTTTCTAAGATTAGCGTACCCAAACATACAGACAGAGACAAAAAAAACATTGTTTTAGGTTCTCGAAGCCAATGCTGTTTACCAGTATACCTATGATAGAGTATATTAGTAGTAATTATATACCTACCTATTATTGTTTTTTCTTTGTAACATGAGTGGTCAAAATGAAATGGCCGGTTAGAAAAGTCCGGTTAATGTTATAATTACTTCTGCCTACTATAGCGGGATAAAATGATATCTCTCGTATTGTTGCCATTCTCATTAACAAGTTAATTATAGCGGCTTGCGGATGTCTGAACTCGTAACGCGCCCTATTTCAATCCCTAGTCACACTCGCAAACATCTCGTATGAGTTAATTTTCTTACGTACATCATTTTGCAGAAATATTACCTACTCCTATTTGCTACGCTAATCAGATATTTTACTGTTGTTATTCTTAATGATAACAATATTCTATAGCTATATTATTTATATTATTTAATTGTTTATTACTTTACAAGCCATAATTGTTCCACAGCTGGACTAGTTTCTTCTCACAATAAAGCCCTAATAAACTCGCAAACCAAATACAGGGTTCCTCAAGATATATTTGTTTACTAGAGCATGTAATGCAATGCAATAACAGGTGAGTCATCTAATCATTTTCTGGTTATTGACATAAAAAATATACTTTTACCATATTTATCAATTAAAAATGCATGTGCCTACTAGATTTCTTTTCAAATATCTTACTTTTAATGAAATAGACGATTAACAAGTAGAGTAGCCACGTTATCAGTCCAAACAGCCTTACACGCAAGGCATCACCGATGTGTTGCCGGTCAAGAAGGACCACTGCAGAAATAAAAACTAGATAAGCAAATTCAAACACTAGCTCCTGATATCGCCAATGAAATTAGACTAAGCTGCCGAAGCACAGAATAGAAAGGTTACCGCATAAAAAAACAAGTAAATTTTTTCTCTATGATCTTGTTTTCCGAATATTGGTTCGGCTCCTTTTCAGAAACCTAAATTCCATTAGCGAAGGTATTCTGGTAGGATACGCTTCATTACGTCTCGAATTCTGTGCGTCCTAGAACGTGGTATGAAAATGAAAATTATATGGGTCGAAGGATTCTCGCGTCGAATTGTTTTCCTTTTTGATTCTTGAATATCAATAAATTTGACATCAGCTGAAGTTGTAAACTTATAATAAGTATAAGAGGGTTTAAAGAAAAAAGTGTAATGTATGCTGAGTGCTCAGGCTGAGTGTTACTGTGTTATTCATTTGAATATAATATATTACACTAAGTATCAGCTATTCACAGCCCCCTTTTTACTCAGATTGTAATTTCATCTAAACCCCAGAAAAAATTGAAAGTAGGTATCACTTATATCTCAGCATTTATTACCTATATGAAAGTAGCCGTCTAATGAGCACACGAGCCACCAGACGGCTAATAGTCACCGATGCCCACAGATTTTTTATAGCGCGTAATGTGATCCCAAAAAGGAAGAAAGAAAAAACAATTATTTCTTCCTTTTTGCCGACAACAAGCAAAGAAGAAAAAACAATGCTTCTGAAATTACCTAACGTTTTAAATATTCACGTCCAACGTCATGATAATTTCTTTATCTTGTAATAAATTTCCGAGAATCTGTCTCGCGTCTACTTTTTAATTTTTTCCCCCTGTAAAGCGCTTACACTCAAGATGATATACAAAAAAGTTGTTCAGCTATTAATTAATTTCCGTCCAGCCACACGCAGATTCTGGGCACGTACGTTGCGTATTAATTTTTATCAAGAGGCCGGGAGCATGCCCGCATGGGAACTCAATGACTTTCTATATTATAAACTCGAGTTCAAACGACCGCCCGGTTCTTAGACTCTAAAGCAAAAGCATAAAGATGAAAATGGAATGACGAAATAACCGCACTTAAATCCTACAGAAACAGGGATAGGTAAATTGCTACATCCTTTCAATCCGAGGATCCTAAGAACGGATTTTAATTTAACCACTAATTGTCCAATACAATCACGGTTCATCATGGAGGAATTGCATTCATTGTATAGTTTTTCATTGTATCGTAATCTAATGCAATTATGTTGATATACTATAGATATAGGAATAAAACTATTAGGTACATGTTAAAAAATATACCTAGTGTAGAAAGAGTTTTATCGCTACGCATGTCTACAAAGGACTCAAAGCAGTACTTTGAATTGCATTTCTTAGTATTTTTGTACTTTCTGCTACTAAGAAATTAAAATACTTATTCGTATTAACTGAAGTTATTTTATTCTAGATGCAACGAAAACTCAGTATCGCAATAAAATACTGCATCCTTTGAGATTACACGACGTTTATGACGATAAATCTTGTCAAACTTACTTCTACGTTATCCAACCAAATCCCTTTATCCCGTGCTTTATCCTAACATTCTATATTAATGACATGTATGTTTCTAAAACATAATATATTATATCTTATTCTTTAGTTCGTATAACTTTTATTTTAATATTCTGAATTTTACTTTAGAGTTAGTTTATCGTAATCCTACTTCCTACTTCCTACTAATATTATAAATGCGAAAGTTTGTAAGGATGTATGTGAGTGAGTGTGTGTGTGTGTTTGTTGCTCTTTCACGCAAAAACTACTGAATGGATTTTCATGAAACTTTGCAGTAATATAGCTTAGACATCGAAATAACATAATTTGTTAAAATTTATAGAGATTTTTGAAGGGACTGGTTACCCGAAGCAAAGCGAGGGCGGATTTACTATACCTTATACCTGTGATTACTTAGTACCTATAAAATTTATTTCTTTGATAAGTCTGAACTAATTTCAATAAATATTTCAAGTTTATCTACACATAGGACACCGTTTCAAAAGTTTTCGTGAATTCAATCACTTTCAGGTAACATTTTGTGAAAAACCCAGGCACTTCTTTTGAAAGCGTCACGAGGAATTTGATTATTCGAACGCTAGTATCCGAGTCTCATACCTTTGACGACGGAATCAAAAACTACGTGAAATGTTGGAGCTTACTCTGCCAAACACAATTTTTCAAGCGCAACGTGTGCCCCAACTCAGAGTTAATGGTAGCCTCTAAACTTTTGCAATCTCTTCCGCTACGGTCGTCGTGTCGTGATGTCGTAAACCTCTCGAAGCAAAACACGTAAAACAACACATTTTCTACATCGTCACGCGTGGCCGTTTGAAAACCGCATATTACGTAACTTCGAAATCTTCTTATCGTATGTTGTATCAAATCTCTTTTAATATTAAACTCTGTAAAAAGAGATTCGATAAAAGGGAAGATCTGCAAAAGTTTTTTCATTAATAGATATTTTTACCATTTTTGTTAAATTTGTCGGAGCTTCACGTTAAAAGTATCTAGTTTAATGCGCTGTCATTGGCAAGGTTCTGTTAACATGATCATACCGCCAATTCGATTCATAATTTCTAATCCATTAGTGCCTGTAAACGGCTAAACGGCTCTCAATTTGCCTCAAGTTAAAAGAACTGCTTGTGTTTGTGCCGAGTTTTAGATATTTCAATAAGAGCAACATACATATTATATTAGATGCATTAAAAATCACAGAGGCAACGAACAACAATTGCACAAGTTTCTGTACAATCGCGCATTGCGGACGCTGGGCTCCCGCGGGACGCGGCCGAAAGAATACAAACTCTTTGCACAAATACAATTGACGTACACCAGCTCCATCGATTACGACCGCTAGCGAAACTTTACTACTTTCAGTCGACTATCAACAAACAAAAAAGTTCAAAAAACACAATACCGCACTAGGATTCCCTGTTGTTCAGAATCGCCTTTTTTTAGAAAACGGTTGACGGAAAATAGACACGACGGATTTTTGAAATATTTAACCAGTGGACCTTTGATTAAATGAGATACAAATTATCGAGCTTTGTAGCAGTGGTGCGTTTTGTACATAATTGGATAAATCACCACATATAAGAAATAAAATAAAACGGTGTTGCAGCAAATCAACGAAATATTTATCAATCAGGTGGACGATGCGTTGTGAGAAAATGAACTCAGGCAGGATTCCTCGATTAGTAGGTAAGATAGCTATCACGCTATTGGGCCTCACGGTCATAAGTCAACAATGCTAAGAATAAAAAAGGTTGTACCGTAACCTCTGTGATCAAACTAAAAGCGAGCGCTTTCAAGAAAAAATCGGAAATTGCATCTGATTATCACATCTGTCCGAAATACCTGATGATTACGAGACATCAGGGGATCGGGGAATCATTTTCTGCATAACTACGTGGGTGGCCACATGTTGGGTTGAAATTATTTTGTCGAATTCAGGTTGTCCTTAATTTTGTAAAAAGATCGGTTTCTCATTTCATTATTCTATATCTACGTTCTTGCGAAAGATAACAACAATACTTACGATGCGCATATAGAAAGTACACCCCTCCGGTATAGACACGAGGGATAATAATAATATATTGGATATTTATCCCACGCGTGTGTATAAAAATAAACGAGTTACGATATCCATGCTAGTCTTAACTTAATGTTATCGACCTTGCTTAAGTATTTTATACATTCACGAAGGTAACAAAAATGTAGAGGTACGAAAATTACTAACAAATATGTATGTATAGTTGATCAAGAACTTGAGTTCACGGACTTGTACACTGAGGATCCCGTACCAACAAGTGATATTAACTCTAATTATTTGGTCACTGACAACCAACATACAATGTCGAAAGACACCGTTTAGGATATGGTTACTTTTATGGGACTGATTTTGTATGATTTTTAATATTGGTGTAGGTCACATATTCTGTGATTTCAGGTACCCGCACGTTTCCGTTTAAAAGATATACCCTGTAACAAAGATAGGCAGTCAGTGAAAGCTATTAATAAGGTTTCGGTTGTAGCCCTTTAGGTTTGGAACTCTATAAAACACTTCTTGTATTCGAATTAAACGATACTATAGAATATCTAAAACATTTTACTTGTAAGGAAACTTTGCTAATATATTTTATAAAATAATGTAAGTTAATGGCGGTTTGCTATAAATTAAAAAGTTTTGACCGGAGCGTCGAGAACCCCATTACTGTGACCTGTACATTAATAATGCCATGTATAATATTGTATAACTTTTCGTCGTAATAATTCTTCATGATTTGTATTCAATACAAAGTTTCAAATATTTCATCATTTGAAGTCATAGTTATAACGACTGCTTGTCGAGCCAAGGGTCCCAAATTCGACATGTACCTAATTTGGGCATAAGTACGTTTATTGTTACAGTTACACGTTTATTCTGGGAATGGTTTGTTTTGTATAGTTTAGTATATCCAAGCTGCTGATGTACCAGATATCTAGCGGATTGCAAATGATGCAAACAATTGAACAACTGATGATGGAGCCGAAAGACAGTCGAGGGAACTCCTCAAGTATTTCAGCTGTTACCTTGTGTTTGGGCTTTTATCCATCAGATAGTATGTGATCACCATTAATTATGGATGGTCATGAACGTCAGACATCGACCATTACAGCTACTGTGCCCTTACACCGTTTGAATATTTTTTTCTACTTTTAATAGTAAAATTAATACGTAATAAATATTATTATAAAAGAGACAAAATTTTATGAGATTTTAAAGAGTTGTGAAGGAATAGCGAATAAGATTCAATTTTTACCTTAAAGTGTTTCAGAAAGTAAAATCTTTCTCATTCGTAATTCAGAACCATAAATCTTTGAGAATTCGCGCTAGCTACAAAAATTTTTTCTAGTTTGAAACTCGTTGAAGTAAGTTTCAAAGGCACATTACGCTTATTCATTTGCAATCAATGATTCTCATGACTTCACCTTCATCTTATCGCCTTCGTTTCTAAATCAATATCTATAGAATAAAAATGTGACTGATTCATTAACTTATTGTATGCGATGGACAATACACAAGTCAAGAACCTATACACCCAAACCGAGAACAGAATTTTAAACTCACTGTTCAACTTTTCACCTCGCTGCGAATCGAACTCAGGACCCTTCGAACGGTGCAACATGAAAACCGCTGTGCCATACATACGACATCGAATTTGACTCATATATCATCACGTTGACTTTAAATCAAATTAGTTTATAGTCCTACAACGATCTTTTGGCACGTGGATGACGTGTGGGTGACAGAAACAGCAAAAAAGGGAAGGAAAACTGTAAGGCGCTGTCTCTGTCACCCTAACGTCAGCCACGCACCAAAAGATCCTTGTACGACTTTAGCTTTTATCGCACCCACTCGTAAACATGCTAAACGTCTTCACTCGGATTTCGTCAGGAATTAATCTCGACAACAGCGCGTTCGTCTACCGAAATTCGACTAAGCTCACACTAAACAACACGGAATTAAGGTCCGGGAACATTACACCAAATCAACTCCGAATCGGCAGTGACACAAAAGGAAAGCCCTCAATTATGAGTTTTAAACCTTATTTCTAATCATTGAATTCTGAACCTACAAAACGTATGTTGGATAGACATGTATGTACATACTACGCATGGTCCGATCGACGCACCGCACACCAAATTCGAACATTCAACGATTGTCAATAAGGTGCAAAGATCTTAAGCTTTTCTTAGAGTTCATCGATGTCGGATGAGAGTCAAGTTGGTGTAATGTGCGCAAACCTTCAGCCGGAGCCGAGTGCGTAATCGGATTTAGCCAAGCAATGTGCACCGGCTGACGACGCGACCTCCGCCTAGGGTTGCCAAATCAACAAATCGAATAGGCGGACAGACCAGTTTGTTTATCCGGACATTTGGGTAAGAAGACGGACACTCTACGTTATTTTGTGTATTAGAAGCAAATACAACATTTACCATGACTGAGTTTTTTTGTTCTAATGAAAATATATGTAATAAAAAGTGTAAAAAGCCTAACAAAAGCCGAACACCATTTATTTTAGCCGGACAAGCAATAAAAATATGTCCGGCGTTAACTGGACGCCTGGCAACGCTACCGCCGCTGGAGCTAACTGGATTACTGCGAGCTACATCTGAAGATTGCTGCTCAGTGCTCACAAATAGGTTTTCATTTCACTGCCGGAAACAGAAGTGTGTTGATGAGATTTTACATATTCTAAATCACATGCGTAGTGATGGAAGGATCTACACATACGTCAGGTGGCATTGCATCAACTATGACATAAAATAATAATAAAAATTACGTTAATCCACTCGTATATCCCACTAGGATTCTCTGAACAACTATTCACACATGACTGATACTTATGACCCGAGAACAAAACATTTTGTATTACATAAATAAATATCACTCAGTGCTTAATAAGGTGGGTTCTTAATTTATGTGCGAATAAATAATTATCAGAAAAACATAATTATGCAAGGATATTAAAAACAACTAGAAACGAGAAATGGATATCGAAGTCCCGCGGGTCCGTAGATAAGATAAATAAACTTTGTTTATTGTAGTATTGGTCCTACTGACCATAACAAAAACAAAATAAGCGAGGATCCGTGAATATGATGCAATAAAAAGACCACAAAATGTTTTCAGAGCTCCATAACTTGAGCTCTGGATGTGGGATCTGCGAACGAATACGGCGCATTTCATTTGCCCTACTTTACCTCGGGGAGATAAACCGAGGTGCTCATTTGTACTGTCGGAAACTAAATTAAAAACCTTATCAACTTCTCATATTAAAACCAGCGTGTAACTTGATTTGTTATTAGTATGGAGTCATAACTAAGTCTTTGTTGTGACTGTCCTAGTTTTAACCGAATGCATTACGCGAAGGAGTCTGTGTTTACAAGAGACCGAAAGCGTGAGCCGATTTTAGCAGTTCTTACGTCAATCGAATAATATTACGATAATCGATCGCTGTATTTCCAAAAATGAAGTCTACGAACTATGTGAACGAGATGTCGTTGAAATGATTTTTCAAATCATCATCATCAATCATTTTGCATTCATAATATTTTTTGTGTTGAATAGCACATTTATTGAGGAAGGCCTATAATATATATAAGTATAGGCCTATAATATCACGCTACGACCAAAAGGAGCGGAGCAACAAGTTTCCGGAAGCGAAGCGAAGCCGCCTACTTAATAATATGTATGTACTTATATGTTTCAGGATGACTTCTGATGGATCAGCTAGTCAAAGATATATGACATGATATGACATGTAACATTTACTCTTCACGTTTATAGCTACATCTGTGCCTCTATTATGAGTTGTTGTAGTAAACGTCAAACTGTTACTATTGCAGTTAACGTTTAGAATTTGTATGAGAATCCGTACAGCGCCTCTAGCGGTTACAATCGAATAGTCTAATACTGTAGTTACATTATGAGTTTTGGAAATGAAACTACAGCGGGTATCGTAAAGACGTGAGACGGTACAGTTTCCGTTACGTTATGTTGGCATCCATGAGTAATACCTCTCTCATTCTTTTATTATGATGTCAACAAGGATAGAACGAGACCCTGGCCAGTGAGCCAACATTTGTGAAATTAAAAAAACAAGTCTATGGATGCTCTATAACCCGACTAAATTAGGAAATGTGAAAGAAGAGTGAAATTAATGGCGGTTTGGTACCTTTTCAATTTAATTACATTAGCGTTCTGCGTCAGTCGCATTCAGTGTCAAACTGTGGTGTCAAAGTGTTGCTAACTTTGATGTTTTAAATATCTAGATGGGACATCGAATCCGCGCAAACGTGTCAAAAAATTGTGGCTAACTGTTAGCCACAATTTTTATATTTTTAGCAACTAGAAGTGAACGCAAAATAAAAATCACATTTAACAATTAATTACACGCAAATTTAAATGACAGGATATTTAGTTTGACCATTCAAACGAGCAGTGGTTCCCCTTGCCAAGTGAACTCGACGTGAATTGCCCGCAGACTGAGCTCGCCAACGCTTATATATGTAGATAGCTTCATACTGACAGGAAATTCGTCACTCTTCTCCTAACAATATCATTACGCACACATTACGCACACATAGACAATAGACGAACGGGTAAAACATCGTCTGCACGCACACATGCTTGATAATGTTGCCTTGTTTTTTTTTGTTTTCATTGTAGGGCGACGCTCAATCTAGACATTTAAAACATCAAAGGTTGCTAAATATTTTGTTGATCTCGCAAGTTCAAAATTTCATTATTTTCATCTCTGCGTTCGGTCGCGTGAATCATTTGCCAAGCAAAATAGTGCCTAGCCATGATTTTGTTTAAATATACAGCAATATTTAATGACATTTAATTTCGATAGTGACTTTTCACCTTAGAAAATAGCGTGAGTGCCGTAACTACTACGGGTAACGTAATTTACTATAGCATCTGTCAAATTTGTGACTCGTAATACCAAATTGTAAGTAAAACATGACCGCAAGTACTGTATTTAATAGAGTTATGCGCATTTACTTTTCAAGCAGCGTTTTCACGATAGCATCAATAGTAACGTCCTTTGCGTTTACTACAACAACTCATAATAGAGGTACTGTATGACTGTAACAAAACATAATTTTGCTAATAGCTTCCGTGAACACACTAAGTTTCGTGCAATGTGTTCTCGAGCAAAAAGTATTATCTTAACGTCGGTACCTAACCAAATTCAGCTGATTTTTCGGTCTCATTAGGAAGGCACTCACAGTAGAACATAAAGATTAATGAATTTTGTGCCCCACGGTTTAGCTGGCTGAGGGTAATCAAGTTCAATGAACAAGGTTCAAATCACCATAATCCCAACAATCATGAATAATGGGATCATTATTCGTAACGGTGGTCCAATGAAATTAAAGTTATACAACTTTTTTGTATAAAAATTATCCTCTATTCAATGAGAGAGCTCGTTAAAACTTTATTTGAAGAAATCTAATAACCCGGTTTCTGAAATACTGAGGCATACATAAAGTACCTTTATAATATGTACAAGCAGAATATGCAGATATCATCGGGATTAATAAATAAGTAGGTACCTCCATGTATAATATAGAAGATTGTATCAGCACAAACAGTTTCGTAAAACGTTCCTCGAGGGGCTCGCGATAAACTGAGCACAAAGATAAAACGTTCGTCTGGTTAAGAGAATATTAAGCTAAAAGCTTTGAGTATCGTTTAAGTCTGCAGCAGTTATGAATGCAGCGTCTAATAGGCAAACTTCGCAGTTTTAATAGATCTACTCAAAGTTGTTACGGGCTATTCAGACACCGCGCAAGACTTTCGGTCGCTGATGTATTTGGAGTTTCGACCATATTAATGGCTAAGCTTATGCAGTTGAGTTAGGAGAATAGGAGTTGCACTCCAAACTTTGGTATGCAATGTTCCTATTCAACTGGGCCGAATACCACGGACTACGAAACAGTTTCTATTTGTTTAGCTTCGCATACCGAGTGAAACAACTGTACCAGTACAGCCGTGCAGCACCGAGTTACCAGTTAGAGGTTGTTTTATGGCTGCGTCATGATTATAGGCACGTCGGGAGCTCCATGAGTTTGTTATTCATTTTCGCCTGTTGTAAAACAATTTCAAGACAGTTATAAGTTGTTTGAAATTAATGTACGTTAGTAACACTTCTCGCTTTGCATGTTTAAAGCTTATTTCAGATTATTGTAGCCTTCCTCATAAATGCGGCTGTCTTGCAAAATATTTAAAATGTCAGTCGTTGCAGATTTTAGGACGCAGATTTAAACTTCAGTTTTATTATATTAGTTAGTACCTATAAATGGACATTAAAAGAGAAGAAATTATTACGGTTCGTGCGGAGTGCGAAATACCTTCAGGGATTTCGTCAAGTATTCCTCTCGGAGCGCTTCATACGACCGTAAACTACTGAGTCACCATTAATAAATTTAGAGACGAGCACATACAGACGTCGATAATATCGTGGTGTCATCGTCTATTATTTAAAGTATGCATTAAATATTATCATTATATGAATTTATTAGTTTTTTTTTTTTTTTTTTTTTTTTAATTTTTTTTTATGGAATTAAGATAGCAAACGAGCATGCAGTACCACCCTTCCCCTGCCGCCCATAACAACTGTGACCGACCTAGAACTAGACTTAAAGGGACTAGGATGGTTAGTCCAGTTAGTAGATGGTGTTAGAATATTAGTTGGTTAGTTTGTTAATAAGTGCGAGGACAGGGTATGTTAGTGATAATAGTCCTGTTAGTTAATGTTAGTAATAGTCCAATTAGTTATTGTTAGTATGAGTCTTGTTCCAATTCGGTCACAGATGCGTTGCTACCCCTGAGGTCTGAGATGGTCGCCTCTAAAAAAGTGAAACCGGCTCCACAAACCTTCCTATCCGGAACACAATTGCTCTTAAAAACAATTATTATGACGGTAGGAATGGTACTGAGTACCTTGGCGGGCGGTGGTCCTACCCCGGGCGAACTCTAGTACGAAAGTACGGTATGCGTATCTAGAGCGAAAGCAAACCGGCGAATAATCCTATTCTGCGGTTGCGGTTTATACAGGGCTTATTTCAACATATCGTGTGGATATGGATTATGTGTTATGCTATCATAAGGACCTAATTTTATTTAAAACGATATTGAAATAGACGTATTCCAAATTTCCAAACTACAGGCAAATTACAAAAAAAAAATGGAATTAAAATGGAATCTCGAATACTTTTCACATTTTTAACATTTAGGTTATTGAGCGAGGCATTAAATTCCACGGCGGGAGAAAAGATGCTATCTGCAAATAAAGACGTGATATACGGTCACTGCAGTAGGAAAGAAAACTGAGTCCTAGGATCTTTGCAAGAAAACTGAGACCCGAAAATGCTCTAACATCCCAGCGACCCCTTACCTACGTGCCTACGTCTTACATCATAAAAAGCTCAGCGCCGGCTGTCATGGACAACAGTAAATCAAGACGAACTTATATTGCTAAATCTTTGAGTTATGTGGGTATATTAACTGACATTTGCTGCAAAATTGAGCTCATATAGCCATCAAATATAGAACAACTCGTATTCAAACGGCTTCTGTCGATCGTAACTTACCAAAAAGCAAATGCGAGCACATAGCTACATTTATTGAACACTTTCTTGCTTCGGAGGGCACGTTGAGCAATGATTCCAGATTATAACTTTAGCTAACAACCGTGACGCCGTGTTGATATAAGAATAACAATTAATAAAAAAAAATGTATTCATCGCTTGTGTCAGCAGGTATGAGTTGTGATAACAATAGGGAAGGAACATACCTATATACTTACCACAAAGGTTCAAACATTAAGTCAAAACGTTAAGTTTATCACTCTCATCGCAGACATGTGTGAATTAAGACGCATTGGTACGAGAATTGCTCTATTCGAGAGCCAACTGTGCCAAAGTGCCACTCGGGCGAACTTGTTTATCAATCGGGAAAGTTTGTGCCATACGTATGTTCTCTTTTGACGGTGACATCTCGTTGTCGCTTCGGATCCAAGTGGAGTAAACACAAACTGCTTTCAAAAGAGAATGCTGTACAAACTCTAACTTGTGAATTTCTTGTACCGTTTGTACGTGATAAAGTAGGCGGCAATCTCCAAGTTGTATAAAGAGCGAAGCTTATATCGCGAACTGAGCGTAAATAAGTCGTTTTTAGTTGCATAACAATATACTTTCCGTTGCTTGGTTTGAAACAAACCTGCGAGTTTGAACTGGCGCACATATTACATAATGTTTAATCTTGAGTTTAAGAATTTGCTATCCAAATCGCCGTTTGTTTGGGTAAACATAGTTGTACATTTTTATTTTTCAGTTGTTTTTGTGGTATAAATCAAATCACGATAAGGAATTTGGATGAGCTGAATAAAAAGAATGGCACTTCCGTTCCGTAATAACTACACGACCCTAAGTTCTAACGCCTGATGTCGGTCGCCAAACCTCTCATTTCCCCAACGTCCCTAATGAATGTATTCGGCGGTATATTATAGGAACACCTGCGCATTTTCAGTCAACAGGGTATCTTCAACTTTCAGCGTAACTTTGTAACCCGCTATGCGGGGTTCTTATTGATTTCTGTTCAATTTAACCTAGTCTAACTTTAACCCCACTTATCTTATTTAAGGATGAACACTGTATTGTGTTGGTATGGTTTAAAACTTCTTGAACAAATTTAAGGCAAATGGCTATTAATTATAAAATATTGACCAAAGTTAAGTAGATTTAACGCGGGTCAGGATTTATGATAGAAACAAAAGCGGTTCCCATTTTTATGAGACAATATTATGACACGCACGGGCGGGCCGCGGGAGCGAGGTTGACTGTATCGTAACGGTGTTTTGAAAAGATAACTGATAAAATTTGAATAATAATTATCTCTAAGTCTTGCTGTTTGTGCTATCCACAGCATAAGATAAAGTAAAATTATGGAGCAACTTAAGCCTTATTTTCAGTAAACCGCGTCTTTCTTTCATTTACTGTTTATCCTAACAAAGCAAAGCGAATTAAATAAATTAAAAGTTATAAGTATTTCTTGTAGGTACTTCACCCTTTTATCAAAATCTCAACAAATGATTTCACAGAATCAAAGACTAAGTAGGTATACTTATTATTATAAGGAACTACTGACTAATAAGTCTTTGCTTACCTACATCAGAATATGAATACGAAATACCAAAGAAGTACGGTTGGCATAACAAGATTAATTTCGTTGAAGAGAATTGAACCTACAGCGGTAGGTACTATATTTGACGTTTGTAACAAAATCATTATTTGAAGCGTACCAATTATTACAGTGACTCGCTCAGGGAAGGCTCTAACCCTTGCGGCGTTGTCAGCCAAGCTCGGTCCCAAATCTGCGACGTAACCGCACAAATGCGGTACCGGCGCGGCGTCCATAAAACACAAAAACGATCTTAACGTTTTTGCGGTGTGCGCGTACCGCTTCATAGGGCGGAAGGGAAGCCGGCCAAGTGATGCAGATTAAGCCCCAGCCGGCCAGGAGCACTGATGCAGATAAAGCCCCGCCGTGGTGCGGGATCCGACGCCTATGATTGACTCTGAGAAATTGCCTATGCTGCCTACACAGATTATTAATACGTAGGTATACTTTTATACGGATTATGTCACTTTGTTGCAGGATTCTGTAAATTTACGTTTTTAATTTAAATATTTAATTTTATTCGTACCTATAAATCCAAGTCGGTTAAGCCTTTTTTAAGATGAAGGGAAACAAACGCTGACACCAACAGACACAAACAAAAAACTTAATCTATGAGATCCATTGCGCTATTAAATATTCCCGATAAGAGATTTCCTCAAAGATGTTACATGGATAAACATCGATTAATTAAAACTTTTACTGTACCTAGAGTATGAAATTTAATGCCTATAATTGGCCTCTACAAGTACCTATACCTACAACTGATATTAAACATGCGGGCTATACTTATTAAAATTTTCAGAGCAAAATATAAATACTTGTAAGAATTCATTTAAGTAAGAGCGCTTCATTGGGCGGAAGGGAAGCCATGATGCGCGCGCGAGAGGAAACTATGGTAATCAGAATTTTCCTCTGCGGAAGACAGGAGAGTGTACCGTCAATATCGTGCTTCCAACTGATATTAGGATCACTATTTGCATATCTATTATTAGGTTAGTTATCCGGTACCAATTTATGTTTTGGCAGGCGGCAGCACTAATGTTTGTTGGGGCAAAGGGAACGATCAATCCGGTACACATAAGTTTACAGGAAAATCTATCCGAGAGTACTAAAGTCATACATTTAAAACAAGGATTGGTTAAAACGTCAAGAACGTTTAAAAAGTTTTTAAATAAATTTAAATTGGATCGCACTTAACCGATTTTATTTAATCAAATATTTGTAATGTACCTACGTACCTAAGCTTTGTTTAGTTAGCTTATATACATAGGTTACGCTTAAACAATAGCATTTCGCTCAATAACAAATATACTTTCACAGGGAATAGTTTCAAAATCTGTTACCTCACTTATCTCAAGGCGCCGGCGCCGCGCCAGGTGGAAGTCCACACGTGGCTTACGACATCACGAATCGAACACATTGCACTTTTTGTAACTTTACGTTCCAACTTCATCGCGCAGTTGCCGAACGGAAACAGATGAAAATTGAATGAAGAAGCCAACCGGGTGACGTCACCGCTCGTGTTATATTTAGACGTCACGATCGATGACGTTAAACACCGGAGGCTAATTAGAAAGTTCAATGTTCCACTTTCATTATGTTTTATTAGCCTATAAATGACTTACAAAAACCCATGGACATCAACAGGTCAATTTGTCAATTTTTCCTACCTAACCCAAGTGTAGGTATGGCTTACATATCTTGAGAACCAATATGGAATACAATAAAAGTCAAATCTAGACGTAAGAAGTACCTATATAGCTACCTAATTTAGTTCACATCTTTAAGGAAACCTCATATCGCACCACGAAATTACCCACAAAGGGACTTTACTGAAAGGTAGCTTCTAAATTAAATTTGAAGGATTCTCCGGTAATACTCTTCGCTACGAAAGCAAACTCGCAAAGCGTAGGTGTGAGCTGTGTGCGCGCTGTGTAAATGTAAATACGATCGATGATCAGTTATTCTGATGTCATTGCTACTATGCGTATATCTATCCAAAATCGTTGTCAGGGAATTGGAATTGCTTGTGCGGCTCGGGGAATTTCCAGCCCAGATTGGTATTGGTACATGAAGCCGGCCTTATTTGGAACATAACCGTAGGACGGAGGTTTTACTACTTTATCATAATAGACTGCGGCCTGGGCCCCAATTCTGCTAATTTATAACGCTTCAATAGTGTCTCGATTGAATTGTTTGCCAAATTCTGTATACGAAATTGAAGAGTTTGACACATATTTGGCACATTTCGTTTACAGAATAGAATAGATCGACACATTTAAGTACGTTCTATGTACAAAATTTAATAGTTTTCGACGTTATTTCGGCACATTCTTTATTCAAAATGTGGCAGACAATTCAATCGAGACACTATTGAAGCGTTATAAATTAGCAGAATTGGGGCCCAGGTCTCGCTTATGGCTATATGACGGTGGTATCGTGTACAAATATTTTGCACTCAAGCACAAGTAACTGTAGCTACTGTATGTATTATACTGTGGTCAACGAACTCTAAATTTATAAATAAAATATTTAAGAAAAGATAGCAAAGGAGATGGCGAGACTCGACGCGTCCGGAGGAGTGCTTGTGACAACGATGTATCGTCGGAAACAGCTGCGTGCATCTAATGCGGAATGCGGAGTTGCTCGCGAATGGCGCCGGCAAGCTATTCGCGAAGAGCGATTGTAATGTCTGTTAAAAATTCCCAAATACTTTTAACACAAACTTTCCATTTGTTTTGGAATTTTATCATGGTATCTTGCTAACACCTTATATTCTGTACACCAAAACATCCACAATCAAATAATTTTGTGTGTATTCAGCGTGCATTCCTTTAGAAATTATAATAATTAGTGCTACGAATTTTTTTATATTTTATTGTAACACTTCGAAAGGAATAAACGAGCAACTAATGGTAACAGTGGACTGTAATTTAGGAAGTAGAGCTAGATAGAAACACGTTATCTCTTCAGCATTGGATTTGGTCTGAGGTCCTTTCATCCCGGGGAACAGCGCTCCGGGAATTCCTCGAACTGTTCAACATACCCACTAGGATGTACAGTTAAACGCTCATGAACGCGACAATAATATTGATAAATTCATTGTATACGTATTTGAAAATATTTTTATGTGTATTTAATTTAAAATAATATCTAATAATAATAATAATACTCTTTATTGTACACCACAGCAAAATGACACAAAAAAATAAGACATTTGTACAAAATTTTATCTGACATAAGATCATCATCGAAATCCATGACTATCCCACTGCATGCTGGGTAGGGGTCTTCTCTCACAATGTGATGGGTAGGTTTAGGCAATAGCCTAGAACGTTAGCCAAATGTACATTCGCTTCATACTTCATAGACCTTTGAAAATACAATGGGGTACGTAGATTGGTGCACTTCACAATCATTTCAAAACATAATGGGGATGTGTTAGAGACACAGGATTGGATCTCAGGCCCTTGTTTCGAGAATCCAACGTTCACACCAATCAGCTATCACTGCTTTTTGCCAGCAATATTTTCTATTAGACATTACTTTTCTCCGATTGTCACTGTAATCCGAAGTATTACACGGCTATAAAATCCAGTTCATCAGATACTGTTGTAGTGTTATTAATGCAAAACTGTTAACTGTGTAAGCGGCCGGAGCGGGAATTAACCCTCGCTCAGGGCACTCGTTAACCCGCCAACTGACAGTGCAGCCGTTTATAATGCACGATTTAATAACACCGTTAATAGCTAATTTGCAGCTGCCTCTACAGCAATAAAGTTAGTTAGCAGCTTCGTGAAGTGAGCACTCGGAGATGATATTTGGAGGATAAGTAACGTCAACTTAGGTACTCATATTTCAACTGAATTTACTATTAAAATAGTAATAATAAAGTAAAAAAAAAATATTATTACAAATAATAAATTTACTGGTTCTGAACTCAATAGAAAAAATTTCTAAATGTTTAAAAATAATTAAGTCTAAATGAAGACGTTATTCACATTTCTACTTAATAGGTATGTAGGTAGGTAAGTACAACGAAGTCATGATTTTGACGAATTAAGTTCTAAAACGGTAACAGTCGACAACGTATTATTCGTAGCTAAGGATTAAAATAGTTATTTTGAATGTACAAATAAGTTGGAAGGTCATGAAAGAGCGTCATGTCATAACTGAACACACTTATAACCTATCGTAATATTGACATTGGTTTCAGAATATTTTCCTAGTAGAGGCAGCATCTAAAAATCACACTGCGAACGGATTTTCAATTGGCCTGATCAAACAATGAACGAATTGGTAAAGACAGAATGACAAGCAAAATCAATTGCAGATAAAGAGAAAAAACGGTCTGGATTCCGATTCGGTCTTGTGTGGAATAAGGTTCGTCCTGTCGTGTTACAGATATCTGCAGAAATATTGTCGGATTTACGAAATACTAAAGGCTTTGCATTTTCACGTAGATATTTTCCTACAAGGTATGCGTATCTTTTTGCAAAAGAAAATCTTTTAGGAAACAGGTACCTACATAGATGTCCAAGATACATAAACGTTGAATTTTCACTTAATTAACCGATAAACGAACTGACGACTCACAAAAAGGCAATTATCAGTGGGTACCGCGACGCTGCTTGGGGTTATCACTGGCATCAAATCAATATCCGACAATAATACACGCCTCACCAACCATGAATGAAGCAAGAGATGCACTTACTTTTTATTATTATATGATAATATGATATTATTCTCCACATTAAAATCATTATTGTTTTAATCACACGCAATCTTAATTTTCCTGCTTCTGGTTCCAGCACGTCTTTAGAAATGTGAAGTGTATAGAAATGTCAAGCGAACAGAGCAATTACTTTAAATTTCCTCACCCGCATACATTTATCACTGAACAAGACTGAGTTAGCACTGCAAAACAGAATCATCAGCTGGTACATGAGATCGTAACTCCTTTAATAAATGAACGCCTAAATCTTTATGGCGTTCCACTCTGTAAGAAACTCGTTCTTAATTCCCTTACAACACCCATGCGAGATACTCCCGAGGCCGTAATATGCGTCAGATAATGTTGGTATCGCGTACACAATCTTAATACTGGTAAATATTGCGTAGTCCTGAACAAAGTTCCTTTTGCTAACGAGTCAGTACGTACGTCGCACCTGTCATAAGTAAGAGAAATATTTTTCTTGTCAGTCTAGTCAGCTCGATTGCTTCTTCTTTATAATACGAGTATATTAGCAATAATATGAGGATTCTTGTTGTAAGTCCTCACAAACAAACATATGTTTAAGTCTACGAGATATACCTATCATGCCGCCGAAGATAAACTGCCTAACCCTTAGAGAAATAAAATGTTATGGTTCACAGATAATAATTTATAGGAATTTATGGATTTCAGATAAGAGGGTAGACATGCACGATCTGTGGCATATACCCATGAGTGTTCTGCGAAGGGTTAATGTATTGTCAGTTTCATATATTTGTATAAAATATAGGTGCCTGGAGTAAATCTAAGATTTAAGGCTTACATCGTTAGCATTTTAAGCTTCTAAGTCGAGTCGGTAATAATGATCTGCTTGCTTTTCGCCGACAATTCGTCTATGATACCTTTGGTGTGTCTATAGAAAATGCTAATCAACATACGACATATCGACACTAAATTTTACGTAAACGATTTACA
Source organism: Hesperia comma (assembly GCA_905404135.1). Lineage (NCBI taxonomy): Eukaryota > Metazoa > Arthropoda > Insecta > Lepidoptera > Hesperiidae > Hesperia > Hesperia comma. The sequence goes on along the minus strand of FR990014.1, from coordinate 19,456,589 downwards.
AAAAAATACAAAAAATACAAAAATATTTATTTGTCTTTAAAAATATCAGATACAAAATAAACCGTGGTTGGGACCACTTATTAAGCATCATAAAATGATGTTTGTAGCAAGTGACCCCGCTCTTCATTTTCATACATTTTATAATAGACCAAACTTTTAGATAAATCACATAATTATGAATGTGTGTGTGTATGTTTGTGTATACGTAAGTGTATGTGTGTGTGTGTGTGTGTGTGTGTGTGGTGTGTGTGTGTGTGTGTACATGTTTATTTTAGCAGCTTCTCTGTGTCGTCATAGTTCAATGATATTAGCCAATTTAGCAAAATCTTTTTACATTTGTATAATTTTAGGTTGTAGATGTTAAGTTTTACATTTATATTATTATAAATTATCGCTGATTGAGCACTATATTGCCTTCGAGCTAATTTTGTTTTATTAAACTGTATAGGAGCAACTTTGTTTTTCCTTCTACGAGTATTTAGTTGTAATGTTGGATTAAAAGGTAAAGATCTATGAAGTTTTAAAGTAGTATTTAAGATGTAAAGTTTCCTTATCGATAATAATTTGCATTCGCGATAGAGTTCTTCAGTAGGATATCTGTACGGCTTAAAGTACATAACTTTAAGTAAACAACGTTGGGCTCTTTCTACTTCCAGAAATTTAGATTTAGTGGCTCCCCCCCAAATACTTATACAGTAACCTATTACTGACTGCACCAAGGATATGTATATTTGTGCAAGTAGCTTTGTAGGAGCTATGTTTCTTAGTATTTTAAATATCCATATTAGCTTTCTTATGCGGTTGTTTATAAATGAAATATGCTGGTGCCATGATAAATGTTGATCTATGATTATTCCTAAGTATTTAGTGGATATAACCTTATCTATTTTTTTACAGTTACAAATGGTAATTTTAGTTTTGTCGCATTGATGAATTTTAAGGTGAAAATCATTGTCAGGTTGACTTTTTTTATTGTTTGAGAAGCAAATATAATTAGTCTTAGTTGTATTTAATGTTAAAAGGTTTGTTTCAAGCCAAGAGCATACTCTACGTAATCCTATATCTGCACAATCAAATACCGTTTTCCAGTTTACTCCCTCAAAAACTATTACAGTGTCGTCCGCGTATGAAAGCACTTTACCCCCTAACAGGTTTAATTTTGTTAGTTCGTTAATATATAAAAGAAATAATGTAGGGCCTAAAACGCTTCCCTGAGGAACACCGAAAGTAATTACGGACTCTTCACTGACATATTCATCAATTTTTACTTTTTGCCTTCGATCGCATAGATAACTTGTGAGAAGTTTCAACGGCGTACCTCTTACTCCGGCAGATTCTAGACATTTGAGTAACATTTTATGGGAAACAGTATCGAAGGCTTTTTTAAGGTCTAGGAATACTGCGAGACATTTTGTGCCTTTATCGAGATTATCAGTTATTATAGACGTTAAAGCTAGAATCGCATCTTCTGTGGATATACCTTTTCTAAAGCCAAACTGGGATTTTGATAAAATGTTAAATTTAGTTAAATAATTTAAAAGTCGAGAGTTTAATACTTTTTCAATAATTTTGGAGATAACAGACAATACAGAAATCGGTCTATAATTATTTAAGTCGTCTTTGTTTCCACTTTTATATATAGGTGTTACACATGATTTTTTTAGCGGTGAGGGAAAAACTCCATTATTGAAGCAAAGATTGGTCAAATGACTTATTATGGGAGCGATTACATCGGAGGCTAGTTTAATAAATTTTGTCGGTATATTATCCCATCCAGCGGCGCTATTCGGTTTAAGGCTCGTGATAATCTTTTTAATTTCACTCGGATCTGTGTCCAGCAATACGAAAGACGTTGGGTTTGACTGTATGCTACAATTTGAAGATGTAACTGGGGGTGAGAAATTATTAGAAAGAATTGTCTCCGCCAGGTTCTTTCCTACAGAAGCGAAGTGCTCATTGACAAAGTTAACCGATTCTTCTTGAGTTGCTTTTATATTTAAGAGATCTGAATGAGGGGCTTTTTTGTTTTTATAATTAGTTATTTTATTAATTGTACTCCATAGAGCTTTAGGGTTTTTTTTCCGACTTTGTTAAGAGTTCCTTTTCATATGAAATCTTTAATTTTCTAATAAGTTTATTGCAATGATTTCGATATCGCTTGAATGTGATTTTCAATATTTCGTTGCATGGATCAGAACGTAGCTTAAGTTGCATTTTATTCCTATTTTTGATACATCGAAGAATTCCAGGAGTAATCCAGGGCTTGAGGCATCGCTTTCTCTTTGATATAAATTTGATTATTGTGTTTTCATTCAGTGATTCTTTTAGTTTATTAGTTAATTTAAAAATAATGTAATCAGGGTCATTACTTAAAAGTAAGGTGTGAATATTTTTATTTATTAACGAAGACAATGCTTCCTCAAAGTTTACATGTTTTATGTGTTTTGACCCGCAGTTAATGTGCTTAGATTTTGTTAGACACAAAAGTATCGTAGAGTGGTCAGTAATTGAAGTATTTAGAATAGCAATATTAGCGGTTGTTTTGTTTTTATCTATCTTCATCATAAAATGGTCAAGGCAATTATTCATTCTCGTAGGTAACACATGCCCAGGTAGTAAGCCATGGAGGGCAAGCATATTTAAGTAACTTATCCGGTTTGTACTTTCAGTTGTACGTTCATTTAACTTTGCTATTAAATTAATGTTTATATCACCTGTAATTATTATATTTTTATTCGATTTTAAAGTTTCTAGATGATTATTTAAGGAATTTATGAAATTAGTAGCAGATGGATTAGACGGTGATCGATATATAGCCAATATGATATTGTTTAGTATATCAATTTGAAGACACGAGGCATGCTCAAGTTTAATTTCTTTTATATAGCTATTGAATATATCTTTAATATATACCACTACTCCATCATTTTGATTCAAGTTATGAGTAGAGGAGTAAGAAACATAATTTTTAATTAAGGGTATTGGCTTATTCTCATTAATACGACACTCCGTTAGTATTAAAATATCTGGATCAAATTGTAATTGAGAAAGTAAAATTTGGAAGTCTTCGATATTACTATATATACTTCGTATATTTTGTGTAATGATGGACAAGTCTTTTTTATTAACACGTATGTGCTTATGGAGGTTTTGAATATCACATTCAACTGCATATGCTATATCCGTGTTATCTAATGCATTTATTGTATTTAGTGTACTATCCATTATCGAAAATGATTAAAAATTATGAGTTGTAAAAACTTCATTTTGGACGTTATTTCAATAATAATTTGATAGTTGTGCTCTTGGGTTTTGTACAGATATGAGCTGTAAATCTTTGTGTTTCCACAGAATAATATAAATATTATATAAGTAATAATATAACAATAATGTAATAAAATTGGCAAATCGTAAGAATGTGAGTGTATATTTGAGTAGTGATATTTATTAATGTGTAAGTAGTTAACCTGTATTGGAGAGTGTAAATGTGTTTGTGTGTATTTTAATTGTAAAGTACTAAATATAAGAATACAAAATATTTCAGAGAGTATGTTAAAAAGTATGTAATTATCTAGGTATTTAGAATTGTAAATCTTGTTAGAGGTTATTTTAATGTTCACCATTTTTAAAAAGAAATTTGAAACAATGTATATTTGCAATTTTATACAAATAAACGAGTATATGGTAGTTATAGGTGTATTATAGTTCAGTACATTAATATAGTAAGTAATGTAAATGAAAAAACATATCATTAATATAACTGATAGGTAAAATTGTGACTGTGGATTGTGTAAGATTATACCAAAATTAATAACTAATCTGGCTGATAGGCAAACATTTAACTGTAAATAGTGTAAGTTTACAACAGAATTAATAACTAGTCTAACTGATAAGTAAATATAAATCTGTAAGTAGTGAAAGTGAACAACAAATATACAATCTTTATAATATAGTCAGCTTTCCCCTAGTAATTTTTGAATTTGGTTTTCGTTATTTAACACTATCACACGTGTGTTTTCATCTTTTCTGAGGTATACTTTTCCATATGCTGTCCAACAAAATTTATAGGATTTAGTCTTAACTAGTTCTCTTCCAAGGTAGTACAGGCGAGAAGACTTTGCCGTTAGGTTCTCTGATATAAAGACAGGGGTGTCCTCTTGTGTGCGAAATCCTAGGTGTTTGGCGCGAATTTTTGATTTATTCTTTATATTGAACAATTTGCACATTTTAAGGAAGTCATTTTTAATTATAGTTGACGATGTTTCTACAATAATAGGTGTATTTGTTTGACCATCTTTTTTCGCACGTACTCGATAGATGTCTTTTATATCTGACTGTTTAATTTCACAACTAATGGTTTTTGATAAACAAGTAACCATATTTATTAAATCTTCTTTGGTTTCTTTATCTTTTTTTGGTACATTTTTCAGTTCTATACTGGTTTTTCTCATTCCCTTCTGCAAATCTTCGATTTTATCCTCTAATATTGTTATATATTTACGATCCTCTTGAGCTTGACTTTCAAGTTTTTGAATCTTCTTCTTGTATTCTTCGTTCTGTGCTGTTAGAAAAGCTATAGAGTTTTCAATGTTTCGGTTAGATTGTTGGATTTCTGCAAGGGTTGGGGCGATTTTTGAAAGTTCCTCATTGTTTTTCAATGATGAGGAGAGTATTAAATTTTTTACTTCTTCCTTAAAGGCAGAGAATTCTGCACCAAAGTCCTCTATTCCTCTTTTCCTTTTGCTTCGGGTCGCGACAAATGTGGTAGGTGAAATGGGTCCTTGATTGGTTTCAATCGCAAGGTTTGATTCCGAGAGTGATTTATTTACGTTAACAGCCATTTGACTTTGATGTAATTAAAAATCGCTATGAGTATAAATAAAATAGTGGACACGCTAACGTTATCTCTGCGCGCAAAAATATATCGGTATTGCTAGATCTGTAGTGAGGCAACAGGTTGTAGGGCGGGCGGTCTTATCAAGTTGAATCGAATAATAGCGGAAGCACTCAAGATGGCTAGATGCGCACGCGCCACTATTCGCTACTGCACTGATGCGCAACAGGTTGTCGTCAATATGGCAGCACAAATGGGCGTGGCTTCTTTGATGCGGTGGATCAATCGCGCTGCAGTGGGCGGAGTGTTTAATGAAGTTAATAATACCCTCTGCGCTGATTGGATTTTTAACTGATCACTGGTGTTTGATGACTCACGCGCCGTGTTACTCGGTACCAGGACTGCAGCTCGTAGTTGTCCGTATAATCGCACTACACTTCACTTATGCACTCCTATTATTTGAGGCTGATTATTTTTAGAAAAATATTATTTTATTTTAAAAAATATTTTGACACGGGTCTATTTAAACGTTTGCACCTTATGGCGGTCCGGGGGGAAGAGGAACTTAACTGCTAATATATTTTATTATTATTATCAGACATTTATTTACACATAAAAGGGTAGGTGCATGCTAAGATGTTCAGGGTATGATGCCTATAAAGACTTGATGATACTATATATTAGGAAATGCCAATAGCAGAGCAGAGATCTACGCAAGGCGCGCAGGAGGCCTGGCCCGTGCCATCAATTCATCGACCCCGCAGCACCCAGGGGACAGTAATGAAATTTCCATGCACGTAATCACTGACGTATCACGTACATTCTGTTCTGCCTTAAAGTAGTTAGCCAAATGATAAGCATTGCATCGTTATCATTCCTGACGCATTAAAAATTTATTTAGTTCGGCAAACTTTTTTACCAGGGCAAGTAGGCTTTCTAACTAAGCTATATCTTAGATGTTAATTTATTTACACATCACACTTACAACGCGAACCTCATCCCTTTTAAGAATCTCATCAGAAATAGTTCAACGCAACGAAAACCGTCATAAGTTCGCAGATTTTAAATTTTTTGGCAACGTATACAGAATACTACATTACATAGAGGATTAGCGCTCAGATCTTAGAATATTCATCGAATAAGATAACATAATAAGGAGTGAGTTAAGTTGTCATAATAAATTCATTACGATATAATATATCTCTTTCCCCTTGTACCTCAACATTCACATGTTAATTTCAGCTTCTTTCCGGAACACCGACACTCGAGCTTTAAAATTATTTAACGGCTCATTGACTCTAATGGAGGACTTTCGTGGAAGAGCGTAAAGAATACAGTATCATGCATCTCGGCATACACTTGACTCGGTTATGAAGTTAAGCGTTCATATACTCGTAGCTATAATATTTGCGATAAGTTAATCTGCAAATTAGGAGCCGTATTTCAAGCCAGGAAGTCATGACAACATTGCAAGTTACTCTAGGGCCACCCATTCACATTCACGACATTTGCGCGAACCCACAAGTGTAGGACGGACCTTAGCAGATTATGCGAAGTTTTGACAGATTCGTGTTATTAATAGATGTCAAAGCTGAGATAATTTGTGCAATGTATCTGCAAAGATTTGCGCGCATGTGAATGAGCGCGGTAAGCCCATATTGCGTATGCGTCACGAACATTTCTATACTAATGGCAGGGATTTCTATATTAGTGGCAGGGAAGTCTAACCATAGTCTAACCTTTTTGCAAGATAGGAATTCAGAAATAGTAGTTGTACGGAATTTAAAGATACGCAGGGATATCTCCATAGTGACGTGTGACTAAGGGCGCATTCAAGTATAACGGTGATTACCGACGACGATCTACCAGCGCTTATCGGCGCTTATCAGCGCTTATCCGCACAGGTAGTCGGCGCAGGTAGTCTCTATACTTTGTGCCGAACTAGCGCCGATAAGCGCCGACAAGTTCCGACCTGCTCCTATAAGCGCGGGTAGGCCATTGATACTACATTTAAGTAGGTACTTGAGTACTAGAGAAGACACCGTAAAGAAATCTTATGTTCCATGCGCTTGCCACCTTGCCAGCTCGCATGCGCGTATTACGTCTGAGACCTGTCAGTGTCTTCCTAAAGATATCTCTACAAAACCCAAATTGTTACTTACCTATATCCAAAATTCAGAGTCGGTTTTTAAATTAATGAAAAAAAAGACGAACGACATGTATTATTGCTGTTGTATCTTAATTCAATATCGATACTATTTCCGTCCACGTAGTGCGCACAACAATAGCAAAAGCGGCCATGTTTTTTTTTTCACTAAAATTTTGTCACGCACGCTATTTTTGCTCTAGTGTCTAATCCATAGTCCTATAGATCAATGATTCAGAGAGACTGCTTATACAAGCTTGCTTTATGTAGAGGTTATCTCGACGGACCAGTACCAATAAGCGCTGGCAGATCAGCGCCGGTAACCAGCGTTCTACTTGAATACGCCCTAAGCCCCTAAGGCTTAGGATTCATTGCGATTTAATGTACCTCCTACACCGTCAGACCGCTACGCAAGAAACAAACATAATTTTGCTTTTTTACACACTTAGTAATAATCCCTGAAGCAGTTCTCGAGCGCTATTGGAGCAAGTGTTACGTAGAATACTTCGGGTAGGTTATTGTCTTTGGATAACAGTCGTTAAGCCGCATAGCTGTGTCATTAAGTCGCTCAGAACTTCGTACGCTAGGATCGAAATTAATCCTGTGTTGCAGTCTACGTACCGATCGCTATGACACAGATTATTATAACAACAAAATTAATAAAAGTGTGTAATATACGCCTCATATTCTCGAATTACTGAACAACAATGTTACCTATAATGCAGACAAAGAACGTTTGAATTTTTTTAAAAATCTACCTACGTAGTATAAGCACAGCACATAAATAATATTTTATACCGTGGTAAAAACGAGCAAAATTTATACGATGTACGTGTGAGTGTATGTGTGAATGTGAATTATAAATAATTTATTTATTTGTGTTTGCTTGTAAACTGTGCATTTACACGTTTACTTTTTTAATTTATAATTCAATCTAGTTAAGTAATGAAAGTCAGTTGTAGTGTGACTACAAAATGTAAATCGACATGAATATTCTACACCGAGTGCAGTACGTAGCTATATTCAGAGCTAACGACGCTGGATCCGCACCTGGCGATGAAAATTTCGCGAGCATTTTCCACGTCCCTGTAATTTAGCGCGCCACTTCATTTTAATTCGGAATGCTTGGAGCAGCGTAAAGTTTGCTAATCGTAATTATCTGTAGATACTTTGCCAGTCATATCACACCTTTGCACTTAAAATTTTGATAATATATTGTGTATCTATGTTTCTAGTTATATTATGACCACAGTAGGAAAGATCTACATATAATATCTGCACCCAACTGAAGCATGTATAACTACAGCTACACGAAATATAATTATCTTATTTGTTTCTGGGGAGAATAATGCACACAACGAAATAATGTACCCATTAAGCGAAAGGCCCATTTATTTAATTAATAATACAACACTGCTGTCAAAATGTACCTACTTCTATTTAGAATACTGTAAAATTTGTCTAACTTCTTGTTCAAGTAGGAGATTTATCGGACACCCGCGGCCGACAAAGTTACGTTGTAGCCGCGCCATTAGTCCTTGGCACAAATTCAGGATTTTACTTCGTCGAATGTACGCTAAACTATTTGTAATTTTAATACTAAGTTTTCACATATAGTTCAGAAGCTAAGCATACTTTACACTTAGCAGTAATTAGAACTGTGCGAGTTAGGTATAATAAATTAACAACTTAAGAGGGTAAGTAAGTAAGTGGCGCATGACCTAAATATACTTAAATTGAATTTCCTTATGGATCGATTTTATTAAACTGTAGGCGACTGTTTCAATCTCACAATAAGGTATCCTGCGCTTTATATTACCAATAGTTAATTTAAATGGTATTTATTTTATATTATTATTTACTTTATCACGGCCTCTTTATTAAACCTTAGCTGTTATCGGAATCTTAAAACGTAACTCTCATCGACTTCCGAGATGTCTGAATTATTGGAAAATAATTATATAAAAGTATCAGGAACCATGTCATTATTATACACCAGTATCCCATCCAGTCGTATAATAATGGTCGGTGGTGACAGGCTGAGGCTGTACTATACCTAATAGTATAAGTAAGTATTATAGAGACGTAGAATGACGTAGAATAGTATAAGTAAGTATTATAGAGACGTAGAATACAAGGAAACTGGAAACATAATATATAGTTTGGCAGTATTACATTCGTTTAGATAAGTCAATTAGTCAACACTGTCTATTTTACGTTCAGCTCAATAATTATTATCGGTATTAATAATTATAATAAGCAGAAACATATTATTGGAAGCAGAAAACAAATTATAGGCAGCAGAACTCTGTTTCGTAAAAAAATAAACAGTTATAAAATATAATCTTAACAAGGTAAATATTTTCATAAGTTATTTGCTGATCTAATTAATGGATCGAGCATAAAAACATAATTAAAAATGTAATCGTTTTTATAACAAAAATCTCATTAAACAGAGCCAACGAATATAACGTTTCAATTTCATCGATGAAAACATCCTGTGGGTTTTAATGAGCTGTAGTAATCAAAAAAATACAAAAATACCTACTTAATTCGTTTATGAACCAAAATATTATATTAAGAGGTTAACCAATTTTGCATATTCGTTCATATAAATTAATCTCTGTATATATATAACCAGTTTTCAATTCATAGGTGAGGAAAAAATGTAAAAATACGAAGATAAAAATAAGCTAACATTTCACACCCCCGGACAATTTTCACCATCCGGTCCACGTAGCATTGGCGTTTGTACATCAGCGAACTGGATTTTACTTCCACGTAACAACTTGTCGTCGGGGGATACGAGTCTATTTATTGACCTATTAAATGAAATAAAACTAAATGCTTTACAAACCCACGTGATTGCAAGTGGCTATATTATGTGAAATGGTAGAGCGCACTACTTTGGAAGAAGACTGTTCATTCTTGATTTGAATATAGCCACAGTCTAATCAAAATGGGACCATCAACACGGGTATTTTTATTCCAATCATCTCTTTAGCCGTAGAAATAATAGTTCTTGTTGCCATGTTGCTCATGCTGATGGATGGCACGGAATTCTATGCAAACTGTTTTTAGGAAATAAGATAATTTTGTAACCGCAATTCAAGCAAAATAAATATTCATTCATTCATTCATTCAACTTGAGTCTCGAAAGTTCTTAAAATGCGTGGCTCAGTATGACTTCGTTCTATAGTAGAAACCTGGTTCAACCTCTTAACGTACTATCGGAATAAAAACGCTTGGCACTAACGGTAAATCATCCAATTACTGAACGTGTGATTACAAAGTTGGTGGTATATAAGGCAACCTAAGGGTCCTTTACTTATATTTTTTGAAAAATCAGGTACAAATTAGGACTTTTACTGCAAAAATGGACAGAGTAGGTCGGTAGGTCCAATTATCTTAATAAAAGACCTGCTTGTCGACTTTATTTTCTCATGTACGGGTTATACAACCGAAATAGCATAAACTGTGAGAGATCCTGCTTAGCTCGAGTTTAATATAAAAGAGGAAAATGTACCATGAGGTAATTTTGGGCCTAAAAAGCCCGGCGGTGGTCTGAATGGTGCGACGTGAATAAAACGAAAATGTAAGAGAGAACGGTACAAAGACGCTACCTAGGGAGTTATCCTACATACCTTGCCCGACTTGTCTCACGACCTATGATTTGGAGGGGACCTTCAAAAATTAACTTGATAAAAAAAATTAACCACACACAAGTATTAAGTTTTGAAAAATCTTAAAGACTCTTGCGCACGACTTTGCTGTTCTGTTTTCAAACACCAATATTAATTTCGAAAACCGTTTTATTCAGAGCGAAAAGTCGCCATAATTATAAACCGGCGAAATTCATATTACAAAGAACTTCTAAAGTTTACAGGCCTTTTTACGAAGTCTCTGCTATCCATCCATCTTCCCATCAATCTGACACAGGGCTACATTTACGATACCTACTCTAGCAATATTTCACAAGATGAGATATACTTGATTATTTTTTTATTTGAATTAAGTTTTTTTAAGATAAGAGATGGAATCTAGACTAATGTATTACTAATTTTGTAAAAGTTTATTCTCATTCTCTATATTTAAAGAAATCAACTTTATCACTAAGTACCTACTGTCTTAAACTCGGTTTAGTCTGGTTAAATAATTCATCGCTGCTCTCTGGAGTCTGACGATGGAACAATTCCCTTCTCCCATGACACATTTGTGACATGATAAACTGAAGACGCGTTCCTGTTTGTGAGTACGGCATTATATCATTGTTATAAAAGTGCTGTTCCACCTACCTGATGCCTACCGCTCTCCAAGATTTATTAGGTGAAACAAGAAAATCGCTTATTTTGTGCGATACCGATAAAATCTTTTCTATTTGGATGTTATTTCGTTCTTTTGTTGGTTTTTGTACGCGGAATACAATTTTAATACCTATACATGTATGTAAATGTAAGGTTCTATGTAGGTAAGGTTCTTATCACCCAATATTTAAATTTGTTTTTTCTAATGGCTCTATTCGATTCCAAACGTCTAAAGCTGCTAGAAGCAAATAATTGTACGAAATATTAAAAATGATTTCTGGAATTTCTAAATTCTAGGGTAAAAAGATGGATTGCCATTTGTAAAGCATCAGAGATGGCATTAAATACTCACACGAATACAATCTTTACGCTTCACAAATAGGTACCTATGCTCCTAGTAGAATCGTACGTTCTTTGTAGAATCGTACGAGAGGTTCTTGGAAATCACCTCACAGTAAATTGATTGGCACCGCCTCTATTGTTAGGAATGAGAGACCCATTAGTCCAGTTTACCTGTTCCCTATTAATACGTAAAGCGGGACCTACTCTATTACTCCGAAGCAAACTGTTTCCATCTCGTGTCAGTTTAGTAGGTGCTGGGCCCAGTGACATCTACAAACGAGGCTTTCCATTACAATATATCCGAAGAGTAAGCGACTGACTTGATATAAAGTGGTTTTACTCGATAACTGGAGGAAATGGGTTGGATCCCATATATGTAAATAGAAAATTATATCAAGGGTATAACCATACAATTAAAACAATGTTTATTAAGACTTGTGATAGATGGGAATCCAACCCGAAACCGCATCAATCTGCCGAACACTTGTTGCGACGGTCGCGCGGCCCCTCGAAGAATGTGATAGGACAGTCACGGTTCACGGTAGAGTATTGGCCTTAATCCGTACACTAATAATTATATTAAAATAATAATGATAATGTGCAATCACCAACAATCCTCACTGGAATGGGAAGCATACTCTAGGCTTGTTTAGGTATAAGGAGCGATCCTTGCTCAGTAGTTTTCCATTGATAGGATGACGCCAAGTCAAAAAGTTGAGCAGTCCTCTTAGGCCGGTTAATCACATTCGTGTGAATATTCGAACCAGTGTAGGTCGACCTTCGCAAATGATTATGCGAAGTTTTTGACACACTCGTAGTTTCCAAGTTGTGAAAGTTTTTCATCAAAGGATTCAAATCATATGCGCGCGAACTTCAAACGTTAGCGTAGTCTCCCACACATTGGTGCAAACATTGGTACAATATACAAACGTTTGCGTGCAAATGAGTAACCGTGGTTAGAACCATGCATCACACTGTTCTCAATTACGAGACGCACATTACAGACCCCGACAATTACGAGTTTGTAATCCTCCGTGGTTTGCTAATGGATTCTGAGCACCAAGGCGCACTGGACGGTACACGGTAATGTTATCTCTATACTATACGTTTCAACCAACGAACTGTATGTTAACATAATTTAAACTCTGTCGACCGGGTTTCGGTGATTTCTGGCGTGGAATATATTGAAATATTTATTGTACGAAATATTGAAATCATTCTACTTGCTAGGTGCTTATGTACCTATGTTGGTGTATATGTCCTTTGTTTCATTACTCATATATGAGAGGGAGAGACGTACTATTTGCATGAAAACATGCATGAAAATATACACGATCGTACGAGGTTGCTCACGGATTGTTGCAAAGTAGATTAATCTTTAATATGTAATAATGGGGTTTCGCCTATGACCGCGGATACAATTACTTAATTTATCAGATTTATTGTGACGAGTATATTCGACTTTAGCGAATATAAGGTCCATTTTCCAGTATATTATTGACCCAAATTAATCTCCTAGACCCGGAGTGCACATTGCTTAACGCGTGACCGGGCAAGTGTGACCCTCCTATTTTAAATCGCTAAGTTAGTAAACTCCGAGAGTGTTCGTAGAGGTAAAGACAAGCGAAAAGATTGGGATTATAAATAACGTTGCCTCTGTACACCATTCCTTTCCACGCTAGTGTTGTCTATACACACTCACACTCACAGATCAGATTCTTTGTTCCAAACAAACTGAAATGGCGTTATAATTGGCATTGTATCGTCACTGCTTATATAACGATGTACGTATAACATTATAAGCACTGTTGTCGCTATAGGTACCGTGATGCCGACGAAACAGGCTCGAGGTTTTAGGTACCTAATAAGCAAAATTCTCCCTTCAAAACCAGATGTGAAATGTTGAAAATGTAGGAGATCCGTGTATAACGCCGATTTATCGATTCTAGTAATTGAGCTCGTTTGCCGGTTGTTTACCTACATAAAAAGAAAAATCTTCTAGACAATGTGAAACAATGAAAGTAGGTAATACGTCAGACAAAACGTTTTTCTCGGTAATGTACAAGATTGTGTGAAGTGTACCTAATTACATAAATGATTTCATCGCCCATCACGCCGCTCTTCGCTCGTTGACCTAAAAAGGCTGACATTTCTGACGACGACGGATACGTACCCCGTAATAAGCTCAAGCGTGTCTAAACGTCGGGAAGTCTAGTTAAGAAATACAAAGTTGTTGAATAAAATTATCAGTATTATCATATAACACACGGAAGAAGGTTTCAACGTTACGCTTGTCTAAAGCGAAATTCAGTTTAAAAGTTTTTACTTTGTTAACGTTTGAAAGCTCTTTTGAACGTCTTGTTGCGTTTGGGACGTGTCAACGTTTCTGTCAAATTAATTTTAATTTGTTGGGACGGAAATGTATACGTTATGTTAACCTCGCGAGAATTTTGTTAGATAGGTATTTTCGATTAACGTTGACAAATGTGTAGTATTTTAACTATTTTCCACAAAGCTTTGCCATCAATACAACATGTCTGTAATAAATCTGTGTGTGATCGCTGTCTGGCTGTGATATAGGAGATAAAGTATTACAGCGAGGCTTTATTAACGCAATTGAACCTAAAACAATGATTTTAAGAATTTTTGCCTGTTTTTCTTTGCTTTGTACACGTTAATTTCAGAAACGGCCTTACTGATTCGGTGTTTGTTTGTTTCAATAGGTTCTTAAATACAAAAGTTATTCAAATCTGCATCCGAACTCTTATTCAAGCCGAAATAGAGATTGAAGAAGTTTTTATCATCATTTAGAAGATTTTTAGAAAGTTTTAAATTTTCTTATTTTGTACAGTATCTAGGTACTTGTTAGGGTGTACAGATTTGGTCTATGTGATGTAGGTACATGAAATCCTACATCATATCTTATAACAAACAGATGTGAGAGCGTCACAGTACCTACAACATATTAGAACAATGTTAAATTTTATCTCGACTATTGTTCTTCCTAACTATTTTATCTGGTGAAAAGGGAACAGGACAAGAGCGTTTCCAAGGAATCGCTTGTCATTCCCATATCATATTAAGTTACATGAAAAGATTGTCCAATTTTGCAAGTGTAGGTATTGTGCCCAGTACCATAATAACTATTGTAAGAAACCTACATAATATCAGTGATTTAATGAATCTAATCTACTATTTTCAATTACACTCATTTTCCAAATATTTTTCGGAAAGATAAGTATAGAAAATGATTACTTGTGGATAACTCGATACCTGAAAGGCATAGTAGAAAACTTAACGCAAGGAACGAATATAATAGCATAGATAATAGCTACTATCGTTCAAAGAGGTTTACAAAAATTCAATGGTATTATAAATGATTGCTTGAGTTGGATCTCGCGATAAACGGTCCGTACAGAAATGGTTGGTTTTACAGCGCTTAAGGTATTGCAAAGTGGTAATCCCAGATTCAGCCACCGTACAAAGTATGATTCACGTTAAGCCGCTCTACTTGGGGGCTAAGTATTGAATGGGATGCGAACGCTCCCATAGCTACATATTTAGATATGTTTACGTAGAGTTACTTCCTACATACTTTACATTTATGTACCTATATCGAAAGATTTTGAATTGTTGTATTTCTTCATCCTTCTTAGTATTCCTTGTGAATCAAAATTGGTTATGAAGATTTACGAAAAAAGTTGTTTGAGATTGGCTTAGTAGTAGTTACTCCTTATTTAGATACTATTAATGGTTAGGTACTTGGTTCCTCGTCACTCCCTTACATTTGAATCATTAGATAATTCTAAAATGTCGATGAACGTTCCTAAGTACCTACCTTCGTACCTAGTATTTGAATTTGGTAATTTTAAAGGATGTCTCTGATTTTTTTTACATCGATATACCTTCTTACCCTAAAAGATTTTGATAGAAGTGTTAATTTGCCTTAATTTTCGTATACAAATATTCTCGCTGAAAATGTTCGTTGTCGTTTAAGCTGCGACTATCGAAATATTATCAGATGAACTGAAATTGAAAATCGATATAAATGTAAAGGACGCTTGCTCGAGCTCGAGGCTTCTCTTTTGGGAGTTTAAACAAGTAAAATTTTACGTTGAAGTACCGTTTAGGTTTTAAACTACCTAAAAGCTTAATAACTTTGTATAGAAACACTTACTTTGCGGAGTCTTTTAGTCCTCAAATCGTCTTTGCGAAGTTATGCCAAAGTATACCTACTAATTAGTGATCTCAAAAAATAAGAGCACTTAACTTTCAGTGATATCTATTTGTTGATATTTATAGTGATAACAACGATGTAGGTATAGTCGTGAATCTCATTCTGATAGCTCCTATTAATGTAACACAATTGCAATATGCATTTTTTTTAATAACCAAAAAAATTTTGAAAGTGACTTCAAAAATTATTACCTATACTTGACAAATTACATCTATGGAATCTCTTCAACAAGCAAAACATTATAAATACATTGTCATCATAATTATTCAGCGGAGGTTATGGGGTCCATAATTTACGCTCACATTATCGCAATGTACTGTAACAGGAATACATTACGAGAACAACCAAATGGCAAATTTGATTGTTACATACGTTATGGATCTGTGTTATTGAACTGCAACCTGGTAATTAACAATGAAATATTAATTGTTAATAGTCATTAACGATACTAGCAAATAAATGATACGTTATTTACCCTATTGCTACTGAGGTCTCTCTTCTCAGAATGATAGAGATTCAGCCTTTAGTTCACCACCTGAGCCGGGCCGAGCATACCTAAATAAACAGTTTTTAAATCGATACTACGTCGATATCTACGTAGGTACTTTTAATAAGATTTTAGAGAACACTTAATTGTGCCTTACTGACGCTATTATGTACCTACATGTTACGTATATGGTCCCCGAAGCGGAATAGTTATTAAAATGGATAGATATTATATTCCTTATCGTTAATTAGTTTACATACGTGTATATTCCACTTCGGTTACTTGTGTATTATTACAGAATGCGCAGCATGTCGCCACTTCTACAATTTAGTCTCCAGAGACACTTGTATTTAAATATTTTGAATCTTGTGAAAGTGCTTTAAAGGAGGAAATGCTGTGTAAACTATAAAGTACTTCTCGAAATCTCAAAATTGTAGTTTTTAGTTGTATATTGCTAAAAAGTATTTCTCAGATATGTAAACGAGGGAATCAGAACAGTTAACGAGGATTAATTCGCAAAGCCCATCATAAATTATGATTGCACACCAAAATGTTACTAACTAAGTGACTTCGTAACCACTTTCCAAAAAGCCTGGATGATCTTATTTGGGAATAAATTAGTATGACCACGACCTTCAGAACGTTGAAGAATCGGTGTTGAGGATCTATAAACTATGGTAGGTATGCGGTACGAGTATCCTACCGTACTCAAACTCTTCATTTTGACCCTGCAATTTACTATTTATTACTTAGCTAAATCTAAAACGTGACTTTCGTGAAATTACAAGATTATCCTGTTAAAATGGTTCCGGAGCGATTGTTAGAACCCACTAAAGATAATTATGTTAGTACCTAACACGATCGTGAACGTGAGGGACTTAACTTAGGGTTTTTGTTGACCTTACTTTTGTTCTCCACATTGCAAAGCAATTAGTTACCTAACTTGTTAGGAGGAACTCCCTAGAAACGTTTTGTTTACGATTGTTTAAGTAATCTACCGAACTTGTTTTGTTAATTCCATTGAGACTTGGACTTCCTACTCTCCGTTGAGTATATTTTAACTTTTCAAATGATAGTTATACTTTTAATTAGAGGAGAAGGTGGGAATGAGATCCCCTCAGAAATGATGACCCTTCGATATTTCGCATTTAAAATGATGCCATCTATGGAAACTTTTTTTGAAAGGAGCATTATTATGACAACATTGAAATAATTTTAAAAATATCTGAGAAAGGGCAGTAAGTACATCGTCCGGTTTTGGACCCAGTTTACAACTGTATACGCCAAAACTTAAGTATACTTATTATCCTTAAGATATGGGCAGATGGGTACCTGTCAGTTGCATGGGTTGTAGTAGAGTTGTAAATTTTACCACGAGTGCGCATGCGCGGAGATTTTTTATAACAAGAAGGCGAGCGACGGTGACACCTTACCATCAGGCGACTCGACAACAATGTGTTCGGCATATTATCATTAAAAAACTGGTAAAATACGCTCTTAAAAATGTATATCACTACGTGTGTAATTAAATTTTGTATTTCTGCCTCCGAAGCAATTCCCGAATTGCTTCAAAACCTTTTAATATTGGAAAAATAACCATTTATACCTACATTTGATACGGTCCCTGGATGAATAATTTATCTTTTTTTTATTAAAACTCAAACCAACCTTTATAAAATATTCCGCTCAACTCGTGAAAATTAACAGTTATAAATCAAGGAACATTCCAATGAGTGGTACATGTAGGAGAGCACGTCTGCGCTGGCTGATAACGAACTGATATTGGGGGAACAAATTGGATATTGGCCTCCGGTCAACAATTACACACAGAGATATTGGCCGGCCTGGCTCGATAAATAGTAAGTTTAAAATTTTTCAGGATTACAGAATCCTGTTGTTAAAATCGCCTGTTTATCTCCTGATGTGTTTCTGTCTATTTTTTAGAAATTTTTAATGAGGTCTTTTTTGAGGCATGATCAATCGATGGGGTCACTTAAGCAGATGAACTCAACTAATAAGCGGGCGTGCAAGGCATGCACTGAACGCGGGCAGCACGTCCGGGGGACTGCAAATGGACCCTTTTACTCTATAACCGTTACAATTATCGACAACAGAAAATTTGTCCCAATGGGACACGGCAATACAAACGGCTTCAACTTTTCACAAGCAGAAAAGCGTCGGTTTCGACTTCAATTTATCTTTAACAATTATTTCTTATTACTTAGGATTTAATTCAATTGATGTACAAACCAGAAACAAAATAAGGATTTCCAGAGTAGGTATATATTCACACACACAAAGATATTCGTAGGTATAAAATTGATAACAAGCACACAAGTTTATATTTGTTGCGTACACCTGCACCAACATATCGATGTAAGAAATGTTTAACGTCAGAAGTGGGCTGGGAGCTGGAAGCGATAACGTAATTATTTTTCCAAGGCATATGCCTTGCACTTGCACGTTATCCCACACATGCAGCTCGGGTGCTCGCGATCAAAGGAACTACACACTATGCCTACTTGTACAAAAACCTATTTTCCCCTCTTGCTCACTTTATACATACAATAATTAAATTCATTTAGTAAATTAAATAACTATTAACACTGTATGTTACCTTCCACTCTGTGTATGAATGAGGATTAAAAGTAAATTGAAACATGTACTTATTACTAACTAAAGGTACCTATGCTTCCTGTCATTTAAGTATAACAGGAAGCAATTAAAAGAGAAATCCATAAATATTTATGTAAAATTAAATAGTCCTTCAATTATCGTATTCTCTACTTAGAAAAATACCTGAATTTCAAGTATCTGAAAGGAAATTCCACTTGTTTTTCCCGCCAGGCCACCAGCGCTGATAGTCGACGCTCGACTGGTTTGGTATTATGTCGAGAAAGTTACGTTGAGGGAATCTGTTCAATGTTTCAGAAAACATCCATTGAAGTTCGTGAATTCGCACTTTACTGTTTTAAAGTTTTTGCACCATCATAAAATGATGTAAACACATAACGAAATAACAAGCTAAGCGAAGCAACGTACTAGGTAATACGTATTTATCTACCATTATTTAATTTAAGTATGATAATTAAAACACTTTTTAATCCGTAATCAATCTGTGTGATGTCCTCGTATGAATCTGCGAGTACCTAACTGTTAATTGTTGCTACGCCGAATTACACAAAATCTCAAACGTTTTCCTACTTAGAAATTAAGTACTAAGTATGGAAGTGCTACTAAAGCGGGCTACGTACAGTTAAAAACGCAAACTACGACACATTACCCTTTCAGCTATGAATAAAAGCCGTTACCGTTCTCGTTGAAATCAGATGAATACGTGCTCAATCACACTATTAAAAGCTTTTAAAAGCATTAAAAGGATGCATATTAAATTTTAATTGAACGTACTTAGCACTAACTGCGGCGTCTCTACTATTTGTACAGAATTTATATTTCTATTTCATACGCGTTTAACATTATAAAAGTAAGTACCCATATAAAAATGATCTTCATTGTGATAGAGGACTTAATGTGTGAATCTTGTGGTCTTCTTTCAGGATCACTCACGGTAGAGTCGGTAGAGATTTGTTGAAACGATGCCGCGATGAAATCCAGAATATGTATATACGAGTAGGTATTTGAAAGAATAAACTTCGAATAAAAATTACTTTGTGTTTATTTTGCAGATACATATTCAACTGATTACAACATAACAGCTCACCCTTGTTGAACTTTCTTAATCTAAAACCTACATATATGTATGTAGGTATGTCTCCGTATGCAAATAGCACCCGCACCCGAAACGAATACCTATGTATATTATATTCGTTATGATAAGGCTTTGAAGTTTGAATAAATCTCCAGTTTGACCCATCCGTATTTAAAGATAGATTTTGTAAATATGTATATCGTTTGATGTTATAAGGTAGGTACGGATTTCCTTGGGTTGAGAGGGTAATCTCTTGACTTTTACCATCGAGACTCGTTTGCTTTTTCCTCAGATGATGAAATGGAATATTATAGTAATTTTAAAGTAATTAATCAATGGGGTTACAGAGACTATATAAATATTATGTACATAAATTGTAGAAAGTATAAGAAATCTTATTTAACTTCTACAAAAGAAGCACAAAAAACCTTCTTGAAGTATGACAGGAAAACTTACCATTATAAAGTAAAATAATTACACGCCAAAACATTATTCAAGAAGAAAATCGCTAGAGGTCACAAATTTAATTAAGGCTGATAGCAATAAATTACTAACAGTTTTTCCAAGTTTTCGGTGTAGGTAAATGAATAAGTAAAAGAAACATGTCATCAAGTTGGCACTTGCACTGAATTATTCATCAAACGGCGCTTGTTCTAAAACAGTTTAAGGCCGCAGCGGTTCAATATTAAATATCCACCTGGTTCCACGCTCAGTGACGCCCCCTGGGGGATATTCCGATACAAGTTGCTGACGTGTTAAAGCTATTTAGATGTACATTCATGAGATGTTAATTTTATTACTTGCAAACGGGTTTATCTTATCTTGTCTATCTTCTTCTAAGGGGTTTCTTCCATGTCTAAATTCAATACCTCCTGTTGTACCTATATAGGTAGGTACTTCAGAGCGTCGTTAGGCTCCAAATAACTCGGTTTAAACCGGTTTATTTATTTGCCATGGCATCACGGGCTGCAATAGGCGTGCGTCAGAGTTATAAACGGTGGTAACCTTTTACCGCCGGCGCGTGTATCAAGAGGAAATTATACACTTAGTACGTATACCTGAACGGTGTGAAACATAAAAAATAGAAATAGAAAAAGGCAATTATAGACTTACGAAAAGCTGCAATAATATTAGTACTGAACGAATCAAGAATACAGCTTTTGAGAATTCACAGAGCGCTAGTCATCTGTTGCTCAAACTCGAAGTTAATCGTAGCAGATATGTCTGATATTAGTCGGTCTCATCCGAATATAGTCACTGAGTATAGCGGTATTATCAAAGCATTAATGCCCACTTTACATGTCATTGTCTCGTACTGAAGGAGAATTATAGCTATTAAGATATTAATCGGTGATTTCACTGTAACAGCTGACCCGGTCAAGAAGTCATCTCCACTAATAGCCGATGTATTGATCGCTTTAAAGGTACATATTTAATAAATAATATTAGAACAGAAAATCATATTTATTGAATATTATTTCACAATAAGCTACATGGAGCTTCTGCGGGACCATAATATTGCCAGCATTTAAGAGGCTTTATACAGTTTAGAATAGACAGCGTCAATGATTAAAGTTGTTGTATCAGTATGATACTGCCCCTCCGAGACTTAAGATATCTACATAAATTGATGAAAGTTCACCAACTCGTAGCTCCACCCTGGTATTTCACGTGCTGTGAGAGATGAAAACACAAATAAAACCGAATACCCCCGACCATAAAACAAATAGGTATTTATGTATCACATAAAAAATGTCTACCTTAGTCGGGACTCAGACTAAAGTATTTAAGAGTTCGGTAGTCTCTGTTTGGCCCAATGGTTAGCTGGTAGAGAATGCAGTTTAGCATTAAGCTCGCCATTTGCACCGTAATATTTTATTGTGGTCAATAAAGTTTCAATAAATAAATAAAATGCATATATTTTCAATAAATCATAATTTATGGTTAAAGTATTATTATATCAACGTAATAACCATTGAGATACAATGTACTAAGTAATAACAGATTTATTATCATTAAGTGTTTATCTGTATACTTAAAATCAAAACGAAACAAAACCTAACTGACTAGAGTTCAGGGTAATTCATTGCGTGTGCCAAATAAAATTTATTATGATTTAAAATAAACTTAAATAAATCGACATCCACGCGAACGAATTCGCGGACACTGCTAGTTTTTAACCGACTTCAAAAAAGGAGTTTCTCAGTTTGACCTGTATGTATGGAGATTGGAAAGTCGTCCTAAAAGCCTCCAACATGGCTTAATGATTGCTATTTAACAATAACGACCGGGATGAGCTATACGTGCCCTCTGAAGTACGGAGGCGCTCAAAAAAATTAGCTACTAGCGGTCACCCAACAAACCGACCGCGACCCCACCCTATTTGTACTTGACTCAATCGATCACTTACAATCAACTCAAGCCACAGAGTTCTTAGCTAATTTAAACCAAATATCACATCATAAGCACAATACATAATTGTTTTTGAAAGGTCAATACACTCTTGTCCTCATACCAATACCAGGAATCTCAGTTGCGAATAGCATGGACAATTGGACAACAGTTATAATCTTCAATAAATAATACATTAGTACCTAATTATCTCCACTATGTACATTTATCTGTCACATCAAAGTCTGCACTAACCGGTAATCGAACCCGAGTTTCGCTTCGCAGGCTGTCAGTACCAGCTAGACGATAGAGTCCTGGATAGGTAATTATTGCAATCCACGATTGGGTTCAAGATAAATAGATAAGAAAAGCCATTGGTAGGAACGCCGACAATAATCAGTATCTGTAGATCACCAGTAATTCAATTAGTTACGAGTATATGGGAGTGAAGGCTTTTTGGGTCTTAATTCTCATTTATTGTCTCATCAGTTTATGTCCATGCCATCTCATCTCACCATTTACTCTACTACCACATTTGTAAATAATGAGTGAATGTACATAATATATGACTGACTGACGTAATTTGACGACAACAATAACAATAGAAACATTATAATTTTACTAAAGTGATGAACCTAATAAATTATGTATTTCAGTTACTCTGCAGCACAACATAAAATCCATTCAAACTTCTGAAACAAACAAGCCAACAGAGAACTCTTCAAATATTTGTTTTCGCGTCAATAAAATATCAACGTTTCAATAAGGAACAACATCAATAAACAAGTTATGCAAACAAGTGTAACTCGAACTAGTTTAAAGTTCACAACAAACCACGGGTTTTACTGTTTTGTTCTAATGCACATACACTAGTATAGCTGCATGTGTTAATGTGTAAACTTGTAATAAAATGGGATACCTACGCAAACATGCTTCCACGCCTCGAATACGGTGGGAATCAGGGCTGGAATTGCTTCTGAGTTTTGGGCTGAGTAACGTAATGATTATTTGTTATTATGGATGTATTCATTTTTTTACGTTTTTCGATTGCATTGTCGTAGAATTTAGCTCCCTACAACGTGTCGGTGATGCTTTGACTAAGTGAACTTGCAAACGAAAAATATCTCGGAAGGTATTTTTAAAATTGACATTTTTAACTGACTCAAATAAAACACTATCTCATTTACCAATACCAACCTTTTTGAAAGAGCCTTATAATTTTAAAACTATAAGTTTACTACTTATAATCTAAGTACATCAGTTAGTCAAAACCACATATAAATCGACTTAGCCTTTCCGAGATTAGTAGGCAAAAACGACAGACTAGCAATGACTAGAAATGATTGTATTATTAACGTAAGTAAGTACGCTATTCGACCTGAGTGGTAGCTTTTCTCAAATATTTTCCATGTATAATCGATAACAACTTTGTTATAGGTATGTACGATATGGAATAAATCTGGTTAACCGCGAAATAAATGAAAAAATTGTGTTACATTTTCAGTGTAACATATACATCAACCCTTACTGCACGTGGGCGATTGTATGAAGTTCCCACGGCCGCCGGGCCGGCTCTTTGCTCCAAGCTGTATCTCATTAGGTACGTTGCTAACTGACCATAGAGCTGCTTTTTGAATACAAATTTGGTGTCATCATTACTACTGACTGCTGCATCAAAGGTAAGCAACCAACATGATTTAGGTAAACATCGAGAAAACTAAAAAATTAACACAATACTAATAATTCTCTGCTAATAATTTAGAAAAACTGTAATTTACCAGTGCTTCGAAAGAGTGGATCACGCAAGGGTTTTCGAATTCGAAACATAGTTGTATAATTTTTAAAGATATAAGTATGTATATGTTTGAGTATGAATTTTTTGCTTTTGCGAAGGTAAACATCAGTCACCCACCTGAGAGCTTTCATAGTATATCTAATTTAAAATTTATAATTTAATTCATATTTACTACCAATTCGCTTTTGCTTATAACGACCCTTGTTATTCTGAAATCACGGAGCAAACGTGATTGTGAGAATTCTAAAGAAATGTGTTTTGTATAACGGATCCTATCGCAGCTTGGTTTATCATCTTCATCGTGTCAAATACTGACATACGCGATATCTTCAATATGAATAATTCTCATTGTTAGACCATTACAGTGGGTAGAATCTATGTCATCTTTCTATAATACAATATCGTACCTATAATATCGTGTACTTATTTGTAAAATGTTGCGCAGTAACTTTATTAGGCGTATTATTTAGTTTCTATTTCGCCTAAACCCTTTATTTTCCAGGGCAGAAAGGTCCTGTATTTCAAGTCGTAATAAGTATACTGTATACCTAATTCATCCACATAAGTTGTCTCTACATTCGTTCGCTGGTTTCCGTATAGGTATTGCAGGCACAGAGGCAGCGCCGTCACAGTTTTATTATTCTTAAATGATTTATGACTTTAAACTTACGTTAATATACACTTTACCTATAGTAGGTACCTATTTAAATATCATTTCTCACTTACCGTATCATACTCGTATAACTAATGTCAATTGATAACAACCATCAGATAGTTAATCTGTCCGTTTGTCAGCTATTCCAATAAAAAAAAACAAAATATTAAGCTTTACACTCTTCCATTTATGACTTGACATTTAAAAATTTAATTTCACGCCTTAAAGGAGTATTCATAAAACGCATTCGTACAAAAACACAAGATTGCAACCATACAACTAAATTTACTAAAAGGTGCTGAAAATACTACCAAGACATAATTCAAATAAGTCTGACGTCTATTTAACCGCTGCGAGGATCGTAGATCTATGATAAAGTATTCAGGAGCGACTCATTTCCGACCGTATATTATGGAAAGTAAATACCAAAGCCTTAGTCAGACGAGTATGCGAATGTTTGAACAATACAATTAGCACGAAGATGTTCAGTGTGCTATCCGTCTGTTTCTCTTGCTGCCACGTTGTAATTCCAAATTTAAAATTAGAAACCAACAAAGTAAAATAACTTTGGAGTCACTAAGTACGACGACAAAATTGAAGAATTTTATTTTCATTATTCATCATTTCAACCCATGATGGCCCCCTATTGAGCAAGGGTCTCTTGGTCTCTTCTCAGAATGAGAAGGTTAACGCTTAATGCCATAGTCCACCACGCTGGCCAAGTGCGGATTGGCGGACTGCACACACTTTTGAGTTTTGCGAACTTTCCTGCATGCAAATTTCCTCCCAATGTTTTCCTTCACCGTTTGTAGCAAGTGACATTTAAACTTTTATTATATCATTTCTATAAAATAAAATAACGCTTCACACTCATAGCCCCACACTAGGATTCCCTGTGTCGTGGGTGCCATGGACAACACACAAGACAAGGACACACACCCAGACCGAGAGCGGAAATTCAAACTCATCATTCAAATTTTCGCCTCGCTGGGAATCGAACCCAGGACCCTCGGAACAGCGATCCGGCATGTTAACCATTGCGCCATGAATCAAAATAACAAAATTGTTGCTGCGAAATACATGTTGAAATCAATACACAGTTGAAACCACAAACGAGGACCAATACGCTTGCACAGTAACACTTGTAAGCCTTCTGTTTCCTTTGTAGGTAATACCACAGACTGAAGCTCAGAGGTTTTGCAGGTCCCGGACCGACTGCCGCGATGCCGTGGGTGGAAAGCTATGGTGCCACTGCGTTCGCACATGGAATTGGTTTTACTACCACCTCACACAAATTCCAGGTTTCCGCCTCTGTGATTAAGATTCATTGTAGATTGACGGTAAGAATTCAATATGACTTTAGTTCTTTTTCCTTACAAGCTAAATTGAACTGTGAGTGCACGCAATAAATTTACTTTTCGCGGGAAGTGGCTATTCCATATTCTCGGGATCAATCAATACAAGTACAATACCGTTGCACCGTAACTCACGATTCGCGGATACAGATTTTGGTTTCACGTTTATTTGTAATTTATCGCTACGGCCGGAGCTTTCAATAAATCCAGCGTTTTATTTTTTGTTCCAGGCGAGGCCGAGGGATGGACACCCGTAATATCACGATAACCCTTGTCACGTGTACAACTCAGTTATAAATGTAGAATAAGGTATTGTTTGAGTGAAGTAAATATCACTGTTTTGTGATATACTTAGATGGCGAAAAATTATCAGTTTCCAACAATTCTTTTAGTTTATCGATTCAAATATCTAACAGCTTGTATACTTCGTTACTTCATTTATTCCTACACGTATTTTTATAATATGAAAATGTTTTTGTGTTATACATAATTAAGG
The DNA here is from genome assembly GCA_905404135.1 of Hesperia comma. Lineage (NCBI taxonomy): Eukaryota > Metazoa > Arthropoda > Insecta > Lepidoptera > Hesperiidae > Hesperia > Hesperia comma. The sequence goes on along the minus strand of FR990014.1, from coordinate 19,429,838 downwards.
CTACAATGTTTAAGTAAGGGTGGTGCATATTTCTTATGAAATCGAAAAAACAAACAAGCTTGCAGCACTACTTTCTGCTGCCGCTCATGACAACTTACTGTGATGTGACCGATCACAAGACTCAAATCCCTGGAATGGTGACACTCTCATTAAGTAAGATGATTATCACAAGAATTCCCTTATAATAAATAATCTTAATTAAGAGTAAAATAACTTGGAGGCAGGTATATTGTGCTTCATGAACGTATCCATACCATACAGCTTCTAAAAATTCATTAAGTGCTTAGATATTCAGTATAAACGTTCAGTATAAATGTACCTACTCCCGTGGAAAAGCTACATGAAGTTTTAATTAATTCCCTCGTTGAAGCCAGTTCTTGATTTTACGAGTAACAACATTATGTTTTACTAAAGTTCAGGCTGATGTTATGATTTAGGGCGAGAGATAATAAGTCACTAACATAAATATGAATATTGTTTTTGCCGAGGTGCCTACCTGTGGAAAGTATTTCATTATTTACATGCTGATATCTGCAACAGAATAATGAAAGCATGTTTGTTAAGACATAAAAATAAAATAATTGAAATTTGACAATTCGGTAATATCACAAACACCGATTATATTTATTTATAGATAAATATCCAAAGTAGGTAAGTACATCCGAATATCCAAAGTTTTGATACGAATAAGCGGAGGCATTTCGCTTATTAATTGGCTATTTTTCACTGCAATCGAAGCACGTTGAAAAATGTTTACCGCTGGTAGAAATAGAAGGTTGATGGTTAGCCCATCAAATGGAACAAAGCCCGCCGAACACCTGGTGTTACTGTTTCATCCATTGATCGGTAAGATAGATCATGAGCAGGTAAGAAGGTTATGATAGAGCCCTGGTGAAAAGAACAAATGGAAAAATGTGCATAAAAATTTGTACAAGCATAAACCAGGGCATACCTAGATATAGATATAAGCATAAAACTGGGTACCTAGTACCTACATGAATTAACTTTCTTGAGTGAACTAATAACACTAGTTGCCTGCTCTGCGGTCGAAATTCGGACGTCATTAATTCTTCAAACGGTGAATAAAAGTGTGCAATTAATTATAGTAAGTAGTATCCACAGGACACGAAGTGTGGCATCGTTCGTTCGCAACGGCTAGTAGGTAGGTAAACTATAAATGGGTACTCGAAGAATAGGGTTATGATATGAGAAATCTATAAAAATGGAACGCGTCAAAAGTGAAGAAATATTTTTTCGCGGAGGCAACTTGATTATACTGCAGCCGGAGACTGCCGCTAACAGAGCATCTCTCTCATTAAAATTCTGTAATGAAACTTTTCTATGACAAAAGAACTTCTTTAGGGCTAAATGAGAAAACATTAAATGAAAACGATGGATTCTCTTACTGAATTAATTTTTTTTTACTATTTTCAAAGTTATAAATGTTGAGTAGGTCCTACTTTAACGTCTTATTAAATAATTATTTTACTTGATTTGTCAGTTGTTTATTGAATAACTCTAACATAATTAATTTTGACAAATATTTAAACTATTACCTCGTATATTAACACTAGATATCTACTGATTAAATTTTTTATCAGCTCATATTCTTTTAATAAGTCATGTTGTAGGTATTTAAAAGCAATGTGTAGGTATTGTAAAACACTTCCAGGCTAATGCATTAAATCATCTACGTATCGTAAATGATTGACCTAGTTAGAAACTTAAGATAAATGTCTGTAGTACATAAATACCTAATCAAGGTTTATGGAACTTACGATATACAGTCTAAACAGCCTCGGAGCTAACATCAAGAACAATCGTAAAACACAATTCAAAACTTTGACATTTACATACGACCCCTCCAGAGATACACCGGTATCTGCACACAACATCGAGTAGTTCCACACCTAAAGATAACCTTTTTTTTTTTTTTTTTGTTATCGAGGGGGAAACCTTCAAAAGGTACCCGGTGCCGTGGGAGCGACACAGGGTTATGTGGGATTTTTACCCACTAAAACCCCCCCGGTGGCCTACCTCAGCGCTTGTGGAGAACTCCGGGATCTCCAAAGGAACACAACCGGAGTCCTCCGAGCGCGGCGCCCTTGGGGCTCTGCCCGCGAGAGACTAAATGCCCCATCGCTAGCCTTCCGTACAACGGTATGCGGCCACACATACCGTCGTCCTTCCCGGGGTTGCTGATGGACGGTTTGAGCTCCCACTCTAGCCGCCCACAACCCCGAAAACCATTTTTAGTCGCCTCTTACGACAGGCAGGAGATACCGAAGCTCGTATTCTGGTCCCGAGCTACAGGGACACCGGTGGCGCTATGTGCGTCCACCGCGGCGCCGTGCACGGCGCGTCCTTCTCCGGGCAGGATCAGCGCGTTCCCTGGCCCGCTCGGCGTCTTCCTTCGCAGACATTACGTCACTGCAGAAGGTGATCATGCCGTTCCAGGCAGATCCGCGCTGAACCATGCTCCTCACGATGGAAGCAGGCCGGAGGTCTGGTCCCACTTTTTCGACGAGGATCTGCCGCTGCGATTACCTAAAGATAACCTAAGGGAAACTTGTTACCCGTTAACTTTGTCACCGAGTCCCAATTCGTAACAACACACCAAAACAACCACGGCTTAGCTCTGAATACCAACCGTGTGACGAGAACCTGCTATTGGTTTAACGTTGAAAGTTGAAACATATCAGATATGGTAGTGCCTTTTAGAATTAAACTATTCTTTCGTTTTAAACTCCAAAAGACAGATAATTGTTGCTGTCGTCTTTTAAACTGAAGCCAAAACTTCCCCAGGCTTTCTTCCTGAAGAAATACTTAACATTTCAGGCAGCGACTGTGAAGTCTTTCTATAATTTGACATTATAGAAATAGTATACCTATCTTATTAATCACCTAAAGCTAAAATCAATCCATAAATCAACACTTGTTACTTGCCAGCAGTAGTAACATCTCCGATTACGTTGGCAACCATACAATTTACATGACAAACCGGGAAACAGAAACTGCACTACCACAGTACCAACTCAGAACCACAAATTCTTGAAACTGGAAATGAATTGCGCAATGACAGAGTTAGTTACAATAAGTTTTCGCATCCAAAGTTTCCCAAATGAACTCAATTATAAATCCTAGCGAAGTTGGGACATAAACTATAAAGTTCAATAAGACGCGAGTCTGGAACACTTCCTTAGGTACAGCGAACTGTAATAATCCCACGCTTCTAGCAATACATTCAACTGAATTAAAGAACAAAACCGAACAAAAGTACAATAATTTACCTTATATTAAAATGAAAGTCCTTTGTAGCCCAATTATAGAAAGACTAGTGTTCGCCTTCACTTTGCTTTGGGAAACTTAAATGTTTTCGCATTTTTTGCAAAATGTTTCATCGTAACTCCTGTCTTATTAGCCGAAGCGTGATTTTATATAGCCTAAAGCCTTTCTCGATAAATGGACTATCTAATACAAAAATATTTTTTCTTTTCGCAACAATAGTTTCTGATTCTGATATAAGCCCATTTAAACAAACAAACAAATCACCTTTTTAATATTAATATACATAAGAGGCAAGATAAACGGTAGGTACATTAAATGAAAAGGAACTTTCAGGCAACGTGTAAACGTGGAACAACAAAGGCTCAGATAAAATTACTACAATCATTAATGAAGCATCAAGAACGAACACTAAGATTCTGATTTATTGAAAAGATTGATGAAGAGAATGGTTTTAGACTTACTTAGGTCCACCTTTGTTCTTCAATATTGAAAGGAACAACATTATTTTGTAAATATGTTTGAAAAGGATGACGGGAACCTTGCAAACGCGGGAATGGATGAGAATGGGGGAAAAAGGGATATAAGAGTTTATCTTACTGTTATAGCGTACTTAACCTTTTGAAAGGAAGTAAAGACTGAGTGCTTCGATAATGATAGGGTATTCAACAAGTTAGCAGAGAATAAAGAAAAAGGGTATCTTATATATATATCAGTTACAACAATTACAGACTATCAGAATCTGTAACTTTACATCAAGTCATGATTAGAATTCAAATAAATTAAACAAAAAAACTTAACACGATGACTAAATATGAAGCATAACAAGAAAAGTGTAGTAACTTTATGAATATTACAACTATTATTTGCAAATTAAGTATTGCTAGAATAATTTATTGCCAGTGAGCTCGGCTAACAAACTTTTTGTTTACTCAACGATATCGTCAGCCATTGTCGGTTATTTATTAGCATCCCATTATTTTCTACGAAGACAAACTGTTGGTGGCGATCGTGTCTCAATGATCCTTGGGTGTTGTTTTACCGTAGCTGTAGGGCTTGTTGGTCGCCTAAGTCAGGGGTTTTCAAAGTGGGGAACGCGAACCACTGAGGGTACGACAATAAGTCGTAGGCGGTACGCGATCAATTTACGTAATAGCACTACATAAGCTCCTGGTGCGTACTTGCGACGAGCGTGACATTATCGTTGGCTGTGTTTAATAGGAATTAAAAAAATACGGTCCCACTTTTCATATGGGACCTAATTTCTGTTGACAGATTTAAAGCGCTGTACGGTCATTTTTGGTATTGTTGATCGAAGACTGCACTACTATTTTTTTATTTTAATAAACTGCAAACCCCAGATATTTATATTTTTTGTATTAGATTCTAATGCTAAACATGTGTAGGTGTATCTTTTGCTTTTTGTATTACATTATTTTTTAATAATATGCTTATCACTAGTCTGTATTTTAAAGGGTTTCGCCGTGGTCTTAAAAGTTTAACAGGCTTACGTGGAAGAATAAGTTTGAGAAACCCTGGTGTTAGTAATATCTCCCAAACTGAGTAGGATATTCCAGCCGCCTACGCTATTAGTTACTGTCTGGTCTGCGCTAATTTGGGATTTTATTTATTAGAAAGGTTTGATGAGGTTCTTGTTGTTATCCGATACTTTGAAAAAACTTGCTAACTGCTATAGAAAAAAAATTCGATATTTTTAATTAATCATGATAAAATAAAAATACGATGAAATACGTAGTTACAACATAAAATTGTAGATTAATGTTACAAAATCAAAGATTAAACAATAATATATGTAGAAGCAAAAATACGAAAACGTAATAAAATCATTATTGCTCTTATATTATACATACAATCAATTATACATACAAATCAATGAACAACAAGAGATATATTTCCCTCAATTAAATCAACCGCTGACCCTTCATTCGGTCAGACATTGATTGATTTCTATAACCCGTTACGCTGGTTTAAATATTAATATTCCGTTGAATGAAACGCGTGACCTCAATCTTCACAATAAATGAAATGTCCAGGAGCTAAATATAAACAATATTTTAGCATGCGCACTGCTATATTACAATCGAGAACAAAGGCGGTATCGATCCTGCTCTACTGCACTAAATTTAGCTCCATAGCATACAAAACAAGGCAATGATGCTGTATCAAGCGATGCCTACGATTGAGTCGTCGAGCATATGGAATTTCCATTCGAAGCTAAAACAAAATTACCTGCGGTCACAGCTCAATTTAGCCTGTCAGAAAAAAATACTTAAGGCATTTTAAATTCTCGCCGTCAATCTCCATAACCAGAGCCGGAAAGCGAGCGTTTGTGTAGGTTGCCATTAAAATGAATTCTATACCGAACGCGAACGGATAGACGAAGGTTTTTGGAATATAAAGGAATATTAGGGTGTTTACTGAACTACTTAGTTATCAGCTTCACCCCAGACGTAATAAGCGGGCGAGACCACCTCGTTACCTCATTGCTACGTTACGAGTATTATCAGTTCCCATTCACATGTTGAGTCTCACATTGCCATATAGCTGTTTATTTTATGTTTTTCAGTAACAGTATCCGAGCCATTGTCGTTGTTCATTGTGCGTACTGCAAATGACTGGAATAGCTTGCCTGCATCAGTGTTTCCGCGTGTGTTTGATGTGGGGGTCTTCAAGAGGAGAGTGACTTGTTTATTTTATTACTAGTAAATCCACCCTCGCTTCGCTTCGGGGAACCAGTCCCATCAAAAATTTTAACAAATTATGTTATTCCGATGTCTAAGCTATATTACTGCAAAGTTTCATGAAAATCCGTTCAGTAGTTTTTGCGTGAAAGAGTAACAAAGCCACACACACACACACTCACTCACTCACTCACTCACATACATTCCTTACAAACTTTCGCATTTATAATATTAGTAGGATAAGTTAGAGCGGTCAACTCTTGAGCTTCATAGCCCAACAGGTGGAATCATAGTGAAGTAGGTATCGTACTTATTTTATGTGAAAATGGCCACAAACGATGTGAATCTTCCTTTTATTTTTTGTTTGGGAAAAATAACTGATCCCGTAGAGGGAAACTTACCACCTGATGACTAGACTTCTCATTTATCGGATAGGTAGGTATAGTACATAGTATCTCAATGGGTAGGTACATAAAAATAACAAGTTTTAATTATTCCGTTTGTCAGTTTGTTTGAACCTTTGTTTCTAATAAACTCGGAAAAGGCTTCACGTTTAACCGCTTTGGTTGCGGTTTTCATTACCTACAGTGAAGCTATTTTCGATTCCCGAAGCGAAAATCGAGGGCGGTATCTAGAATATCAAAAAATGGAAGCAAGAATCAGCAATGGACGTTTGGGTTTTATTCAGTGGCTGCTTCACAAACAACATGACGGGTTCACGTCCATGTGAATGACACGTCCATAGTTAAATAAAGGTACAAAACTAACAGCGAACAATGAATAGTTTTAAAACGAGTTGGAAATTTTTTTAGTGCGCTTCAACCTATGTAGGTACAGTTTTGTATACATTACTTACAATTATTAAAACTAACGCCTTTATTTAAGTAAAGTTTTACTGAAAAAGTACAAAAACACGTAGCTGCTCTTGTTCTAAATGTCTAGCTCGAAATAAAAACAATGACGCTATGGTGCATTGTAATCACGACGGAATTCTATTAAACCATGATTTCGTGTAAAGTGTACAAAAGAAACAAGTTTTTAAAATACAGGAATTATTTATAATGGTATGAGCAAGTTTAAGCGGTGTGCAGTTTTCCACTCGGACGTATCTCAGCGCAACCCAAATACGTAACTTTTTAGGGCAGCGCGGAATAATTGTATTACGGAATGTAGTGAGCCCTCTTAAAGATTCTCTGACGTATTTACGTTACGCGAACCGTATGTTTAGTAGAGATTTTAATGGCGGGTTTCTGTAAAAAATTAAATTCCGAAACTGAAAAGCTACATTTAAAGGAGTGGGACATTTGTAAATTACTAATAGAACAGAAATACTCGTAAGTGTAGCAAAAACAATGTTTTTACAGACTGATGTCATCAATAAACGTGAATTCCGATTTCCAATTCTATGCCTTACAACTTAAATACCGTCAACTTCAGTTCCACAAAAAACTGAAAAGTAAATATGGTTTGTGCTGAATGAGAAGTTTCACAAGTGCACGCAGGACAAAAGCCTCCTGGACTATTTGCTAGCAAGGAGGTCGCCGGGTCATCGCTTGGCTTTAGAATATAACGGAGGTATGAAAGTTAAATGAGCTGTTGGAAGAAATAAAACTCCAATTGCAAATCTCCTCTGATTTATAATTTATAGGTAATGGCACTTAAAATAATGCCATAACGTTGTAAGCTGGTACCACAATGTTCTTCCACCTTTCCGATATATGTATGTCAGACGTTGGGCTGTTGGGGACTATGTCATACCGGCAACGCAAATTTCCACATCACTCAATTTAAAGCCAACCAGCCCTACCTATAACAAAAACAATTACATTGTTCGTGACCCGTGACAGACGGACGAACGAACAGCGGGGGCATCGTTTGCATCCAACACGGAACTCTAAAACTAAAATAGCTATGAAAAAGTAAATCATGAAAACTGAAAAATTGAACAATTTTGCTGAAAAACACTCCCATAAAGAAATTTCTTTGTCTTATTCACTCCGATGTAAATAATGAAAACTACAAAGCCAGCTGTCAACGAAGACAAAAGGAGAAGACAATACGTATCATGATCGCTTCTAGCATTGAACAATGCTTATTACTATTTTATAAAAAAAACTTTTGCTTACCTTCAATACGTTTTATCTATTAAAACAAAATATCCCTACACAGTACTAAAGTGGGTGTAATCTAGAAACTTAAGAGGATGCCCCAGTGGCGAAAAATTTCGAAATCCATTATCAGCCAATTCTATTGCCGTCTCGATATCGGCTGTACCCCCGCGCGAGAGAGCTACTATGTGTGGGTAAGCGAGCTACGCGTGTGTGCGTGTAGCAGGTAGCAGTAGATCGCGCCCGCCCGACTCGGGAAACTTGATAGTGAATTCGTGTACCAACTAGGTACATTAAAGAAATATTGTAAGTACGAACCTTATTATATTTCTATCTAATAATAAATAAAGACTTTAAAAGTCGTAAAAATAACTAAGCTGGCCGGCGTGGCGTCGTATTGGTAACAGCAACTTTCGTCCACTCATAATATTTGTATTGTTGTGTATTAAATAAACAAATATTTATGTAAATAATACACAAATTGTTGTGATTATTTGTTTCTTATATATTTGTTTATTATTAACTATATATTTTGAAGATAATGCACAAAAATATGTGTATTATTTATTTACTTACGGCCCCGTAGCCAAGTGGGTAACGATCCTACCTGGGAGTAAGTGAAGGGGTCCCGGGTTCAAAACCCGGCGGGGGCAGATATTTGTGTGACGGACAAGACAAATATTTGTTCTCGGGTGCCATATATTATATTGTATTGTATGTATATGTATTTATTGTGGTGTGTTATATGTGTCGTCCATGCCACCCACGACCCAGGTTAAATTCTACTGGGGGGTATGAGTGTGTGGCGTTTATTATTATTATTTTATTTATTATTACTTATATATTATTACTAAATGACCATGCGAAGTTCATATGTATAGGATAACATTCAATGACTGCTAGGATACGAAGTGCGCTGGGTCAGATGGTTGAGATTTATAAACTATCCTATCTTTCAAGCTGGATAAATCTACGCAAGTGTGCAAAATTTAATTGAAATTGGTTAAGTAGTTTAGGAGTCCATCGCGGACAAACAACGTGACACGTAATTTATATAATATAGATATTTGTTTCTTTGATACTAGCTACTGCCAGCGGTTTCATCCGCGTCTCGTGGGAACTACTTGGCATAATTCGGATAAAAAGTAGCGTATAGCCTTCTTCGATAAATGGGCTATCTAATACTGAAATAATTTTTCATATCGGACCAGTAGTTCCTGAGTTAAGCGCGTTCAAACAAACAAACAAACAAACTTCAGCTTTATAATAATTAGTGTAAATGTAGCTATTTATTTATTATGCATAGGAATATATACAGGGTGTTCCGTTATGAATGGATAATACAGCACCTGCGTGTAGAGGGCATCATGCCGGTTCAGATAAATAAATGTTATGTTCAGTAAAAGTCTTTCCGTTTCTGAGATATTCGACATTTTCCAAATTTTAAAATTATTCCACCCTTCGCCATTCTTTTTGACGCCAGGACTACAAATGAAGACATTTTTTGTATCTGTTTTTTGGATAGTATTTCTGGATAGATGTGCTATCGAATGTTATTAATTATTTTTATAACAAAAGCACGGATTCTTTTTAAATTAAGATTTAATACCAACTTAAGGTTTTTTCATATTTCATTCTTGACTTTTACTTTGCCGTGGTTAAAAAAAATGTATGGTGGCTTGAATGCCAATTTCAAAAAAAACTTGCCCATTTCACTCAGATTCTGAAATGGTATGTTACAGGGTATAATCCACCTTTAGATTTTAAATTATTTTCTTTTAAAACGAGATAGATCCCATTTTTATGATACTACAAGTTAATACCAAAATTTGGTTTGTTAGCTTAATAAGCTTAATAAGGTATTAACTTGTAGTATCATAAAAATGGGATCTATCTCGTTTTAAAAGAAAATAATTTAAAATCTAAAGGTGGATTATACCCTGTAATATACCATTTCAGAATCTGGGTGAAAAGGGCAAGTTTTTTTGAAATTGGCATTCAAGCCACCATACATTTTTTTTTAACCACGGCAGAGTAAAAGTCAAGAATGAAATATGAAAAAACCTTAAGTTGGTATTAAATCTTAATTTAAAAAGAATCCGTGCTTTTGTTATAAAAATAATTGATAACATTCGATAGCACATCTATCCAGAAATACTATCCAAAAAACAGATACAAAAAATGTCTTCATTTGTAGTCCTGGCGTCAAAAAGAATGGCGAAGGGTGGAATAATTTTAAAATTTCGAAAATGTCGAATATCTCAGAAACGGAAAGACTTACTGAACATAACATTTATTTATCTGAACCGGCATGATGCCCTCTACACGCAGGTGCTGTATTATCCATTCATAACGGAACACCCTGTATATACATATATTTATTTACATTAAGTTGGTCGCCTATAACTTATTAGTTTTTATTTACTACTCAGCTCTGATAGTTTTCCTTTAAACTTCGTTAAATATACTATTAATGTATTTTTTTTCACGAATCCACATAGCATAGCATTCCATAAAGCCGTTGAGCAGATAGAGGGGGGGGGGGGGGACACTTACCCCTAACAAAAAAGTTAACTTGAAAATCAAATATTTCAGAAACGGATCCCTAAATCGAGAAATGGTGTTCTCAACCTCATAATGTTTTTAAAAGACCTATTCGAGTCTTAGCAAGTGAAATATTTATTATTTTTTTGAAAAATCGTTACTTACGTGCTAGTTGGATTTGAGCCCACACCCCCTCGAGTGTGAAGCCGAATTCTTACTACAGAGTTAACGCCGCTTGTTAAACATACCTAAGAAACGCCGCATGTTAAACGTACCTAAGGCAAGAAGAATATTAGTGGAAGTGGTTACAGACCCCCTTTCCCTGACTATGACGTGGAAGTTCAAGATCAGAGTGAATAATATATGCTTTTCTTAAGTTAATGTGGACCATCTTGGACCACATCTTCACTTCCCATCCGGTGTGATTCTGGTCAAACATTAACTTATTTGATATAAAAAACACATCGATAATGAAGAACAACACTATATCGATATATAATTTATCGACTACGACGACGAATCACTATTTGTATACGTATTAGTTGACCCCTCCGTCTCACCCCTCACAACCGTAAGCGGGACAACTGCAGCTCGGACTGAAAAAACCTACAGAAAATTGATGAAATCGGCATTACGCTCTTGTCTGTTTCCTCCATGAAAACTGAACGGATTTTGAAAATTTTTTCAGCGTTCTATAGATGAAGATATTGGCCATGTCGGTATGTTTTGATTTTTTTCTGAATTTGCGTTTTATTTTGTTAGATCGACGTCCGAAAATGAACAATGAGAAATGGTAAATTTCGACGTTTTTGAAGCTTTATAACTTCTATATTAATTAATTTATCAAAAAAAGCAAAACATACCGACATGGTACTCGTAGTGATGTATTGTTTTCCAAAAAATCTTTGCTCTAGTGTTAAAATCCAGCGAGGAAACAGACTACTACGTTTGTATGGGCTGAACGAGACTCGGGCATCCTCTTAATCAATTGGTCTGACTTTATGACGATAAGGCGCGCTAGCTAAGATAAGAATAAGATAGAAGAAAAATAAAGAATAAGAATGACTTTAATTTTTTTTAATACCTTTCATGTCGGGAAGAAGCTCCAAAGCTTGGTATTCATACATGTGACTTTACTGTTACTGTTAGGCTACTGGAATTTTTACATGTTTGGTGCAGAATCAAAGTCAGTTAATAAACAGGTTGATCCTGTCAAGTTTCCTACCTCTAGTTGGTCGCCATCGCGCCTGTAATATCTTCTTTACACTCTAACCAACTTACGATGTCAGACCGTTTGCGAACTAACCATCCTAGACATCCTAGTTCCAATTTGACTGTTATTCTATGCTATCTATATACTTACACATACGTCTACACTTGATCACAGTTGGCATAGGCGGCAACGGAAGGTTGGTGCTGCATGCACGTTTGCTATCTTATTTAGAGAAAAGTTAAGTATCGAAATCTGCTAGGTTTCGATGATATGGATATTATTTTTATGTGTATCTTATAAAAGTATTAAATATCAAAACTGGATAATTCTTTTTTTTCACGTTCGTATTATCCATTTCCAGCACCAATTTCTTCTTCATCCCATGAGTATTTCGTCGGTTTAAAACTAACGTGGCTCTTGACACACGACGGTCCTTTGTGTACAATATTTTATTACAATTATTCTCTGTATTTCAATGCTTTTTAAGCCTGGTTTCATAAAAAATACAACAATGACGTCGTTTTACAGTCAGATGTGAGGATTGAAAATTTATGAAGTTAAAGTAAAAAATATTATTTCAATTTTTAATACAACGTATTACTTTTACGGTAGATATTTTTGTAATTATATTCTACTTCACATGCAACAATTTTTTGTTTGATACGATACACGATTAAAACCAGTGTGTTCAAAAGATAAGATTAAAATATTGTACTTAATAATTTGATTGAACATAATGGGTGCCCAAATACGGCTCTACAAAATGCCTCTTACTGTTCGTTGAAATTATTTTATCCATCGGACCATATTATTCAGAGTTGCTTAAATTAATGAATACTTATTTATAAAAACATGTACCTATAATTCTGACTCCCTTTAACAATTTTCATTACTGTGCCTGTCGTCAATACCATTACAGTTTCAATCCAATGTGATAAATGGAAATAAAATGTCCGTTGTCCGACTCGCCAACTGGCGAGTTACCGCTCCGGCTCAACTCAACTGAAGTGGAGAGCTCTCGTATCGTGAGCTAAGACTCATTTTGAATCATTGAGACAAAGGAACAGCCCCCCGATTCTGCTAATTTATAAATGGATGAATTGGGTCTCAATTGAATTGTTTGACACATTTTGTATGGGGTATGTGTCAAAAATGTGTCAAATTATTCAATCGAGCTGCTATTGAAGCATTTATAAATTAGCAGAATAAGGGCCCAGATAGTTTCAATTTCAATTTCGATATTGAATGGATGAAGATTCAAAAGGAACAAAGCAAAAAACAAAAGTGAAGTTTTCTAATCAGCAAAGTTTCCTCGTCAAATGGAATGTTCGTGGACACAAAAGTTGTGAATACCACATTACTTCCGCTAACGACTTCAGTTAGAACTTGTTGGAAAAGAAACCACAGATCCTCGCGTTCGAGGAATTGGAAATGAATTAATGAAATAAGCATTTGCAAAAGATGCTACAAAATCATCTTTTAACGTAGATAGAAACTGCAACCCGAGATACCCTAGTTGTTTTGTTTTCATTCATCTGATGTTATTAAAAAGCGCTCATAATTTTTCTACTTTCTATAGAGGACAGGATAATATCAACTTCATCAGTCTCAGATTAGTAGCCTTGAGTGGCTGGATACGCTTGGGTTGACCATAAACCCTTCCAATTCGCACTGTATGATCCGATTAACAAAGGAGCCATGCGATGAATCCTTTCTTCCTCAATCACGATACACCCTGTATCCTGCAGTGGACCAGCGAATACAACAAACCCTGGTACCAACCAAAAACGTAAAACGGATAATAAGGTAGCTCGGCAATCCAATGGGGCTCCTATTACAAAAGCTCAAACCATAGGGCCTCCAGATAACTAAGCTGGGAGTCTGGGAGTAATTGGAGCGATGAACAGAGAGTATCAAATAAAGCTAACTATAGTCGGCACAATCATAAGATTCCGATATGAAGGCTGTCATCACAGTGACAATAGTGAAGTACAACAAAAATCGATGCATTAAATAAACCGATTTATAAATTTAACCGATTATAAGTAATAAGACTTTCTAATCGTTTCGTTAATTAAGTTCGGAACGATAATTTATAAACCGACCTCTGATTGTTTTCTTAAAATCAGGTAAAAACAGATGTAGCGTTGAGATTAACACCGAAAGGGACAATAAGACAATTTGACTAGTAAGTTAAGGTGAGGAAATTATATTAGTTATTAAAATGGAAATTTCATTAATCTAGTGAAAACGAAGAAACTATTAAACGGTTAATAATTATCCGATTTGAGTGGAAAAGGCTTAAAAACGTATGTATCGGGAATTTATAATAGCTACAAAAAATCGCAATGCTTTAGACATATTGAGGAATCTATAACTATTTGTATTTTGGGTGTGACATGGTAGCACATACTTTCGATTATAGTAATGTATCGATTATGGTCGATTCATAAATTGTTTCAAGAGGTCACATAACTATAAATCCAGCCTCCTTATAAAACATTGTAGTGACGTCTTAAATATTTGTTCAATTTTACACAATTTATCATGTAAACTGATTAAAATAAAATAAAATTATTTAAACAATTTAAAAATAACACAAATAAAAAACAAGCAGGGATGGTTTACATATTTCGCCAGAATTGCTAGTATTTACCTATGTAAGTACGTATAAGTAAGTAAGTACCTATCTAAATACTCGTAGTAAGTAAACAATATTACTCCAATTCGTTTAACCCGCTAGTTACTTGCGTTTAATATTACGGACTAATGCCTAATTAAAATATTTAACAAACTGTGGGCAATTTTATAACATCATGCTACGAGCAATAGAAGCGATGTACCAATAAAATATGTTGCAAAAATGGGAAGAAGTGTTTATTATCTGTAAACATAAAAACAATTTTCCAAAGCGAAGAGGAGGTGGATTCACAAGTACATTATGTACCTACTTATAAAGCTGCATTGATAAATAATAAATATAAACTGTGTACTGTATATGCACAGTAAATAGTGCATTGCATAATTTAACCAAAGTGACCTATCATTCACTACGAAATATCTTCACTTCATAGTGTCATTACCAGCGGTTCAAATTAAAAAAAAAATCCGTAATAAGTAAATTGAAGACGTCCATACAAGGTTAGTTTGTGTTCATACATGACAGGCGTCATATCGGAATCTTATGATTGTGCCGACTATAGAACGCAAACAATGCCGGCACTATTTCCAATGGCCGCCTCGAGAAGTTCTCAACTGAGTAATCAAATTTAACGGCATTATTGAATTGGCCGATCAGAGTTTAATTAAATCTATACGGAGGACGGAGTGCACCAAACCACCTGTGAATGCAGACCGGAATCAACTCGGAGCTACTATCACGAATTAGATTAGAGCAATTCGAGAAATCTTCAGAATATATTTTATTTTAACATGTATTGATACAAGTTTATGAACCCCACAATAATATGAAAGTAGTGTTTTCATAAAGTAAGCAAAAACCGTAATTAAAGAACAGTTTGTGGATTGAACGCCCGTAATAACCATGCATTCTGATGAGCTCTTTACGCGGTGGCTGCAACGGCACGAGTCTCGCACCGGTGCCAATTGACGGTGTAAATACATTTAAATGGAAAAAATAGTTGAAATGCATATGAAAGTAAGTATTGAAATAAAAAATATGCTCATATTTCATCGCCGGGCGAGCGAAGTGACAGGCGCCAGCACGCTGACACAGCCGCAATCCTCTTTAAAATGGATGAAAAATGTATTCATCAAACGCTTAACAGCTTGATACTTAGGAGATGACAGGATATTTTCATAAAGCAATTATTTTTAAGCGGTTACCATGAGTTCTCATCAACACCTTAATTGTTACTGATTTATAATTAAGCAACGTAATTTTTTTTTTAAACCTGATGTTTTAATTTACATATATATTTTTTATTGTTTAAATTTTTATTTTCTTGAACAAGCTGTATAAATATATTTTTAAATACTTATAGTAACGTACCTTTTAGTAAATAGCGTTAGTAAAAAAATGTTTTTATTTGGAGTGATGATGAACAAACAAATATGTTCATGATAAATTGTTCGATGTCACCTACAGACACAAAGAAGAGCAGTCGCCAATGCAAAGCCGACCCTCAAGGATTCTTCCTGAATTATCGAATTGGCGTCAAACGATTGGCGTACGAGCTGTCAGGATGTATAAAACTGATATCGGAAGCGGAACACTAAAAAATGTCATCGGCGTTTTAAGTATTAGTCGGGACAATACAAAGACACTTAGATTATAAAATTTAGTAGAAAGAAGTATCAACCAATGTATAAATAGAAAAAATATCGGCAGTTCAAAATCTTAAAAAAAATGTTAATCATTGTCGTTTTTATAATAAGAATACCCGGCGTATAACATACATATTCATCCAATTCTTTCGCCGAAACCTAAATTTGCATATAAAGTGGAAGTTGTTACGAAGTTATGAAAGGCTGCAAGATCCTTTGATAATAAAACAAATCGGCTCTTTGTAGAACTTTTCTAAACAAAATAATCCCTAAAGCAAATTGAATTACTTGTGGAAGGTATTCACTGGATTGGTTAGTCATGAATTTTCCGAAGGTTACGGAATTCAAATGCGTTACTGAACTATTTGAATGATTATTCTCTTTTTCTTTTAAGTAGGTACTTAGTATAAAATTATACAATATACATTCACAGCAGAGACACATATTATAAAGTCATAATATTAAAGGACATCATTTACGAGAGATAATTATGTTGACACTGACCCGGGAATTCCCGAGATCACATAATTATGTGTCACTGACATGTCTAGGGCGCGGCGGCCGAAAAACTTGGGAAAAGCTTTCGGTCCACCCGCCCTGATTGTACCAACCGATATAGACAGATTCTTGTCGTGTTTTAGGAACAATTAGACACATGATATAAATATAGGGAGTTCTAATTAAACCAATCGAACAAAGTTTAATGTTACAACTTAATTAAGTAGTTAATTTACAAAGCTTAAAATATTACGAAATGCGTAAACTTAAAAAATCTGTTTTTAGAACCACAAATTACTTACTTGTGAAAGTGGTATACACTTACACGAAACTAACAAAAAGTCTTACCACCGTTTCCGCTTTGTTCCCCAAAAGTGTGAAAAACTTGTCTTTTCTTTCATGCAATTAGGGTAGTTAATACCTGGACATAAAGTTCATGTTCGAACGTATCCTGTATTAGGACATGTTCACACGTGCACGCAACCTGCACGTGCACCGCTAACCATCTGCCACGAGGTCAGTGCACCGGGTATAGACCCTTAGGTTTACGAACGGCCGCAAGGATCACGCCACCAGTATTTATTTGCGCTATAAGACTATCATCAATCAGTACAAGCGAGGCCGATAAATTCATCATAAATCAGCGTTGAATTGAATATTGTCCAGAAGTTACAGATATTTCGATATTTTCGATGTTATGATATAAACTGCGAGTTTAATGTGCTTGATGACATAAATGCAGTACAAAGTACATAGATCTTAGGAATAACTTGAAGTATCTTAAAATTTATCTAAAAAAATAGGTACAAATAGGTACCTACTAACATTGAAAAAAATGTCGTCGTTATAAATGTGGTAGTTTTTCATTCACTGTGGGAAATGAAAGAACAAGACTTTCAATTAAGTGAAGACCTACGGTATTTACTGGATAAAAAATTTCGGCTTTCTCTAAAAATATCTCTGTAAATTTTTTTCACGGGAGATTGATTTAGAAACAAATAAGTAAACCTGACACTAGACATCGAATTTACGAAATATTACCTTATTAATAAAAAATAGTACACACATTTTCACCCAAGTAGAAAAATTAATAAACAACATAATGTTTGGTCCAGCAGCATAATTTACAAGTACGAATACATACTTATTTCATAAATAATATGACCTAATAAAATGTATAATTGACGTAGCCGCAGTACCGTACAGTTCCACTGCCGCTAATAGAGACCTACTTGGAGATTCCGGCTACATATCTATCCCGAGGGGAAAACGGATATTTGTATTAGCTTTGGGAATCCCAAATTCGAGAAAATGTTTTCCCGCAATGGGTACAAAGTAGAGTTCGGCCCCGCAGTGTTAATGTCATTACACTTTGTGCAAAGCTACTTCCTTCCTTTTGCATATCGTGGCTCATATCTAAAAGTGACCACTTTGCTGATAAAAATTTAACTATCGAACTAATTTTCTAAGGACATTAAGGACATATCACCTACTAAATACACCTGTAATATGAGTCCCTTTGTTTTTGAAATTGAACTTATTGAAATTGTTTGGCGCGCTTATTTTAGACTGATATCGCTTTTTTATTTATGAACCAATTATAATAAAACAAACACTATTATTTAGGTAAAGTTTACAAAATATTAGGAAAATCGCGTTCAAATCGGTTTAGTCGATTCTGAGAATAATCAATATAACAGACAATTACGGACAATAGGTAATTCTAAAAAAATCATTGTTTTGGATTTTATATAATTGCTTTTTACAAAAAAAATAACCGACTTCAATCTTGATAAGTAGAGATAACTCAAAAACTACTCGCCAGATGGCGCTCAATTCAACATGTAAGTGTAAAGTTCTCGTCACTACAAATTAATGAAGCCCAAACACTAGATAACAGCAGTAAATCGTTGAGGAGTTCCCTCGACTGTCTTTCGGCTTCATCAGATCGACTCCAGATCTTCATGAAATGGTAGCGCTTTAATGTACTTATGATAACATGAACAAACACACTAGTTGTCCATACAATTTTCGAAAGTTCCCCTCGATTTCTCTGAGATGCCATCATCAGATCCTGGTTTCCTTATCAGGGGACCCCACTGCGCATATCTACTTTACAACAAAAAAAGAATTATCAAAATCGGCCCATAAACGACGAAATAATCGCTGAACGTACATAAAAAAAAGCATATATACGGTCGAATTGAGAACCTCCTTCTTTTTTGAAGTCGGTTAAAAAAAGGCTGAAATATTTTTTCTCATAATCTCCCATATTATATAAGTACAGCGACCAGATACCAAAACTTTAGGTACACAGAAGATATATCTACCTAGATACAATGTTTTACTTGTAAATTGTAAAACCAAGCGGCCCAGTGTCGCTAATGGGTTGTCAATTTATTACGCTTCAAACTTCCTAACTCCCTTATAACGAGCCGAGCCAGTGGAGCGAGTGTAGCGACTCGACATTCGCCATCAGTAATAAAATATCTCCTACGTTTGTTATCCGCAAACCATGCAATATGGCTCCCGCCGGGTATCATCATTTCCATAAGAGTGACTTCTCTGTGCCAAAGCATTTTACAATAAGTAAGCTTTAGCCGCCCACTCTAGTCCGTGGGGCTTTGAATAACAGTGCACTAACTTTATAAATATTTTATAGGTGATGTTTATTTTTAATATGTTGGCAGGAATAAAATGTGCAGTGTTCATGGAAAGTGAGGCAAAATTCTACTTTGATCGGAAATCGAACGATACCCAGGCTAAAGCTTAATTGACTTTTAAGCTTATTTTTATTAAAGCTAGAGTGGACCTTTTATCATATATGCCTAATATAGGTAGGTAGATATTTAATAATGAGGATTATTCCAAATTATTAGTTATTATACTTTTTACTAGCTTCACGTAAGCGTTGTATCATAAGTATCATAACACGTCATTGAGGTGCCGGTACATGATCCGCTACTTAGCCAGCTGTTGGATGTAATCGATCACCATTTGTCACTCACCGAGAAGATATGACCATCGGTCGCAACAAGGAAAAGCAACTATGAGTCACGTCACGTAAGGAAGACATAACTCATTTATAAAGGACGTATCAGTAATTACAACCTTTATTAACCGAATAAGAATAAATAACTGAATAATAGAATAAATGTTACAGAAACATAATTAATCAGTCTTCTGAATTCTATATGAACTACAATGTGCCGATATAACTGACGTCTATGTTTGATTAATCACACTTATCTTAGTAAAAAAATTAAACGCGAAATGTTAATACTCGTACTCATCGCCCTACATTAGATTCCCTGTGTCGTGAGTTTCATGGACAATATTCGGACTAGGACGCATACACTCAACACGAGAATGGAAAACACATTATTCAAATTTAGTCTCGCTGGGATCGAACCCAGATCCAAACGGCAGGCCTGCACGGTAACTGTAAATGTAGGTACACTAAAACAGTCAACTGTATTCTTTGATGATAGTAATACTTACTTCTATAACTTTCTCTATTTCTTTGCTTTGTTAAATCTAGAAGTCGTGTCGTCCTTGTGAGATTTAGTTACTTAATTTGATTTCCGAGAATGGAGAATAGTTTTCAGAGTTTAGAATTTTCATTGAAATAGAATTTCAAGAGCATGTTTTCGTAATCTAATCTAATGGAGAGGTTTAGTATTCCAAGAAGAATTCCCTTTCTACTAATGAGTTCTGGATAAGTTTTTCATTTAGTTAAGTTTTTCTTTAGAATTTTATCTTACAATTTATCCATTCTTTATAAAATATAATATATAATTATGTAGGATTTTTTCCATTCAATAATTATAATTAATAAATATTATTCTTCTTTTATAAATTTAATTGCAGTTATTGTACAATTATACCTGTCTGTAAGCTATCTCAAGACTAGATCCAGTTTTTGAAATGAAAATTATCTGGCATATCCAGTGTTGCCCATGAACACCAGTAACTTAAATCACCAATGCGTTGACGGTAAAAATAAAAGAGATTACCTGCAATATTGAAATGTATTCCAAACTACGAAGATACCTGAATACCTCATCTATAGAATCGCGCACTTAGCTCCACTCCAGTCAGAGAAATATTTGGGTTATCATTGGAGAGAGTAAGGAATATTAGTATTAGTAGGTATGCCTATATAACCGCAAGTAATAGGCACTCCTTTAATTACCAGAACCGACGTCATCCCAGCAGATATTAATTTTGAAATGGTATTTAGATAGGACTTGTTACGCAATGCTTTCAATTTCAACGATAGTGGAATAACAGGCAAAAGTAAAAAAGTTTCAATTTAAATCATCCAGTCTACGCCCACGGCAAGTCCAACCCCATCCGTTCCAACGAACTGTATAATACCCAGAATAATATTTTTGGTGACTAGCCCATTCGTTGATTTAAAATATCGCAAGAAGGTACGTGTACAGAATGCGGGGGTGAAATTTAAATACGCTACAATTAAACAAAACTTCACCAACCTGCACTGAAACAGCGTGATGGAGTATGCCCTACTAGTGCGTAGGGCCTAGGCCTACTCGGGCATGAAGCAAAAATTGTCATGTTCTCGGGTATGGAGGAATCCGTGGGCCATTAATGAGTTCCGAGTCAATTGCATGCAGTTTACTTACTGATGAAGCAAAATAAAACCGGCCAAGTGCGAGTCGGACTCGCGCACGAAAGGTTCCGTACCATTATGTACAAAAACGCCAAAAAATCTGGTCTGTTGTATGAAAGCCTCACTTAAATATTTAATTGTTTTATTGTAGCCACATTATTAGCCACAACGCCATCTCTTGGGCCGAAAGGTAACTAACTATCGCTGAAGCGTCGAATGTATGCGCGCCCACTTAAATATTTATTTTATTCTGGTTTTTAGTATTTGTTGTTGTAGCGACAACGGAAATACATCATCTGTGAAACTTTCAACTGTGTAACTATTACGGTTCATGAGATACAGTCTGGTGACAGACGGACAGACGGACGGACGGACAGCGAAGTCTCAGTAATAGAGTCCCGTTTTACCCTTTGGGTACGGAACCCTAAAAAAATGTAGTGAGTGAACTGAACTCAATAAAATTTTCTTTTTTTAATAACTTTTTCGATTTACTTTTATATTATTACTTGCCTATTGTAAAATTGTTTCAACAGTTACAATTAGATAAATACTTTGTTAAATTCTGGCAGTTTTTGGAAACGCAAATGTGTTTTTTTTTTATTTGAGACTCAGATGCTTCAGGTAGTCAGCCCGCTTATAATTATGCAATGTATGTTTATTATATTCATAATGCGCTTTAATAAAGCAATTTTATTTTCAACATGAATATTCGCATTTTAGCGAAATAAACAGGAAACACCGCGGCTCGTTTCGCTGGTTTGTGAACTTTGTTTGCCTGGCATACATTAAGACGCGGCGACATTGGCAACGCAAAAAATAAAACATTTTGAAATTGGAATCCTTGTTTTTCCCTTTTTTTTCTTTTGGAATAGTAGCAAAAGTTTGTGGTCAGCATATTGCGCTCGAATACTCGAATCAGTGAATCGAACGGAATCGAACCAACGAACACGTCAATTAGCTGTCACATTACAACGCGTCAGAGCACCAGCACTATGAGATAAATAATATTATGAAATTCTAGCGATTTCTTGTTATTGGCTTCCAACGACAGCCGAAGCTGCCATGATTTCATAGTACGTTCACTTCGCTGGAAGTCAATGGATTAATTTACACTGCAAATAATGAAAGGTACTTCCATGTATACATAAGCTACCCACATTGCTCACTTCGGGGCATTCAAAGACGAAAACAACGTCAATAACATTGATCTATTATAAATTGGTCGTAAGTACTTAATTGTGAGAATTCCGAACGCTTCCTTCCAAATTACCTCCGAAATTAATTAATGATTGCTATTTATTAACGTTGATAACAAGAATTAACGTCAAGAACCCTCTTTGGACTCGAAAGATTCTGTTCAAAGTTATAATATATCATCTCTGGTCCGTTTCAACGATAGTTTGCCTTCCTTCAGCTTTCGCATAAACAGTAAAATAACCGTATTCTCAAGCGTGCTCACCACAACACCACACAGTTTAATTAATTACATTGGTAAGTATCGCAAACAAATAAATCTCCGCAAGTCAAGCTTAAGCCTATTTATTCGAGACGTAATAATTCACAAGGCGCCTAAATTAAAGCGGAATTGTTTAAATGTAAATTTAGTTTCATTCGTGTATAAGTGCCCAATGTTTACGCTTTTGAAAAGGTGTTAGTAGTTTATTGTTTCAATTGTGTACTAATATATTTTTCATCACACCTATTCGAAAAAGACGACTTGGTTCGGACTTACGGGGTTCCAAAGTTGCTGTTTTCTATTCAGCGGGCGGGAATGAATTTTCATACAACTTTTCCTGCCGGCTAGATCTTTTCGTCCTATTTTGAATTTAGAACATTTTAGTATTTTGCGCTAAAGAAATCGAACGCAAATATTGTTTGAATAAAGAATTAGTGTAGGAGGAATCGGCGCATTCGTACCGAAAACTATTCCACCTCAATTTTTTTATGCGATCCTCTTCAAATTGCCCTCTTAATGATATAAATGCATGTTGCCAGGGCGCAACCCGGTGCCTTTTTTTTTAAACCGAAATTTTTTTATCAATTGCAAGGAATTGTTATTTTTCAACCGGACAATTTTTTTTTATATTCTTCATTGAAATACCAATAAAAAAGGTCCTATGACTTTTAACGATAAAGTTAATATTTTTAAAGATATGAATTTTTAAAGGTTCGAAAAATCTCAAATTTGGGTACTTTCGTCCCATGAAAAATATATTAAAACAAAAACATAATGTCTAAGTAATAATTTTTTTTAATTCTCTATACAATTGTTAATAATATTGTTAAAAGAGATTTTAAAAAATTTCATTGTTTATATCTTTTTTTTAATTGTTAATTCCGCGCGCTCACAAGTATGCGTCGCTTACCTGGTACAGTCTAGCACTGTAGGTATATTGCATAGTGCGGAATTGCTAACGCGATACCCTATGCTCTAGCTTAGAAATAAGCTATTCGGGTGGTTGTGATACCACTATACGAACGTGTAGAACTAAGGTTCTGTTCGTCTGCAGTGTAATGCTGTAATCGGGTGGTTGTGATACCACTATACGAACACTAGAGAACCGCCCGCGCTTCGCTTCGGGACCCGTAGGTAACAGCCGCGTAGATCCCGCTCCCGTAGGAATTTAGGCTAAAAAGTTGCCTACTACTCGCTCTCTTCACTCGACCCTGTCTGAGGTGTGTGGAGCCCTCGGGACAGTTAGTTCCCCTTTGGGGGTGTCTCTCGCGGCCCGTTAAAACGGGCCGGTTCTTGGGCTGGGCCCTAAGGCCCTTCGTTGTCCATCTGTGGTTAACCAATAGGTCAAGTCCGGTGAGTGGTGGCCTTTTTACAGGCCACAGAGTCTTAAACGGGATGGGGTTCATCTTCGCGCCGCCCAGGCGATCGAGGCCCTACCGGGTGAATCCCGCTGGTGGGAAGCCCTGCAGGAGCCGAACAGCGCCGGGCGACGACTTACGTAGCCCCAGTATCAGTCAGTGCTAGGCCCATCCCGCGCAACCAGCAAGTCGCGCGGGAAGGCCCAGCGGTCCGGTGGACGGGTGTGGAGCGGCGCCAGGTCCTGCAGATGCGGGAACCGCGACGCGTCGACACGCCCGAACATGTTGCGTGCCAATCTCTCGATGAAGTCGTCCAGGCTCTCGACTCGAAGGTCCCTCTGGTCCGCTGGCACTATCCTGTTGGCTGAGCAACTTGCGGACATCAGTCAACAGGATAGTGCCAGCGGGCGGGCGGTACACTGAATACAGCCGGAGCGGGGAGTTCTCGAGGCAGAGCTAAAGTAGCCTATTACATTTGCCTATGACTTAAGTAAATTACATGTAGTATTTGATAGCGTAATTCAGAACTTGCAAATGAATTTTATTACCGCCATCTATTAACAACTCCGAAAATAAATATCTAGCAACTAACAAAACATCGATCTTCCCATGGGAATGGGATGTTTTTCCGCGGTAAAAAGTAGCCTACGTCACTCTCCACCCTCCTAACTATCCCCACACACATAAACCTTACCATATAATAGCTCTGTTGCGACGTGAAAGCGTCACAAACAAACAAACAAATAAACAAACAAACACACTTTCACATTTATAATATTAGTAAGGATAGAGAACTACGGTTCTGTTCGTCCACAGTTTAATACTGTTTTCGGGTGGTTGTGTTACCACTATACGAAACGAACGTAGAGAACTACGGTTCTGTTCGTCACAATTTCAATATTGTTTTATTATTTTGGGAATTATAATTAATTGTAACTAGGGTGATTAGTGCGTAAATTAATCTTTTGTAATAACTTTGTAATATCTCTTAAAATAATCTCTTAATAATACCTAATCTCTGTAATATCTCTTACGTGTGTAAAATAAACCTTCATTGTTATTTCGTGACTACTTAATCCCTGCAACATGGGATCTCCTAACCCTGACATACCGCTCTTTTAGCTTGGCTTGCCTCCTGATCCGACATAATCAATAATTTTGTCACAATAACAAACAACGATCTCGAGGTTTTATAGAAAGAGCAACCTTGAAAGAATAAAAAACAAAGAAAAGAATCTTTTTCTTACTTAGACACAATCATACACACACTATGATACATATACGTAAAATTATTTTTATTTAATTCATTTGAATGTTTTTTCTAAACATTCAAGTGCGTACCCAATATATTTCTATTATTTATAAATAATTGTGATTTCAAAAAATAGTCAAATACCATATATCTTATTATTGTTGATATAAATGCAAAAATTACTATGATAATAACAAAAAAGTAATATAAACTGATAAAAAAGTAATTTTAATTACATGTTTCGATTTATGCTTGAATAACTTTTGAAAAATTGATTTCAGAATTTTTTTTATTAAAAACAAATTGTAGACAATTTAATTATTAATAACATTGCTCTCTTTAACAATCTTGATAAAGTTGATAGTTTTTAAGATAAATGATAATTAATGATTCAAGACACAGAGAGGCCGATGCAACGCATGAGTCAGAGACAGACAGCGATACTTAAAGGTAAGCGACGCATACTTGTGAGCGCGCGGAATTAACAATTAAAAAAAAGATATAAACAATGAAATTTTTTAAAATCTCTTTTAACAATATTATTAACAATTGTATAGAGAATTAAAAAAAAATATTACTTAGACATTATGTTTTTGTTTTAATATATTTTTCATGGGACGAAAGTACCCAAATTTGAGATTTTTCGAACCTTTAAAAATTCATATCTTTAAAAATATTAACTTTATCGTTAAAAGTCATAGGACCTTTTTTATTGGTATTTCAATGAAGAATATAAAAAAAAATTGTCCGGTTGAAAAATAACAATTCCTTGCAATTGATAAAAAAAATTCGGTTTAAAAAAAAAGGCACCGGGTTGCGCCCTGGCAACATGCATTTATATCATTAAGAGGGCAATTTGAAGAGGATCGCATAAAAAAATTGAGGTGGAATAGTTTTTGGTACGAATGCGCCGATTCCTCCTACACTAAATGTCTGGTACGACGCGAGGGCGCCGCCAGCTGAATAATAAAAAAAGAAATCAAATTAAGATTTCGTTTTCAAATTAAAATTAAGTTTTCGTGCATTTTTACGTATTATTTTCTATTATATATATATATTATTTTCTCATAGTGGGTGATGAAAAGTAGAGTGTATCACTCGGGTGCAAGTATATTTTTGGCTCGGGCGACGTACTTTGAATCCCTCGCTACGTTCGGGATTCTACTAAAGAATCCCTCGCTACGCTCGGGATTCTACTCTAGAATCCCTCACTTCGCTCTGGATTCAAAAAACGCCCTCGCCGAAAAAATATTACTTTGCACCCTTGTCATACAATCTACTATTGTAATTAGGATGTTACACTAAGTGTAATTTCATATAAAACGTTTACCCGATTTGTGGTAACATTTTTAACCGACTTCAAAAAAGAAGGAGGTTCTCAATTCGACCGTATATATGCTTTTTTTATGTACGTTCAGCGATTATTTCGTCGTTTATGGGCAGATTTTGATAATTCTTTTTTTGTTGTAAAGTAGATATGCGCAGTGGGGTCCCCTGATAAGGAAACCAGGATCTGATGATGGCATCTCAGAGAAATCGAGGGGAACTTTCGAAAATTGTATGGACAACTAGTTTGTTTGTTCATGTTATCATAAGTACATTAAAGCGCTACCATTTCATGAAGATCTGGAGTCGATCTGATGAAGCCGAAAGACAGTCGAGGGAACTCCTCAACGATTTACTGCAGTTATCTAGTGTAAGGAACTCCTTTTGGACAATCACTAATTATGTCAACAAGAAGGAGTAACAGGCCGTTTACTTATAAAAGGATATTAAAAATACAACTGTCGGACGAAGACATAAAGAGAACACGAATATTTTACTATGGGAAAAAGATGTATGTTTGAATGATTAAATAAACAAGTTAAACAGTAAATAATTGTTTTCTGGGCTCCCTTTTAGCTCAGAAGCGGGAAATAACTCACGTAAGTCCTGATAAAATGCATTTACATACTTTGAATTGAGTAAAGATTTTGTTATGTCAAAGATGAAAATTTTAAACACGAACAATGGGCCGTCCAGGGCCGTCATAAGAAATGTAAAAATAATGATGATAATCGGGAAGCTTATTTACGCCGTAAATTATTGAAGGCGGT
This sequence comes from Hesperia comma, assembly GCA_905404135.1. Lineage (NCBI taxonomy): Eukaryota > Metazoa > Arthropoda > Insecta > Lepidoptera > Hesperiidae > Hesperia > Hesperia comma. The sequence continues at coordinate 19,402,403 of FR990014.1, read as the reverse complement.
CGAAACCCGTAAATTATATGAACCTAATGAGGTACCGTCTACATCAACACCGTCCAATAAGGTCGATCAGGTGGTAACCAACAATGACAGAATTCCATCACATATTGCACAGTCGTTGGCTGAAAGCTATGATAATGCTGCATCTCGACAAAATATATCATTACCGGGGTATACTTATTTTATGCCCGGGCCATCATCGTGTTCTTCGACATTTCGATATGTGGGCCGTAGTGATCCATTGCCAGAGTTTGACCCACAAACATCAATAACCACTATGGAGCAATGGATAAGAAAAGTAGAAGGCATTTCTAATATGTATGGTTGGGATGAAAAGACTCTTAAATTTAATTGCACTTCTAAGATGAAGGGTTATGCTCGACTATGGTATGAGCAATTATATGTGAATCAAATTCAAGTTGGTCCGATTGGAGGGCAATGCTGTTAACAGCTTTTCCTTCCAATCGTAGTAAATTAAATATGATGCGAGACTTGGTCAATGCATTAAGACGCTTTGATCAAGATTATATACAATTCTTTTATAATAAATTAGCTTTAGGTAACGCATGTGGATTACCCGAGTCACTGATTACGGAAGCTATCATAGGAACTCTTAACAATGATTTGATACAAGTTGGCGCTATTTCTGCTAGATGTCACGATCCTCCAACGCTCTTGAAATATTTATCATCATTTGCTCACCCGGTTCTAAATGAAGCTGAACGTCAGAAAGAAGTCAGTTACACTTACAAACCTCAATGTTACATTTGTAAGGGTCTTGGCCATATTACATCTGAATGTATGACTAAATTACAAAACAAATGTGATAAAAACAATTTAGTCTGTTCATTTTGTAGGAAACGGGGTCATGTTGAAAATGATTGTTTTACTAAAAATAAAAAAATGTAGTTATTGTAATAAAACTGGTCATACTAAAGACGAGTGTTTGAAGTTAAAATCTCGAAATTGAACAGGTGACAAGTAATGCATGATACACCAAATATTAGATAAATAAATCTATCTCTAAATACTATGTTACTATTAACATTTACCTATGATTGTCATAATGTGTACCTACGGTTTATTAAATTTTGGTAGGTCTTGGTAAACAAATGTAAGTCAGTCACTTGCTCAAAAAAAAGTCTTTCCTAATATCGTTATAAATAGATTTGGTGGATTGAAAATCATGCCGATTTGACAGTGTCATGTTAAAAGCGTAATATCCTACCTGATAGGTAGTGCTTGAGGTATCGGTGCCGTCATCATTTTGATTTTATAATAATAATAATAATTCTTTATTTCAGGTTCAGGCCAATATTTGTTAGTAACATTTTGTACTTATATCTAGGGGTTAGTAAATACTGACAAAACAAGACTTATAAACTAACTAAACTGGGGACTGGAAATGGTGTTTCCACGCCCAGGCACAGTCTGTACTGCACCACGTGCATGTAGACTTACCCAGTGCCTGAGAAATGGTGAGTCCCACCTGTCCACTAGTGTGCCCAGTATGGTGTTGGTGCTGTCGCGCAAGCGGTTTAGGAGGGAGGCGCATCGCTTCCGGATGATGGCATGAAAGCCATCAGTGTGAGCCTCTGAGAACATCCCGGAGGCGCTACAAAAGCGCGGCAACCCCATCAGCATTCTGAACCCATTATTATATTGTACACGCAGAGAGTTGTACGTCCTCTGCGTATAGCTGACCCACAGGCTGCTCGTGTAAAAAGAGTGGCAGTATGCTTTAAAAAGCGTCGCCTTTACCTCAGCGGTACAACGAGCAAACCTACGAGCCAGCATATTACAACGGACGGCCAACGCCCTGCGTTCCCGTTCAATATCAAAGACATCTTTCATGTCCTCAGAAACCCAGTGGCCCAGATATTTAAAATGCGAAACTCGCTTAAGAGGAGTACCATTAATTGAGACGGGAGGTGCGTTTAGAACTCGCTTATTACCCGTTCTGAAGATCATAAACTCACTCTTGCTTTCATTGTATCTAAGCCCATGGGACTTCGCATACCTTTCACAGATGCGCACTAATTTACGCAGAGCTCCAATCGACGGGCTTAGAAGCACCATATCGTCAGCATAACTTATGTTATTGATGCAAACGCCATCAATATGGCACCCTATACCAGTGCTACTAAGCTCTTCGATCAGACGGTTAACATATGGGTTGAAGAGCTTCGGAGAGGTAATCCCCCCTTGTCTCACTCCGCACTCCAACCCATACACGCCCTGAGTAGGAGCCCGCCCTGTGTTGGTTTGATTTCTATACCATGTACGTAGAATTGTCGTCACATCGTTAGGTAGGGCGGTCTCCCTCTCCAGCTTTTCCCACAGCAAACACCAGATCAGATGCCTTGGACAAGTCCAGGTAGCAGGCATAGACCGGTGTACTTCTATCAGTGTAGTACCGAACAGTTTGCTTGAGAGGAAATATAGCACTTTCCGTGGATAGGTTTGGCCGAAAACCAAACTGTGCATCGTTTACTTTTAAATATTTTTCGAGGTATCCATCAAGCAAACTGTCCAGTACCTTGGCGATCACAGTAGCCAATGATATTGGTCTATAATTTGTCATATCTGAGGCATCCCCAGTTTTATTTTTGATAATTGGCACAACAATTGTCCTCAAAAGGTCATCGGGTAGATGTGAGTGACTCATGCAAAGGTTGAACAGAAGTGTCAAGACCCTAGGCAGGTGGACGCCAGCGTGCTGTAAATGCTCAATACTGAGGCTATCGTGCCCTGGGGATTTAACTCGAACCATTCTCTTAATTACACGGGCCACGGTGTGGGTCGAAAACCTTGTGGTGAGCTGTACAGGTTGCCCTATATACTGCTCATCTTCCAGTATAACACCCGTCGACCCTAGTGGCGAGTCAACCCTAAAATGCTTTGTTGCTGATTGTTCTGGCGCCATCTCAGCTTGGGCCTAAGGACCCTTCTGGACTCAACCATATCTTTATATATGTGGCCAGTATTTGGCTTATCAAACAATAACCAATTTTGATAACGAAGACGAGCCCGCCGGTGAGCGCCGCCGACGTGTCTGTTCCATCCTATTATTCTCTTTCCCTTTTTTTGTTAACAATTCTTTATAACAGTTTTTAGCACTCTCAGTAAGTATATCTATTACATGTTTGTACAGGTTATCTATTAACATCTTATGGCGGCTGTCTGTACACATCCTATCAGCACATATGTTAAATTCAGCTGGGAAGTGTATAAGCCGCAGTCTCGAATGGCAAAGAAATTCATATTCCTTTATTTGATTACTATCCCTCTCGCCCCATATAGAGCGCGTTAAATTATTGCTAAAATTATAAAAATAATTTCATTGTTTAATCGTCTATAATCTCGTAATAACTTAATAATATGATCTTTCTTGCTATTATTGATTTATTTACCCTAACAAAATGAGTATAAATTATATATGATCGGAGGCTGTTCGTGACATAAGTTATAAATATGTTATATTTGCTTTGATTAATTACCAAAAACGTTTGCCTTTTCGTATTATCAGTGACATGGGTATGACGTTAAATTTTAAAGATTTTAAAAATTATTGTCTTCGGAGACAGATACAGCTATTGCTGACTTAGTTGATTCGATGCAATATTAGCAATGACAATGATTTTTAATATCTTAATCAATATTGTTATGTAACACAGAGGTACCTCTGAGCCTTGAGAGGCGTTATATGTAATGTCATCATGGTGACCGCAAATACTTATAAGTTGAAATTGTTTCATGATTCAAATTCAAAGCATGCTACTTGTATTAACTTTAATTATATAATTATAAGAACTAAAATATATTCACAATAAATATCGCAATAAAATATATGAAATTGATTAACATTAAGAAGTTAATTAAGCATTAATCATTAATCGACATTAAGAAGTCTGATTAATATATAACTATTCACGGATATTAAGAAGTCCGTATTATAACTTAATTATGGACATTAAGAAGTCCGACTTTTATTTTATTGACATTAAGAAGTCAGCATATTAATTTGTTTAACTTAAAGAAGTATGATTAATGATTAATAACCAATTATTGTCATAAGCTATTTAAATCGATCGAGCTCTGTATCCGTTATAAACCATTAAGAATTTTATATTGGTATTTGATCAAGTACTATAAGTTCAACATAATATCATGTAAGTCATTAAGAAGACTTACTAAAACAAGTCATTAAGAAGACTTGGTGTTGTAGGTCATTAAGAAGACTTACTTAAACAAGTCATTAAGAAGACTTGGTGTTGTAGGTCATTAAGAAGACTTACTTAAACAAGTCATAAGACTTGGTGTTGTAGGTCATTAAGAAGACTTACTTAAACAAGTCATAAGACTTGGTGTTGTAGGTCATTAAGAAGACTTACTTAAACAAGTCATAAGACTTGGTGTTGTAGGTCATTAAGAAGACTTACTTAAACAAGTCATTAAGAAGACTTGGTGTTGTAGGTCATTAAGAAGACTTACTTAAACAAGTCATAAGACTTGGTGTTGTAGGTCATTAAGAAGACTTACTTAAACAAGTCATTAAGAAGACTTGGTGTTGTAGGTCATTAAGAAGACTTACTTAAACAAGTCATTAAGAAGACTTGGTTTTAATTTAATTTTGCTTTTCAGTAAATCACCTTCAGAGGTGAGTTTATTTTCAGCTAAATAAATGGAATATAATGATGAACTAAACTTTGCGGGTCGCGAAGTGTATCAGGAAGGCCGACTGTAAGGAACTCCTTTTGGACAATCACTAATTATGTCAACAAGAAGGAGTAACAGGCCGTTTACTTATAAAAGGATATTAAAAATACAACTGTCGGACGAAGACATAAAGAGAACACGAATATTTTACTATGGGAAAAAGATGTATGTTTGAATGATTAAATAAACAAGTTAAACAGTAAATAATTGTTTTCTGGGCTCCCTTTTACTAGTGTTTGGGCTTGATTAATATGTTGTGACGAGAACTTTACACTTACATGTTGAATTGAGCGCCATCTGGCGAGTAGTTTTTGTGTTATCTCTACTTATCAAGATTGAAGTCGGTTATTTTTTTTGTAAAAAGCAATTATAATACCTCGAATTGTATTATGAAATTAAATACAATGAATTTAAAATGTTTAAAATGTAGCGGCGCATACCTACAGTAACATGAGCGCGCGCCGCACATAATGCTGACCACGCAACCACGAGCGACGAGTGCAGTGAAACAATAGACTACATCATACGCGTCATACTGAACTGGCCAATCAGGAGACGTATCCTCAACCACGCTATCAAGATTTCAAGATATACAAAGTATATATACAAATGATCCGAGTTAACATTCGGACCGCGGTCCCCAGGCAGTGACATCGCCTGGCGGGAGATCTCCCCTTTTCCTCCACAATTGGCGACCCCGACGTGATCTGATTCAGCAACGACGTGATCGACCGACGTGATCGTGATTTGGTGATCCTCTCGAAGTATCTGACGTCCTTCAGCAAATACAAGGAGTCATAGAGTTCCAGCCAGCAGTACGAGCATAATGACCAGGTTCCACGAGCAGCCTTCGAATAAGCGCCTTGGTTCCTTCATCCGGCTCAAGTTCAGCGATCCGCAGCACGCAGCAGAGGTTTGACGGTTTCCCTCCCGTGACAGCGCACGCATCGCATAGTTCCGGCACACATGGCCGATGGAAAACACTGGCACACGAGAGTGACGACATCTCCCAACAGTGGAGGGGGAGTGATGTAGCGGCGCATACCTACAGTAACATGAGCGCGCGCCGCACATAATGCTGACCACGCAACCACGAGCGACGAGTGCAGTGAAACAATAGACTACATCATACGCGTCATACTGAACTGGCCAATCAGGAGACGTATCCTCAACCACGCTATCAAGATTTCAAGATATACAAAGTATATATACAAATGATCCGAGTTAACATTCGGACCGCGGTCCCCAGGCAGTGACATCGCCTGGCGGGAGATCTCCCCTTTTCCTCCACAAAAATAATGTTAATCATCACGTGATCTCAAACAACTAACTCAAAGAGAATGACGTCATGAACCGATAAGCTGTCAGTAACAGACAGTGTCAGACGATTAATTTCAATAGTATTTCTCAGATCGTGAATGACAAATATCGGTTCGTGACGTCAATAATACCACGGAAACGTTTCACTAGGAATATTGTATCCTATTTCCCAGTCCAGGTCGTGGTCTACCCATAATTGTCAAATTTTATCACAATCAAATAGTAATAAGTACCGATGATGAGTTTTATAACTTTTTTATATTAGTTATAAAATTATTCTGCGTCCTTTCGCGGCTCTCAACCTAAGTATATAAAATTTAAACTAAATCGATTCATCGAATTAAGCGTAAAAAACAAACAGACACACAGTTACTTTTGTTTCATAGTAGGTACCTATTAAGGTAGCCATTGACGATGCGTCCATTTGGAGTGCTTCTGAATGGAAGATTTCCATTTGGAAGTGCCTCCATACATTTAGAAGCATCCAAATGGACGTATCGTCAACGGCTTCCAAAATTTCAAAGATTTCCTTATAGAGGTACTTCCATATGGAAGTCTTCCATTTGGAGGCATTTCGAATGAACGTGTCGTCAAAGGCTAGCTTCATGTACTTAGTGTAAATAAATAAATAAACGTTAGAAACTCTTATCTCTGCTAAATCCAACCCATCAGCCGTCACTGACACCTACAAACCAAGAATAACATTATCATATCAATGTCCGTTCCTGTCGAAATACGAACCCGGGACTCTACAAACTATACAAACTAGGTTGAGGAGTGGTTATACATATTTATGTCACATTCTAATAAATCATAACATCTATGACTTTATTAATATGGAGGCTCGTAAATTTTATAAGTACTTAACAAATGTTCACTGGTTACTAATATACAAAACAGGATCAACTTTCAATATTTTGCTATGATCTTATACGGAATAGGTGGAATCCGTGGAATATTTACAACTTAATAATAACGTATTTTAAATTGGTATCCTATAAACGAAAGCTTCATAGTCTCCGAAAAAGGCATATTCTGGAGTCAGAAGGCCAGGACCGATCAAAGTGACGCAAATTAGGGGAGGCCTATGCCCAACAGTGGACGCTAAAACGCTGGTGGATGGATAGATGGAAAGTTCTAGTAGGATATTCCAAAACGAAAATGAACTTACACAAATAGGGTCACTATCCGATGCAAAATTTAAAAACATGGGAGTATGACCGACTTTCCCGTACAATAAATAATTGTTGATTATCTCTGAACAAAAAACCGAAACGGTTATTCAGTATCGATTTTCCTTTCGACCCATTTCTATCTTCGGTAATACGAGAACGTGAATAAACTTCTTCGGTATGATAATCCGGTTTGAAGGTATGAAGTAAGGCGTTGTTAGTAGTACTACAACGGGTTAAAGTAGTTTCACACGACATTTAAATGTAGCGGGAATCTGCAGATGGACCAACGAAACTGGTATTGCGACTATTGCGTTTAACCCTGTTCTCGCTTAATTTACATAATTTCTCTTGAGGCTATCAAGTAAAACTCTTTTTCAAACAAAGCTCACCAAGACTTAATAAACTCTGCTTGAGATAGGTAAGTGATCCGTAATGAAACTAATAATACCTACCAATACCTACTACTAAATGAAAAATGCATAAGTAAAACTGTGTCAGCCTGTCTGCTTCATTTCAATACTGAATTCCAGTAAATTAACTATCTACATATCTTTCATCTAAAGCTATTAGTAGATATAGATTTAGAAGAAAGGTATGTAGATGTATGGTTTGATACCCAGAGAAGGGTAGGTATAATATGTTAATTTTCATCCTCATTAACAAGTTCGTGAATCCGCGAGTAGTATCTAAAGTCAATACTAATTGTTATTAAACAAATTGAAAGTCATAAAATTAACTAAAATACTAATTAATATGTATCCAAGTGAAAGTAGCTGCGAGTTTAATTAGTGACTTGACTAAATAAGGGCGCAAGAGTGACAGTTCGTTACAAAGTTTGTTAATACTGAAGCAAAGTAAAGGTACACTCCCTTTTCGTAACAGACGCATGTCAACCTACATGTCAGGAGAACTCGATTCGAGATAGCTGTGAAATGTGGAGACGCAGTGACAAGATATACCTATTTTTTATTTATCTACAAATAAAATTGTTATCACACGAATAACGGGTTTGTAAATAAACATGTCAAACATTTTTGAAGATTCAACTTTGGGTACGGTCCACGTTTCTACATTAGGTACAATGTTAAATAAATGTTCTGTCCCGATTTTAGGTGAGAACGGAAAAAGTATGATGATTGCAAACTAACCGGTTAAGTATTATGGCATTACAAGTTAAATCAAGTCTTCAGAAATTTTAAAGAAACTTAATGTGAACAAGTTTGCGCTTCGGATAAGTTATTTCAGACTTAGATTTCTCCAGTTTAATCACTGAGATGGGCCGAGTTAAATACCACAAGAGAAATTAAACCAAAAATGTGAAGATTTTTGCTGCAGTTAAGTAGTAAATATTCTTGAAACTGCTATTCCAATTCAAGGCCGATTATACAATTGATTTCTGGTCATAAATTTCTCACGTGAAGTCAATACCAAAAAGAATGGAGGGTAGTTACAGTACAGCAGGCATTCACAACACAAATTATTTCGCCCCGTAACCCGTAATATGTACATTTAATCTTGTACACGTCACTCAATCGTCCGGTTCGTTTCACTGTACGGTATTGAGTCGAACATTAAGTCTACAAGCTATATTCATACAGGTTATTTATTCTTTTTTATATATTTCCACTGCTATTTAACATAAAATTCATTTATTGAACCTGTTTCTATCATAAATAAAAATTAAAACAAATGCAATTAATAATCTCCTTTTGATGTTCATATTTTGTTCGTAATAAAGAGGTCCGATTTTATTTTCTTAACACAAAAGCCGCGTAATATTATTAAATGCCAAAAAGCTATTAAAGTGAGGGTATAATTTGCTTCACTTGGAAAAAATGTACAACAAAGTAAATAACATTTCACAGGGTAGGTAAGGTAACATAAATTGCTTACAATTCAAACATTCCATTAAGTATCTACTAACTAAATTCTGAACTATATCTGTTGTATACAAAATTTTAATACACTCGAATTCGGGTGGAAATTATATCAGAGACAATTTTAAAAGCACGTCCATTTCTTTGGAATGGTTTAAACTTTTTTTCTTCAGACACAAGCGAAAGGGTAACTTATTCAATATGTATTGCATTGCAGGTATATTTAATATTTACAGTTTGATGGCAATAATGTTCTAAGTAAGGTTACTATAGGTTGTTTAAATTTTTAAAAAACAGAATCACATATTTCATCAACAACCATCATTTGAGATGCATAGTCATGTTACTTATACATCTACTACATCATAAATGCTGAATTCTATAACCAAATAATACAATAATAGTATGTTAGATTGAACCACCCTTTTTGTATTAATATCATTTTGGATGGAATAGGTATGTGTGAAGGCCGTAGGTACCTACGTGGAATGGCAACCTTACCGACTCAGTGATCAACGCGTGCTTTATATTATTCAAGAATTTCGCAACATTGTAGAAACACCAGCACTTTTTATTAAAGGATGAAGAATAATGAGAATAAAATTCACGCCGGAGAACAGGAAATTGCGGTGGAGATAGGAAGGTTCTCGTAAATTTTTACGTGGTTTTTTGAAACATATTGCATAACACAGTAGGTCCAAAATAAATATGCTTGTATATATGCTGGCAAAAATATTCATCAAAAGATTGGCGTGGGAAACGTGTAAAATGCATTTTAATTAGTAGCAATACATCATGTCGATATGACTCGTGTGTTGGCGTGAGGGAAAGGTCAGGTTAAGCATAGTTTGGCAAAAACATGATCTTGTCATTTTATAGAAATGACATCAATACGCGATTCCACGACAACAAAAACGCGTTTGTCATGAATATTGGCAGGTGCGTCGTCAAATCTGACGAACGTTTTCTATCTAGAAGTTGTGAGAGATCATTATGTAAAAAAAATCCTGTTTATTTCTGAGCCAGCAAAACGTCAATGGTTTCTTTTGAGTACGAATTAATATCCATGTGCGAAGGTGACCATTTATCAAAAAATATCTCGTTTGATCGTCTATCTGCTGTTATAATAAAACTCAACTTCAAGTAGGTAGTCTCAGCCGTAATTATCACAATGAAAACTACCAGTTATTGTACACGTGTAGGTAATTTAATATGGTATCTACTCAAACTGTTAGATAGGTACCTACTTTGATTAGCGTAGAAGAATAAGAAACAAACAGATATTTACTCAACTTTATCCCTTAATCCCAACTGAAGAATTTCCGCTTCCTCTGATTTGCAGCACTTGCATCTCTCCAACAAATTAAGTAAATTAAATGTTTCTTGCTGCATTCGACGTAGCTTACAGAAACAATGAAATGTTTATTGTATTCATGAATTTATATTTTACAGTTTTAAGTTAATCATAAGCATTTTAGTAACATTTCTTATTTAGGTGCATCGATATTAAGATAATTGGCACAAAAGGTAAATTTGACGTTGTGTAAAAAAGCTCAAGTTCATTTGGAAAGTTCACTAACAGGTTACAGGAACACGTAAATACATGGTTTTATACCCTCAGCACCGGACTAGCGACCAGCACTATTGTTCCTCCTCGTTTTATATCGTAACACTTGTATTTTCTAATTAAACCATTTTCTAATTTCTTATTATATACTAAGATTTAATGATAGAAAAATTGAAATTTTTTATTAGAAGTTTCAAGTTTTTTATAAGAAGTTTCAGTTTTCAAGTCTCGATAATGTAGAAGTTACATCTACACCGGCGCCGCAGCGTGGAAAATCTATTGACGGACGGCGCGGCTCTAGAAATTACATTAATAATGATGTCACATTCACGACTAGGCCGCGCCGAGCGACGGGTAATCGATCCCAGGACTCATGGTTTAACTTGGTGTTACAATTACAACCGACGGGTCAAAAATATCAGGTATTTCCCTCTCCAAAAGTTTAGTAGGTAAGTCTAAGTACTTAATAAAACTAATTTTCAGTGCGGCCTTTACAAATTAGCAACAGTTTGCGGACACGCTTTACGGCCAGCCTGACAACTTTAGAGACAACCTGAGTGTCAATTTAGTTAATAGTGTGGAAAGACAAAAAGTCCTACAACTAGAATTAGGAAAGTAATTAGATCACCGCCGTGTAGCGTCTGTGAACCTATAAGTTTGAAAAAATAAGCAAGCAGGCTACCTTTTGCAACAACTATGCCAGGACCTGAATAAGAAATAGTCTTCATGGTCACTAGTATAATACTGCCAACATTCCGAAGCTGATATATCATCTCAAGTTTTGGTGTATAGTAAAAGCCGGCCCCTTAAGGACGTTCTTGGCCGGCCTGTACCGATCCGCACTGAAACTGCGAGGTGATGTTCATATAATATATGCCTCAGACTTTCTCGGTAATGAGGAGAAACCCGTGCCTTGTGCGGCATTAACGGGTTGCAGGCCCTGTAGTTCAGTGCCCGGCGAGGGCCGAGTCCGTAGTGGTATGGTGGATCTCAATCGCATCCTCAGTAACGTAGCTTAGCTTAAGACTAGTGGAAAGGCCCACATGCCGGGCTGCCAATAATTGGGCAGACCAGTCTCTTCATAAATAAAGTAAGGTCATTTTAACTCGGCTGATATGAAGTTGGCTACGAGTCGCTGCGCAGATGTCGATTTTAAGGCCAAAATGGTGGTAGGGGGCGGGGAGTGCGGGCGGTAGGATAGTTAGAATTACAAAACACTGTCATGGCTGCCGTGTTTTGATTGTTACTGTGTTTTGATTGGTACAGTTACTGTACCTGCGCACACATCTCGGAAAACGAAGTTCACATCAGCCTACTCAAAAACCTTACTGTACTAAGCTAGCACTTACCCGTAGATAGCTGCTGCACCAGCTATAGCGCCGCCGCACTGCGCCGCGACGTACAGAGCGGCGCGCAGTGGAGACACTCGCCGCCGCACGCACAGCGCCGCCGACACCGCCGGGTTCACGTGCGCACCTGTATAAACGCACCCATGAGAAATTTGGAACACTTGGTATGTTTGAATGGAAGTCACAGCTGGTGGGTTAGCTAGCTGACAGCAGAGTCACCGTCTGCCTACAAACCATTAATGGCCCACTACTGCGCACGGGTCTCTCCTCCTTATTGAGGAGGCCTAGAGTATACTCCACCACGCTGATCCATTGCGGATTGGTGGAGTATACTGCCAACCGGCCAACCCAATGTCAATGAGCTCAACATCACAATCCATACCTACCCATAGGATCTCTAACAATGAAAAGTTCTAAGTAACGTTAGACAGTAGGTAAAGCTTTTAGCTTCACGAACTCCTTTTTAGTTTTATAACTTTTGAAACCATACCTGCAAAAAGTTACAAGGACGGTAAGTGCAAAGATTCTTTCACATCCTTTTTAAAAATTTAAGCTGTAGCTAACCCTGATCTAAGCCTCTAATCGTCCAGTGCGTGACAAGGTGACGACTGGCCAATAGCAGCAGTAATTGCTTGTTAATTCTGGCTGCAACCTATTTATGGTCCACTACCTACTAGGCACGCCACACGGGCCTTTCTTCATTATTGAGGAGGCCTAGAGAAAACTCGTCGAGAAAGGTCGTCGGAAGTTTTCATGCCGTCCGAAGGCTTCTGACACTGACATGGCTTAACGATTGCTATCTATTATCTATCGATAACAATCGGGACCAACGGCTTTACGTGCCCCCCGAAGCACGGAAGCGCTTAAGAATTTTTACCACGGTCACTCATATCTACAACAACCGACCGCACCCTCAATTGCTAAATTGTTAGTTAACTTGATTTGCTTAACTTGTTAATTGAAACCATACAATTACTGCAATTAATAGTGATGTTCAACTACAAAATCGATCGCGTAATTAGTTATTACTTATTAGACATTGACAAACATATTTGTTTTGTGAATTAATTAATTTCTAATGCAGACAAAATCAAATTATTGATTTAAAAACCGGCCAAGTGCGAGTTGGACTCGCGCACGAAGGGTTCCGTACCATTATGTATAAGACGCCAAAAAATCTGGCCTTTTGTATGAAAACCTCACTTAAATATTTACTTGAGTTTTTTGTAACCACATATTAGCCACAAGCAACGCCATCTCTTGGACCGACTGGTAATTAAAAGCATGGACTACATATTAGCCACAAGCAACGCCATCTCTTGGAGCGAAAGGTAACTAATTTGTCGCCGGAGCGTCGAAGCCATATATTATTACGACTTAAATATTTATTTTATTCAGTGTTTTAGTATTTGTTGTTGTAGCGGCAACAGAAATACATCATCTGTGAAAATTTCAACTGTGTAACTATTACGGTTCATGAGATACAGCCTGGTGAGGTGACAGACGGACGGACGGACGGACGGACGGACAGCGAAGTCTCAGCAATAGGGTCCCGTTTTACCCTTTGGGTACGGAACCCTAATTATCATTTGACTTTAACCCATTAATGGCGTACTATCGAACGGGTCTAAGTACTTTAACACGTTCACTGCGTCTGCACAAAAATGAAACTTACTGCCCATGCGGTACGAGTCATAATCTTGCCGTATCAGTATTGCCTGCTGTGCGTTACGGCTTGTATTTTGCTGTACCAGGACCTGACTTTGAAGGCTCTTACAGACATGGAAACCCATGTTTTACTTTAAAAAAATAAACGAATCGATAGATTGTTTATCTATTGACACATGGCTAACGTCACCAAGGTCTCGACCTGATATTTTAGAAGTTATGCATAATTTTGAAAATCAACGATTTCACGGCAATATACATGCCGTGCCGCATGTAGATCGATAGACCGAATTTAAAACTAGTGTTGGGAAACATTTGTAAGATAGTTGAAGATTGTTATTTTATTTACATTTATTAAAGTCATGCAAAATTAAACAAAAATATAAGTAATTAGGAACATAAGCATTAAAATTATTTGAGAACAAATGTATCGGATCAATTTCTTATCGTATAGTTAAGATTTAATTGTGAAAAAATTGCAAAATAGGTTGAAAACTGCTATTTTATTATCATTGATTTGTCATGCAAAATTAATATATATATATATATATATATATATATATATATATATATATATATATATATATATATATATATAAGTAACAAGAAACATAATCATTGCAATTTGAGATCAAAGAAATGGGATCAATTCTTAATCGTCTGGTTAAGTTTTGATTGGGAAAAAATGTAAAATAGATAAAGACTATTATTTTAATAACATTTATACCTCACCACCTTCCGTCTTAATTACTTTATTTATATCAAGTTTCTTACGAGAACGCTTCATATTAATTTTCGAGCGCTGATAAAGCGCAATCCAGTGTCGATACGTGCAAACGATGATCCTTGCGCACATCACTACGGCACACTGAAGCTGCGCGCGAGTTCCCTACAGTGCGGTACGGCGTCTAAGTTACGGCAACATACATGCCGCATCGCACCATAGATAAATAATTAAGTTCTGGTGCGTTACGGCACCATTATATGCCGTACTTATTTTTTCGAAAAATGGAATACATTTGAAGAAAGAAACTTGGATATATATTTATCTCTTTTCTGCGTGCACGGGAACATATAAAACCCACCCCCGCACCGGGCGTAAGACACAGACAATTGACCGCCGCACAGTTCGGAAGTCAAATACGGCAAAACTCTGCCCGTAACGCAGCGAACGTGTTAAGACCCATCCCAGTGATAAATCTCAATTTCTCTCAGAACATACTTTCGGTCTCACGAGAGAACGACGCGAACTATGTGTACAGTCTCTAACCTCTATGGCAGATAATAGACGGCTCAATAATCAGGTCTCAAAGGGCAGGCACGCAATTTGCGGAAAAACATCGCAAATTGTGTAAAAAACACAATGGAGCGGAACCAGGGCTCAAAAGTGTTCCCGAGGGACCTGTGTGGCAAAGTCAGCTTACGAGTCTCATAGTCTCGTCGAAAACCGACGAAGTTCTGAGAGTAACCGCGAGAGCACGGAGAGCTACTAAGTACGGACATTCGTATCAAGCTCCAAGTCCCCACAAAGAGAGCGACAAGCTAGCCAAACTAACCCAGCACTATATTGAAGATATCCTATTGCCTAGTAGCATGATGTCAACATGACATAGTAGGTAGTTCTATGATTTTATACAATGAAAAAGAAATACATCAAATTACAGTGTTGCTATTCTTTTCAACAAAAAATGAGTACCTGCGTTACACCCACGTGTTGTGTTCGGACGGACGTGAATGCAGCCCTCGGTATCACAATAACAGGTAACAGCCATTATGTCGGGAACGCAACGTTCAGAAATTCAGAATAGAGGACTCCGCGACGAGTTCTCAGTTCGGCCGCAATAAAACAGCCGTGACAAGAATTTGTCGAGTAACAATATCAAGAGAATTATATTGAAGAAAGAGCTCACCCTCCGTGATGGTAATAAATCTTCGCTTTAACTGTAACTGCTGGCCAGAATTTGTAAAAAGACGAGGATTTATTACAAATATGTACAGTGGATTTTGTTGACTGCGACCCTGTAGCCTAGTTGGTAATAAAGCAAGAGGTCTTGAGTTCGATTCCCAGCCGGGATTGATATTTATGTGACAGATTAAGGATGCGCAATAAAAACATAGATGTTATTGTTATTAGGTACGCCATTTTTTAGATGCGAAAAAACGCACCGGCAAACAAATACATGTATTTAAAAAATCATTGTTTTGGGTTCCATTGAGTATAATAGAACCTTTTACACCTTAATAGAACCTTGTACAAACTCTCCTAAAGACATTTGAGTGTATTTTTACTTGCTGTACGGTAGCGCCAGACGATGCTCACATGACGCTGAGTAAAAAATAATGAATGTTCAAGAACTTACAAAGATATTATATCATACGGAAAAATAGCTTTTAAATATTTCATACGTTTCAGAATGATTACTATGCAGAACAATGGATTTTTTAATTATGAAGTCAAGGTCAATACTAGCCGCAGCTGGGCTATGTTGTCAGCTCCTCGTGACAATACAACTCATAATAAACAGAGGGCGGAAATTAATATAGACTACGAGTACAATAGTGTAGGCTTCTAGCTAGGGATTCTAGGGGTTTGTATGTGTCGATCTCGGGCAGAGAGAAACATGTACAATAATGTACATAATATTATACATCTTGTATGTAGGACGCTTCATTTTTATAGGTGAAAATTAAAAAAATGAAGAACCCTTTTTCTTAGTCCATGTGTGTCTATACGGAATTAGACATAAGTTTACATATTATAAATTTATCACAACGTAGTTAAAAAACGAAGTAAACATGATTGTGTTGAGAAGTAGTCTTGTCGGCAGCCAATAATGAACGGAGCTCGGTCATGCTTGTCATAAAATTGCACCATTTATTCAAACATAAATCTATTTATTCTAATTCAATGTAAAAAATCAATCTATTTCAATCTATTCAAGTCCGCGTGTACCTAATTGAAAGTGGTTTTAATTCAGTTTTCAGGCAGCAAATGTAGCCGCCCCGTTGGTATTTTCCGACTGAACATTATACAAACATAAGACAGACAGCAGGCGAGTAGTAGGACTTTTTGGAATAATGAAGAAAAAGAAAGATAAAGATACAGAAAAGCTTGTAAAACATTCCTAAAATGAATTTTTGTTCTCATCAGATTACATTCAATTAGTTGCGGCAAGGGCTGATAAGCGAACGTTCTTATTAGGACTGTTGTAAAAAGGTCGTTAGTCGGAAACAATAACGAGTATCTGGCACTCAAACAGGGTATCCTTGTTAAATTGATTTCTGGCCACAAAGCACCCATTACACGGTGGCTTTCTATCTGCGACTGTTTTATGCCTAGATATTATATGGTCGACATTATAGTACATAGCTTTGTCCGCAAGCATCTGAGAACATACTAAATTAAGGAAAAATGTTATTTTGAAAACCGCCAATAGGGTAAACTCAGGAGCAATTGGCCACATAAAATTTCCGTACTTTATAGTTATAATAATTGTACCTATGATTGTTACGCTACCTCCGAGAAGTGTACAGAATCACGTAATTATGTAGCTGTGATAATATTAATTCATTTTCCTTATTAAAAAGCATTAAAATATTTGAAGTGGCTAATTACTTAACGGCGGTCAATAACACCTCAATTTCCCTTACTCTTCTGCATCACAATCATTTCAAAACCGTTTCAACTGAATGCCCTATTTATAAGTTTATAACTATAGGACCTACACAGAAGCAGAAATATCGGACACGTAAGGCCATCCATGCATAGATTGTCAGTTCCAGCCAATCTTAAAATAGGGTTGTCCAACCATTAGTGAAATTAGGGCGTCAGCCGTCTTCGCCTGCGGGATGGATTTACAGATTTATCGCCAGCTCGCGAACAACCAGTGCCCTCAGGCTGCGCTACTGCATCGCACTTTGCAATTTGAAGAAGCTTTTACATTGAACAACGATAATTCAACGCTATCTCTATATAATTAAGCGCTTTATCTGTATCTTAAAATTCATTAAACAGAATTATTACGTACCAACAAGGCATGTCATATCATATCTCATACATTTTCTAAAAAATGATCCTCTAAGAATTTCATAATTGTTGTTTGTTTTTATTTCAGTTTCAATTCAAAAAGTAAAAAGTAGCCCATAAAATGAATTTGAGTGTACAACATCATGCATTATTATTGTAATAAAATGCATTAAAGGTAGGGAAACCGACCCTTCGTCGAAACCTACAAGTTACTTATGTTTTATATTTATAAAAAACAGATGAAAATTAAATTTTGTGAACAAAATATCTTTTAGAAATTATATGTTTTTTTTCTAAAATGTTTTAAATATGTTTTTAAATAGCATACTTTTTCACAATATTCCATTAAAAGGCTGTATTTTTCATATTTTGACAGCCAGTAACTTGGAAGTACATATTATTATTTACCTACTCAACATAGGAAGTCGATATTATTAAGTGAATATGTCATAAATACCATTTCAATTTGCTTCGCATTTTTGGTCCTTCGAGCTACACTGCTTATTATAATAGTACATTATGATACAAGTGCGCGAAGTTGGTCATTACAGTCGAGGCGGTATTGCACAGCCCGAGCCGCAAGGCGAGGGCTGTAATAGAGCCAAGACTGTAATGAACAAAGCACACGCGTATCATACGACGTTTTTCAACACACTTGCGAGGAAAAAAACAATTAGGTATCGACATTTTTCAGTCACAAATCAGCAAATTATAAACGAACAAATGTTTGCACAAAATGGCGCGGAGGTTTATTTTTTTGCGCGCCGTATCTTTGGTTGAATAACTATGCGCGCGCAGGCGCGCAGGTTAAGTCCAGAGGCAAAGAACACCGCCATACAGCCACAATATATTAAACTAAATAATTATGTATTTCTAATAGGAATTTACGGTAATTAATGATTTAAAATATTGTATTTTTTAAATGCTTTAATAGATAATTAGATGAAGTACCTATAATCTTATCTTATCAGATTTTGACTAAGTACAACAAGTTTATTTATTTACAAAATAATAAATCTTTCGGTAACAACCTCTTTACGGATATTAAAAAAAAAGTGGAATAAGAAAAACACTAGTGCGGCAATGAAAAGTAAAACGCACTAGTGTGTAATAAACCGCATTCCGGGCGTAAGACTAAAGAAAAAATAGCAACTTTACGAGCAAGTGTGTTGAAAAAATAATATAAACCGCCAACGACCAAAGTACCCTGGGAATGTTTTAATTATTCAATCAGCTGCTAATCAACAGTGCGTATGTTCCCCTGCCGCTGCGAAGCCCATCGCCCGACCATTAAGGGTATTAAGCCGGGAAGAATTAGTGGTCGTTTATAGCCAAGAGGCATTCGGCCACGCGTATTGTCATGTGAGTATGTCATTGTGAGTGTCATATAATTTAAAATGTCATTGAATTTGTTCCGAGAGATGATCGCCGTTCCGGTTATGACGAGATAAAGGGTGAAGGGTGCAGGACACGTGTTGATGTTATGGATCATAAAAGTAGTAGTGTAAAATTTTAAAGCAATTAAATTATTTGTTATGGTCAAATACAAATAATAAAATTATTACATTTAAGCGTTTTTTTACATTCTGTGTAGCTTCACTGCACACTACAGTGAAGCAGGTGCTTAGTTTGGCGGAATAGAAAACAGTTACGACTGTTACGAGAAACTTCTTTTTTATCCTTTTAGCCATTTGAACGAAAACTCAGACTTGGCGCTGGTTCAATAAAATGTTTAGCTGTTAAATGTAACACAACATCTCAAAATAATAAGAGCAAATTTCTTTCTCTAATTCAGTATTTCTTAAAGTAGGCGCTGAAGGCCTAAAGGAGGGTGGTAAAATGCCTAAAAAACTTGTTTTTTGAAGCCCTAAAAATAACTGACTTTCAAAGTGGATGGTAGACGAAGTAAGTTTAAGAACCTCAACTCTAATAATTCGAAATGAGTTTGTAAAAACCTACTTCGAAGAAATAAAGATTTGAATTTGAACTAATTGAACAATTAAAACTTATTTTTAAGTTTTGTTCTACGCTTTTTAACGCAAATTAAGCAAGTCATATTATGGAGAGAGACAATGCGTGGCCTTCGCATGTATGTACCTAATTTCCACAAATAAATAACGCAGACGGGTGACTACGTACGGGCCTTACGGCAGACGGGTGCGGGGTGACTACTCACGATCTTGAATGGTTTTACCGATACTTCAACCCAGTTGCATGGTTCATGAACGACAACGTCGACAACACTTGAGACAACGCCTTAGCCTAAATTAGTAGACATTTTATACAAGGTTTCTGATTATGATCCACTTAGAAGTCGTTTGCAGATTTGCAGCAGTTATCAGTATTAAAAACGTCAAAAAAATTTAGACATTTAGCCCGTCTAGCTGCTAGATACTTATAGATTAAAATGAGTGCATTTACACTGTGCCTAAAATAAATGAAATTCTATAAATAACTATTCTTAATGTCTTAAGTACCTACCTATAATGTTCAAAATATTTCGTAATAGGAGCGAGACGGCACTTTTTACTCACTAAACCCGTGGCGACCCAAACCAGTCACAAAAAAGGTCATGATTAAAAACATCTGCGTGTTACGACTGTTACGAGCCAAGCGATTATTCATCCCAGAACTCCACTATCACGCGGGAATAAATTACAAATGATGGCGGGTAATTGGCCGCTAGGCAACCCTAGCGATTACAAGTTGTGCGAAGCGCATCGCACCTTGCATTAAAATAATACTGCAGGCAGGTAGCACACGTGGATCGACAGCTTTTGTTTTTTTTTTATTTTACGGAATATAATTGCATGCTCTCGGAGCTTGTTTAACCAGCCTGAACCTTTATCATTTACGAGTACTTACTTGAATAACTTTTATAATACTAGCAATATAATAATAAAACTTGAGCATTGGGCTTAATATACTGACATTGATTTTTAATACAGGTTCAAAAACAGGTTCCCATTCGTTTGCATACAAAAATAACGCAACGTGTTATTGTCATCTTACCAGATATATGAGCGAAGCACAAGGTGAGGGTGGCGATGGCACAGCCCGAGGCGAGGGCGGTGGCCAGCAGCACGGCGGATGCGGAAGCCCCGACGCCGGCGCCGCCGGCCGCGCCGCACACTATGAACACGTACAGGAACGACGCCGCGCACTCCGCCACCACGGCCTTCCACAGCGACAAGGTCCGCACTTCCAGCCTGGCCGGCACTCTCCCGGACAATCCAGCATCACTATTCGAGTTTGCATCCCGCCTCAAACACTCCAACTTTTCGAACAAAGTCACGATGTGTTGCTCCAGATTCTCATCGGAAATATTAAACGTTTGCTCGCCCATCTTTAATTTAAATTAAAAAACTAGATCCACAACATCGTTTTCCGCGCGAAACTCCGATCGGATCCGACACAACCACCCACGCGCCGCGACCGTTCGAGGACGAGTGAACCGACGGGTTAAGTGAATGAATGAAAACTGAATGGGCCGGGGGCGCCGCACACACTCCCGCCGCCACTTGTTACGCCCCCGCCCCCGGGACCTGCACTTCCAGGGGTGTAATCAAATCACCAACTTGGCGCAACACAACAATACAATTTAATTGCGTACAAAATTATTATTAACAATTCGGAGGGGATGATATATTATGACGTACATATACGCAGATATAATAAGAATAGAATGATCCACTTATTGCATTGTTAATAAAAAATGTTATAAAGATAGACAATGTTATATTTAGATACCTATTTAATAAAAAAATGTTACAGGCCTACCTACTAAATTATTTTTTGTCATCTAGAACAGAATTCCCTAGACGCTTATGCAAAAGAATCCTACGTTTGACTAGGCTAAAACTAAAACTATAAGAATCATGTTTGATCTGACGTCTTTAATCATTGCTTACAGTTTTATATACTTACACTCTATCAGTCCATCAAACTTAAGAAAAGTGAAAGTTTGTATACAAGGTTTCTGTATTAATTTTCTTCAATCCAAATGATAAATTCCCAACGCCAAGTTATAACAGAAACAGATGGTGATTAAAATAACTGTTGATGTCAAGTATTGCTCTCACAATTCTCCGGAGCAGCCGGCACTCGGCTGCCGCGCCATTGTTGCCAATCTCGCGTCGCTCATTTGTCTTTCAGATCTGTGTTAAATTTAAATATCTGAATTGTAAAGTTATATGTATTAAAACATCTAGTAATTCAACACTCTTATCAGTATACAAAAATGCATCATCCCGTTCGGTGCCAATGTTTTAGTTTTAAAATTAGGTTCTTATTGATATTCCATCAATAATATTATTACTTAAATATAACCTACATCGTAACATTCGTAAACACATAGATACTTGTAATAGGATGTCTTTTCTTCCTTAGTCTTATTGTGCTCACTCACATGCACGCGAATCTTTGTACATTGCACGAATTGCCATCTTATACCTATAGAAGAATATAGAACAGCTTTGACATCTTTTAATTTTTGAAAAACTTCACATAAACATTTGCGAAGTTACGTCCTACACTTGCGTTTTCGCATATTCGCACGAATGCGAATGAACGGATCTAATACCACACTTAGAGCTAAATTACATTTGCTATTTGTACGGATTGAGATTGCCTCATTAGTAAACGTCACTACTATACCCAACGCCGTTCTACCAAAACACACGGAGATCGTTGTTTATTTTCTGGTTCTATCGTATTTTTATGTTGAAGCTTATAAGCTTCTCTGTCTCGTAGATCCGCCTCGATCGGCATGATCAAACGATCTACCGTACACAGGGCCTACGTATCTCAAAGAATGGATAATCCTGAAATACTTCAGAGAACTGAAATATAAAACAAACCTGCAAGAATTCTGAATCTCCGACCTGTGATCGGAACACTTTAAAAACCTTTCACACTCATTAATTTAAGAAGGAGCGTATTACATCATCATCATCGTCATCATCATCGCAACCTGTCCCACTGCTTTCTGTCTCTTCTTAGAGTGAGAAGGTTAGGGCCATAATCTACCACGCTGGCCTATTGCGGATTGGCGGACTTCAAACACCTTTAAGTTTTTTGCTAACTCTCCGGGATGCAGAATTATAGCGATATGCTTAAAACCAACATACTCGTAACTTAAGTGTGTGACCTAGGATTCAAACCTAGACCCCCCGATTAGGACTACCACTACGCTATCTAGACGACCCAAGTAGGGGATTAAGACTAACGTTCGTCGTGGTACCTACAAAAGCAGTTAAAAACTCTTAACTCCATCCGGAAGCATCGTCAGGACTAAAATATTAAATACCTCCTGGAAGAACCTGGAGAATTCTTCGAGAAGGTAGGTACTCCTGCAATCCGAACTTCGACCTCCCATGTGTTATAATAGCTTGCAGCACGAGCAGAGAAAGTTGGCTTGAGCTAAAGATACGCAAAGCTCTATCCCAAATATTTACAAAGACCGCCTAGACGTAGATAAACGTATTTACTATCAGCCTATAAATAAAGAATACTTATATTTATATCCAAGTATGATCCAAGTAAACAATGTCAAATATTTTGAACATTACATACATGTCGTTCAACCAATTTTACTGAATGTCATGACGCGAATTTTTTTGGCGACATGATGTTCAGCTCCATATAAATTTATATAATGATTGTGAGCTACGATACGTATATTTACAGTGTGGGTGTTATTCAAAAGTAATTTTGATAGCGTGGGCGTTAAATTTGAAGTGCGTGTGCTCTATGTGTTTTAATTCGATTTTAATTGCAAAAAGTGATTAAACATGCCTGAGCCTCTTAGAAGTGATGCAACATTAGTTATTTTAAAAGTTTTAGATTGTACGAGGGAAGAAAATCGCCTGCTAACTCCGAAAATAACGTTTGAATAAGTGGCAAAATACGTCGCAATTGCAACATGTTAGTGTTGCTATTGCAAGTTAATTAATTGTCCGATAAAATTCAAATAAATATTTCAGTTATTTTATATTCCTCACTTATGTTTGCATAATCGATTAAAGTGTCACTGAATTTATTAGGTATCCAATTTTTTTATACTTCATATAATATTATATCTTTGTTACAGGAGTTAGTGAACAATTTGTTTACAAGCTAATGAGTGAAAAGAAAAAAAGCTGAAGAAATTTCTCTGGCGTATCGCCATCATTTTCTACAGGGATTTCTCGTGTTGAACCCCTCAAACTTAGAAATCACGATGACAATTATTTTAATAAAATATAAAAATATTTATTTATTTATTTATTAAATAATTATAGTCATATATAGTAAATAATTATAGTCAATAACATTGGATTTTTTATTTCTCTTGTCCTGAAATTTTAATTTTTATATGAAAAAGTAAAATTTGACTGTGTTGGCCTACGTAATTCTTTTATTTTTGGATGTTTCCGTTTTTTTTAAGTTATGTGCGTTTTAAGCATTTAAACGTCACTTGCTATAACGGTAAAGGAAAACATTGCCAAACCGCACTTGTTCAGCATGGTGAACTATGGTCTTAACCTTCTCAATATGAGAAGAGACCTATGCTAATAGTGGGCCCTGATGGATTGAGATAATGTTAACATCCTATGTTACTGCTGTCATTGCATGGTAGTTTAAGTTAGTAGCCACAGCCCAAGTTGTGTACCTATATTCGTCGGAAAGACTTTGTCATCATTTACCATCGAATTATGTGCAACATCTGGTAAAAATCATAGGTCTCAAAGTTGTTGAGCTCCTTTGACAGTCGCCAAATTTTATTATATGGTAACATTGAACGCTGCACTAGCGACATCCGTTTACTGAACAGATAAGTTGGTGGCACGTGGGTGGCACTATAAACGTGTCTACTAACTTAACTATTTCAATGTTAATGCATGTAGTTAATAAAAAAGAAAAACAATAAAATATTTACGATAATGAAAAAAAGAAAAAAAAAGAAAGTGGCAACCCGCAGCGAAGACATTATATTAATAATATAGGTAGATCACATTTTTTTATGTATTGTTACGGAGTTAAGGACCCTAAAACAGAGCAATAAATACAAAAATTAAAAAAGGCATGATAGTTAAACTAATGAACTGAATTGGTTTGGCGTTCTGCAGCGCAGGTACAAGCATGTAGGTAGGTACATTACATGATATGTCCATGCAACATAGGTACCTACGGGGATTCTTCTTCACAACCAATCATAGGCGTATGCAGTAAAGCAGGTGTAACAGGAGGGCCACTGTCGCTATCGCGCTACACTACGGTGACTATGGCGTCTTTCGAAGGATCCTTCCGTTCATGTCCCAGCGTTCCACCGGTTCCCTACGTAATTCTACTAGCCCCATTACATCCATACTCCATTACGCCCTCAACGTCTGTATTTCGAGTTCCACTAGCTTTTTACCATTACCATACAATTTTGTACCCTAGAGGACCGGATCTTAGCGTTGATATAAATATTCCAAATAGCGGACCTGAAAAAGTAAAGTTTAAACTCAAAAAATATATAAAATTATTTTTCTTTCCCGTTATAACCCTTCTCAAACAACTTCTTTTGCGACCTCTTTTTAAGGAATCTTAGTAAAAACTAAAATATACCTATACATTGCGTCGCCATCTTATATATTTGAAAAGCGCACCAAATTCGTCACCAGCCTCAACGCCCCACCGATTCAGACGGACGACCCGTTTGACCACCTGCGACCAAAAAATTATTACGTCGCCAACGACGTCATCGCCACGCAAAGAACGACCATAATTCTCAAGTGGAACGATTGGTGGGATGTTATGGGCGTTGGCGTTGTGATTGCTAACTGGAACTCGCCCAACGCATAAATACTCTATGGTAAGTTTAGCGCTATGCGCTATTAAAAACTTCACAAATGACATTACTGACAGGTGCGGTCGCAATCTCGCCGCCCTCTGTTGTCAAATTAAGAAAACTCGTTGTAATGGTGGTAGCTGTAGTACGACCAAGTGCTTCTATTTTTATTTATATTTTATAATTAATTAAGAGTTAATCGCATTATATTATATAGTGGCTGCGGCCATATCATGCTTTCTTATGTCGGGCTTAGCTAAAGTACCACATCTGGTCGAGGAGGGTGGTAATCAGTGTAGAAAACGTTCACACCAACATAGCGAACAGTGCAGTAAAAGAACGAAATTTGATGATATGAGTGCCAATGAAAAGAAATTCAATTTCTCCCTGCTCAACCCGAGCTCAAACGGGACCATAAAGATGACATCATCGTCCATGAACAAGCCAGGGGCGACGACAAAGAAGCTAGTGATTAAAAACTTTAAAAGTATGTTTACGCTTACGCTTGTAGAGTAACTCGTCATGTCATAACCTCGGTGACATCTTCTAACGATACGTGTGTTGTAGGCAAACCGAACCTTCCAGAGAACTATCAGGAGACGACATGGAGCAAGCTACGGGAAGCGGTGATCGCTATTCAAACTTCGAAAGCGATCGCCTACTCCTTAGAGGAATTGTATCAAGCAGTAGAAAATATGTGCAGTCACAAGGTTAGGAAAATTTTAATTCGATTCTTTGACCTTTGCTGTTATCTTCGCCGGTTAAGACAATGTGAATAATTACTTAATACATTGTAAATAAAGGTAAGATTACAATCCCAGAGTAAAGGAAAAGCAATGAATAAAATGGCAGACCCTTTTTCCTTTTCCTTTTCTTCTGTAATAATGTAACCAGATAAATGAGTAGGGTTTGGGATTATAATGAAAATTAACTTATGATTTTCAGATGGCATCGCAACTATATGTGAACCTTACAAACCTGGTTGAGGCTCACGTGAAAGCTAACATTGAGCAGTTTCTGTCGGAGAGCATGGACCGCCAAGTGTTCCTCAAGCGGATGGATGACTGCTGGCGCGCGCACTGCCGCCAAATGATAATGATCCGGAGCATATTCCTGTATCTGGATAGGACCTATGTGTTACAGAATCCTAGCATACACTCCATATGGTACTATAATTTACATTTCTTCTATTTAGTAAATATTGAAAGATGCATGATAACCACAACTTCATAATAAGAGAGACTGAAGGATAAGGACTGTAGAATTGAACTAAGAGTCTCAGGACTAAAATGTGATATTGAAATAAAATTGTGATGAGTATGACCTTTGGCATATAACCTTGTTAATTAGAAAGTTGAATTAAAGTTTTGCTATAATTTTCATAGTAGATCGCAAAGTGATAGGTTGAGGTAATTGAAATCTGTCACATATTTAGTAATTCACTAACCCTTCCACCAATCCATACTGAAGCACAGTAGTGGGCAATTAAATGAAGAAACTAGAGTCATTAAATAAGTGTAATGAAGCATGCTACAAATCTTTTAGCATATTTTAGTATGTAATTGTAAAAGGAATTCAAAAGGTCTAATAAGCACTTAAACAATAAAAACGGTTGTGTAAGTTTTATTCACTTATTTATTGAATTAATTAGTGTAGTTAACACACCAATTACACAAGTTAAATACATAATACATAGCATGATAACTTTTTTGTCATGGAATTGAGGTAGCAAATGACCTTTTTGCTGGCCTGGCACCCATGACGACTGTGACCAATCTAGAACAAGACCCAATTTAGAGACTAGAGTGGTTGATCCAGTAAGTAGATGGTCTTGGAATATTAATTAATTAATTTGTTTAGAAGTATGAGGACAGGGATTGTTATTGATAGTTAGTCATATTAGTTGATGTAAGTATAGTCCAGTTAGTAACTGTTAGGATGAGCCTCATTCTAATTAGGTCAGAGACACATTGCTACTCCTGACTGAGATGGTCACCTCCAAAAAAGTATAACTGAACAAGTGTAACAGAAACGTCAACAAAACAATCAAAACGCTGGTGATATATTCCCCTAGGATAAACCTTGTTCTAATGCAGTCAGAGACTCGTTGCTACCCCTGTAGACTGAGATGGTCCCCACTAAAAATGTGTAACGGAACAAGTGTAACAACCAATCAAAATGCTGGTGATATGTTCCCCAGGGACATGGGCCTGGACCTGTTCCGGCACCACATAGCCATGAACACGCTGGTGCAGACGCGCACGGTGGACGGGCTGCTGCTGCTGATCGAGCGCGAGCGCGGCGGCGACTCCGTCGACATCTCGCTGCTCAAGAGCCTGCTCCGGATGCTCTCCGATCTACAGATATACCAGGATGCGTTTGAACACAAGTAATGTGGTTTTTGGTGGAGCCTAAATCTGGTGCGCTGTGTTAGGTGTAAGGCCAAGCTGATAAGGCTTTGTAGTACTTATTCAATGTCAAAAGATGTCAAGAATCTTCCCTGAACTAAAATATTATGTGGTAATAACCAACACAAATTGTTAATTAGGGCAGAGGTAACTTAGTGGGTGAAAACCCTTGTTACTGCAAGCTCTATTGGGATTAAACTAGTTGTGGCTCAATGACCAACAAAAGAACAACCTGGCACCATAAGCCTCGCGTAAGACTTGCACTTGCAAGAACTTGCAAGACTAGGCTTATGTTTGCAAGACCAGAATCCTTAAATCTAATGTCCCGTTCCAGGTTCCTGCTAGCCACAGAGCGGCTGTACGCGGCGGAGGGCCAGCGGCTGATGCGCGAGCTGGCCGTGCCGCAGTACCTGGCGCACGTGGAGAAGCGCCTGCGCGAGGAGAACGAGCGCCTGCTGCACTACCTCGACCCCTCCACCAAGTATGTTGCCCTGGTACTTGTAGCTTGGACGTTAGAGAATATTCTGTCTGATGATGAGATAGCACATTGGTTAATTACTTGTTGTACGGTAATGCTGATTGTAACTAAGTGGCGATGTTTGTGAGGATAGGTAACATATTTTTAATAATAGATAGTCTACTGTACCCAACTACTATTCTGTAACCTACTTTTTACAGGGACAATAACCTAACTTGGCATATTCTGCTTCTTATGTATGTGTTCCACTACAAATCGAATAAAATCAATTTTATTGCACAAACTGTTTCTACTAAGAAGGTGAAACATATTTCTAAGTATAAATTCAGTACTTACAGTTTACTCATATCAGGCATACAATTTCTATATTTTAATAACGATAATAAATATAACTTACGATTTTTATGACGTTAAATTGTCTACAGTCTACCGAAAAAGTATCGTTTCGAGCGTTGTTCGCTAACTGTAACACGCCCGCACCCGCAGATGGCAGCTGATCCACACGATCGAGCGGCAGCTGCTGAGCGAGCACCTGGGCGGCATCCTGGCCAAGGGGCTCGAGGCGCTCATGGACGGCCCGCGGCTGCACGACCTCACCACGCTCTACAGCCTCTTCAGCCGCGTCAAGGACGGCCTCAACGAGCTGTGCAATCACTTCAATGCGTACATCAAGGTAAAAGACAAATGGTGCTGAGTTGGTCCTTGAAGTTTTATGTTTATTTTAGATTTCGTAAATTAACTCATATTCTTTAATTGTTACATAGAGATTTAACTATAACGAAATGTTAGTGCAGTTTTACTACCATACGTCAAAGGAAACTGCATTCAAATTGATTATCTTGTTTCTGACATTAACAGGAAGCGGAACAAACACAGTGACGAGCCGACAAATTGACTAGACACAATTGGATCTAATTATCACTCAAATATCTTCTACAAATATCTTACAAACATCAATAATTTCTAATTTAATCTTGTCAATGCAATTACACCTCTTTTTGTCACTACTCTATGGTTGTTCAGATGATACATTAAATGACTATGGACCTGTAAATTTCCTACTCACCAAGTCTAAAACGTGGTGTCCCTACAGAAAAAAGGTCGCACGATAGTGATCGAGCCGGAGCGCGACAAGAGCATGGTGGCGGAGCTGCTGGAGTTCAAGGAGCAGCTGGACCACGTGGTGGGCGCGTGCTTCCAGCGCAACGAGCGCTTCCTCTACTCCATGCGCGAGGCCTTCGAGCACTTCATCAACCAGCGCCAGAACAAGCCCGCGGAGCTCATCGGTACGTATCTGCTGGAGTTCAAGGAGCAGCTGGACCACGTGGTGGGCGCGTGCTTCCAGCGCAACGAGCGCTTCCTCTACTCCATGCGCGAGGCCTTCGAGCACTTCATCAACCAGCGCCAGAACAAGCCCGCGGAGCTCATCGGTACGTATCTGCTGGAGTTCAAGGAGCAGCTGGACCACGTGGTGGGCGCGTGCTTCCAGCGCAAAGAGCGCTTCCTCTACTCCATGCGCGAGGCCTTCGAGCACTTCATCAACCAGCGCCAGAACAAGCCCGCGGAGCTCATCGGTACGTATCTGCTGGAGTTCAAGGAGCAGCTGGACCACGTGGTGGGCGCGTGCTTCCAGCGCAACGAGCGCTTCCTCTACTCCATGCGCGAGGCCTTCGAGCACTTCATCAACCAGCGCCAGAACAAGCCCGCGGAGCTCATCGGTGTGTCTATACTGTATACATTTTAATGTTTGCTTGCTAGAGCAGTGCCCGTTACTTCGTACGCGTAAAAAAATTTCCCGGTTAAATCCACAGCTTTATCTATCTTCCAGTGCAAGTTCTAGAAAAATCGAGTCAGCCATTCCCTAAATTGACCCGAACAAACAAACAAACGGACGGACAGGCAGACGGATAAAAATTTCAAACTTGTTTGTTTGCGTTTTGGTATTGCGTAAATAACTATTGCATTTGAAAAAATACTTTTTTAAATCACAGAATGACCCTTCAATTTTATTTATATATGTATAGATTGTTAAGTTTAAATGAATATTGCAGCGAAGTTCGTAGACGTGAAACTCCGAGCAGGCAACAAGGAGGCGACCGAGGAGGAATTAGAAAGGCTTCTCGATAAAATCATGGTGTTGTTCCGGTTCATCCACGGCAAGGACGTGTTCGAGGCGTTCTACAAGAAGGACCTCGCCAAGCGGCTGTTAGTGGGGAAGTCTGCGTCCGTGGACGCCGAGAAATCCATGCTGAGTAAACTGAAGCAGGAGTGTGGTGGTGGATTCACTTGTAAACTCGAAGGCATGTTCAAGGATATGGAGCTGTCGAAGGATATCAATATCACATATAAACAGGTATGTGGAGTTGTGTTTGATTGGGTTTCTTAGTAACTAGTGATTGTAGCCGTGGACTCATGGGAACAGTGTATAGGTTGCTTCAAGTCATGTTTACATAAAACATAGATTTAGAAAATCTGAAAGCCATCATCTTGAGGAAAACTGCCTGCCGGAGACTTTGCAAAAGTCAGTAGTGTATGAAGTTTGCCATTCCGTACTTAGCCAGCGTGCAGATTTTTCCTTTACATTTTTCCCTATTAACCGCCACTTCTACACTGACTCTTAGCTTTCATATCATCTTTCACACACACAACATCCATCTTTTCTCTAGTTGAACTCTTCCTCCTCGTCCATTCACATTCATATCAATCATTCTTTTTGATCTTGTGCTAATTATATAAAATAATACTGAGGTCGAACTTATTGACGCATTATGTTACCAACCTGTAATGTTGCTGTATATTGTGGTTAAATATTACGATTGAGGTCGTTGTTCCCGCAGCACCTAGCGGCGACGCAAGAGGGCGGCGGCCTTGAACTATCAGTATACATTCTCACCATGGGGTTCTGGCCGACGTACCCGCCGGTGGAGGCGCGCCTGCCGCCCGCGCTCACGCGCCACCAGGACCACTTCGCCAAGTTCTACCTGGCCAAGCACTCGGGCCGCAAGCTGCAGTGGCAGGCCACGCTCGGCCACTGTGTGCTGCGCGCGCACTTCGCACAGGTTCGTTTTGGTTTTTTATTAGTTTTTTTGGGGGGACGGGTCGTTGATAGCGGTAGTACCTGCCAAGTTCTACCTGACCAAGCACTCACAGTATCATAGTCCCAGTATCATTTATCTCCAATTAAATATGTAAAGTAGTTTGTTAATCATATCTTTTTGTCATTTTCAGGGTAACAAAGAATTACAAGTTTCGCTATTTCAAGCGCTAGTATTATTATTGTTCAACGACGGAGACAATCTCTCTTTTGAAGAAATCAAAACGGCTACAAATATTGAGGTACGTTATTTTATATTGCTTAATGAATGATTCATTTGTTTGTAATATTTCACAAGTTAGAATATCACAAATCATACATTAGTACATACATAAATCTTCATACACTGCGCGCTAGAGCAACGCACTCATAGACACCATTCACGTACACGAAACTTTGTTCAATAGTGGTGCTAGGTGGTTCTATAGTTATTGGTGTCAATGAACGGTTTCTATGTCTGCATTGTTTGAGCGAGCAATATTTGGAGCTTTCCATCTGTACTAGGGGAAGCTTAGGTGTTAATCGCATAGGCGAAAAGCTGGCATTTGTGTGCCATGCCATTATTATGAATTCCAGATCGAAAAAGATTGGATTGTATATAACTATGTATAATTATGATTCCGTAAACTTCTTAGAAGTAACATTGAAATTTAAAGCGGCCAATTACTTAAGAGTAGACAATTTCTCCTCAGTTTCCCTTCCTATGATTTGTGGTAGCATGTTGTGTGACGCGTGGTGGTAACGTGTGTTATATATCAGGAGGGCGAGCTGCGTCGCACGCTGCAGTCGCTGGCGTGCGGCAAGGCGCGCGTGCTGACGAAGGCGCCGCGCGGCCGCGAGGTGCACGACAACGACCTGTTCGCCTTCAACAACGACTTCACCAACAAGCTGTTCCGCATCAAGATCAACCAGATACAGATGAAGGAGACTGTTAGTATCATTACAAGTTACAACATGATGCCTCGGTCTTATAAGATTACATTTACACGCACTTGTGTGACACCGTCAGATAAGTGTAACGCACGAGGCGTCATATACTCTGCAGAAAAACGCTACAACGCGCGAAGAGGACAACAAAAAAGGCCTATTTGCGCATCTTGGTTATTCGCTCCTTCTGGGCTGTTTTTCGGCGCGAATTTAAGGATTCTATCACACACGCTTTAGCCTTCTTTAAAAAAATCAATGAGACAGAAAGAGACGAAATGAATTTACTAACACCATAAGGTAAGGCGCCAGGTACGGTCACACCGCTTACACTGTCTAATAGTTAGGGCGCTCTAAGAAGGGCAACGGCACTGTAAGCTGTGCGTGCGACCCCGCTTTATATCCTCCCTCCTTCGCGTGCGGACACACCCGCTTGCATTGCACCTCTAGAAGGGTTACAAAGATATTAACGTATACACGTTTGTGTTACAGAGCGAGGAGCAAAAAGCCACGGAGGAGCGCGTGTTCCAGGACCGGCAGTACCAGATCGACGCGGCCATCGTGCGCGTCATGAAGATGCGCAAGGCGCTCTCGCACAACCTGCTCATCTCCGAGCTCTACAACCAGCTCAAGTTCCCCGTCAAGGTATGTGGATTTAGGCCGTTCCTACACGACGCTATTTGCAAGCGCCTAGGATCTTGTCAATGTATGCAGGCGACGCCTCTACGATGCGTGTCCTGTCAGTGACCAGTGTCGACAAATTTTGGCTAATAAAAAGCGTAGTGTGAAAAGGGCCTTAGTCGGCTGTGTCGAGGTCGATACGGAATTTGTTACTACTTTTCTCATCCTCCATAATCAACAATGGATACTGTAGTACTGAGAATATGAGTCAATATCATAGATAGATATGATTAAATGATACTGTGGAAGCCAGTATTACTGCTCCATTGCGTGGT
Source organism: Hesperia comma (assembly GCA_905404135.1). Lineage (NCBI taxonomy): Eukaryota > Metazoa > Arthropoda > Insecta > Lepidoptera > Hesperiidae > Hesperia > Hesperia comma. The sequence goes on along the minus strand of FR990014.1, from coordinate 19,369,028 downwards.
ATGTGATATTTATTTAACCATGAATGTATTCCGCAGCCCGCCGACCTGAAGAAGCGCATCGAGTCGCTAATCGACCGGGACTACATGGAGCGCGACAAGGACAACCCCAACCAGTACAACTACGTGGCGTAGTCCCCCCTCCCCCTCTCCCTGCCCCTACCCCGCGCCCCGCGCCCCCGCCCGCGCCCCCGCCCGCGCCCCCGCCCGCGCCCGCCGCCCGCTGCGACACTTTCTACACTCAACAGTGAACCTTCCCGCAACCGCGAGTTCAACTTTCCAATCCGTAAAGACGTCCGAAATCGGACACTTAACCCCCCACGATCAGCTAACAACCATCCCCTGTTCCTTGATAATAGTTACAAACTGATTATAAGATTATGTGAAGTGTACATGTATAAATGCTTTTGAAAGCAGTGGTAGTATAGTTAGAACGATTATCTCGAAGACTTAGGTTCCAATCGTACCGCTAGTTAGTTGATTGTAATGAAAGCAAACAAAATGAAATGAGGAAAGTACACTTGAGAATCTTGAAACATTGTATTATTATTTTTTTTATCTTGAACACATTGTATTATTCCCATATTTGTCGGAAATGTAATGAATGATACAGGCGATCTTTCACACTTCATATTGTGAGAGGAGGCCTGAACCCAGGCTGCTAACAAAACAATTTTGGGCCGTTACACGAATTCAACTTAATTTTATTCACTTATATTACATATGGATATATGTTTCGTTTCCTATCTGAAGTAAAGATGTGACCAAGATTATTGTATTGTACAATAAATTTGTTCTTGTATTATTTTATTTTGTTGGCCAAATTGGTGTAATTGTTTTGTTTTTTTATTAATTTGGTTATCCAGATGGCTGTATTTTATACACAGCAGATATAAATCCTCGCATAATTATAGCTAATTAGCACTACAAAGCCAATGATAAAGTGAAGGAACAGATGGAGTGTACTGTGCTTATCTCATCATGATAATTAATATGTATAATAGCAATATTAAGAAGAAATTTAAATAACATTTTCACGCAATTAAATTACAATAATACATTAGGATAAGTTTTAGTCTGGTTTATTAAGCATATAACCATATGAGATGCCTTTAAAGAAATTTCCTAAGATTTTTATGAATAGTCATGTAATAAAGAATTAAAACTTTGAGGGTAGAAAATGAGCAGCTACTATGCTTTGGGTCGGTCGAGATGAGGAAAGTTCCCTCTCTCGGGCCCAAATATGGCTCTGCAATGTCATTACGAATGAAACTTAAATATATCCCACACCGTAGAGAAGTAACGTGTGATATTAGACAATGGATTCCCTCCAGGAAACAAGCTCCCATACTCAGATTACTACAAAAATATAAATAAAACCTTCTCCATTAGTTATTTTATAGCAGGAGCTGAGTACAATTTGACCTTACACCTATCTATGTGAATATTTGTGACTTATTTAAAAGTCCCCACTAATGACATAAAATATAAAATTGGTGGGGATTTAAAAAGTTCATTGAAACAGCTTCAACAACGTGTCCGAATCTTGTTTTATACTTTATACTGATGACTAAAATGGTGATCATTATAATAAAAACATCAATCCAGGGTCCCAAATTGGAATACTACATCCATCCTCCCCTGTACATTTAACTATGAATTAAGAGGAATATTAATGTGGTCCTACTATAAAATTTCGTAGTATCACATCATTTTTGTGTATCGAGAAAACAACTTTATCTGTTCGCTGTACATTTAGTATGTAAGTTGATAGTCTAATTCGATAGCTTTGTTAACATTGACCACTTTAGTTAATTAACTGTTTCAGTTAGTTTCAATGTTGTAGCTACAGCTACTCCATCATAAGGCTACTCGCATAACATTATGTATATCGTTTTCATTTGGAGTCAACAGTTTCAGGAGGGATTGCTATTAAAACTATTTATAATTTTCAACTGTTATTTTATTTTCTTTCAACTGAAAAGTGACAAAAATAAATATAATCACATTTTAGATCCATAATAAATTAATAATACTATTTAAGTTACAGGTAAAAGGTCGTCGGCCAATCACGTTCGATAGATCAAGCTGTAATGTGGAGTCATTTATTACAGAATTTATAGAATTATTTGAGGCGCTTAGGCGTAATTTAATGATTTTTTTTTTATCAGATTAATAATTGATAATTGAGCATGTAACAAGTAATCATTGTAACATTTTAACCCGTTAATATAATCTCACTATATTATAAGGCTTTATTTTTTTGCTCACATTTTCATTATTCTGTGAGAGTTCATTGCTGCCTATATTAGGGAAGGGAAGAGAAAAAAATGGTTGGAGGTTTTTATGTCAGTTAAAATATTATACACTAAGTAGTATACTAGAAAAATACGGCAAAGTGCGAGTCGGACTCGCGCACGAAGGGTTCCGTACCATTATGTATAAAAACGCCAAAAAAATCTGGTCTATTGTATGAAAGCCTCATATTATTGTTTTATTGTAGCCACATGTTAGCCACAACGCCATCTCTTAGACCGAAAGATAACTAAACGCTGAGGCGTCGAAAGTATGGTCACCCACTTAAATATTTATTTTATTCTGATTTTTAGTATTTGTTGTTGTAGCGGCAAAAGAAATAGAACATCATTTACGAAAATTTCAACTGTGTAACTATTACGGTTCATGAGATACATCCTGGTGACAGACGGACGGACGAATAGCGAAGTCTCAGTAATAGGGTCCCGTTTTACCCTTTGGGTACGGAACCCTAAAAAGAAGGAAAAAGGTAAACAGAAACAGATTTACACAGTTTCTAAGGTGTGATTGTCTGGTAGTGACATGTTGGACTAGTCTCAATTTACACCTGGCACAGCGTTTTCTGACGTATCGAACTTGTTTATTAGTTCGAACGCCAGAAGCCTCGCTGTGTGCCGGAAAATGGTCTAGGTGCCTATTCAACCTGGCAGAGGAATTTGTAGATGTTTGCTCTCTGATAGAGACATATGTTACAAATTCTTCCACAAGTTCGAGATGGCAAGGCCATAACGGGACTCCCTGTGAGTGCCTTGAGTCCATCATGAGTAATCGTAATGGATATTATATCAAAATAAAATTACTTCTATAATTGATTTCGTTGTGTAATGTATACTGAATTTTAATCGTTATCTATATTAATTTTATTAATCTGATTACATTTTGTCCAAGCTTGACTTTAACAAAGAGTAGTTACGAGGCCGACGACAGCTTAGTTGAAACTTATACTAACAACAACTAAATACAAAACATAATAATAATGATGAAAAGCTTGAAGTTTATCTTCATTAATTTTTCAAACAAAATTATTATAGTGATAATAAAATCTACACCAAATTATAATTCATAGCAAAAGATTATTCATTTATAGGTGGACTAGCTTTTGCCCGCGGCTTCGCCCGCGTGGAATTCGTTTATATCGCGAACCGGGGAAGTGGGGAAGAAGATACGTCATCAACTATCTTCCTGGGAAAATTCATCGAAATCGGTCAGGCGGTTTAGATTTTTCATACAAACTTTCATCCCCTATTTCAAGCATTTAGGGGTTGATTTTTGAAAAAAAAGTAGCCTATATGTGACTCTGGGTCTTCAACTATTTTCATTCCGAATTTCATCCAAATCGCACCGGTGGTTTAGCCGTGAAAACGTCACAGACAGACAGACAGACAGACAGACTTTCGCATTTATAATATTAGTATGGATTTATAGGCACCTATATCGGGCGCTGAGCGATATACTCGGAAGCTTTTTAAAAATAAATACATATAATATGTGACGCACGTCGCCCCATATTTGCTTACATTTACGAAAAAAAATATTCATATCGAAATTTATAAGAAGAAATTACATTAACTGAGAGATCTTCAAAAAAATGGTATCTACGTTCTTATAACAGCACTTGTGGACCAGGCAGACGTCGTCCTGCAACATATAGTGACTTGTTGCTTCGCTTCTTTTTGTTTTAGCGTGATGTTACATATATAGCTTATAGCCTTCCTCAATGAATAGACGATTCAAAACAAAAATAATTTTTCAAATCGGATCAGTAGTTCGTGAGATTAGCGCGTTCAAAAGAACAAACAAAAAAACTTCCGCTTTATTATTACAAGTAGTATAGATTAAGGCAAGAACTAATTAGTCTTTGCACTATTGTAACGTAACTATTCGATGTACAGACAGTACATGGATTCTTATTGGAAATGCTCAAATGTTGTTATATTAGGTAGGTATAAAAAATCATAATTATTTTCAACTAGAAATAAATGTAACTCAACGCAACGCAAGTAAAATGTCCTACTGTAAAAAGTATTTGAACATACAAAGATAATTTACTACATGAACAAATGCTTTATATTTTTAAAGTATTATGAAGTCCCGATTTCTCATTTTTGTGAACATACCAGTCATTTCTTTTTTACTATGTATCAGAGAAAATTATTTTCATTATTGTAATAATTGGAATAATTATCTCAATTAAAACATATTCCAATGCAGTCATTTTTATAACTACCATGTTTTAATAAAACAGTCAAATTTAATGACAAAGAACAGATCTCCATTTAAACAAGCTCATAAATGTTTGCACTTTATTTTTTTTTTAGGATAAAGGAAGACACTTTTATTGCATTTAATTATTTATATCGCATTAAATGACTAAAGGTTTATCTATGTACAATTTACCTATATATTAAAAATCCTACATATAATATAATATAATTCTGTACAAAATTCGATCTATTTACAGTCTATAAAACACAAGCTCATAACTTCCACAGATCAATACATATAACGTCTTTCAAAGACCTTGCCATTCAAAATACAGAATTAAATATTTATACCATTACTCTGAAAACAACACAATAACTTAAACTTTCAGAAGATACATAACTAAAAAATCTAGTTTCATTCAATTCAATTAACCAAGACAAAATCTAATTAAGTAAATAATAGTCTAGTCACCAATACTTATTTGTCTAGAACTTTGAATACCCTGTCGAGATGTTCCTTGTGGTAATCCAGTTCCTCCGCCAGCGCGAGCGCCAAGTTATTAGGAGTTATTTCGGTGCCTAAGTATTCTTGTAAGATTTCCTGAAAAAAAAACATTAATATTTTAACTTTGACCGGTTAAGGTTCAATCGGATGGCCCTGCATACGTACCCTAACATTTATAATTTATTTATAATTTTTTTCGTCAACGATATCTCCTGAAATGGATCAATCGCCTTTGAAGCGCCGCATTTTATTAGAATACTTTGAAATACATATACTTGGATCACGCAGAAAGTTTTGCGAAAAAAAATATTATGTATGAGACACTGGTCACTTATAATTTATTTTCAAAGCATGATTAGTAAAAATAGGTGCGTTCCAATTTCAAAAACTTCCCTCCAAATTTTTATGAGCTAATTTAAATTATTGAATGTCACTGAAAAATGAAGCTGCGTCGGGAACATTTTCGTGCGATGATTTTTTATGAATTTAAATGTCGCCTGAAATCGGAGGAATCATTTATCAAAGACTTCATATGGCATTTAACGAGCAAAACCCTTCTAAAGCAACCGTGTATCGCTGGTATAACAAATTTAGACGCGGTAAAATAACTGAGTGATGAAGAAAGAATTGGTCGCCCTTTGACGGCTGTTACAAAAGAAAACGAGGTAGCAGTGAAAAATTTAATTCAAGAAAATAGACGAATTACATATGAAGAGATTCAGCAGATATTACAGATTGGATCGGGAAGTGTAAATAAAATTCTACACGAGCATCTTCTTGTAAGGAGGATAGTTTCGCGCTGGGTGCCGCAAAACCTCACCGATGCTCAGAAGCAGGCCCGCGGTGAAGGGTGCCATAACATGATAATTAAATTTGAAGCAGGTCTGTCTCGGCGTGTTTATGACATTGTTACAGGTGATGAATCTTGGATTTACCAATACGATCCAAAACGAAGCGCCAATCGACAGTTTGGGTGTTTCAAAATGAAGCAACGCCTACGAAAGTGAAGCGACCTAGAAGCGCCGGTAAGATTTTAATCGCTAGTTTTTTCACTTTGACGGGGTACTTGGTTTCAATACCTCTACGAAATCAACGTAGCATCACTGCCGAATGGCATACTACCAAATGCTTGCCAGAGGTTTTCATGGCTGTGAGCTGTGAGTAACAAGCGACCGAATTCAACGCTCCGCGGTTTGCTACTTAGGTACTTCACCACGACAACGCGCCTGCACATTCGGCCCTCAAAACGAAGGACTTCCTGGAAAGCACACCGGTCAAACTCCTGGGTCACCCTTCTTATAGCCCTGACTTAGCCCCGTGTGATTTTTTTGGTTCCCCAAAACAAAAAGTCAGCTAAAATGGATACAGTTTTCGTCGCCGGAAGATGCACTGACAGCGTTCGAGAAGGCTGTGAAAGAGGTGTCTGAAGAGGACTGGAAAAAATGTTTTGAAAATTGGTTCAGACGTATGAAACTTTGTATAGATGCTGGTGGAGAGTTATTTGAAAATATGTAATCAAAAAAGTTACCTATTGTACATATTTTTTTATTTTCGCAGAACTTTCTGCGTGACCTAGTATTTAAATTTATTTTATTGTAACATCTTTGGTTTTACTTATTTTGGGATTTTCTAAACCTTTAATCTCGCGGCCCTAAGCATGTTCCATTTGCCTTAGGGATGGTCCGCCACTGATCGCAGGAAAAGATAAAACACTTTCCTAGGACCTCAAAACATGGAAATCAAATGAAGACTCAACTTTGCAAAATGTGGATGAAACGAAAACTTCCCTATTAAAAAAACTATTTTATTGCAATACCTGTGGCGGCCGCGCGCCACCATGCCGCAGCACGCCGTGCCGCAGCGCGTCGCCCGCGGCGCGGCTCAGCGGCGCGGCCTCGAAGTGCCGCTTCCACACGCTCCAGGCCAGCGCGCGCGAGATCAGGTACGAGTAGTACTTCGCCCCGTACCCGATTAGGTGGCTGAAGCGGTGCTGCCATGCCTGACGACAACACCAAGTAAAATTTCTTTACACTGTCAGGATTGATAAGTTTGTCAAAACGCCAAAAAGTACCACAAAGACCTTATTACAATCGCTAATCAACAATTAAACTATTTACGTTTTTAAATACGCTCGCACGTAATTCACATCTTCGGAATATTCAAGCACAACGCGGAATAGCACATCCGACCCTAAACCTTATAACCCATGGCGTAAGGTCGAAATCACGTTGCGCGCACTGCCGAGGGTGGCGTCAAGTTCACAGATAATATTTTATTGTTTTGTTTCGATCGCTACTAGGGTTGTCACAATATAGACTTGATAAGTCCTTTAAAGCACAATTATTATTATTTATTTATTTAAAAGAGTTCCAATACCGTCAGGGCTACTCACCGTATTCTCAACATACGGTAGTCCATAGTACTGCCGCTGAACATCCTTCAGCACTTCTGTGGTGCAGCCGCCGCCGGCGCGCGCGCCGTGGTACTGCTGGTCCAGCGCCGAGTAGAACACCTGTACATATTGGAAAAAATATTATATTCAATGCGAATCATAGTGAAATTTTTAAAAATGTACAACTTTTCATGCATATATCTTTCAGGTGTTACATTAATGTTGTCTGAAAGGATTCAAAATCACAACTTGTTCCATTTTAACACCAAGTTGATGTAAAAAATTAAACAAACGTTACATAACGTGCAGTTCACCTGTAACTGCATCTCGCTAGCCCCAAACAAATACTTGGAGGCGCATAGTCTCTGCAACATGTCTTCGGGCATGGGTTCTCGCGTCTGGAAGTGGCGGGCGAAGCGACGCACCACCTGAAGACAAGATAATCCACTTTTCAATAAAAATTACTTTTGGCTATGTTTATGTCACAATGGTTACCAAGCTGAACCGCCGTTTGAAGGGTCATTGGTTCGATATAGAAATTAATGTGGGGTTATATGAGTGTGTAGCGTTATTTATTATAATTCAAATTAAGTCCACATCCAACGTATTAAGTCATAAGTAACATTTGCAACCACCATCCACCCACCTGCGGACTGGACGCGAAGTACTCGAGCAACACAGAGGGTAACTCGGCCACACACACACACGCACATACACACACACGCACACACACACACACCTGCGGACTGGACGCGAAGTACTCGAGCAACACAGAGGGTAACTCGGCCAGGTCGGTGGCGCAGCGCGTGCCGGCCACGTGCTGGTGCGCCGCGCGGCCCAGCATGGAGTGCAGCGCGTGGCCCGCCTCGTGGAACAGGTTGTCCACCGCGCCCGCGCACAGCAGCGCCGGCCCGGACCGGTGGCCGCCGGAGAGCGACAGCATTATTACTACTATTGGGTTCTGGAATGTATTGTGTCGTTATTACTATTTCTTTAACGTATACATAATTGTGGCGTGATTATGGGATGATAGTCGCACGTAAAAATTGGTTATTGTCTCATTTTGAGGAGCTCTAGTTGTTGATATGCAGAAAAATAAAGTAGTACAATTTAAAAAGTAATAGGGAGTCTGTTCAATAACTGGGATGTATCGTACAAACCACTAATAATTTACAATGTAACGTTTGAGCCCACCCCCCTTGACTTTTGCTTCGCTCCTCTTACATCCTTCTTTAGCGATCCCGTCTCTAAGTTAATGATGATTGAAAACACGAAACAAGCCAACGGTCTATGTATGGTGAATACATATGAGAATTGTAATCAAGTACTAATTTATGCCATGTAAAAAAGTATACCAAAATAGCGCGCGACAGCCTCTGGAGTCAATGGCAAATATCACAACAACCCTAACATTGTTCCCCAAATACCTGATAACTCCCATCAGGCAGCAGCTTGCCCCCCTGGATGGTGAAGTGGCAGTCCTGGTGCGGCTTGCCGGGCCGCTCGTACAGGTCGCAGTAGATGTGCCCCAGCAGGCCCTCCGACTCGTGCACCACCGCTAGCTTGTACACGTCCGGGGCCCACGACTCGCCTGAACGATTGAAACGGGGCCATTAGAAAATTTAGAAATGTGTGAAGCGTGTGAAAATACATAGAAGAAAAGTGATATGCAAGTATATTGAAAAATATCTACGCAAACACGTGAAACAAATTATGAGTTCGAGTTTTAGTACATTAACAAGGATAACATTCAAATTATCAATTTTAACTACAAGGAAATTTTTTACATAGAAGAATTTCATTTTTATATGTCCAAGAGGCTAAGTTACGTGTTATAAAATACTTTCGTATATATAACGTACCTATTCATGATAATATTCATAACACAGTATATCTGCTCTCTAATTTTAATAAAGACTAACTCATCCAGTTACTGATAAAAATATTTTTGGTCCTTCGAGCAGCCTACCAACTGACCTGGCAACATCTCCTCCGACTGCAGCGTGATGCCGTACAGCTCCTGACAGAGCATGTTTAGCCCCTCCATGCAGCCGCCGAGCGAGAAGTACGGGCTGAAGTCCGAGTGCGCCCCACTCAGCAGCCGCGTCTTCGCCTTGTGCGTGAAGTACGGCGTGTCCCAGCACATCAGTTTGTCCTGTGAAAATAACTGGTATTGAATGGATACCTGCACCAATCATAGGAGTTACCTATAGATTTTTGTACTATTTACTGCAAAAATTAAAACAATAAGGCATAAAACATGATCAATATGACACGTATAAGTCATACGAAATATAGATGAATGATAGTAATGTTTATGATAATTATTTCTGGGATATCATTTAATTATGATTTTGTTTAATATGGCAATTATTCACGTTTTAGTTTTAATTAAAGTAAAAAAAAAACAAAACTTTAATTAATGTTATTGTACATATTACCGGTAAAAAATATCGAATCAGAAATCTACATAGTACATACCTGGTAAGGCGTCTCTCGCCTCTTCATTTTGAGCATCGATTCGAAATCGATATTTGCTCTTTCGTGGAGGTTGTCAGACAATATATCTAAAAACTTGCCCACGTTTGATGCAGTTTCCATCGTACTAGCTTTGATAGCCCTGAAATAATAATAGTATTCATAAATGTAGGATTTTTAAAGAAAAAAAAAACAATCACTATCTGTTATGTCCAATATATAAATTGATCTGTCAAAGTTTTGATCGTATAATAATATGTGTTTTTTTGCGTTTGTTTCGCGTTCTCGCTTGCGACTCAGGCAGGACTCTTTTCTCTATGGGCAGAACATAATACTTTTTCGTGCATGCCGGTGTTCATCGATTTATAACACGTTATCCCGTTAAAAAATACAGTTGAATCGAACCTCCATATTTTAGAAACCAGTCAACACCCGAAAATATCCGATATTGTCCTCTACAACTAGTCAAACCAACCTGTCAGCATAACTATGGAACCCGCAGACATGAGCGAGGTCGCGGCGCGCGCGCAGCGTGGCCGTCAGCAGCGTCTCCTGCTGGCGGTCGGGCGCCAGGTACAGGCGGTAGGCGGCCTCGCGCGCCGCCGCCTCGCCGCACTCCGCGTACACGCCGCTCACTATCACGCTGTCGCCTTCCGAGCTGAAACTGGTTCGACACAGTTTCTATGATGCAGTTAGCTACTTTCAATTGTTATTTATTACTTGTGAAAGGATTCGCTTCGCTTCGGGAAACTTAGGGTGGTTGCATAGTCAAGCTTACCGCCAGCGTGGTTGACCCGCGCCGCTGAATCGCGCTACAACGTGTAGGTACGTTACTTCTGCGCGGTGCAACCGCGCTGGCGGTAAGCTTGACTATGCAACCACCCTTAAATATATCTCGTGACGCCTGGATCGACAAGGTAATAGCATCAGGTAGACTTATTTTGTTGGAGGTCACTCGATTTCGTATTATCCACATTAAATCATTCAGTTCTTCAGTACAGTTCTAGAGTCCTCCCTCCTCAGTAAATCGACTATAAAAACTTTCTTTTGCCTGCTCGTCAGCTACACAAAGAAGAATACTCACAACTGCCTAACATTCTGCGGCACTGCTTCCCTCGACACTCGCCTGGGCTTGGCCGCGCCGGCCATGAACCGCTGGCCGGTCTGCAGGATGAGGTCGTTGAGCTGCACCACGCGCCGCCGCCGCTCCTCCGGCAGCTGGATGCCGCTCTGCTCGAAGTCGAACAGAAACAGCCTCGCCAAGTGCTGGTCGCCCGACGTGCCCTGCTCCACGGATTTACGCAACGCTTCGTAGAGACCTTTATGCGTGTTTAACCTGTATCGTTTGTACGTGTTTGATTTATGTTTTATACTTTATAATAGAAACATATCTAACTTTCGTCTGTACTTGGAAGATAATGAGTAAAGTGGTGAAGATATTTATTTTATATAATAACAGTAAACAATAATTTAATAATAAACTATTTCAAATTGATAAGGCTAGGATACTAGTGTTGAATATCCTGTTATAAGTGTACCATACTTCAAAATCCACTCTTTATATTATTAAACAGATTACTGTTATAAACTAACCTAATAACATTGGTATAAATAGGACTATAGTTACAGAGAAACTCATAGTTACTTTTCAACAACCCCACTAATGCTGATGCAGGCGTCCTCAGCGGCGCTGGCGAAGTGTGGCTGCGGGTGCGCAATGCGGACAAACTCTGCCAAGTCGGCCACTTTGCACAGAGTGTCTGACAGCTCGTCAAATATCTCCACCATGGGCCGGGTGGGATTCGACGTAGCTTCCTCTATCAAACGGTCCGTCGCTGCTATGGCTTGCTCCTTCAGGGTATAAAAGCCCTCATAACTTGTTAGTTCTGGCTTATTGAACAATCCCTAAAAATAGAGAATAAAAATATTAACAAAATGTTAATTGTTATTTTTAGTGAACATTATATAAACTAACTTTCACTACTCAAACAGATGGTAGTTTTTATTAAATAAAAAATTGTCAACTAATATACAATAAACAACAAATAGCATACCGTTCTCTCCCTCAGCGCATCAAAGATAGGTCTGGTGGTTGGTCGGGTGTTGAATGCAGTAGCTAGCGGTGACCAGGTGCTGACGGCGCGCGACCGCCGCCGCCCCTGCCGCAGCACACACAGCGGCCGGAACATCTTCAACCTTGTTAAAAAAAATTGCTGTAATGAATATAGCCAGTGGCCTCACCGCACCAGGATACCGAACGTCACTACATATTTTATTCTGAAAAGTAAATTGTTAAATCAGATAATCACCTTGTACTTCAATGCAAAATATTTGGTGATAATGACAATAGATGAAGATTGGACTTGCTCAGACTTTTATCAAGGATCCATACACATGAATAGTACTGACCCTGCCACACCACTATCAATTTGATTTTCAAAGTGCTGATAATTATTCAGATGTGCTAAATTAGATTGATTTCAACTTTGTACAATCCTTTTTTGTAGAGTTAACCTCTGTATGCAGTTTACTGGTAGTTAACAGACTTTACATAAAGAGGTACACTTTAAATGAAGAGGCTGGTCATGTGGTCCCATACAAATTTGAGCGACACCTGGCAAGTAATTTTTGAGTTATACATACTAGTTCATGTTAAATTTATTTTATTGTAAAAATGTTAGTTATTATTTAAGGCTTGCTTTAATAAAAAAGCTATAATCATTTTATAATTCTCTATTTGTGGATTTATATTTTTCTCATTACAAAATCCTTGTCTACTCATTTAATATATTTCTCAATGAACAATGCACATAAAAGTAAAAATATTTGCATGTTAAGCCCAAAAAGCTAGCATTCATAAAATTAATATCAAACAATCTCCACAACTTTTAAAATAGTAATGGAGAAAACGTCCTTTAAACTGAATGCTCACCTGTTATACAGGCACCTTATTATCGTGTTAAATTGTTTTATCACACCAACTTACCTGTTTTCAGGTTTGGTTAGCCAATTTGTATAGTTTAAATTTAAAGTACCGTTTTGACAACAAATTGCGGCCAATACAAATTGCTACCCCTTGCTGTAATATTCTCCTTACTTGGCTGTAAGACAATAAAGTACTGTACCCTAATTAAAGCCACTATACAATTATTTCCCTAAATATACTAATTTACTTAAATAATACTGGTTAAACTTTTCCACTTTCAGACAGACTTTCTGGCAGAAGTAGAATTCCGATTCGACATTTTCCAAGTTAACGACACTGACAATAAACTGACATTGGCATTTGATTTGACACTTGACAGTGCTACAGCTGATAGTGAAAGTACCACAGACTAAATATCGTGACCTAAAAGCACAAAATAAGGATCACTAAATATGGATAGTACAGAAGTTAAGCTCATGTATGTACCTCGATTTTGGTTATGCATGTGTGCGTTAGCCTAAGGGTTAACGACTCCGCAAAGGTCATGGATTGGATTTGTTATTTAAGTTATTGGTATGGATTAAACGGGAAAATTAAAATAAAGGTATACGTTTAGAATCATTAAAATGTAATGTAATTTAGTAAGCGTTAGTCATATTACCTAATTATACAATTAATTTACAATAATAATGCAATCATTGTAAATTAAGATTACGGGAGTCCTTAGATGAAAAATTCATTAAAGCAGGTAATTCAGGTTATCTGTAATAATATTATGTTTTTTATACGAAATGATAATCACAAGTACGTGCAATAATGTGATTACACGTACTTGTAGAGAGGAGGTACTTGGAGACATAGGTACTCATAATAGAAATAAAATTGTTTCGTTTTGCGTATAGTGAATGTAAACTCAATATTTGCAACAAAACCCAGCGCGTTCTGCGTTCTGCGGCAGTTCCGGTAATACTTACGTAATAATATCGTAATGATATTTATTTATGGGATCTCATATGATCAGTTTATTTCATATTATTTGTATTATAATATTTTTGTATCTATATTAGGTACTGGAAACAAAATAAAAATCCTATTACATAAATTAACACTAAGAAAATAATTTTACATGTCAAATATCATAATCCTTCATTTAATGTATTTATTAAAAATCGAAGGTATATACGAGTACACTCTAACGTACAGAGAATTTCCTACGTCCTACATTGACTTGTGTTTAGTAACTGATCATTGAATTACAAGCAAGTAAGGACTTATTGTACCTTTCTGTAGCAACTAGATGTCTAAAAAATTAGTTATAGTTATAACAATTCCATTTCTTATTCTTATAAATTATCTTATTTGTGTATTATAAATGTCATATTGCTGGAAATAACAACCGCTATCCAAGTGGTCCGATTGTTCCGATTTTTGGTGTATGTGAACGGTGTCTATGTGTGAGTTGTTTTTGGGCACTTTGTATGAAGCTTAAACATCTGTATTATCTAATTTGTGATAAGGATAGTACAAAAATTAAGCTCATGTTTGTATAGTAAACCCAACTTAAGATTGAAACGAAAGAGGCGCTGTCGGACGCATTTGACATTCATTTGACCAATCATTGCACACTAGTAACTGACAGATGAATGACCACAACGTACTTATGAATGACTTTTCGTTAGTTCCAATTTTTGCCTTTTCAGAGATAAGTTGGGTGCACTGTACCTTGATTTAGGTGATTTAGGTTATGCAGTAAGCCTTAGGGTTAACGACTCCGCAATGGTCTTGGATTGGATCTGGTTATTTAATTTATTGATATGGATTAATGGGAAAATAAAAAAGTATATGATTAGAATCATTAAAATTTAATGTAATTTAGTAAACATTAAACTAAGATCACGGGAGTCCTTAGATGACAAATTCAATAACACAAGTGTAAAAGCACAAAATAGACTATTAACTAATTTGTGATTTAAGTGGTAGTCATTCGACCATAGATAGATCGATGCCGTTGATCGACGGTTGATCGATTGGTCAGGTAAAGCATCTATGCTTAAGAAGAGGCGAATCAAGGTTTTATATGAAAACTATTTAAAACAGCCACTCAGCAGATTGCGATGTGGACTGGGATACTTTTTTCCCGTTAATTCATTTCCTTGGAATATTTTTACAGTAGTTAATTTAACGATTCCTGACTCCGTCACGAGTGTAGCTGCGAGTTAAGCTTATAGGTGAAATTGTACACTATAATAAAATATTTTTCTGACTCAAATGTAATTTACATTCAAGTATATAAACTTATCGCAAGAACACATTTATAATAAAATAATAGATTTCCTTAAAGTCCAGAAAATTATGGTCCATCATTGATTGAGTTACTATTTTTGTATTAGGGGAGTAATTGGCCACTTGAAATTTCAATGCTTTATAATAAGAATTTCATGATAGATACGCTTATTTTGTGTTTACGCTACCTGTGAGAAATAAACAGAATTCTATACATATTGAAATTTTAATTAATTGCCTGACCTCAGTTTCCCCTATATTGTTTATGGAAGGAAAACGGTGTTAAGAAAACGCCGAGTTGTGCTTGTAAATATTGTTATTCTGTGTTAAAATTAGACATTATAGATGCACTCTATCATATTATTAATCTATGTGAACTCCATTGAAAAACTATGATTGAAAAAAATGTGAATAGTGAATGTCAAGTTGTGCTATTTTTATATTCTGTAGTTTCATCAAAAACCAGTCTCTGCAATTGTAATAACAAACTTATCATTGATTAATCATATTAGATAACGCAATAGCGAATTCATCTGTACTTCTATTCTCACAAATAACTGCGTAAGTTTCGTTGTTACATTTTATAACCCCAGTTTGCAGTAATACGTGCCTACATAGGATCGGCATTCATCGCTTCAAATTATGAATAGGGCGATCAGAAAATGCTGGCGCGATTCAGCTTCCTTGATAGTGTTAGCTAAGCGTTATGGAGAGCCTTCGTCGAGTGTTTGCTTTGCCGGCGGTAATTACGACATCTTATTGCAGACTCGTACGAGTCGCGCGTCGTTCCCGAACAGTGTAGTGTTTCCTGGCGGAGTGTGCGAGGCGGCCGACGGCTCCGACCGCTGGCTGCAACATTTCGCGTCATTCGGTTACTCCCAACGCGACTTTGACGCACTACACCGCGCTGAGTCCCCTACCACGCCAATTTTCGGAGATAATCCTGTGCAGAGGTATACATACATTTTTCATATCTATCTTACTAAATCCGGTTTGAAGACATTGAACCAGATGGTATCCAAGATTGCTCAGAATTCATTATCAGCTGTCATAGTATTATCATAATTTTGCAATTGACATTCAATTGCATCATATATATCTAAATATAAATTGGCATTCTTTTATTTGTTTCCTTTCCATTTTTATCAAATATATTGCAGTGAAATTTACATTACATGCTAGTGTTGTCAGGTTTCCACATGTGTGTGTTTAGTTATACATATATTTGCCCAGGTTGTTAGCATGTTTGCGTTGTACAATGTCATTGTAGACATTTTCATAGTATTTAAATCTCATTCTTCAGGCATGTAGCTTTACGGATAACTGCAATAAGAGAGACATTCGAAGAATTGGGGCTCCTCCTTTGCAGTACAGAACCTAAAGACAAAAGAGACGGCAATTGGGCTAGTGTTTTACAGGATGTTGATATAAAATACTGGCAAAGTCAGGTGAGGAATAGGAAAACAGAGTTTTTATATGAGGAAATTATGAAATTGTTTTTAATATTTTAATAAGAATTCTTTCATTTAATTTAATAATCTATCATTAAATCATTTTACCTTGGCATGCTGAAATATTGCAGTTGCATCACCATAAATTTCATTAATTAACTGAAATAACAATTTATGAAAATTACTAAGAAAATAATTGTAGATATATAAAGTGTTTAAATTTCAAATAGTTTATACCAAAAGTAAGAGATGTCTATTCAGTATTTTAAAATTTTTATTATTGTATGGATAAATGGGTTTGTTTACATCAGTCAGTAGTATAAACCGTGTCTTTCTCTCAAAAAGAAAATCTGTTTTCTTTTCCATTACCATGGATTCTTGAATCAGGCCTATGCAGGATTAGGCATGGCACCAGCAATTTACTTGCTAAATTGATGTGCCCAAAATGTAAACAAATAGAAAATGGTTACAACCTAAACCTAAACCCTAGGTTTTGAAACTCTTAATGACAGCAAAGACAAGAACCCAATAATAACTTTAATTTGTTTTACGGCACTAATAATTCTTCTTATGATGCATTTTAATTTATCAATTGCTCAATATTATAAAGTTCCATTGTAAGATGAGGCCTCATTTACATACAAGTAAATTAATGTGAAATAAAAATTTTAATTCACACCTTGTATATAATTGTTAACTTCAACCACCATTTCTCAGATACGTATTATCATGAACGAGAGCAAGCCATTACTGCAACTTGATATTCATAACTATGATGTATGCAGAACCATAACATTTTTAACCAATTTCATAGAAAAGAGGTGGTTCTCAATTCTACTTTACATAAATATTTATCTGTGTTAACTTATAACTTTTTACTGGATGATCTGATTTTGATAATTGTGTAAGGTAGAACCAGAGTGGTCCAAGTGACATTTTTGAAAAAAACCCGATTTTAGCAAAAACATGTCCAAAATTCTATATTCTTTTATACCACTTTGATTAAATTGTCATTCAGAAACATTGTCTAGGAAAAAACGCAACCTCTCACTTTGGACTTAATGGAATTTGGAAAATCTTAGTGTGCCAGACTGGTCCAAGTGACAAATCTGTACTTGGATGATTATGGTTCTAATTTTGTGAAAAGACTATTTGATCAAAGTGCAATGTAAGGGCGCATTCAAGTAGAAAGCTGGTTACCGGCGCTGATCTGCCAGCGCTGGTCCGTCGAGATAACCTCTACATAAAGTTTTTGAGTTACTCTTAATAATGTGTATTTAATTTATGATCGTTACCTCATAACTTTTCACTAGATGCTTCGATTTTGATATTTCCTTTTTTTATTCGAAAGCTAGTACCTACTTGACGTGTGGTCATATATAATTTTCAGCGACATCTGACGAGTAGTTTTTGAGTTATCTATACTTCTCGATTTTGAAGTTGGTTATTTTTTGTAAAAAGTTATTGTATTATTTGAAAGCTGGTACCTGTCGGTGGTCCCGTATAAATTTGAATAACAACTGACGAGTAGTTTTTGATTTATCCTTAATGTGTATTTATGTTTGTTATCTCATAGCTTTGTACTGGGTATTCCAATTTTGACGATTCTTATTTTAATTGAAAGCCTGGGCTTGTCGTGTGGTCCCGTTAAATTAAATTTGATTTACATCAAACCAGTAGTTTTTGAGTTACTCTTAATAATGTGTAATTAATTTATGGTCGTTACCTCATATCTTAACACTGGGTGCTTCGACTTTTTAAATTATTTTTTTATTCAAAAGCAAGTAGGTCCTTGACGTGGGGTCTCATATAAATTTCAGTGACGTCTTACAAGTTGTTTTTGAGTTACATACACTTAGCTTTCAAGTAAAAAAAGAATCGTCAAAATCGGAATACCCAGTAGAAAGTTATGAGATAACAAACATAAATACACATTAAGGATAATTCAAAAACCAATCGTCAGTTGTTGTTCAAATTTACACGGGACCACCGACAAGTACCAGCTTTCAAATAATACAATAACTTTTTACAAAAAAATAACCGACTTCAAAATCGAGAAGTATAGATAACTCAAAAACTACTCGTCAGATGTCGCTGAAAATTATATATGACCACACGTCAAGTAGGTACTAGCTTTCGAATAAAAAATGGAATTATCAAAATCGAAGCATCTAGTGACAAATTATGAGGTAACGATCATAAATTAAATACACATTATTAAGAGTAACTTAAAAACTACTGGTCCGATGCCGCTCAAATTCATATGAGACTACAATGATACTTGCATTGAACCACTTGCACTGTACCAGCTTTCAAATAAAAAGAGAATCATAAAAATCTAAACACTCAGTAAAAAGTTATCAGGAAAAAAACATAAGTACACAGTACAAAACATCCTTACACATTATTCAAGTTAATTCGAAACTACTCGTCAGATGTCGCTCAAATTTATATGGGACCATACCACAAGCACCATCTTTCAAGGATATAAAGAATCATCAAAATCGGTTTACCCAACACGAAGTTATGGGGTCACAAACTTACCAACAAAGATAAAAAAAAAATAAAAAAAGGATCGGTGAATAAGCTTTTTTTTTACTTTTCTATTTGTTTGTAGTATGTTTGTGCTTGCTGATCTCAGAAACGGCTGAACGGTTCGTTATGGAATTTTCACTAGATTCTTTTTTGTTCGAAGGTAAAGTAAAAGTAGTGCTTGTCATAATTATGGTACCTTGTACATTGGAACGACATCTGGCTAGTGGTTTTTGAGTTATCTTGACTTTGAAGTCGGTTATTTTTTTTGTAAAAAGTTAGTTCTGAATCATATTAATATACTAGCTGTGCCGCTGTGCCCGAGGTTTCGCCCGCGTGAAACTCAGTATGTCACAAAATTCCGGGATAAAGAGTAGCCTCCATGTTGCTCCACAACCTCCTCCATCTCCCGGGTGATTCTCGGTGGTCATACTGGGTTGCCAGTGAAAGTCCGCAACTTCATTCGATAACAGTATTTTTTCCCGCATGAATCCCGATGTGGCGGGTATTCCGAATAAAGAGTAGCCTACTTATGTGTTGCTCCACAACCTTCTCTATTCTCCAACGAAAGTCCCATAAAACTCTGAAACCGCGACTTCGTTTGAGAGTAATAGTTTTTCCTGCGGGAATCCCGAATTCCGGGATAAAGAGTAGCTAATATGATTCTCCACAACCTCATCTATCTCCAAGTGAAAGTTCCATAAAAATCTGTTCAGCCGTTTCTGAGATTAGCGTGCACAAACATAAGTAGATTACGGACATATAGATAAATTTGTTAGAGTTTTTAATCTTTGTTTGTGCCAGAGCGGTCCATGTGCAAGAATTTGTAAATTTTTTAAATTTTTGTTTGTGCCAGAGTGGTCCGTGTGCATTTTTTTGTGAAAAACCATCAATTTGTTATACTAAATACAAATGATTGTGATTAAACATATCTTATTACTTTAATCTAACTTGTTAGCTGTAATTTCAATAAAGAATTACAAGTTAAAAGTTATTAGTTTCGCTACAATAAGTACAAACGCGTTTCCCTCGTTTTCTCGAAAAGTTAAAATTGTCACTTGGACCACTCTGGTTCTACCTTACCTAATTCTTTTTATAAGCTTCAGCAATATCTTATGGGCACTTTTTGAGTTATTCTTAGTAATGCATATTTAATTTATGGCTGTTACCTCATAACTTTGAGTGGGGTGTCCCCATTTTTTTAATGCTTTTTTATGCGAAAGCTAGTGCTTATTGTCTACATCTTAAGGGTAGTTCTGAGTTATCTCTACTTATCGATTTATAAGTCTGTTATTTTTTATTAAAAGCTAATTTCATATAATATGATTAATATGACTATTTATCCCCAGGCTTAAAACATTAGCCCTAGGCTTAAATTACATATTAAGTGTGTAAGAGGAAGTATAATTACTTTAACTAACCATCAGCAAGCCTAAGTATGAACGCAATTGTAGATACAGCATTATTTTGACATGATTTTTATTGTTTGCAGGTGAGCAAGCATCCAGAGGAGCTGTACAATCTTTGCAAGGAGTACAACTGCTACCCAGATATTTGGGCTCTGCACTATTGGAGTAACTGGTTGACACCTGCCAGAGCACCCAAACGATTTGACACTGCATTCTTTATAACAGCATTTGGAACAAAACCGAAAGGTATAGAAGGCAGCTCTGAAGTAGTTAAAACCGAGGTGAGCCTTACATTTTCTTTTAATGGTGTTATAGGTGTGAAAATATAAATATAAGGTGTGAAAATATAAAATCATATTCCATATGATAATATGTATTTTAAAACACATTATTTGTCAGTAAGTCATTGGTTGATAAGAAATGACATAATATATTATGAATATGAAATTCCTCATATCTAAAGTATCTTAATGGTGTTTTGTGTGATGTTTTTGTAACTTAAATTGTTATAATATGATTGGATGTATCATTCAATAAATTTTAATTAGATCTTTTTTAAACAATAGACTTGTAAAGTATACTACATTCTAGAAATCTTGTATATTTCAGTGGACAAGTCCAAATGAAATAATTGATAGGAGTGCAAAGGAAGACATACTGTTTTACCCACCACAGATATATGAGCTAATTCGTCTGAATTGCTACTCTGATATTGATGGTCTTATAAGCTTTGCCAAGGATAGAAGTTGCTTGGGTAATGAACTATTGTACCCTATCTCTATCAGAGCCAATGATGGAATATTGCACCTATTGCCAGGTAAGGATCCACAATTTGTCAGTGAATTAATTTATCCGTATGTAAGTTAGCACAGGCATGTAGTCTACTTGATGTTATGTGGCCACTGCTACTTGCATATAGCCATTATCAAACTTTAATGTAACATTCCTGTTTAGAATTGGCCCTAGTTATTTTACGTCACCCAGAAATGAGTTGACATTGATAAAAACATCTTCTTTGTAAGCAATTATGTGTCTTATTAAATTCCAAGGTTCCTTATCAAAACTTGTTTCATGCCATTTCTCGGTTTAACAATGAAATTAAAATGGTATATTATGTTTTCAGGTGATTACCTTTATCCCTCGACTATAGATTATTATGAGACACTAATAAGAAAAATTAAGAAAAACATACAAGAACTGTCTGAAGAGAACCAACCACTTAATCGTATTCTTTATCAAGACCCATTGGTCCAGCTGGTGATACGGAATTATACTCCTGTGAACCATATCAATATGGGTGACAAGGTCATCCCAATAAAACTTACGATTCACTAAACCCAACTTCGATACATTTTATTTTACACCGCGACTTACACTAAACACAATAGTTAAAGTATCACTGTTCTTACTATTGAACATTTGTGACAAAGATCCGCGTTAGAAAATCAAAATGGCTGGTTCCGGACACACATGGCCCAACAGTCAAGATGACTACGAACTCTTGGAAGTGATCGGTTGCGGCGCCACGGCCGTAGTGCACGCCGCGTACTGTCAGCCGCGCGGCGAGAAGTGTGCCATCAAACGGATAAACCTGGAGAAATGGAACACCTCCATGGACGAGCTGCTCAAGGAGATTCAAGCCATGTCCAGCTGCAACCACGAAAACGTCGTGACCTACTACACGAGCTTCGTCGTGAAGGAAGAACTGTGGCTCGTTCTGAGACTCCTAGAGGGTGGCAGCTTGCTAGACATAATTAAACACAAAATGAGGATCTCTAATTGCATACACGGCGTATTCGACGAAGCAACTATCGCCACCGTCCTGAAGGAGGTCTTGAAGGGGCTCGAATATTTCCATCAAAACGGCCAAATTCACAGGGACATAAAGGCCGGCAATATTCTACTCGGAGACGACGGAACGGTCCAGATAGCCGACTTCGGCGTTTCGGCGTGGCTCGCCACCGGCCGGGACCTGTCGCGGCAGAAGGTGCGCCACACGTTCGTGGGCACGCCGTGCTGGATGGCACCCGAGGTGATGGAGCAGAACCACGGCTACGACTTCAAGGCCGACATCTGGTCGTTCGGCATCACCGCCATCGAAATGGCAACCGGCACCGCCCCCTACCACAAGTACCCGCCGATGAAGGTCCTCATGCTGACCCTCCAGAACGACCCGCCGACCCTCGACACCGGCGCCGAGGAGAAGGACCAGTACAAGGCCTACGGGAAGACATTCAGGAAGATGATTTCGGAGTGCCTTCAGAAGGACCCGACGAAGCGGCCGTCCGCCACGGAGCTCTTAAAGCACTCGTTCTTTAAAAAAGCGAAGGACAGGAAATACTTGGTGCAGACGCTGGTGTCGATCGGGCCGAGCATGGAGACGCGGGTGCACAAGGCAAGCAAGCGGCAGCCGGGCACTTCGGGGCGGCTGCACCGCATGGAGACGGGCGAGTGGGTGTGGGAGAGCGAGGAGGAGGACGAGGACGAGGAGGGCGAGGCGCGGCGCGACCGGCCCATGAACCAGCTGGCGCGCGCCGACTCGTCCGACAGCGAGAGCGAGTCGGAGCCGCGCGCGGGCGGCGCGGGCTTCACGATCGGCTCGCTGGGCGCGGAGGAGGCGCCGCAGATCAACCTGGTGCTGCGCATGCGCAACGACCGCAAGGAGCTGAACGACATCCGGTTCGAGTTCGCGGCGGGCAAGGACTCGGCGGACGGCATCGCCACGGAGCTGGTGGGCGCGGGGCTGGTGGCGGCGCGCGACGCGGACGCCATCGCGACGCAGCTGCAGCGGCTGGTGGACTCGTACCTGTTCCCGTCGGGCGAGCCGGCCGCGCGCACGCTCACCTTCCGCCTCGACTCGGCCGACCCCGCGGAGCCCGCCGACGAGAAGGGCCTCATAGGGTACGCGCAGCTGTCCATCGTCGATTAAGGTCCCGCCGATCTGAAGGCTAATTTACATTGAACCATTCGAGGCGAGCAATAGAATCCAATGATGCTGACTTCTAATGATTTTAGATCCTATACTGGTTAGGTAAGACCGATAGCGAATTCACCACCGTACGCGGCATCACGTGGCAAATTGTGGCTATTCCATTTTAAGCATAACTGGATACTAAACGCTGAATCGGGTTGAAGAATATTTCCATTGGTTAAGTAATGTAATATAAGTAATGGCTTAGAGTGACCGTCACGCTGGATCAATGTAAATTAGCCTTTCGGTTGAGTTCCCGCTATGCAACACCTAAGCTACGTCACGGACGCTTACTTACGCTCACCTCGAGCCGGGGCAGACGGGCCCGTCGGTTCCGCGCACTTCTCGTTCGTTAATTGAGCCGCCGCTCTTTTTAACTATCACTTAGTTTAGTTTTAGCTTTTTATGTACGACCTTGCGGCGGCGGCCGAGGGCGTCATGCTTCATGCACCCGTCTTTTTCAACCGGTTCTGATCTAAACGTTTTAGACACCTGTAATTGCTTTTTATCATTCGGTAATTAATACCAGAGCCTCGTTAACAGACAAGAATATATATAGTATCACCAACTTTAGAAGGTCAATTTCTATGTATGTAACGACATTCACTAATGTTTTACATAAAAACAAAGTAAATATTTAAATATAGACTTTTCTTTTGCTTTTATTCCTCTGTTGTGGTCGTATCTGTTGATGTGTGGTGTGGGAGCGTGCCGGAGGTCCGGCGAGCAGGGTGCGGCGTCCGGGGGCGGAGCACCCTGCGCCGTCATATCGTTAGCCTACTGTAGTTATCGTAATCGCATCAATATTTATATATAACTACGTGTAACGAATTTACGCTGTTTTGGAGCATCTGCGTATTTTATGGATGGATATGGATTTAATTTAGATGTAACTATGTAACTACCTTACTGTTTATAGCTCAAGTGGATGTAAAGTTTTACTTATAAGGGTGAATCTGAATTTATATGAATTTATACACTAAATGTCGTATTTATTTCGCCGCTACACAGTAATCGGAGACGTAGCTTTACTGTGCAACATGATGTATTGACAATATGTATTATAATGGTATATATTTCATCGAACTGTAGGTTTGATCTAAAGTAGGTTTTTGTAACACCTTAGACTGTATACATTAGATATATCTTCTTTTATAAGCACCTCATACAGGTCTTTAAGGAGTGCCATATTTAGAAGTTCTAAATATGTAGACAGGTGCGGAGAGCGGAGCGAATGATCCAACGGTAAACTTTCCAGAGTAGTGCCTAATGTAGACGTACGGTCGGCGGCGACAGCTGGCACACGCTATCATACGCTGTCTCGCACTAGGCCAAGCTTACCAGCGTGACAGATTATTTTATTATTATTCTCCATATTAAGAATAGTCTTAGATTTCATTTGATCTCGTCAGTCAAAGTAGGCCATCAAAAAATCTTAATTGTATATAATCGATTTTTAAAACTGTATAAAGAAAAGGTATCGGTGCGAGTACCGTGAACACGTCAGCTTTCGTCGACCGACCTATATCGGTAGACTATACTTTTGTATTCATTGAGACTGTTTGGTACTAACGTGCGAATAGCGAACGATGAACCTCGCGCGCCGAGCGCCATCTATTCAAGTTATCACGTATCGTGTATGGTGTATCTGAGCGATGTAATATGTATGTATGTACTTGTTAGATATAGTTGCTATGTAATCCCGAGCGGGCGGTACGTGTCAGTCGTTCGGCGCAGGCTAGCAGGCTATATAAGCACTAAGATGTTTTTTACGTTGTTATTTGTTTGTTGCTTATTTTGGAATTATTTTTGAAATAATAAAACATGAAATTGACTTCGGCAGGATGTTTTATTAAAACCTCTAGATTTTCCAAAATCTTATAATTAGGTATGGAGTAGTCGGTTCGCTTACATAGTATCGGTACACCCAAACGCTAAATAGAATTCGTATTGAAATGTTGACGGCATTGTATAGAAGGTAGGCCCTGTTAGAGTGTCTGTTTGGTGTCCTAGGGCCCGGGCCCTAGGCCTCTTGGCGGTATTTACAAAGTGTTTATATAAGCGAACGGACCGCCCCAGGTAGCTAATATATTAGTTACAATTTGTGCTCGCTTATCCATAGTTGAGTGGCCGAGGGCTATTGGTTCTGTCTACGAAGCGGTTAGGTACAAACGATGTGACTTAGAAATTTTATCAAATTATCTATATACTGAAAACTGGAACAATTTTGGCCTCTGTACATTACAATCAGTCCCTATAAAAATACATTTCTCGGAATATATTAGCGTAGAGGCGCATCAACTACCAGTGTAGTCTCTTAACTCTACTCGAAATCTGCTAAAGTGTATGCGCAATAAGCTGTTTACGTATAAAAATAACATTTGTACAACAAACTTAACCTGATAGCGTGTTGGTCCACTGTGAAACAAACTATTATGGCAACACTGATTGGCATGGCCGCACACCGTCGCCGCTCACGCCTGCACGCCAATTCCACCTCTCCGGCGTTCGAAATACCCTTGTTTTTCGCTTACATACCCGCGAAACGTACTTAATGAATTAGCCACATGCCGGCCCCGGGGTCAATTGTTAGCGGCGCAGCGCAGTCGAACCTATTAAATACATTTGTTTGGCGAACGGAGTTTGTGAACAAAACCTACTTCTTCTTACAAAGAATTCGTGCGTTAGTTACTAGTTAACTATAACTAAAGGATTTGTACATGAACCCTCAGTAATATTGTATTTTCACACGAGGAAAATTTAAGTAAACATTATTAAAATATTGTAAATTGAGAGAACTTATGTGTAATTTATGAATTATCTTTTAAAAACAATAAATAAGTACATTATTCATGGTGTTTTCATTTTACTTAATAAAATAGTTCTTACAGTATAAGTTTGTGAAGATTATTTCGAGATAAAAAGTAAAAAACTTTGTGCTTACTAAAATAATCTTAAAATATCATGACTAACACTATAATAATATCACACTTAATATTGTGACAGTTTTAATTAAAAGTTAAAATAAATGCAACAATTGTCAAATCTAAAGTAACAAAATAAATGCAGGTACTTGAAAATTAATGGCAGATTCAAGAAGTGAACTATGGAATGACAATAGAGTATAAATGTCTGGATATCATGTTGCGCTGTCTAATAGGAGTCACCTTGAGGTTAGTTATTTATTGGAATGGATTACATACATATAGAATTCAATCGTTTATTGGCAGCCCATCTATCTGCACACGTCTGAATATTCTGAGCACAACCGATCATTTCAATCATAACTTGCTTGCACCTTGTAATAAAATTGTCATTTTATTCTTAAATACGTACAATATTTATCATAAAGAAGTTTTGATTGTTTTTCCATAAAGTTCTGGCATAATATAAAACAAGTTGAATATTATTATTATTGGACACAATCACAAAATAATTATTTTATTATAAATACTGGTTAAAACCTCTTCACATTAAGGGGCATAAGGGCTTGTAATATTAATTACAAAGTGCATCTCAATGGTAGCCCTATGTGTCAGACGTAACTAAAATTCGTCTTTATTACAATTGAATTTGAACAGATCTTAGTTTATCAAAACGTACATTTCTTGTGAGCAATGTCTCACGATATTACACCATTCAAACCATTGTCCAACATCTCGCATTATTTTACAGCATACCCGGCTGGAAGCAAGTCAAAGTGCTTGTAAAGTTAGATTACGATCTATAGAAAATATTTACAGTGAGTGACTAGGCAAAACAAGCATCTTAATCCAACTACACACTCTAATAAGGCGTTAGTATCTACTAGAATAAAATTGTAAATAATTTCAAATGTAACAGGCACATGTCAACATAATTATTTTAAACTTATAATAAATAAAATAGTATTTTTGTTCTTACAATAACAAAAAAGTCAAGACTGAGTCTCCCAAACAAAATGGTGAAGCCCAAAAACCATGACATTCAAGTACATTTAGGGTAAAAAACATTTTTGATGGCCTTTATCAAAGCATCAGAACCCAAAATTTGAATTTTTATCTGCGCACTATTGTGGTAGGCGAAGTTCGCCTACCACAATAGTGCGCAGCCTGGCGAACAAATGCACAAATGCAAAGGTGTCGAACTATTAAAGCGAAGCGACAAGTAAGTTATAAGGTCATTTAAAAAATTATGACGCATGCTGGATTGTACTTTTGGGCATAAATTCGTTCATTGTAAGCTACGTACATTGTACATGATATAGAGCACTTCAACTATTTGGTCAAGGAGATTCAGTCAGACATTGTTTCGTTAATGTATAACTTCGATACAGCAAGGGCATTATTGACCCTCAGGTGCATTTTATTTTGTCTAACAATACTTCTTTCAACTTACTTAAAGCTCATTGACTCTGTTGTAACATTGTGTTACGTTACACTCAGATGTCTCTCTTGTTACATCCAAAGTCCACCGCTAAAAATGTATTCCAAATACACAATATTATAATTTTATTATCGCACCCTACCTTCTTTAGTAATAAGCACTGTAGTATTATTACTACTCATTTGAGTAGTTAATGCGTGAAATCATTAACAACAATAAAACGCGAATAAATTTTTAATCAATAAAAAATTTTGGCCCAATTCATTGACATAGTTTATTGAATATTAATTTATTACATGATGTGCCTTGTGTCAGTGTTGATGAGCCTTTGACGGCTGCGACACAGAAATGAAGGAGCTCCAGTGTCACAACTCTACATTTAAAAACGATTTTACACAAAATAATTAACACTCTAATCCAAAAAATCATAAAATTATAGCTCATTAACTCTATTTATGTCAGAAGTCTAAAATTAAAAGCATTATTAAAAATATATTAGAGCCTCATTTGCAATTTAACGACTACGCAAATAAATAGCGATATATTTCTTACTGAAAACTTTCGGGTAAAAAACCAGTACAATACCACGTTAGCAATGTATTGCCTAAGCTCCGTCCTGTTTTTACACAATTTCCAAAAGATAAGTGATTTGAGTTGCGGAGTTGCTTTCAGTTCATAATGAGATTGAACAAAGTTTGACGCAAACTCTAGCTTTACTGAATTAAACGTATAGATAGATCTTGCATGCATTAAAATAATAATTAAAGTAGCCAACGCGAAAAACCACCTAAAATATGCTACAAATCAGCTGAATAAATAAATTAATAAATCATTAAATAAGTTATTTCAAGTAGGAACTAACAAAAAATATAAATAATGTCAATAATATTAATATAACAATATAGAAATTTAACTTACTTAGGTGTAAGCAATTCAAAATATAAAACATATAGGAATTAATAACTGGAATGCCAGGACAGTAGAAAATAAAAAAAAATATTCAATTGAGATTCATTAGTTACCAGTATAAAAAGTAATAAAAACCATGCAAATGCTTCGTTTAGAATAAAATATAGCAATTAAATATGAGTCGCGTGCTAAGGAAATATATTTCGTGACACGAATACGTGAATACTAAGATGTGACTATCACAAGGGTTGTGCGTTAGAGGTATGTAAATAATTTATTGTACTATAATAAAAAGCGTAAAGAAGAAACGGTGTACACTTATAATTATTGTGAACCGAAGTCACAAACGTAGAAAAAGGAGATTCGGGCATTCCGAAACATTTATTATGTCCTCGTACCTAAGATAAATAAAAGTGGATATAAAAATTTGACACTTCTCAATATACCAGAGCGACTTTCTCGATTGGAAGTACGTAAGCATTCATTCATAAGTCATTCATGTTGCAAATACACGACCCAACCTTATTGATTGAGTTACTTTGGATTGTAGGCAGAGGAACCAAAGGTGACCTTTTATTGCTAATAAAAAACTACAAATAATAATATGTGAATGTTATTAAGGTCCTTCCTCACTGGAATCTTAAACTAAAAAAAGACCGCTTCAAATACGAACATTACGACGGAGTGTTACAATACAACCCACGCCCTGTGAGTTCGCTTGTAACGCAGAGGTTTATGCGAGCATTGACTTATAAGGTCAATGCTCTGCCGGGGTAATGACATTATAGGCGAATACTAATCCGGCATAGACGGTTATTTTATGCCGTATATAAAATCTCAATTTTGATTGTGAGAAAGCGTCTATCTTAAGTAGTTTTACAAAAGTTTCGGTGTCGGTATGGTATGCCTATCCGCGCAACTAATTTAAGCCATTAAAGAAAGGCAAAGCAATAATGGATTTTCAATTTCATTTCAATTAAATTCGATCGCATCGTTCAAACTATAGTAAGTCGTGTATTTTCGGCATTAACATAACGGAAGTAGTTAACGAGCTCCTGGGTAAATACCGTATTAAGCTCTCAGAGCCAGCGTTAACGTCAAGCTCACAAACAGTCGCCACCTCCGACCACACGGCGTCCTAACCTTACCTCTATAATATAAACCCACTGATATATCTAACGTACTTGATTGCATTTTGATGCGCAATGCAAGTGGCACTTTCAAAATGTTTGGATCACCTGCATTGCGATAGAGCTTAATTATAGCAGCTTCATCAGTGTATGTATATTAAAGAGATCCCAACCTTTTCCTCCTACATCTGTCAATAAACCAGTATAAAGAGCACTTAGCGTTTAATGCGCTTAGGCTGGGAACTAACAATGCGATCTTTACCCGCACCCGTAACGTAAAGGCAATTTCAAACAACGACGCGGCAACGCCTGCAAGTGAAAATAATCGGCACCTTCCAACACGTTTTTTTAACCAAAAAAAATGTGTTTTAAAAATTTGAACTAAATTCAACATTGAAATTCATGAACCGCAATGACTAAATCGTCAGTTTTGTGGAACTCTCGATCACGTGTCTGGGAACTCCGCCCCGGGAGTTCTCAGATCAGTCGGGTTTGCGAACTTCCCCGCCAGAGGGCAAGAACGAGCCCGCCCCCGGGCCTGTTCGTCCGACCGACGCGGGCGCGACACACTGCGAAACATCAAAAAAGTTCGACGACCTTGCGCTTCACGTACTCCTTTAGGGGCGCGTAGTAGTGATGTCTGAGGGCGAGGAGCTCGGGCTTGCGCTTGAGGGGGCGAAGGGGGGGCCAGTCTGTTTCGAACAGTACGACGGCGGCGAGGGCCAGGGCCAGCCACACGAACAGGAAGGAGGGCACGAAGGCGCGCAGCAGGCTGAAGGGGCGCGGCGGCGGCGGCAGCGCGCCCGCGCGCCACTCGTCGGCCGCGTGCGCCGCGTGCGGCCCGTGCGACGCGTGCGGCGCGTGCGTCGTCGCGCCCGACTCCGTCGACGAGTGCTCGAACGGATCGCGCGACCCGTACTCCGTGCACGGAACTGTTGACATTTTACTTTGAAATTGGAACCTTTGTTTTTTAGTGCACACTAACTTAATGGGTGATAACAATTACAATATCGTCCATTCACCACATATGCAAATATATTTCTAAACATTTATAGCAATAATCATATATCTTAGGTTACAGTGATAGGTTTAAGTTTAACATTACTTTGTTTCTGAAAAAACACATGTCACTAATTTTTTCATCACAACTCCAATAAGACTAAAAAAGTAAATGGTCAAAGCTTTAAACTAATCGTCGTAAAATGCTTCAAACAATGCAGTCACACTGCTAAAGAAAAATACCAAGAACATTCAACAAGATCGCTCACCAGTAGCCTTAGGCTCGTCGGAGACGGCGCGCAGATGGTCGCAGCAGGCGAGCGCGATGTCGACGGCGGGCCCGCTGAGCAGGCAGCCGCCGTCGCACGCGTCGCCGTCGCCCGCGCCCACGCCCGCGCCCGCGCCCACGCCGCTCTCCTCCAGCGGCGCGCTGTGCGTCGACCGCGGCAGGCTGCTGTAACCTGAATAAACTTATCCAAAATTAATGAATAATAATGCACTTAAACAAAAAAAAAAAGAATTTGCCATACTTATTATGTACATTTTTGATAGACAATATGTATTAAGTAGATAATAATTACGAATAATGATGAAAAATTATTTCTACAACTTTTATAAATCAAATTATATTGAAGTTCTTTAGTGAACTGTATGGTAATCCTAGGGAAGCAATCAAATACTAGCACATACCAAAGTCGCCAGTCATCGGCGTGGAGGGCGTGGCGGGCACGCTGGAAGCTTTCCTCTTGCCGCCCGCGCTCGACCCTTCCTCCTGGAACAATATGTTAAGTAAATGCAATGCACGAAGCTGTAATCCACTTGGTATTAATGCCTGCTGTGATCTACTCTTAGGTATTGTCCACACGGCCTGTTGCATCAGCGTTGCGTCGAGTCTGGGACTTCGAACAGTCCGCATCGGCGCAACAAACCACGTGTCCAGTAGTTATTAGGGTGCGGTTCCACTGAGGCGGAGCGGAGCGGAGCAGTACGCGATTCACCAATCACATGGCTTGAAATCCGCACGAGGCACAATGAGCTGGGATTTCAAGCCATGTGATTGGTGAATCGCGCACTGCTCCGCTCCGCTCCGCCAAAGTGGAACCGCACCCTTATTGTTTAAAGCGACGCAACGCCACCGCTCAAGTCGACTCAACACTAACTTAACGCTGACGCACGCCTCAGCGTTAACCTTATTCTCACCTGCGCGTCGCGCGGCTGCAGCAGGCCGTCGCGCTCGAGGATCTCGCGCTCGGTGCGGCCCACGTACTTGAACTTGGTGCCCCACGAGAACAGCCCGCCGCCCGAGTACACGCACGCGTCCGACGACGACGCCAGCCTGCAAACACCGTGACGGTCACGTGTTAACTTTTGGTGTGATATTAGCTAACTTTTTACAAAAATAAATACCGACTTTAAAATCTATGAGTAGCGATAACTCAAAAACTACCCGTCAGATGTTACTCATGGTTATATGGGAACAGACGTGAAGCACTATCTAAGAATTACCAAAAAACAAAGTTTCAGGTGACACATACAAAAAATATAGTCGAATTAAGAAATGTCAAATTAAAAAAAAAATTAATTTCAATTTACAAATGTCCTCCTTGTTTTGAAGTCAACTAAAAAACCAAGAGGTACAATGAATCTAGATCACGTAGATATACACCACTGTGTATGATATACGAGTTCTCAAGACGGTAAATAGGCCCTTGTGAAATAGTACATGTAATAATTTTAGACTTCATTCTTGTCAACCATCAAAAATAAAATCCAATTATTTGCTATTAAATAAATTAGGCTCGAGAAGTCGAAACTAACATTTAATTATTTTTTCCACACACAGATATACTCACGTGAAAAACAGCATTTGTTCTATAGCACAACACCAGACGTGTCGACACGACGCGCCGCTCGGACACTTGAAGCCCACTGTGTGCTTTTTCTGGAAACGAAAACATTAATGAATGAGACCTAGCGCAGGAGCTACTGATTTCAGCATTCTAACCTCTCATCTCTCTCTCTCTCATCTTTCTCTCACTCCAGTGCAAGTTCTTACTATCACTCAAGTGAATGATTGAATAACTGAACTGACTGTAAGGCTGTGAATTAAACTAATGTAATATATAATAGATTTTAGTGCTGTCACCCACCTGGCGATACCTGTTTTATTCTATCCTTTTAAAAAATGAAACTTGGATGAGGGGGCAGAGATAAATAGGCGAGTTAATTCCTTACTCTACTTCTGGTGTTTCTTAATTATTGTTTTTCTATGTTGTCATCATTAATGCTCTACAGAAGATTAGCGCAATTTTAATGTCACACTAAAATATGTAATTAATAAAAAACTACTTACTTCTGGATAGTTAAGATGAACTATAAACATGCGGCCCTCAAAATTAATTTTGTGCACTTCGGACCATTTGAAGTGGTGCGTTTTCCTACTGCCTTGAAACGTTAAAATGCCGGCGTGATTGATTCCTAAATACAATTGATTTCCTCTGTGGTCCTGCAGACAAAACATACATTACTTTAAAATGAGGGAGTATGGGTGGTTGCATAGCCAAGCTTACCACCAGCGCGGTTAACCAGCGCCGATAAATCGCACTACAAATGTACGTTACATCTGCGCGGTTCATCCGCGCGGGTCTCTTTTCACTATAAAACAGTACAAGAGATTTAAAAGCTCGTGTCACGCGCGCCGGTCAACCGCCTTGCGGTAAGCTTGATTATGCAACTACCAATGCAACCTACTTCAATGCAAAGTTTATAATAAAACTTTAATATTTAAACTGAAACCATACTGATTACTTAATTGATTGGTTTTACCTTCACAGGATGAGGATCCACCCCGTACGTATCGAGTTGGCACGCGATCTTGAGGAAGGACCTCTCGGCCTCCTGCGTGGACAGGCCCTTGACGCCGCCCGTCCCGCCCGGCGTTCCCTCCACCGGCTCCCTGTGTAACTCCTGGAACAATGAGACAACCAGGCATCACATTTATTACAAACTAGCGACCCGCCCCGGCTTCGCACGGGTGCAATAACTATTTAATGGATGTTATTATACATATAAACCTTCCTCTTGAATCACTCTATCTATTAAAAAAAAACCGCATCAAAATCCGTTGCGTAGTTTTAAAGATTTAAGGACACAAAGGGACAGAGAAAGCGACTTTGTTTTATACTATGTAGTGATAAATGTTATAATATACACCTAAGTCCTTGAATACGGACGACTGACGGCAAGCGACAAAATGTTTGCTAGATTTTTGAAACTTTTCATTATGAATTTGCTTTAGACGTGAAATAATGAAGATTGACAACCCACTCGAGTCTGTTCATGTCAATTATAATTGTTCTTACATTTGTATTGATTTCATTGTTTTCTTAGGGCACAAACAACGTAAAACTTATTAATAAGCTAATAAGGTTTTATAATTGTGTACCCTAATTGAATTTTTATACAAAGTGGAATCTCTTGTTCTCTTAATTTCTCACCTGTATTCGGCCCTCGATAGCGTCCGTCTGTCTCAACAGAAGCCTCATTTCGGTGACGTAGTTGCCTACGTGGATGTTAGGGTCATAGTCGCCAAGCTCAACTGGAAATAAATTAATAATTTATATTATTGGAAAATATATGTATAAAATGAAAATGTGGTAAGATTTCGTATTTCGTGGGTTGACAGGTTTGGCCACTATAAATTTACAGAATAAGGCATTTACTAGTTTCCACTCGCGGCTTAGCCCTCTTATACTCCCCAAATTCCTAAATTTTAGATTTTCATCCCCTATATAAGTTTTTGAATAAATATGTAGCCTTGTTTGTCCTTGTATCATCAACTATCTTAAGTAAGGACAAGTGCTTAAGAGGATGCCCCAGTGGCGAAAAATTTCGAAATCCATTATCAGCCAATTGTGGCTGATAATGGATGGAGTGGCGTCGTATTGGTAACAGCAACTTTCGTCCACTCATAATATTTGTATTGTTGTGTATTAAATAAACAAATATATAAGTAAATAATACACAAATTGTTGTGATTATTTGTTTCTTATATATTTGTTTATTATTAACTATATATTTTGAAGATAATGCACAAAAATATGTGTATTATTTATTTACTTACGGCCCCGTAGCCAAGTGGGTAACGATCCTATCTGGGAGTAAGTGAAGGGGTCCCGGGTTCAAAACCCGGCGGGGGCAGATATTTGTGTGACGGACAAGACAAATATATGTTCTCGGGTGCCATATATTATATTGTATTGTATGTATATGTATTTATTGTGGTGTGTTATATGTGTCGTCCATGCCACCCACGACACAGGTTAAATTCTACTGGGGGGTATGAGTGTGTGGCGTTTATTATTATTATTTTATTTATTATTACTTATATATTAATACTAAATGACCATGCGAAGTTCATATGTATAGGATAACATTCAATGACTGCTAGGATACGAAGTGCGCTGGGTCAGATGGTTGAGATTTATAAACTATCCTATCTTTCAAGCTGGATAAATCTACGCAAGTGTGCAAAATTTAATTGAAATTGGTTAAGTAGTTTAGGAGTCCATCGCGGACAAACAACGTGACACGTAATTTATATAATATAGATATTTGTTTCTTTGATACTAGCTACTGCCAGCGGTTTCATCCGCGTCTCGTGGGAACTACTTCGCATAATTCGGATAAAAAGTAGCGTATAGCCTTCTTCGATAAATGGGCTATCTAATACTGAAAAAATTTTTCATATCGGACCAGTAGTTCCTGAGTTAAGCGCGTTCAAACAAACAAACAAACAAACTTCAGCTTTATAATAATTAGTGTAAATGTAGCTATTTATTTATTATGCATAGGAATATATACAGGGTGTTCCGTTATGAATGGATAATAACAGCACCTGCGTGTAGAGGGCATCATGCCGGTTCAGATAAATAAATGTTATGTTCAGTAAAAGTCTTTCCGTTTCTGA
Organism: Hesperia comma; assembly: GCA_905404135.1. NCBI lineage: Eukaryota > Metazoa > Arthropoda > Insecta > Lepidoptera > Hesperiidae > Hesperia > Hesperia comma. Next base: position 19,333,192 of record FR990014.1, on the reverse strand, counting down.
GATATTCGACATTTTCCAAATTTTAAAATTATTCCACCCTTCGCCATTCTTTTTGACGCCAGGACTACAAATGAAGACATTTTTTGTATCTGTTTTTTGGATAGTATTTCTGGATAGATGTGCTATCGAATGTTATCAATTATTTTTATAACAAAAGCACGGATTCTTTTTAAATTAAGATTTAATACCAACTTAAGGTTTTTTCATATTTCATTCTTGACTTTTACTCTGCCGTGGTTAAAAAAAATGTATGGTGGCTTGAATGCCAATTTCAAAAAAAACTTGCCCATTTCACTCAGATTCTGAAATGGTATGTTACAGGGTATAATCCACCTTTAGATTTTAAATTATTTTCTTTTAAAACGAGATAGATCCCATTTTTATGATACTACAAGTGAATACCAAAATTTGGTTTGTTAGCTTAATAAGCTTCAAAACCATCAAAATTCACTTGACTGCCCCTTATTTGTCAAGAGAACAAAACATGTGCTCTAATTTAAGAGATTTGAGCTTAATTTACTTCATTACCTACTTAATACTTAAACCCCTTAAAAATGTTAGTTTCAGCAACCAAACAAAGCAATCAAATGATCATTTGCGTTGATAAGTATTTTTAACTGACTTCAAAAAAAGGAGGTTTTCAATTCGTATCATGTGTTTTTTCTTATGTGTGTTGTTACCTCAGAACTTCATACTGGGAGAACCGATTTCGATAATTCTTTCGCCATTCGAAAAATAGAGACTGCTGTCTGGTCCCTGGTACCTAATGCCTGTCATGTGGTCCGTTATAAATTTGAGCGCCACCTGGCGAGTGGTTTTTGAGTTATCTCTATTTTGAATTATTTCGGTTATTTTTTAGTTAATAGTTAGTTATTTTTAATGAGTGTTCAAAGGTTATTTGCTCTCTTCGCTATTAGAGGGTAAGAGGCTATTTGCTCTCTTTATTCTGGTGCTACCAGAGTAACCAGACTTAGTCATATTCTAGTGGTATAAGGCTTCAAAATTATTGTTTTGACCAATAATGGTGAATCAAGAGAATTTTATAATTAATAATCAAGAGAATAATAATAATATAAAAATATAATAATTATTATAAATAATAATAGTCAAGAGAATTTTATAATTTTTAGCTTATTAAGCTAACAAACCAAATTTTGGTATTAACTTGTAGTATCATAAAAATGGGATCTATCTCGTTTTAAAAGAAAATAATTTAAAATCTAAAGGTGGATTATACCCTGTAACATACCATTTCAGAATCTGGGTGATATGGGCAAGTTTTTTTTGAAATTGGCATTCAAGCCACCATACATTTTTTTTAACCACGGCAGAGTAAAAGTCAAGAATGAAATATGAAAAAACCTTAAGTTGGTATTAAATCTTAATTTAAAAAGAATCCGTGCTTTTGTTATAAAAATAATTGATAACATTCGATAGCACATCTATCCAGAAATACTATCCAAAAAACAGATACAAAAAATGTCTTCATTTGTAGTCCTGGCGTCAAAAAGAATGGCGAAGGGTGGAATAATTTTAAAATTTCGAAAATGTCGAATATCTCAGAAACGGAAAGACTTACTGAACATAACATTTATTTATCTGAACCGGCATGATGCCCTCTACACGCAGGTGCTGTATTATCCATTCATAACGGAACACCCTGTATATACATATATTTATTTACATTAAGTTGGTCGCCTATAACTTATTAGTTTTTATTTACTACCCAGCTCTGATAGTTTTCCTTTAAACTTCTTTATATATACTATTGCTGTAATTTTTTTCACGAATCCACATAGCATAGCATTCCATAAAGCCGTTGAGCAGATAGAGGGGGGGGGGGGGACACTTACCCCTAACAAAAAAGTTAACTTTAAAATCAAATATTTCAGAAACGGATCCCTAAATCGAGAAATGGTGTTCTCAACCTCATAATGTTTTTAAAAGACCTATTCAACGAGTCTTAGCAAGTGAAATATTTATTATTTTTTTGAAAAATCGTTACTTACGTGCTAGTTGGATTTGAGCCCACACCCCCTCGAGTGTGAAGCCGAATTCTTACTACAGAGTTAACGCTGCTTGTTAAACATACCTAAGAAACGCCGCATGTTAAACGTACCTAAGGCAAGAAGAATATTAGTGGAAGTGGTTACAGACCCCCTTTCCCTGACTATGACGTGGAAGTTCAAGATCAGAGTGAATAATATATGCTTTTCTTAAGTTAATGTGGACCATCTTGGACCACATCTTCACTTCCCATCCGGTGTGATTCTGGTCAAACATTAACTTATTTGATATAAAAAACACATCGATAATGAAGAACAACACTATATCGATATATGATTTATCGACTACGACGACGAATCACTATTTGTATACGTATTAGTTGACCCCTCCGTCTCACCCCTCACAACCGTAAGCGGGACAACTGCAGCTCGGACTGAAAAAACCTACAGAAAATTGATGAAATCGGCATTACGCTCTTGTCTGTTTCCTCCATGAAAACTGAACGGATTTTGAAAATTTTTTCAGCGTTCTATAGATGAAGATATTGGCCATGTCGGTATGTTTTGATTTTTTTCTGAATTTGCGTTTTATTTGGTTAGATCGACGTCCGAAAATGAACAATGAGAAATGGTAAATTTCGACGTTTTTGAAGCTTTATAACTTCTATATTAATTAATTTATCAAAAAAAGCAAAACATACCGACATGGTACTCGTAGTGATGTATTGTTTTCCAAAAAATCTTTGCTCTAGTGTTAAAATCCAGCGAGGAAACAGACTACTACGTTTGTATGGGCTGAACGAGACTCGGGCATCCTCTTAAGATTTTCCCTACAAACTTTCATCCCCTATTTCAAGCCATTAGGTGTTGATTTTGAAAACCGAAATAGCCTATATGTGACTAGGTCTTTAAATATTTTCATTCCAAACATTCAAATCGGACCGGTGGTCAAGCCGTGAAATAACATTGACAGAATTTGGCATTTATAATATTGTATGGATATAACTTTTGTATGCTATATAATGAAAACATATTTTAGTCGCCCGCAAAGGGTGTGAGAGTGAGATTTTAGTTGTCTGCAAATGATGTTGGACCAATTTTAAGTTAAAGGTTAAGTGGCAGAGAATGTGACTCACTAGCTATTTTGTATGCATTATTCTTGGGCACAAATTACATTAAAAAAGGACAAAAAGCTTGATATTATTGCATGAAATTGTAACTTATGTAAATATAGGAAAAATAAAGAATGATTGATAAATTTATGAAAAATACTCCACATTTTGTATATAACACTGATTGTAAAAAAGTTTATTTTTTTAATGGAATTAAAGTTAGGTTATAATTTAAAAGCTTTAGTTTCATGCTATTAGGCTATTACATCACTACATAGTATAAAACAAAGTCGCTATTTTTGTCCGTCTGTTTGTTTGTCTGTTTGTCTGTATGCTTAAATCTTTAAAATTACGCAACGGATTTTGATGCGGTTTTTTGTAATAGGTAGAGTGATTCAAGAGGAAGGTTTTTATGTATAATACATGCATATATTCCCACGAGAACGGGATCCACGCGGGTGAAACCGCGGGCGGTCCGCTAGTAGGTAAATAAAATTAAGTGTAACAAATGTAACACGGACAGGCAGCACAAGGTATTATGCATACTAATAATTATTATAAATGCGAAAGTCTGTCTGACTGTCTGCAACGCTTTCAAGGCTAAACCACCAGTTCGATTTGAATGAAATTCGGAATGAAAATATTTCATGACCCAGTGTCACACATAGCCTACTTATTTTTTCAAAACCCAACCTCTAAGGGTCTAACATAGGTAATGAAAATGAAAAAATCCAATTCCACAAAAGCATATTTAGTGTGTCAATAAAACTAAACCAATATAAATGGTGTAAAACAGTGTTGCACGCGGGCGTTCCTGTACCTTGCGGCGGTCCTGACCATAACCAGAAATTATCCCTGGAGCTTCTGACTTCACAGGTACAGAGTCATGGGATAAATAATATCTGTATGTATAAATTGAAGACTGCAGACTATAAAATAACATAATTCTCACTCTGTATGATGAGGGCTCCCAACATGGCTGCTTCATTTGAAGTACAGTACAGTCTCCCATGTAACAAGTCTCTTTTCAGCTGGAGGTAGATTTGGAACCGGGTCACATCCTCTTTTAGAAGCAACGGATTTGGAGGGTAGAATTTAACGCGAAAACTAAATAAAATTGGAGATGCATCTGGAAAATCAAATAGTTATTAGTAAAAGGTATTTAAACTGAAAGCCATAATAGAAGGATATAATTTTTTTAGTAGAGATAGCCTATCTGTTGAGACAAATGACAATATGGAATATTTCACCTATTTAATTTCCATGAATTAATAGTGCTCTTTATTTTCAAACCTAACTACTAAGAGTAATAGAGCAAAGATAAACATTTCTAAAAGAACAATCATTCAAAAAACATTTCAAACTTTAAATGATGCAGGACAAAGTTATTCACTTAGCCTAAATTGATGTTTCTTTAATTATCCCAGACAATATTCACATTGCAATATTTATTCATTGTCCAACTTAAATAGTCTCACTGCACTGTGAAGACAGCAGGTCTCCTACAATGTAAGGTCTACACATCATAGTCTAACATGCTGGCCAAATCCAGATTGGTCGACTTCACATGCTTTTGAGAACAGTAGGTTCAAAAAAAATTATGTGTGTCAGTGTACTGACAAAATACCTACATGAATAAAAAAACGATTTTGACTTCGACTTTGTTTATGCAGAACTCTAAGTAGTGCATGTTTCCTCATATTTCCCTTCAAAGAAGCAAGTGATAATTAAATTCTGAGATACACATCATTTTAACAACTGAAATTCTGCAGAAATTTAACACAGACTACCTGTTTGGGAGTGGAACTTTTAAATGACTATCACTCACAGCTGTATGTACAATATATATGAGAAATAAATACTTACCTTTGACTTGCTTCAATATTAGCTTAGCCAAATGCAGCCAATGCTGGAATAATTAAACAAAATTAACAATTCGGATACTTATGTTTAAGTATTAATTAACTAGCGAACCGCCCTCGCTTCGCTTCGGGACCCGTAAGTATCAACCGCGTAGGTCCCGCTCCCGTAGGAATTTCGGGAAGATAATAAACTATCAACAAAATTAATTGAGGTTAAATTAAATTAAACTTAGAAATAAAGCTTACGACAAAATAATAGCAAAGTAGCAAAGGATCACAGCAAGATTAATTCAGATTAAACTTGGAAACGCGGCAAATTTGATTACCATAAAAACGGTTCTAGTGTGTTAATCTTAAGAGACATATACTGTCGTGGACATTTTTTTAGATCATTTCAAGAGGAATAATTCTTTCATACATATATTTTTGGTATCTTGAATCGTTTTCGCAACGCATGCAACGAAAGCCCTCGAGAATGAATAATTTTCCCCGTTTTTTCCACACTTTCCATTATTTCTTCGCTCCTAATTGTTGCAGCGTGATGTTATATAGCCTATAGCCTTCCTCGATAAAAGGTCTATTCCACACAAAAAAAAAAAATTCAATTCGAACCAGTAGTTCCTGAGATTAGCGCGTTCAACCAAACAAACAAACAAACAAACAAACAAACTCTTCAGCTTTATAATATTAGTATAGATAAATCTCATTTAAGTACATTGTATCTAATTGAGGGCATCAAACTGTTGTGCATTTAATTAAGGAGATACATGTCATAGTATGATATCATTATTAATCTCACATCAAATCTAACATCCTTATATGTAAGGTGAAATCATATACTTTATTACTTTCCAAGGCCTAACTAAATAAGCCCTCTATATATTTAAATAAACAGACAAAATATGTGTCACAAAAGATTTCACTTATTCACGAAATACATAAATTTATATTCCATACAATATAATAAAAATGTTACTGGTTTATATCCAAACAAAATGCTTTAGGAAGGTTTGATGTCAAAAAACAGCTAAAAAATTGTTTTTACTTTTTACAATTTTCGCGTCTGTTTTTATGTTTTCCCATGCATCACACAACATCTACTAAATGCAATTTCAACAAATGCAAAGTCTAACTTTATGAATGATACTTATATGTTTAATTTTGATAGTGTGCTTAGAACCTGAGATACTATGAATTAGCTAGTACATTAGCTAGTACATATTTAATAAAATTAATTTATTAATTGAAGGGGAAGTTAGTGCTTCTATTAATATAAGTGAGGTATATTAAACGAGTTTCATTTGTTTACAATCTTGAAGAGCCAGATGACAAGCTAGTAAAATGGTATCTTGAGCAGCAAAGCGCTATTGCTTCAAGTGGTACCGGTCTTTCACAGATGACTTCTGCCCAGAAAGAAACCAGTCGACTTTTGACAAAAATCTAAATAATTAATTATTAACACTCACCCTTTGCCCTCCTGCATCTACATATCGAAGCCCAAAGTAATCTGTTTCAGTAAGGTTCAATTGCTGACAAACATGCTCTAATAGAAATTTTCCTTTGTAGCTCGGCTAAAAAAACAATAACAAAATTCGAAAAGATTCGTTCTAAAGTCTTCACTCATAAAATATTAACCTAAAGGATGTTTTATAATCATAAATTTTAAAACAATTTGAACAAGTACTCACATGGAATTCACATTCTAATATTTCTGTATCTTCTAACAATCGCACAGTACATTTATAAACAATATTACTATCACCTCTGCTTTTAAACATGATTTTTTTTTTCACAATTTCTATAAAATAAACATTGAGATATTATGTACTAAAGTAAAATAAACAGGGTTTTTAGTATCATGTCACTTCGCCTTGTTATGATAAAACACGCATTAAAACTGATGTTATGTCATTCATTTGGTTATTCCTTAAATCCTTAGAAAAGCAACTCAAGATTCATCGGTTTTTTTTGATTCGAATAGTACTATCAAATAGGTAGTTCTACTTCTTTCTATTCCTGTATATTTTCCAGTTCAGTCTTGGCCAAAAGAGCCGTTTATCAGGACAGTGATGGAAATGATAGATTGGCTGGTGGATTGGATTATTTTATTTGTGAATTTTGTGATTGATAGAGTAGAGTAGAACTTGTGGTAGAATAGAACAGAACACTAAAAACTAAAACTAATCTGCAGACACCACAGCATAGCACCACATAGCACAGACTGTTGTCCAGGATGTTGTCTGTGCTATGTGGTGCTATGCCCTCCTTTTCTTTGTGGTCGGTATGTCGGTAGGTAGCAAGTTTCTTAATTATTATCTGTAGTTAGTGCCCATAAAGAAAAAAAGAGATAAAAAACACTTTTTAGATAGGTACCTAGGTATTGTATGAGAAAGAGATAATGCTGATATCCGATTTTTCTCTCCGATAGTCGGTTCCGATACGAATCGGACGACTATCAAATCGGACGTCTATTGTAGCCTAACATGCCATACATTTTTTTGTTTACCTATACACAATACACGTCCATTTCGCTAGTCGTCCAATTCGAGATTGTTTGAATTTGTCTGATCGGACTATCGGATCAGACTATTGGAGAGAAAAATCGGACGTCTATTTGTCTCCCTAAACCCCAAAGTTAAACCACAGTTAAACCACAAAATTAAACTGAATAACAGCCGAATTCATAAAAAAATTTATGGTAAATAAAATACTTAACGTAATATATATTATACACTTAACAATAACAGTTTTATAAAAATTGCATGTATTTTTGATATCTTGAAATTACTCATTTCAATTTCAATTTAACAATATTCTTAGATTAAACTAATAGAAACAGATTGTGTTTTGTCTTTAATAATGTAACAAACAAGAGACAATTTCTAAATATTTAATTAAAATCTCTATTGACGTTCACTTAACTAGTGAACTATTTTTTTATTTCCGAACGAAAAGGCAAACGTAGTCCGGATATGACGTTCATCAAATCAAGTGTTACCAACATATAGGATCATGGTATGGAGAAAAGGAAATAATCTAAATAAATGCCTCATAATTTATAAATAACATGGCCATTACTGTGAAACTTTAAAAATATATAAAACTTTGAGAATGTCAAATTTAATGAAAAATATTTAAGTCTTTGTAACCGAGGAAATACTCTACACTAAATAATTACAAAAATTAGTATTGATAAATAAATATTATTGCTCCATTTTATTTTTATAATTAAAGTAACTTGTCAGTTTTTTAGTTGCCCTCAAACAGGAATTTTAAAATTTGCTTTTAGATTAAGAAACAATAAGTGAATATTGACTGGGGTGTTAGTTTTTAAATGTTCCTCCTAAACGTGATGGTATGTACAAAAAACTGATTTTTGTTTGTCTGAATACTTTACAACACAACAATATTGTTCCTACTGGCATATTGAGATTTTTTTTATCACAAACGCGCACAAACTAGTAAATGGGAAACGGATGGTAATATTTTAAAATCATTATTAAATTAAATTCAAAATCAAAAGCGTCCATTGAAAACTATCTTTGGATACTTAACTCTTACCAATCTAACCGACTTCAAAAAAGGAGGAGGTATTGATTTGTCTAAACCTATTTCTTTTTGTGTTACCTGAAAACGTTTTACTGGGTGAACTAATTTTGATAAATATTTTTATTTGCCAAAGCTGGTGCTTGTCTTTTAGTTCCATATTAATTGGATTTTAGAGTTATCCTTGAAAATGCAGTTAATTTGTGGTCTTTACCTCATAATTCTTAAAATGATATTTCAATTTTCACAATTTTTCCTTACTCAAAAGGTGGTATTGGTCGTATGCTCACATATTTAGAGCAACATCTGACGAGTAGTTTTCGGGTTATCTCGTCGATATTTTTGTACAATTTATTTTGTCACGATTGGTATAGTTAGACTGCCGATTTATTATTAAAATATTGTTTACTTTCGGAATTCTAATTAGTCTTGAAATTTTTTAAATAAATTATACAAATTGATGTAAACGTAAAATAAAAATATGGGAACATTAAACTTTAATCTGACCACACCACTAGCCGGAAATGACTCCTTTCTTCTGAATCCAGGCTAAAGAAAAATCATTTCTCGTTCATTCTGTTGGAGTCTTTCTCGGATAATACGCGCTATCCGTGGTGAGTGTCTGAAGAAATAGTTAAGTGCAGTGCAAATTTCCAAGTGTTTCATCTCTTTAAATCCTAGGAAATTGTGTTAGTACCTATATAATTTTGCTTCATCAATCCATAATTCAGTCATTTCATGGGTATATTTTAGTTTCGTTACTAGTATTTTATGGTGTAATCGAATTTCATATCGTTTCTTTGTTTTTTATTTCGCCCACGTTAAACTTGATTATTGTTCTATTTAGCATTTCTTTTGTTTTAGATAGTGTATGTGATATAAATTTTCTAAGTTTGAAAAATACACTTGCTTACGCGTCATACTTTCGCGCAGACCGGCACATGTCACCACGTGGTTGTGAATCATCTTGTTTTCATATCGTTATTTTTTGATATATTTTCCCCTTAGAAGTAGATTTTATTTGGTTTTTTCACGATTTTTGCCCTTATTTGTTTTATTTTTCCCATTTATACCGTAATGGCTGACATCCATTGTGAAATGTCAAGATAGGGCGAGGCGGCCATGCGGCCGCCATATTGCCGGCCGCGTATCCATGCATGAGGCTACGACCTTGTGAATGTGCATCACGATCCCCTCGTGTGTTTTGATCGAATGCAATAAGAATTAACAAATTCCTTTTGTTTCTTTTTAGACTAACCAAAAATGGGCAAGGAAAAGATTCACATCAACATTGTCGTGATCGGACACGTCGACTCCGGCAAGTCCACCACCACCGGCCACTTGATCTACAAATGCGGTGGTATCGACAAACGTACCATCGAGAAGTTCGAGAAGGAGGCCCAGGAAATGGGCAAGGGTTCCTTCAAATATGCCTGGGTGTTGGACAAACTGAAGGCTGAGCGCGAGCGTGGTATCACCATCGATATCGCGCTGTGGAAGTTCGAGACGAGCAAGTACTACGTCACCATCATCGACGCTCCCGGACACAGAGATTTCATCAAGAACATGATCACGGGAACCTCGCAGGCCGACTGCGCCGTGCTGATCGTCGCGGCCGGTACCGGTGAGTTCGAGGCCGGTATCTCCAAGAACGGACAGACCCGTGAGCACGCCCTGCTCGCCTTCACCCTCGGTGTCAAGCAGCTGATCGTAGGTGTCAACAAAATGGACTCCACTGAGCCCCCATACAGCGAGTCCCGTTTCGAGGAAATCAAGAAGGAAGTGTCTTCCTACATCAAGAAGATCGGTTACAACCCAGCTGCCGTCGCTTTCGTACCCATTTCTGGCTGGCACGGAGACAACATGTTGGAGCCATCTACCAAGATGCCTTGGTTCAAAGGATGGAATGTTGAGCGCAAGGAAGGTAAGGCAGAAGGTAAATGCCTCATTGAGGCCCTGGACGCCATCCTGCCCCCAGCTCGTCCCACAGACAAAGCCCTCCGTCTTCCCCTGCAGGACGTCTACAAAATCGGTGGTATTGGTACAGTGCCCGTAGGCCGAGTGGAAACTGGAATCCTGAAGCCTGGTACCATTGTTGTGTTCGCCCCCGCCAACATCACCACTGAAGTCAAATCTGTGGAGATGCACCACGAGGCTCTCCAAGAGGCTGTGCCTGGAGACAATGTAGGTTTCAACGTAAAGAACGTCTCTGTCAAGGAATTGCGTCGTGGCTACGTCGCCGGTGACTCCAAGAACAACCCACCCAAGGGTGCCGCTGACTTCACCGCACAAGTCATCGTGCTCAACCACCCTGGTCAAATTTCCAACGGTTACACGCCTGTGTTGGATTGCCACACTGCCCACATTGCCTGCAAATTCGCAGAAATCAAAGAGAAGGTGGACCGCCGTACTGGTAAATCGACTGAGGAAAATCCCAAATCTATCAAATCTGGTGATGCCGCTATTGTGAACTTAGTACCTTCCAAGCCTCTGTGTGTAGAATCCTTCCAGGAGTTCCCACCTCTCGGACGTTTCGCCGTGCGTGACATGAGGCAAACGGTCGCCGTCGGTGTTATCAAGGCTGTCAACTTCAAGGAGGCCGGAGGTGGCAAGGTCACCAAGGCTGCTGAGAAGGCCACTAAGGGCAAAAAGTAGCTAGCACTGTTAACAGCACAATTCTTCATACAACTGCGATACTTCATTCACCGGAAGGTGTTCCGAAGGAAAGAAGGGCTACAAACTCATTCCTTTTCTATATTTTTTACAAGGCTTATACTGTAACATTATTTTATAATTTATAAGGTTATACATATTATAATATCTGAAATATTTTGTTACGACTGCAACTAAAATGTAAATTCATAGAATAAAAGTAGCCTCCAGTATACTGTTATTTTATTTACACTTCTCTAACCTAGTAATGTTTGGCACTAAGCCAGTTAGCAAGCAAAAATGAGTCAATTTTAAACCTTACTTAAATTGCTATTCTATTTGGAAAACTTGCATGGGGGGGTTGCAATTAATAATTACTCACTGCAATCTGACATGCAATGTTTATTCATTCTGATGATAAACTTGGGTACTCCATGCTGGACAGATAAAGGGACCTGGGGTTCAATTCCCAGTGGGAAATTGACAAAACTAGAATTCCCTTGCATTGATGTTGTGTAGCAACTGCATAACTACGTATAAATATTGAGGTATTTCTAGATATCTACAAAATTTATTTTCAAAGACTGAATATTGAACTTTTAATAATTATTACCTATTTACAAAACCTGTCATTTCATAGACATTGCCTTTCAGTAGACAATGGTAGGTACTTGGAAAAGCAATTCTACTAAATTACACAGGATGTGTGTGATATGTAGGATGGATGGGAATTTAGTTGTTGAGAGTAGAATCTTATGATAATTTTGACTCATGACAAGTTACAGATAATATGAATCTAAGCCTATAGTACAAAGTAGTTACTATTGATTTTTACATCAAAATATTTAAGTATTTTGCAAGTAAATAATGAGGGAAATTTTATCATGAATAAAATGATTATCTAACGTTCTACAACATTTTTATTATTTACAACTAAATACAATGAGAAGGTTCACACATTATGAATTTTCATACTCTTTGATTCATTCCTCTTGTTCAATGAGAGCGTTAGCCCATTCTTCTGCTTGCTGGAGTCTCTTTCGTCGGACATATGGAACGTAATACATTTTATAACCGACGTATACACCTGACGTAACAGCAATCGCCATGGTCAATTTAACTAATGGACTTGACTGCCTAACCCACCGCTCCAGAATTCCCATTTGATTCAGATGTAAGTTCCGGCTCAGTTGAAGCTAATGCAACGTTTGTATCCGTATTATCCTTTTTTCGTTTTCTTGGAAAATGCTCCTCAAAAAGCGGCTGCCAGATATATATTCCACTAAAAAATCCAAGCGTTGTCACTACAAGTAATTGACCAAAAGTGACTCCCCGAGGTTTGTGTATTCTCATTATAAGATTAACTAGACCTCATTATGTATAATAATTGTTCATCGATACAATAATAAATGAATACAGTAAATAACCTAAAATTTAAGTTTTTACTTTTTTTTAATAAATAGATAGAAATAGATGTCAATCAGTCTGTCAATGTCATTCACAGATATCACTTTAAGTCCGTTCCACTAAGCGATTATAACGCCCAATATATTCCTTTGCTTTTACTACGCGTTCCATTAAGCGACCAAAATAATCAACCGTTCAGTTTTCTATAGAAAAAGTATTGTTTTGGGATCAAAATTAAAAACGCACCTTTAATGTGATAACGATAAGGGACCCGCAAACTGCCGCTTCGGCTGCATCCTGCTCACTGTTATTGGAGCTGTTGGCTGTCGGCCATTGTATTCATTAAATAATCAAAATAATTTTATATTCATCTCCGGCAATAATGAAATCAAAGATGCAACAGATTTACTAGAAATTACTACTCATACAAGTAAAAGAGCAACTTACGTGAAATTAATGATACCATCTCTTCTACATGTTTTTTCTGTGAAGGGAAATAACTTTGCCGAAAATTAAACTTGTGCCACATATACAATCTCATGTTCGATGCGCTCATTGGAGGTTTTTTGTCTTACGCCTATGAATGAAACAGACTATCACTGTAGGAGACAATGATCAGATCTATCTCATCTATCCCAATACATCAATATTGTAAAGTTGCAGTTGCATACTATATAAATCAGGAGATACTCATACAAAACTCCTAACGTGAAAATCATGTCAAAACATTTAAAATCAAGATATCGTAGGTATATATTTAATGTAATAGATAATAATGTTATATGAGTAGGTGACTGTAGGTGATTAATAAAATAACGCTACGCACTCATATCCCCACTTTAGGGATTCGTGTCGTGGGTGCCGTGCTCAACATACAGGATAATTATACACATTCAGACCGGGAGCAGAAATTAAAATATCCACCACGCTGGGCATCGAACTAAACACCAACGACTATTATGGAACAGCGATTCGGCATGCCTCTTTTCGCATGTAGGTTTTTGATTAGATTTATATTACATCTGTATCTGTTATCACAACGCTACTTATCATTATTATAATATTAATTATAATGACTCTTCTAAGGGCTGCAATCGACGTCCGATAGTCGGTTCCGATAGTCTGATCAGACAATCGGATGGCACTCGTACGACTCGTACCATACATTTTGTTTGAATACATAATACACGTCCGATTCGCTAGTCGTCCGATTCGATTGCCTGAATTTGTCTGATCAGACTATCGGAACCGTCTATCGGAGAGAAAAATTGGACGTCTATTGCAGCCATAAAACAGAAAAAGGCGCGTTGCCATTAGTAACAAAAACGTTCAAAGCGACAATTTTTCTATATTAATTTGAACGCTTTGAATATTTTTATTAATTAGTGGAACGCACGGAAAATGGAATGCTTAGAGCTTTTTTATCTTTGGTGGAACGTGCCCACCCACTGTCAATTGTCAACTGTCGAAGTGTCCAGTAGACGCCAAAGATTGTGTTTATTTATGTTAAATGATAAAAAATAAAATCATCTTATTTACTAAAGATTGCACTTAAATAACGCACTAATTAATATTCTTACTACATAATATAATTATTAATTAATCTGAGATTTTATTCAGTAACTAGGACCGCATATATATTGTAATAAATTCCAATCATTGCTTTGATTCACCTATGCTATGGAAATCTCCAAAAGGAATGAGCCAAATATTCTTATCACAGGTTTGTACTTAAAATTTTGATTACAATAAAATTAATAAGTCATATTATATAATTATATATAGTTTAAATCCTATTCATTGTTAAAGATATGTTTACATGTTACCATACCGTACATATCACATGTATATAACCAACAAATAGTGGTAGTGTGCTGTCTGGTACTGCTTTCTAGTACGTTTCAAAAATCCATTCTTCCATGCTAATATTATAAATGTGAAAGTCTGTCTGTCTTGATGTTATCCGCAATGGAAATAATAAATTCAATAAAAAAAAATAGTTAAAGACCTACAAATACCTGTTGCACACAACATAATATTAATTTTGTTTTGGAAGTTATTAAAAAAACTAATAACCTTAAGTTACCTTGTAGTGGAGTATGATTGAGGATCACAATAACTACCTTTTATAGGGGCATATGTATTTTATATACCTAGTTATGTTAATTTTCGTTTTTACAAAAATGTAAAGATATTTATACATACATACATATTTTTTATAGGAACACCAGGAGTTGGCAAGTCAACAATCAGCCGGCTAGTTTCAGAAAGAACTAAATATGCATGGAGAGAAGTGTCGAAGCTGGCTGAAGAATATAACTGTTTAGATGAATATGATGCAGAGTACCAGTGTCCATATCTTAATGAGGACAAAGTATGTATAAGTCATAATTTCTCTCATAACAAACATGAATGCAATCATTACAATATGACTTTTTTATGACAAGTAAAGCTTAGAACAAACTTAGCATTTTAGGCACTTCTAAGGCTCTTCTCACACAACGCTATTTATGAGCTATGCGACTGCAACGCAAAGCAAAATTTTGGATTGCGGTGCAGTCGCGTAGCTCATAAATAGCGTTGTGTGAGAAATGCCTTATGTGTGTGCTATAATACTTAAATATTTTGTATCATTGAGACTATTTTTATTTGTACTATGTACTAAAGTACTATACATCAATGTTTTGTATCGGATGGTAGCACTTGCTTACAATCCAATTTGATGGTTAGGTTAGGTTAGGAAAAATCTATAAACTGTTGACTCAAGGATGCACTTATTTAATTTTTGCCTTTGTATGCTTGTTATTTATTTTATTACATTGTGTTACCAACTAATCTGTTCCACCCAAGGTCTGAACCAGCGATGTACAAATATATTAGCTCTGAGTATTTGAATGACGCTAACATAATTTTAAAAATAAATCTGTATTATTTTCAGTTGCTAGACATAATGGAAGGCATGATAGCAAAGGGAGGCAATATTGTGGATTACCATGGCTGTGAGTTTTTCCCAGAGAGATGGTTTGATGGCGTATTTGTTATAAGGACTAACAACACAGCTCTATATGACAGGCTTACTGCTAGGTAATAAAATGCTACTTTCTTCTTTCATACATTTTGTCGCCCATTTCACAATGGTGCATGTAGAGCCCTCTATCGGGTTCACTGAGTATTTATACTAAAAATATACCATACTATGGAATATTTTAATTTATATTAATTATATGTAATCAGTGTTGTTGGTTTTTAGAGGTTATACAGGGAAAAAATTGGAAGATAACATACAGTGCGAAATATTTGAAACATTGCTGGAGGAGGCACAGTCTTCATACAAACCTGAAATAGTGAAGGAATTACAAAATGACACAGAGGAGCAGTTGCATGCTAATGTAGATGAGATTGTACATTGGATTGGAAATTGGAAGGAAGAAAACTTATAATAAAAGTTGTTTTATAGTTAATCTTCAATTACTAGTTCCTACCATATTACATTCGAAATAGTTTAACCATTGCTGTTTATTGGTGGTAATTACAATATGTTAGGATCCATGTCCTAAGTCTGAGGGGCTAGATCCATGCTACATTACAAACAAACATCTTAATGAAAATTTTAGGTGTTGAAATATATTAGAAAGTACTGAGAAATTAGTTTCGTTTCGAACTTTTTTACCAACTTAAAAAAGAGGTTTTCAATTAGACTGTTTTTTGTGTATGTACCTCATAACAATTACTTTTTATTTTGAAAGCTAGTGCTTCCTGTCTGGACCCATTTGAGTCCGCTGTCGTATAGTTTTTGAGTTACCCTTAGTAATGCATATTTATGGTTGATATTTTATCTCAAAATTTTACCTATACTTATCGATTTTGAACTCTGTTGTTTATTGTTAGAAGTTAAATTATTAATTGTTCTTAATTTTCTTCTATTTTCGTTTAGTTTCGATGATGGCTGGTAGAAAAAAATTGTGCTGAACAAATAGTGCAGATTACTTTGACAACTTTGTGTTGAAAAGATATTTCAAACAATGAAAAAAATATGCTTTTCCTGCTCGCTGAATTTAAAGCTATAAGCGTCACAAGTTGATATTGCGATGGAACCTTGTCACAATAACAGCTGCGTGACGTCATCCGTCGCAAAAAAGTACAGATAGCAAAAAAAATTGTAATAAAAAGCTAGGGTTATGGGTTTATTTCAGGAGCACGACTGTTAATTAATTTCTTACTAATTTTAACGGGTAACAGGTAACAAAACTAAACAACAAAACTCAAAAATAAAACAGGATAACAAAAACAAAAAGCTATAGATAACAAGTACTCGATGCGCGTAAGCATGGGCTTTCCTTGCGAACGGTACTGACTATGTTCCTTGGTACTGACGGTGCGCGTCGACTACGTCATTTTGACGTCACCAAGATGGCCGCCAATCGCAATATCAACTTGCGGGGCTTAAATGCCCGGTTCACATTATTCCAGTACAGCATTCCAGTCCAGCGCTGGAATGCTACTGGAATAATGTGAACCGGGCTGAACCTGCACTGGAATGTACCATTCCAGTGATCCAATCCAGTCCAGTCGACTGGAATGGCGGTCTATTTTTCATTCCAGCGCGCCCATTCCAGCGCCACTGGAATAGTGTGAACGGCCAATCCAGTGCTGGATTACACGTTGAAGAGTGAATACGAATTGTTGTTTTTTTGGGATAGGTAATAGGTGGTGACTAATTCCTAATAATGAAGTTAACCGAAAACCAAACTCTTCAGTTTGTTTCTTTGTACAGAGAACATGTATGTTTGTGGGACATTACTTCGGAATTTTATAGACACAAAGACATGCGCCAATCCGCCCTGCAAAATATTTGTGAGGGTATGCAAATAGAAGGTTCTTCTCAAATATCAGAAATCAGCTACTTCTTCTAACAGTAATAATTGAACAGTTTTAAAACAATTTTCAAACTCCTTTCTTGAAAGCATTGTCACTGTAGTGTTACCGATCTACAGCTTTTGAACGACTGGAATAAATGTGAACGATATGATCCAGTCCAGCACTGGAATGGATTACCGCTGGATTACTGGACTGGAATAAATGTGAACCGGGCATAAATAGCCATTTCAGTAATGAAACTAGCTATTTTTGCATTTAAAGCATCTTATTTTATTGATCTTAATTTTTTTAGCCAGCAAAATTAGGCTAAGTTAATGGGTGTATAAATGAGGAATAAAACAAAAATTATAAATAATCCTAATTTATTATTATCCCACTGACAAAATATAAAGAAATGCATTTTAAAATTACTGTATTTAAGGATCTATAAGAGATTTACCCGATATCATTCATACATTGATATTTGTCACTGGTATCAAAAACAAACTCATCTCTAGTCTGCGCATACAGGTAAATCTTTTTCAATAGATTGCAGAACTCACTTGTTGAAATCCGAATATCGAGTTAGTTAGTTATTGCTTAAAAGTTGGGAGGTGCAGACTAGTTAAAAGTAATAAAGCTATTTGTGAAACACTAAACACCGTCCAATCCGAATTTCGACAAGTGAGCAATTTCATATAATATACCAGTGGCACGCGTCTCGCTCGCAGCCCATTCACTCCCAGATCTTTCATTGAAAGCTTCTCATCACAACATAGTGTTTACAATTCATCCCTCTTCTCATTGCCCTTCCTGTCCCAGCCCCTCAGCTCGCTGGAAGCTTGTTCCGAGATGTATTTCAGGAAGTCTTCAAGAGCGCGACCTCCCTGTAATGAATAAAGTTTTATGTAATGTTAAATAGTAGAAGCTCGTAACTTACCCAGCTAAATGCTGATAGACGGGTTTCGACATTAAGATAAGATCATATTTATTGAACTGCAATTTAATATATTCCTTATTTGGGAATTATTAGACTTTGTATGCAAAATTCACAAGTTTGTTACATCCAATGTAATTTACTACTTACATTGTATCTGACTGGTTTCTTGGTGTTGTCCTTGGGCTTCCAGTAGATGGTGGGGAAACCAGACACGTCGTACAGCGACTTGGGCCAGTCGTTGGCGGTCGCGTCGATCTTCACTATGTCCACATCCTCGTTCTTCATCTGTTTACAAAGTATTTTACAATTTAATAAATATTTACGCATACAGAAAGGAGAACGTCAGATTTGGGCCTGGAGCGAACAGCTTGTTCAATACCCTCAAATAATCTTGCATATTTTAATACATCCATTTCATATATAAAAATCTAGTTACATCATATTATTATCATTAAAATATTAAACGACTAAAGTAGATACAATGTGTGCGCGGTGCGTAAGACGACTATATTTCATTATTCCCATCATTTTCCGCAAAAACGGAATATGATCAATGTGGTAACAATATCCTCGATCTATAAAGCGATGTCTCATGCATGTTCATATTCCAAGCCCAAGGTCCTTAAGAAAGTTGCTGGTTGTATTGTGTTAAAATAAAATGGACCATGCAATTATATGCTCGTCATACACACAGATATTGAAATGAATTGTGCTGTGTACGCATATCTTTGGTACTTTTACATTAAAAACTTGGGCTTCGTAATACATCTCGGCCAATATTACCAACTATCAATATTTTTCTGTCATAGAAGATTCAAGAACAGCAAACATAACGTTACCCTACCTTCTCTCCGAGCTCATCCCAAACGGGCGACAGTTTCTGGCAATGCCCGCACCAAGGCGCGTAGAACTCGACGAGCGCGTCGCGGCCGCTGTCGGTGACCAGCTCGCGGAAGTTCTTCCCGACGGCCACCTTCACCGGCCCGTCGTTCTTCTCCGGCACCGGCTCCGACTTGATGAACGGCTCCAACTTGCCGTCCACGAGATCTTTCGCGAACGCCAGCAGGTTCTCGATGCTGTAATGATTTTATCAGGAGCTATTACATTTCTGAACTTAAAATAAAACACACCTGTATGATATTGGTGTTTGACCGATTGTTCTCTATAAAAAGTTTTTGTGAGATATTTCAATTAGATTTAATTGACGATTATTATTGTTGTACTTATTATTAATATTAAAATAATCGATGTCTTCCACAATAAATTTAGAATGCACTTAAATCTGTAATTTGATACTTCCCGCAGTATTTAATATACCAAGGTAAATTTTGATATCAAATTGTATATAAAAAAAGCTATTTCAATTCCTATCAATGCATAATAAACAACTGAATTCCACAGCCATAACGTTTGTAACTAGTTTAAACAGCATTAATACGATAAAATGGTTTTCATGTAAAACCATTCGCTGTAATAAGAATTTTACTGAAGCGCAACCTGCGCAACTGTTGATAAGGACTGATTACAAAAATACCAGTATGACTTGTAATCCATTTTAGTCCTTATTCCCTGTATTCTGGATATATAGTTTATGTAAAATTAGATAATAAAAAGCTTTGTAACATCTATCACATGTATTTACCAAAACTGGATATCAGACCGAAATACTTCTAGAGGTTTAGTCACTTGCATTTCAGGAGAAAGGAGTAGGTATTATACATAGACATATTTAATCATTCAGTACAGACACCTCAACATATTATTGCAATTAAGTATAAGTGTAACATAATCATGCAACTTTTTCCTTGGGGTAAAATACCTCAACACAACTTTCTGAAAAAAGAGACCAGAATAAGGAGAGAGAGAGAGAGAGAGAGAGAGAACTGAATTACCTGAAGTTCTCCGACATGATGAACTTGTTGCCGTCGGCGTCGCGGCCGGCGACCACGGGCTTGTCCCCCTTGGCGAAGTCGATGCCGTACTCGTTCAGCTCGTGCGTGAAGTCGTCCTTGTCGCTCACCGCGAAGCTCACCTCCGACATCTCTTTGGCGACCTGGGGGGAGCAGCCATACAAATTAAATTAATAAAACATTCATTTCAAGGAGTTTAAATACTCGGTTTGCATTCGACGTGGAATTTGTTTTAAATTATACAAATTAAATAATTAAACAAATATTCATTTCTAGTTTACTATGCTCCATTCGCGTTTGATATGGAATTTGTTTTAATGGCATCCCACACAAATGCCAGCTTTCCGCTCTTGTGATTAAGGTTGATAAATTGTAGATTGACGACGAGGATTTAAATGCCTTAAGTAAATTTTGCTTATAAGCTAAATTGAAATGATACCACGTAATATAATAAATTTTAATATAAAAAAGTTTTTAGCGAAGAATAAAGCTCCATATTCTAAGTGCTCTGTGACTTCACTACAGTGTTAAGGTGATTTCGTAGCCCTATGTAAACTGTGCAACATATTAAGTCCTTATCATTAAATTTTCAATTAAAAATTCAGTTTTCAATTTATCTATTATGCCAAGTTCGTAATATAAATTTTTCTTTAGTGGGCAAAATTTTACTTCTCCAAGTAACCACAATTTTTCCCTGAGGTATCTCACAAGGTATCACTAAGAGATCAAGTGATTGTCACTCATATCTTAGAGTTCGGTATCTTTATAACTTTTTTCTAAACTAAACTTTTTTAACTTAACTAGTATGATTTTAATCTTGGATAATAGTGGAATGGACTCTTGTTTTATATTACACACAGAAATTTACTTTTATGCCGCCCCCCATGCTTGCCGCCCGTATGCGGTGCACACCTTGCATGCCCGCTTGGGGCGACCCTGATAAAACCCCAATTAAGCTGCCTTACCCCCTGGTCTACTCCGTACCTTAAGCACACGGTTCCTCCAGTAGTTGGTGCCCTTGGGGTTCTTGACGTAGTCCACATCGTAGTAGGCGACGATGAGGGGATTGACGAAGTCGCGAGCGTTGTCCTTCGTGCGCACGCCCACCAGCCCGTGGCTACAACAAACCGTTAGTGGGTCGAACGCTACTTGTTAAATGGGACCAACGCCACTTTACACTCGATTATATACTTGTTACAGAATGCACTCCACTATCACACGTCAAAATTTGTGAACATTGAGGTACTTTTCATAAAAAAGGTTTAAGTGTTAATCGACTAGGTACCTATTACAGATTGTACGATTATTAAACATTTATATTACATATATTATACGAAAGCAATGACTTTTTTAATTTTCATTTAGCAAAATTATTTTGAACGACAAATGTACAAAATGCCATTAATGCTTAAATTATTTTAAGTATGAGAGACATTGGAATTAAATTGTCGACCGCTAGTGGTAAATCGTTACGACCGTTTATAAGCAACTATAGTTACAATTGTTACAATAAACTAAGTATGTGTTGTTTATTATTGCTTAATCCATATTTATTTTAATCACCATGCATTTCTAAAGTAATAGAATAGGTTGACCAGAATAAGCAGAACATTAGGAGAACAGGAATTATATAAGAATATAACAGGCAATTTACAAATAAGTAAGGGGCGCTAGTATAGCATGAATCAACACAAACAGAGAAAGCATTTATGAACTCACTAGTTCTCCTTGATGAATGCCTTGACGGAGTCCTGTCCTTTGTACTCGACGGAGGAGTCTTCAAACTTGTTCTGCAGCCGTTTCGGTCGGTAGAGCACCACATTGTCCCTGTTGACAAAAGGATTCACACATCAGTCAACTTGTCTCCTTGTATGCTATTCTCTGTATTTTACGGTTATGAAGGCGCTGCAATTGTCCTGACTTAATTGTGCTGTATAAATAATTGCGTATGATAAATGCTATTGAATACGAGATACGAGTGTCACGCAACATTACTATTCAGTAGTTAATATAATAACATACTTAATTTAATATGAACTCAGATTTTTATCGTAATAATTATTTCAAGTCAAAAGTATTGTAGGTAGTTAGTGTAAGTACCTCTACTAAAATTAGCATTTCAACAAAATGAAATGAATGTTTACATCATGAAAAAACAAGTTATTTTACTATCACAAGTTGATTGTTTTTATGTAGTCCAACATGTATGGTTTTGAATTAATAATTAATGCAATCCAATCTAATTACACAATTAAGCCAAGTAAAGCTGTGTTTGTTAGAACATACATACATATTTAATATTTTTAATTGCAGCAAAACCGAACATTACGAAAGAAAATCCTGCACATTATAATTTTTTTAATGTGTGTGAAACTGCGGTAAATGCACCGTTACTAAACAATTTCAAATAACGATTACCTATCCGTTTTATTGGCGTCACTGAGGACTGTACAATTACTTTTGTGAGGTAATGATGCATCTATGTTTGAAGGAATTATTTGTTTTTCAAATGTTATTCAAACTACAAATTCAAAAGAGGCGAGGAGAACTGAGTCTAGCTGCAAATAATAACTCAAGTTAAGCTGTTAAGCACATTATTGTCAAACACTGTATGTAATATTCAGAAGGATTTAGTATTTGGAATGTTTGCGGAATTTTTGCTTTACAAAACTTTCAAAAATAAATGAATTATTGAACAATTACGAAGAATCTTGAGAAAAATAAAAACAATAAGAAATTATTTTTAATTGCAAACCATTTTAAATCTTTATGAAAAGACAAAAAAAAACTTAATTGGAAAACCAAATGTCCTACATCCAATATTCCTATATTCAAAATCATACATTAGCAATGAGTTAGAATTTTCCACAATTTCAATTGAATAATCAGAAATTCTTCAACAAAATCAGATTAATTAAAGGAAATTGTCATTAACAGTGAAACAAATAT
Organism: Hesperia comma; assembly: GCA_905404135.1. NCBI lineage: Eukaryota > Metazoa > Arthropoda > Insecta > Lepidoptera > Hesperiidae > Hesperia > Hesperia comma. The sequence continues at coordinate 19,309,951 of FR990014.1, read as the reverse complement.
AACCGATATAGCAACTTAAATGTGAATTCTTTATTATATTAACAGTAAAATACTTTTACATGTACAAATATGAAAATAATATGTAAATCTTTAAGTAAAATAATCATCATGCAACATGTATAAGTATGTTATATTATGGAAACATATTTATATAATGGAAACAGCTGTCCCATGGTAAATATCATTTTTGAATAAAAGATTACATACCACAAAAATTAAACAACATTCCTTTAAGTAGGCACTGATATCATTTTAGAGTCAATAAGACATTGAAACATCTGTATGTACAAAAAGTAGTACTGTTACTAAATCAATTAATATTGTATTAAATAATATATTTATAAAAAATAAGTTTAATGTACCACTTTGTTCCAAAAGTAGTCCAATTGGTAGCAAAGATAAAATCTTGATATTTTATCACATTCATATTTTTATAATCATGGTATAGAATATAGATATGTGGGTAAGATTGGAACTTTGAATTACTTTTATCTTTTTATGCTTCAGTTCTAAGGAAATGGTTATATTAGTGCAATCTAAGAGTAACCCCAATAAACCAGGGTGTCATAAGAGGTGATAGAAGCAGTCCTTGCATGGTGGTACTGGTGGTAGGGCTGAAGAAAAACTCAATTACTATCATCCTCTAGCTTGAGTCAGGCCACATGACAAATTGTCAACACAATTAACAAAACGTGACATTGTTGTGTTCCAGTTGGGAGCTTACAGGAATTTCCTACTTTTCTTTTCATACTGTCTTAATCAGCAATACTTTAGATGTGTCCTTGGATTTCCTGATATCATGGGCAAAAATTACCTCTTACCATCAGGTGGATTGTCTGCTTGTTGGTCAGACATTAATAGACAAAATGGTACGAAAAAATCCATAAATTACTTACTTAAATCCAGCCTTATCAAGGACAGCCTTAGCAGATGAGTGGCCGAAAATGACTTCCTCGCGCAATTTGTCAGCAGTGCTAAGGAACTCTCCCTTAAGGTCCGTTTCCTTCTCAAAGAAGCCAACAACGACAACTTCATCCTTGGATAGGAATGCATCAAATTCAGCGACCGTCAACAGGTCCTTTGAGCTGGGACCGACCTGGGCTCTCATGTATTTCACAATGCCGGCTGGTGGTGACAAAATAAATACAGTTTATTAATTCAAATTGAAATTACTTCATTATTTCGATAAGGAAAACAATTCACCTTTCAAATAAAATTTAAGAAATAAGTCAATTAAAAAATATACTTAGATAACTAATTTTGACATTGAACATTTGGGGACTAAAATACTAATAAATAATAAAAAGTCTGTGGGTAGATTTAAGTTACTTTACTTACCGGATTCTCTGGGTCCATTGTACTCTTGTGAAAGCTCTCCTTTCCTGAAGATTTTCAGGGTCGGATATCCTGAGACAGAGTATTGTTCGCAGGTCGACTTGCCACCTTCCGTACAGTCCACCTTAGCCAGCGCCACCGGCGTATCATCGTTCTTGAGCACGCCGGCCGCTACGGCGTACTCTGGCTTCAGTCTTTTGCAGTGTCCGCACCTGCAAAAGAATATTCAAAGTCAAAAATGTTATCTCATGCTATCAACTCTGTTATCTCATAAAACAAACATAAAAATAAGTGCTAAAAACTCGTGATACTCACCATGGTGCGTAAAACATGACCAGAGCGGTATCATGCTGAGATATCACAGATGAGAAGTCAGAATCCGTAAGTTCAAGTACATCTTCTTCCGCTGCTCTACATAAATAAATTACGCCTAAAAATAATATTATTTTAAGTGATCCAAACATTTTGTGATTCGCCGGCGTTTAGGCACTATTCTATGTAGAATGAGTAAGTCCGAGAAAATGAGAGAGTTTAGGAGGACAAGGACCGGAAAAATACACGTATGAAGCTTGTTCGACTGACAATTGCCGGCACAGCGTTGGCTGTTTCTGATTGGTTACATTAAAATGCGTTCATGTTAATCATCAGTTTAAAATTTCTGTAATTACAAAACATATTCCTTTTTTACTTTTATTTTGAGAACATTTCAGCCATATTATTATTATTATTAATATAAATGTTACATTTTTATAAAAATCATAAAAATCTTTTAAATATTATTCAACTGGTAACACCAGTCACAGTCACTGTCACTGCCAGTGGGCGTCCTTCCCGAACGGCAAGCTTTGGCAGTTGGCTTCGCTGTCAATTGGAAAATGGCAGCAACGAGTGTTGTCGTTCTCGACAGAGGCAACAATACAACTTGTACCGTGAATCTTTTCGGTAAGTAAAGAATTGAAAGTGAAATTATATTATTTAGTATGAATTATTTTATTAGCATCTGCTAGACTGGGTCTTTTTTTGAAATATCGATAATAAAGCCGGATAACCTGCAAGTAATAGTTTTATCCCTATTTATTTTCGAAGAGATGCGCGAAACTTTTGAATCGGTTTTTACAAAATTAAAGTTAGGGACCATGCATAGCTGTATAAATTGAGGAAGTTGAGACCCTTGTTCAAAAATGTTGACTAAAATTTACACGTTCATTTTCGAATTTGGTATAAATAAGTGCTAGCCGGTGGATATAACAGGTAACGAGTTTTTTCTGAATGAATAGACTATGAAGCTGTCTGTGGAGTTATGACCTTGGCTATTGGATTGTAGGAAGTAAACTGTAGATACTTGCTTCTAAATTGTAAGTTGTTATTTGATGTACTCACAAAAAAATATTTATAAGCTGTCTAGCAACATTTATATAATTAGGAAATGATTTGTATCGCACTTTGAGAATTCATGAAGTAATTAATTATTACATCATACAAGTCTTATTAGCCATGAGATACTTAATAATATTAATATGTGTAAGTTTTCAGAATGTGTAATTTTATATGCTTATTCATTTTTCATTGTTTCAATATTTGATAGGAAAATAGGTAATGTTGAACTTAATAACTAATTAAATGATTGTACACAGGGGCTACAGTTGTATCATGGCGAGTCAACAATCAAGAACAATTATTTGTAAGGTAAGAGTAGCATAAGGTAGCATAGTTTCACCGAACTTAAATTGTTCAGATGTTGTTCGATGTCCATAAATTATGCCCAAGCTTCAAAAATAGGGCTCCTGTATGCATTTACCAATTTATATGAGTATGATTGTTAATATGTTTGAAGGGACATTCTAACCAATTATCTTGATAATAAAAAATGCTTTTTATTGTGTGAAATATGATTAGATAATATTTTGCTTTATTAAAAATATGTAATTGTAGTTCACAATATTTTTATACTCATGAATACTCAAAAAAAATTGTTTCTAAAGTAATTCATTTTGATAGCTAGAATTTCATGGCTTATAAATACTTATACTCGTAAGTGAAAAAAAAACCATTTATTTTAATAACTTTTTTACATTTATTAATTGTTAATAAATAAGTTATATGGTAAAACACTGCTAATTCTATGATACCTTTTTTCTTATTCGATCTCGATATTTAGTTAGATGCCTGGTTTGTTAGGCATTTTATGATTTTGAATTTACACCTCTTGACATATTTTGTCACTTTAAATAGTTTTAATAGCAATACCTCTTCTTTAAAATGAGCCATACTCTGGTTTTATCATGTTAACCCTGGTCTTGTGGAATTATTGTGATAAAAAGTAGACTGTCCGTTATTCTGACGCCTTATTAAGCTACATTAACGTTAAGTTACAAAACAAAAAAACCGGCCAAGTGCGAGTCGGACTCGCGCACGAATGTTTCCGTACTATTATGTATAAAAACGCCAAAAAAATCTGCTCTGTATGGTCGCTTTCCCAAAGGCCACTGTGACCATTGTTTTATTGTAGCCACATATTAGCCACAACGCCATCTCTTTGACCGAAAGGTAACTAAACTATCGCTAAGGCGTCGAAAGTATGGGCGCCCACTTAAATATTTATTTTATTCTGTTTTTTAGTATTTGTTGTTGTAGCGGCAACAGAAATACATCATCTGTGAAAATTTAAACTGTGTAACTATTACGGTTCATGAGATACAGCCTGGTGACAGATGGACGGACCGACAGCGAAGTGAAGTATAAAAAAGTGACAATTGACAATTACCAAGTCACCCTTAAAAACTTTGACCTATTCCGACCTAACTTTCGCATTTAAGATAATAAGTGGGATATTTAAGAATTTCATCAAATTATAGTACGATAAATCTAAATAAGTTTGAGATGTTAGGTATATTTAGGTACCTAGTTGTAATCTGTGTTTAATAACACATTCAATGTTATTATAAACAAACAACCACATAATGCGTGCAATTGTAAATGGTCACCTTTACTTATTGACATTAGCAATATCAAAGGCATCACCAACGCGTTGCGGGCCTGTAAAAACTCGCGCAAACCTTTTTTGACTGACTTTAAAAAAGGAGGTTCTCAATATTCAACTCTATTTTTTATTTTTTTATGTTCGTTTCGGATGAACCGATTTTGATAATCATTTTTATAAGTATTAAAAAGCTGGTGCTAGACGTGTGTTCTCATCTTATTTTGAGTGACATCTTACGAGTAGTTTTGTGTTACATCTAATAACATGCTAGAAATTAATTTTGGCTAAGTTGACGATGTTCTCATTTCTCATTTTATTAACTGTCGATGTTGAATTAAACCTTTTGTTATGTAAAAAAATTTATCAATAAAAGGACAAATTATTATATTTCTGAAGATGATGTCAAACTTTTTGATATTAGAATAACGGAACAACGGTTCACGGTAACGAATGAGTGATAAGTTTGTTCAATTCGATTTATTATTTGTCATGAATGCGATAAATTAATATAAACCTTAACATTTTAATAAGATCGAACACGGTACGTCTGCTGTAAGTTGTTGAGGAGTAGGCCCTCGGAAGCACGGAAGCGTTCGTTCAGATTCCATCGGGTAATCAGGATTTTTACGCATAAGTATCTATAATTCTATACCGAGTTATCGACTCGACATGACGTCTCGAAATTTGTGAAGGGAACGAAGGGAAGATCGTAAAACAATGTTCCCATGCACACTATTCTCATCCAAAAATAAACAACAATGATAAAATGCAATTTTCCTCAACAATTCGCTATTTATTTTATAGAATAAGAATTAGTACCTAACCATAACTAATATTAAATACTAGCCTCAAAGTAATTGTTTAAGAAACTCCTAGAATACTTGTGAACTCATTACAGTGATGATCATTTGCATTTATGCGACGTTAATGTTAATCACATAATGCATGAATTTAATTTGTATAATATAATAAATATTATCGTAATACATGTTTTATTGGGGAAGGTTGTGTCAGTTGTGTCCATTGAGTTAGGTATTAAATTACCGACAAGGGAAGTTATCGCGTTCGTTTTCATGACTCATATTTTGGTCGTACTTTCAGGATTAGCCTCTTCAAGAATAGAATGTAGGATAAGTAAGAATAGAATGAATATAATATTTATGTACTGTAAAATAACGGCATTGTTTATACGCAGAATAAATTTATTTATCTACCGAAGTTCACACCTAAAAATAGGTGAACGATACCATAGTGGTATCGCAGTGCCTATTTTTTTTAGCGCAAGTAGAAATACTAAAATGTTGAAGATTAAAAATCCAGCCATAAGCATATCCGTGTTGTAACGAGCGACTTCCGCTAATGAGACGGAGTCGATTAGTGATTTCGAGGCTCCAGACCCTGGCTGTCTGACCGTCCGTCTGCGATTCAACGCTCATTAGCTTCCACAGATGTTGGAAAAACCGAAATGATCACACGGTTTTCCTCGCACGTTTGTTGTCTAAATATAACATGTGCTTTTTACGTATAACTGTATTTATTGGATCATACTAGTTCGGCAGTAGTCTAAATTAAAAAGTTACTAATAAAACATTTAAGTTTTATCTTTACTAGGACTTTGGCAAAGCATACGCATGCCGTTTTTTGTTACTGCTCTACATAAGTACGCTGCGAATGTATGTATATGCGGTAACGTACAATATTATACATGTATTTTACATGGACAATATACGTGAACGTAAACAACAATTGTAGTCAAATACTGCACTCCGCCATATAAACTTTATCCGTGCCAAATCTCACACTTCTCATTGCGCGCTATATGCACAATAAAATAAAAGGACCAGATTTTATATTTACGTTAGAACTAGTCTGATATAATAGTATAATATAGATAGTACGTACATTATTAAATAGGTACATATTCCTTGGTGTTGGTGTGGATTTAACTAATTAGTTTAGCTACGGCGGTATTTTAATTTTTAGCTCCGCGTTTAGCGAGTCGTACTTACTACCTTACCCGACTGCGTCGGAAGAAGGCTATTGTTTCTTTTTTTGGTACACCAGGTAAACGATGGGAGTAGCATATTTGATATTCCGATCCAGTTTCATAAATGTACATGCAATCCGCGATCAGTTAAGTTTAAAAGAAATATAAACCAGTGAAACAACCATACAGAAGTGACGTGAGTCACGCGAGGCGGTTAAAGATGCGAGGTTTGTTGCCATTCCCAGCTGATATAATTATGTTATCGAAATAGTTTGATATGGGTAGCAGAGCAGGCCCTAATACAATAAGATAGAAAATGGTAAAAAATTGTCGAACGATACGTAGTGATAAAGATAGATAGTGAGTACTGGATGGCGTGAACGCAAGGATGTCGGTTTATAGAAATCCTGTAGGTGTTTAAGCTTACTTCTGGAATCTTTATAAAAACTGATAAATTGATAGAGGGATGAAGATGAATTCATATATTGCCAGTGTCGGTGGCCGCTCAGATTATAATATCGATATCTTCAAGACAAGAGTAAATAGGCTTTTACTAAGTTAGTGCGCTTTAGCATCATATATTTCTTGATCATTACACCATCAGGCCGGAATTGAAGTCAAGTATTAAATTATAATTAATAAAAAATCTATAGACGTAGGTTAAACTAGTGACCGGAGCATGGAGCTATTTGCTTCAAACACGGCGTTTAAAGGGCGTGGTTGGCACCGACATTATTACAAATGAACTGCGCATTTGTCTACTTCAGTCTTCAGAATAATTATTACAAATGAATTTCGTAATCGATATTCAACTAAAATATAACATATCAGATTAGATAGGTTAGTCCTCAGGGTTTCCAAAAAGTCCCAGTGCTTTCTTCTTTTTTATGCATAGTCAGAAGATTTTTATGCAAATTTTCACGTCATGTTTTACACCCATTCGGTGTTCATTTTCCAAAAACGTTAAATATGTAGGTATTCTGTTATTTCTGACTTTTTATACTTAAAGAAAAAACTGTTGATTTTCACTGTAACTTTCTTGCTACTTTATCCCAGGGCGGTTTTAAATGCCAGTTTTCTTTCCAAATCAGCCGAAGTAACTAACTTTGCTCTTCTACATATGATAAGGGTTAATTTTGCAAAACGTTGATCACTGTTTCATTGTGCGTGCTAGAACATTTACGGATTTTTAAACTTACTGTCTTACTAGTGAAAATGGTTAATAAATTACTAGTGAAAATGGTAATATTTTTGATATCTCTAATAGAAGGTGATTTCTTAGGTGATTCCGTATTCCAGCTGAACTACTGTGGACTTTGCATTTCTATGGGGACATACAAATATTTCTAGAAGTTCTTGGATCCTTTAGATCCCCACTTTTCGTTTTGATTTAAAAAAATCTTTCATTAAAACCTAGTCCTTGTTTACAAACACACCGAAAAAATCACCGAATCTGGCCAGCCATTTTCGTAGCAACACATTTAGTTCTATGTAATATTTTATACATTAGTTCTATGTAATATTAATATTTATGATCGTTTTGTTAATACCACCGAGGTATTATTATTTATACATTGACTGTACTTATGCCTCTATTTACGTCGTCGTAGGTGTTCGGATTGATATAATAAGAATACATCAGATATTGAACACTGGTTGTTGTTATCCTTACCATAATCTCGGAATAGTAAATGGCCATAATTCATGCCTTAACCGCTTAGTGTAGGCACAATAATTTTGCGTTGAAATTGTGAAATTTTGATTTGTATGTGCAAATCATAGTGTACATTTCTGTCTATTGTAGTGTCATAATGTATACTTATATTTCATATTTGTCATTTGTTTTAACTTGCTTCTAGAAACCCGTACCATTAAAATTATTTCAACACGATTTTTCAAATACTTATTGAAGATTTTTCATTTTTTTGCAGACCGTTTAAAATAAAATGAACACTTAAAACTACCTCAAGACCACTATAATACATAGTGAAACGTTATCCAAATCGATTAAGCCGATTCTAAGACAAGCGTCAAAAAAACTAAGATCATAAAAACGCTAATATTTTTCTCTAATATCTTTCACGTACTTAGAGATACCGATTAGTTACAGTTTTACAGAATTACATAATTATATGGTCGTCACAAGAAATAATTTTATTATTTCTGATTTCGGATGATATTCTTGAGGCTTGTTTCAATGTTTTTTAGAAATCCAAATATGCTGGAGCTAAAAAAATGCAGATTTTCGCGCTATATTGAGAACATATTATGAACTTTTAGCCATGCGGGTTTTTCACGATGTTTTCTATCGAAAGTATGTTGATCAATTTTTGTATGTTGATCAAGTATGAATACAAAATCGAATCTGTACATTTTTAAGCCTTTGTAATTTCGTGTTTAATTGTCAGATTGACTGTATTTTTGCTACTCAATAGGCTCTGCAATAGGTTTGCATTAAAATATATTTTTCTATCCTCATTTACACAATAGTTTATCTTAAACATAGGACAGCTCTTTTAATTATGCAAATTATATTGCAAAGATTTCGATGCGATTAATTACCTACATTTACAATTTTACATACAGAAAATAAGTATGAAGGTTTGTATTCGTAATAAATTTAGGTAATATTATATTAAAATTTTATAGTTTTATAACAAAAATCTTGATCTTACGCGTCTGATCTGCGAAGCGGGCATGTAACGGCCAGTAGGTATTGAATAAATTTAACTATCAAACAGGAAACTAACTTGAATAGGACTACAAGACCATGAATATAATAGAATATTTTTTTAAATAGATATACGAATTTTGATGTGCATGTGAGCTGTTATACTTCTGTATGTTTTTTGGTTACGGTTTTAGTTTTAAATTGGGCGGCATCAAAATTATCGTTATTCAGTATATTGAGAAAATTAACAATGTTATATAGTTAATCATTGGAGAAAATCTAGGCGCGGCAGCTTGTCAAGCCAAGTTCAAGCAAAGGAACTGGCTAGCCAGCGCCAAGTGTGATATTACACGAATCACTTGGTGTTGGTTGGTGGTGACATGTGTACAAACTAGCTAGTTGAGCTACATATTTATATCCATAAGGACAACTAGACACACAAATTTCATGAAGCTAGCTCAAAAACGGTTATAAAAATATCTATATATAGAGATAGATAATATATGAATAATTTTAGTATTGAACTTGGCTCACTTTTTTCACATTTATGTTTTTGGTGGGTAGGTCCTCACGTAAAATTTTTAGGTATTTTGGCATGAGATTAACTAAGGCAAGCCATCAAAGATAGAGATAGTAGGCTTCCCTATCGTAAACAAATCGAGGACCTGACAACGACGTTATCTGCTGACCTTGTCATTTTTGAATGATTTCACTACATCCTTTTTTTAAATCATTATATTCCCTTTTTGTTAGCATTAAGATATTTAAGTTAACTATTTTATTGTGTTGCTGTAGCGTTTGTACCTCGAATTAAAGTTTTTCTTTCTTTCTTTTTTTCTTAATTAGACGGAACATATTTATATTTTTTTAAACGATCGAATCGATGTTTAAAAGTGATATTCAAAATAATATCTAACTAGGATAGGTAGTACCTATAGGTAGGTTTATCGTTTGTATTCCTTACACTTAATGCAAATAGGAGATACTACGAAACCAGCTCATTAGATAACGTTGTTGAATATGAACTTTTCCTGTACATATGTACATACTAGTGATGTAACGAATGTCATTTTTTGAACATTCGCGAATGCGAATGCGAATGCGAATATCTTATGTCGATATTCGCGAATGCGAATGCGAATGCGAATATTCAGTTTTTTTTATTTGAACTTAATTTTCTATGCGTGATCCATTTGCATCTTTCTCCGAAAACTAATTAATTGATTAGAACTCAACTGACTAAAGTTTCACCCCGCTAGAGGGCTGTTCAAGTATAAGGTACGTAAGCAATTCTTTTTTATAATTTTTAACTTTATAAAAAATCACACTAGAAAGGAAAGTAGATTGGCGGTAGAAATCTCAAAATAGCGTTTACTCGCTTAGAATTCATTATTTTTGATGCCCGACTCTTGATCATAAATCTATTTGCAATTTGAGAAACGCCGGAATAGCGTTTGGTTCGAACATATAAAAGCGGGCAAAGCCTATGCATTTAATTAAAAGTAGACAAAATTATGCAGAAAATGCGAAGAGTTGTAAAAAATATTGGCTTACCAACGTAATCACCAACCAGACCCGCCCACCCCTCATTTAATAATTACTTAAAATTTTGCCATTAAATTTTTTTAGGACTTGTAGTTTTTCTGGAAATTGCGATAAACCGTTTTTTACCCTTAAACCCCCCTCAAACTCTTCCCGACCTCAGAAATTATTTTTCCTTTTATTTTTGTCATGTTTTCTTCCTTTCCCAATAGAATCCAGTTACTATTTTTTTTACTTTTGACCAATTTTAACGGCGTCGGCACTGGTCTAATAATCGGTTCTGCATGTAGAAAACAACTTCTAAACCCTTAGTTATGGCGTTGATGTAATGTTTATTATTAAGGTGATATCCTGTATTATGACAAGACAACAAAAAAGTACTTTGACGGGTTAGTTTTCATGTCAAAGGAACTAAACTAAAATATCAATGAAAAAATATTGAATTTTGTTTTTTAAATCCTTTTTTGTTATATATTAAATAAAATATACGAATAATATTAATATACGAAAAATATATTAAATAAAATATATCATCAGTTGATTACCTACACTGTTAGTTTTCAAATGAGACATCTTTCGGCCTCCATAGAAGAGGGGGCAAGAGAGAATTTGGATAGTGATTTGTCGATATAAATTTCATCCCCCTAATCTCCGACACTGGTGACCAGACACATTGTATACTTCTTACTTTTACGTAGACATTTTTGTTGTCATTTCACAATATAGTGGCCGAGAACGTGACAAAACTTCTTTGGTGCATTTAAGCAGGTTTGTCGTGCACTTAGTCCAGTATTAATAAAGGATTTTTTCAACACACTTGCTCGTAAAGTTGCTATTTTTTCTTTAGTCTTACGCCCGGAATGCGGTTTAATACACACTAGTGCGTTTTACTTTTCATTGCCGCACTAGTGTTTTTCTTATTCCACTTTTTTTTAATATCCGTAAAGAGGTTGTTACCAAAAGATTTATTATTTTGTAAATAAATAAACTTGTTGTACTTAGTCAAAATCTGATAAGATAAGATTATACTTCATCTAATTATCTATTAAAGCATTTAAAAGATACAATATTTTAAATCATTAATTACCGTAAATTCCTATTAGAAATACATAATTATTTAGTTTAATATATTGTGGCTGAATGGCGGTGTTCTTTGCCTCTGGACTTAACCTGCGCGCCTGCGCGCGCATAGTTATTCAACCAAAGATACGGCGCGCGAAAAAATAAAATAAACCTCCACGCCATTTTGTGCAAACATTTGTTCGTTTATAATTTGCTGATTTGTGACTGAAAAATGTCGATACCTAATTGTTTTTTACCTCGCAAGTGTGTTGAAAAACGTCGTATGATACGCGTGTGCTTTGTTCATTACAGTCTTGGCTCTATTACCGCCTCGACTGTAATGACCAACTTCGCGCACTTGTATCATAATGTACTATTTTTATATGAATAAATATGTCTACATTGTCATAAAGAAATAATTTGTAAACAAAACAATACCATAAATAGTAGATTGTATGACAAGGGTGCAAAGTAATATTTTTTCGGCGAGGGCGTTTTTTGAATCCAGAGCGAAGTGAGGGATTCTAGAGTAGAATCCCGAGCGTAGCGAGGGATTCTTTAGTAGAATCCCGAACGTAGCGAGGGATTCAAAGTACGTCGCCCGAGCCAAAAATATACTTGCACCCGAGTGATACACTCTACTTTTCATCACCCACTATGAGAAAATAATATATATATATAATAGAAAATAATAGAAAATAATACGTAAAATAAATAATACGTGCATTTCTCCATTCCAAAAAATTATCATGGGCTTTCAAATATTTTTCCCGGGATTTCGCAGGTAATAAACTATTCATCACATTACTCGCTTCAGTTTTTATACTATCAGGAGGATACTTTCACTATCGTTGGTAGAACTCATTTTTTCAAAACAAAACAAAATTTCTAACAATACGTAAAAATGCACGAAAACGCGGGAAATAGTTCGAGCGATCTTAATTTGATTTCTTTTTTTATTATTCAGCTGGCGGGGCCCTCGCGTCGAACCAGACATTCTTTATTCAAACAATATTTGTGTTCGATTTCTTTAGCGCAAAATACTAAAATGTTCTAAATTCAAAATAGGACGGAAAAGATCTAGCCGGCAGAAAAAGTTGTATGAAAATTCATTCCGGCCCGCTGAATAGAAAACAGCAACTTTGGAACCCCTTATGTCCGAACCAAGTCGTCTTTTTCGAATAGGGGTGATGAAAAAACTATTATGAATCGAAAAACATCAAAAATGTTAACTGCTTCTTAAGCGTCCAAAGTGAGGGTAGTTGAATAATATTGACGTATACCTCGAAAACTAGACGTGATGATACCACATAATGTTTGGTATCATAATATTATGTTTGGTACTTTTTATCAATGACTTGTTACATACCTATTCATTGCATCCAACAGTTAAGCGGGTACCAAAATCGTGTAACGCATTACGCAGTGTTATTTTTAATTTCTTCTGGTGTAGTTCAATATTCGCAAAACATTCGCATAAATTTTGCGAATGCGAATGCGAATGCGAATATGGAAAAATGATGCGAATATTCGCGAATGCGAATGCGAATATTCGTTACATCACTAGTACATACATTCTGCATTTAGCTGCAGAAGTGCAGATAAATGTATGTCTTGATCGGCGGTATCTTGTTGTACAGCTGTACCCGTCGAAAAGACATGTTCTGTGCCTCTATTATGAGTTTTTAATACTATAGTTTACTATACACGCTAGCGTCTATCGTTTAGAATTTGTATGAGAATCCGTACAGCGCCTCTAGCGGTTACGATACTGAACTACAAATTCTAAACGTTAACTGCAATAGTAACGTCCTTTACGTTTACTACAACAACTCATAATAGAGGCACTGATAACAATTAACTATATTTAAACAATTTTCAAAGTATTATTTTTTAGCCGCAGGAGACAGAGGGTATTTTTGTTATGGTGTTTGTGTTGTAACGTGAACATGAACATAATAGATGTGCGTGCGCGCTCTCTTATGAATAATTATTTAATTAAGTATATTAAAAACATGATGATGAATTTACTAGTGGAAGCTTTACGAATCATAGTATTTTAACGCGCCTAAATAAGCCTGTCTGTATGTAACGGAAATTTCAGCCTTATTTTCACAAATTTCAAGAAGTCTGATTAACTTGAAAATTTTGCACAGAGGTCAAAAGCCGATGACAAAGCAATGTTTGGCCAAATATCATGCTCCGAATCTCCTGCAGACAAGGGAACTCCTCGACGGCTAACTGCACAGTGCATACCCTTCGGTAAATGTAAAACCCATCAAAGTAAACCAAACCGAGGTAGTTAGGTCCATTGCATTCAAGATAATCTGAAGATAGGTATATAGCAATTTGCACATAGTATGCAAATTAATTTGCAAGAAATACATGTCACAAAAGGCAACTGTAATTAATTCTGAAATCAACTTAGAACTTAAAAGTTATCTTCTACATTCAACTACGCAGTGGGTAGCAGTTGTTATTGGTAGGTATGCTAATGAATTTACTAAAACTGTGGAATAGTCCTATCTTAGACTGTATGTATTGTACTCCTTGTTTCTATACCCAAAAGTACTTGAAAATACAAAAACAATGATATTATAGAACAACTTTGATTGCGATCTAAAAAGGTTGGTTGGCTGCGTCCACCGGGCGAGCTCAGAATTACAATAAGACGGGGCGGACCTAGCGAATATTTGAGGTGCCTAACTCTTGTCTTATTTCAATTACATCACCGATCTCCAAGTACCGATAAACAGTCGCTGCAATGTCCCTGGGTAACAGTACTCCCTTGTAGAGTGAATACAATAGCCCAGCACTGCCTACTTGTTCATTATTTATGACCATTGCTCAATTCTTATTCCGCTAAACATACGTGTAGGTATCACGGAATAATTTTTAGTAATAAGTACTGAGACCCGAATTGAAATCAACTCTGTGCACTCTTATCATATTATTGGATCGCGAGTTCGCCGTGGACAGTTCGGTTTCGGACACTTCCTAGTTTACGACTCTTATTAATATTAGACCATTTTGCTTCTTTGGACTTTTAATGCAGCCTTCCAAAGGCCTGTGCCATTGGTCCAATGATGAGGACATAACATAAATAGTCAGCCTCATCTACCGCTATGGAGAATATCAAAAGTGTCAGTAATGCAACACCGGCCTTCAAAGAAAGCTCTTTTTACACCCGGTTTGTTGAACTCCATCGGACGTGTGCGGCAAAAAGATGGTTAAAATAAAACAAACAACAAAATGGTAGCATCCCTATAACTTCCCCGATTCCATGATGCACCTTTAAAAACTGAAAAATGTTCAAAAACATACTAAGTAGAATAATTTATTATAATGAATATTATTGGTTATAGTTTAAATAAATAATGTCCGTTCAGTGCCGTGCGTTAGTTCTGTGCTGTGTTGTTCGTGTCATTTTCGTAACATTAGGTATATTTAAAGTTTTACAAACATTTTTACTTTACGGCAGACTTTGTATACAATTCATCAACTTATAAATCGACGTAACCGACGATTATATCGTAGCCCCAAGGTTGTGTTGGCTCGGACTCGGGACCCTTGAATGAATCCCCTAAACCCCTGAAAACCGCGACCATCTTCCGTCGCATTTGAAGTGCGAATCCCCTTGGGCTCCTCTGAGGAAAATAAATCATCATTTTAATATTCCGAAACGTTTGTTTGAAGTTACATTCTCTGATAATTGTAGGTATTTCGTATTGATCTTATATTCTGGTAGTAGGCTCGGACTTAATTATTTTCGATCTTCATTCTGTTATTTAATATCCAGAAGAGTAAACATGGAAGTGAAGTAGCCTAATGATACCCATGTGTTAGTTGGCTACACAGCTTACGAGTATATCTAACGCCAAATAGAACCACATGCCCTGTAAATAGATGTGTTAGTTTCTTTGTTTATTTGTATGTACAATAATACTCTTTGTTTTTTTGATTAATGGGAGGCTTCATTTATAAGTGTCACAGGGAACCACACCCTCAAAAGTAAGTGGTGCAAACAACAGTAGTGAATGTTGATAACTTAAATTCTTCATGTCGGTGACTGCAAGTTAACCTGTACTATTTATGAATTTAGATAGTTTTCTAATATACGTTTCTTTACTTAGTGTACAGACCAGTTTCTTGCCTGCCCGGTGGACTGTATTTTTTTATTATATCGCTTGGTGTAACGTGTAACGTGAGCTGACATTTAAAGTTATTTATTGTCAACATTTTTATTATGCTTACCAATAATTCCTATCCGATAATACATTTTTTATTTTTTGTGATGTTTTAGAATGTAAAAATATGTCACACATATAAGCGCCACAGCTATACTGTTTAAACGCGAGAGCCCGAAGTATTTAATTTAAAAAGCAAATTAATACTTGAGAAGGGAAAAAATGATTTTTAAGAATATACTGGTCACGTCTAACAGAACAAATTAAAACGAATTTTGTGGAACACTGGTGGTTTTGTGTAGGCGGTGTACCGGTGATATTTTGCCGCAATTAATTCGAAATCAATTTGGGGGCGCGTATTGTGCGGATGCAATTTGGCGCGGGGACAAAAACGCGTCTCGGCCGCGAACCGAGCGGCTCTAACAAACGACCGAGTGCCGCTAATGATTCCATGTCCCACCGAGCCGCTGCCTACGGATGTTCTACGATAGACAAATAGAAAAATTATCTGGTAAACCACGATACTGGCATACGTGACCTTTATTTATAGGCACTGTCGCGCGTAATTCCATATAGAATTTTAGGTTACCTTAAAATGTAACTAGATTCCAAGGTTACCTTCTCTGTAAGTTTGTGTTGTATCCTGATGTCCTAGGTAATGCCGTCGAGTCGGGCGTTTCCATGTTGTAGCCAGTTGACAGGCTCGTATTCACCATTCGATCGTATTCACTTAGCCGCCAAGGCATTTTTTATAGACACCCTCGAATATGGTGGCCGGTAGAATAGACGGCGATGACAAATACTGACAGTCATTTGTGATTAATTTCTGCTAGAACTAGAAGTCAAACCCGAGTTGCAGGAACACTTTGGTATACCAACTAAAAGATGAACGAGATGGATCGCTTATTTTGAACTGCCACATACCAATTTTGTAGTGGAGTAGATTGTTATTTCACTAGTTCTTTAGGCCAGTAGTTTATGATAAATTACCTTCTATGTAAAAATTAAAACTGTGTAGTTTATTATTATAGTGTTATAGTCGTTCGTATTCAACAATTATGTCAATGACCACAATATAAAAATATGACACAAATGGCGAGCTTAATAAAAAATCCCCCGACGATAAGTTTTGTATTACAGCCTCATCTAGCAAGTATTCTGCGAGTAAACTATAATAAAATCAATTAATTACAATTTCATTTTCGAAAACATGTAAGGCGTGACATAGCTTAATGCAAGCATTAATATCGTATTGATAAGTTATTTTCGTTTTCTACAATCGTTAATTTTATTTATGTTTATGTCATTCTAATTTCATAAACGGACTTATTTAAATTTAAATACATTTAAAATACACCCCAGTGTGCACAGGATCACCTTTTAATAAAAGAAAATAATATAAAATACTGACTATAAATATAAATATGTCAAACATTAGTTGTGCACTCCTACTTATACGAATAAAAAAAATTATTTCACATGCATAGACTCGTGATGTTATAATAAATTAATAGATACAATTTAGCTTTCAATAAATTAATTAAGTTGAATGTCATGACAAGCCTAGACGCTTTTTAATGGCGACTATCCGACGGTAAAAAGTGAAATATTTTTGCAGTACCTAGGCTATTTGCGTGCTCTAATTGATCAAAACCACTAAAGATATGATATTTATTATAGTTGTTATAATTATCATCTGTTATTCCGTTAGATACTTACACAAACCGAGCGTTGTTGCACACGTGATTAATGTACTCCAATATACTCGAGTATGTACCTACGACTACGGACTTATTTGTACCATGTTTGTAGGTAAATACATACAAGTGTCAGCCAAAAGGTCAACACTCGTCTGACGATTTTCCTATTTTATTGCAGTTATGTACTGTAATTAATCATGAAATGACGTCACAGAATAGCCCTTGCCCGAGAAGTAACTACTTAAGGCACATATTCCTCAAATTCGGAACTTGTACTTCGATTATATCTTTATAAAATTAAGTTGTAATAATACTAGTGACTGTGTGTTTGCCGCTGAATTTCATCTAAACTGCTGGTGCTGGATCGATTTTGAGGTAATTTTTGTTTGTATTAAATTGGGTCATTACTCTTTCGAGGGTTGTTGGACTATTCACTGTTTGGCGATTTTCTAAAGGTTTGAAGTCACTACGGTGGGATTCTGTGGGGTGTTGATTTTCTGTACTAACTCGGATAGAATATTAAATGTGTCTCGCAACAACTTCTGTCAGGTCACCTAGTGTAAGGTATAAATAAGAATATTACTGTTGATTTGACCTCCCGTGGTCGCAGTACCTACATATCTATACTCTTTCATAAAAAATGTAATTATTTCAAAGCTCACTCATATTTTTAATGTCATTTTGAGATTTCAAGTAATGCAGTAGTACCTAAATAATAAATATGTACTACTAAAATTAGCTTTTAATGTAGTTACAGATTACTTCGTTTAATTTAAAATAAACTTATATGTATCGTATGCATTTTCCAATGAAAAATAGCAATTTGTACCTTGACTTGAATTATATGGTTTGTTAAAGTGTACCCACAATACATAGGTACCTGTGAAGACTAGGTTCGCTTCGTCTGTAATTCTCTTGGTAAAAATAAATTAAAACGCACGTAAACAGCTCTCAGGTTTGTAGGGTTAAGTACATGTAATTAAATAAGCTAGCCTCGTCCGGTCGCAGTATTCGCAAGGACCCTCCTCGCAAAAAGTAAGGCGCCTTATGGTCTAATATTAAATAGGTATAGTTGACGCGCAGAGCTTTTTGTGATCACCTTCTGTAGGCTGAATCAACGTGACGCCTTCCTTTGACCCTTTTAGCGGGATTTTCGGGACGCGGAATTATATTGGAATATTTATATTGTACCCATATGTATGTACAATAGCGTGCATGGGTGCGGTTTGCATTGTAAATTATGTTTTTGTTCGTCCCGATGAATAATCATTTTTAATGTAACCGAAATTGTTAAGTGTTTTATGAATAGGGACAAATTCATTAAGAGTTATTCACGGATCTTAAACTGAACGAGGAAGACTTTGTTATTAATGGCAGGTTTTGCCTTTTTTTTTATAAAAAAATATTGCAAACAGTAGCCTTAAAAATGTATTACTTTTTAATATTCTGTAATCAAATAGTATGCTTATAGGTTATAGGTATTATTTGCGCTAAGTAAAAAAAATATTCATTATTTCCACAATTCACATCTTTGTCCAATAAGTTCCTCCACTATTGTTAAGATTGTCTGAAATTACAACAATCTCCACGTCATTTGCAAACCAAATTTTAATACAATTTATAAGTATTATCTAATGCCGTTAAGTAGTTTAGCTAGGACTAGAGCTCGGGCGGCTGCCGGGAGCGGGCTGGGTCCGCCCCTGCTCTCCGCGTCTTGTTTTTGTGGTCGCGTCTGCAGCCCCGAGTCGCCGCCACTTTCTTCCCCCTCCTCCCGCCGATGACAAATGGTCCCCGGACACCCCGCTCGTCCCTCCGACCCGCTAATGCCCAGATAATTTTATGCCACAACCGATGCACAGACAACGCCGGGAGAGGATGACCGCGAGATTACCCCATCGATCGGCGACGCGCGTCGATGAGTGCGAGCACATTATGCTCCACAGTCCACTTCACGGATCATCGGCGAATGAAACAGGTTTATCGCATCATTAGCCGGAAATTGATAATTTCAGCCATTAAAGTACTTATTTGGTGCGTCTCTAGCGATACAATCTTTAATTATACCATTTGCACGTAGCTACTGAATGCGTTAGGGTAATCTAGTTACGGTAGGCGACTCTATTCTCTATTGTAGCTCGGAGCGGCTCCGGCGGCTAACCGGTGTCTGAGGCGGTTTAAAAAACACAAATGAAACACGACGTGGGTAAAGAATGTCAGCGTCACCTAGCGCTCGACCTCACCAGCCGCCGGTCACACGCCATTGACTCCGCTGAATAGTCAAGCTCCGACACCGTCATACCATTATCTCCCACTTTGGTTCGTGGTAAATCTCCGCTTGAATATTCGTAGACTGCTACGAATCATCATTTGTAACGATAAAATATGAATCCATTAGATTAATTTTGAATTCTGTAATAATTTATTTATTATTGCATCTTTAACAACTCGTATTCAACATTGCTATTGTAACATTCTACAAAAAATTATGCTTGTTTTAACGTAACTTTTGTAAAAGACGATGATCTCAAGCTAATTTTGGCGACTAGTTTTATATAGACTTTCATAAAATCACAATGTAAACAGTGTTAAGTTTCGGCGATCGAGGTACTGTTTTCGGGGTGAAGTCATTAGGAGCGCGACACGAGCACACGAGACACGACGTCTGGCCAGCGGTGCACGTGTGTCGCCATTGCCGCTTGCACGGTCCACATGTTGTGTTTTTTCACCCCGGAGACACCCGACACATCGATTGCTCGGCGTTAGACGGCTGCTATGAAATATTAGAGTGATCGTACCACGGCCACGGCAGATTTGCAGGCCGATTTGTTATGTAGTAATCAGAACACCCACTCGCAAAATTCATTGTGTTATTGCTTAGTGATTTAGTTCGTTATTATCATCCAGGATTGCTAACTCGGACAAGATTTATGTCTACCACTGTGCGCCAGCAAATGCAATTAATGCTTTTGTTACGTGTATAGAATATAGACATTGGATAATTTACGTTTTCGACTATTTTGTAACAAAAGATCCGACCTTTGACTCTGTCTAAATTTGTTTGAAGAATTGAATAATGAACGCGCAAATGAAAAATCATTTAATTTACCTCTGACGCTCGGAACGTAATCAATCTTAAAATATGAAACCTCAGGTACTTCACACAAGTGGCTGACCTGTCTAATGAGCCCGAAATATTTCCGTTGTTTTAGCAACTGCTTTTTCTTTGGGATTACGAAACGGTTTACATATTTTTAGAACTATGTTCCCCAGCGCGGGTTTCGGTAAAAGTTAGCTGGTAGAAATCGTCTATTGTTTATGGAAATAAAGACGTAAGGATCACTTCTTAAATTTTGGCCGTTAGGTGTAGTATCATGATCCTCATGTTTATAGACAACAACTGCACCTGAACTAATTAATTGTTATCCGTACTATCATGCCTTTTGTAATATGTTCATTGTTCACGTTTACGCTATACTTAATCATATTCCTAATAATAAATTTTCAATTGTTAAGATTTCCGTTCTAATCAGGGGTCTTTCGAACGCACACGTTTATTTTTATTTTTTAGTTAACGTATGTCTTGAATAAATTGAGTTAATTTCAACGTTTGTGGCACGCCAGAGTTATTACGGTAATTGACGTGGTTTTAAAGCTCCGCTCTAAATCTTAATATATCGCGGTAAACAATTTTTATATTTTACTTTATAAAAACGTAACTTTATAATCGATGATCGCTAATATTTATTGATTGTCCGATCAAAAGGGAAACTTCCTCAGAATAACTCGTACCTACTGTAAAATTTAATTTTTTTCGTACCTTCCCTTTAAGTTTTAAGCTATTAAAATACTAGAAAATCCGCCCTCGCTTCGCTTCGGGAAACCAATCCCTTCAAAAATATCTATAAATTTTAACAAATTATGTTATTCCGATGTCTAAGCTATATAACTGCAAAGTTTCATGAAAATCCGTTCAGTAGTTTTTGCGTGAAAGAGCAACAAACACACATACATCCTTACAAACTTTCGCATTTATAATATTAGTAGGATAGGATAGGATAGTAGGATAGGGTAGGATCTAACCTAAAATATTGATGTATTGTATTTTATGTATTGTATTTATTAAAAAATTACGTACCTAGGTGTTTAATTTAAGTGCTCAACAGCTTAAAACCAGCTTACAAAACTATAATGAACTATTTTGATATTACATGGAGGAAAATGATGACACTTTTAAGTACCTACATTTTAAGTTACCTGAACTAAAAAACAGAATTATATTTGTTCAGTATAGAAGTCATTGCATTTAGAATTGCTAGAAGTGGTAAACTGTAATCACATTTAAGAGATTCTTTTTACATTAGTAATGCATATCGCAAGTTCGAGATTCATCAGTCATAACTCATACAGGTAGAAAGTTATTTAAACCAAGCTCATTAAAAATAGATTTTTTTAATCAAATGATTTAATTAGTTTAAAATTTATTGAACTTACTTGGTATTTTACTAACAAAATAATAATCATTGGCTCAGTATCTTATGCATAGACCATTTTCCTAACATATTATCAACCTACGCCCAGATTGCGTGGTGATTATAATTTTCGTCAGTTCGTGATAGCTGAGGCTCATTTTGTTTAGGCGTGTAATTATATAGGATCGGTGGGCTAAAAGGTAATGAATGTTTTAGATTGCGATCAAGCGATTATAGTGTCTAACGTACGATTTATCTGGTCTATATTAGCGTGACTATGTCACATGCTATAGTGAAACCAATTGTACGGGCTGGTACGCGATTCATCTCCCGTCTTGATCATGACGCATGACATCACCAGAATATGTCTCGTGCGCCTGCGGCCTTACATGGTCGCATCGTGTATGATCTATCGACTAACATTAGCGAGCAGCTGATACAAACCGTGACGTGTTCTCGTGCGGGATTTAACCAATTTTGGTATTCGAATTTTGAATCTTGAAGTTACGTAAGGAAGGATAAGAACTCTCGTGTAGAATGATTAATGATCTGTGGTATTTATGAATTAATGACTAAGCTTATCATTACGTCTGTCATTAATTCTACACACATCAAAAGTGTCTAGGGATCAAGCATTTTTATGCGGATTTCTTGAGATTGAGATGTGGCTTTGTAATAAATTTATGATTTTATAAATTTATATGGATGACCCCCTGGAGAACCCCTGGACGCCAACAGCGATTAAAATCCTGCCAGGAAGTCCATCCTTATAGTGGTGGAACCATCATGGTATGGGCGGGTATTTGGATCGGCGGAAGAACTGAGTTGATTTGGATCAGAGGCAACCTCAACGCTCAAATTTATGCTGAGACGATTGTATCAGACTTCATCGTTCCTCTACAAGTGCAAATCGGTCCCTTATTTCAGTTAATGCATGATAATGCACGACCGCACACCGCAAGAGTTGTAAGACAGACTCTCGCCGCAGCTAACATCAATGTCCTGCCCTGGCCTGCTCAGTCGCCAGACTTGAACCCGATTGAGCATGCATGGGATATGCTACAGAGAAGAGCTCTGCCGAATATGGAGGGTATCCAGTGGCAAGAAGACCTTTTTTTGTTGTTGCAACGAACATGGGCGGCCATTCCACAGCGTGATTTGGATGAACTCATTTTGAGTATGCCAAACCGATGTTCTTGTGTTGTTAGTGTTCGCGGTAGAAACACGGATTATTAATTGTTTAAGTTACCCAATAAAATTTTAAAGAAAACTGTTATTTCAGTCTTTTTTTCGAACTTTAATGTTAGTGGTTCAAATGTCAAAAATCCCTTTATTAGGAAAATGGCAAATTTCTTTATTAATGCAAAGGTGACTTGGTTTATCGTTACTGTGACAAACGAAAACACTTTATTTGATGAATCCTTAAAGAAAATTTTAATTAATATCAATCAGGAGAAAAGTTATTGCAAAAATATATGTTGATCCCTAGACACTTTTGATGTGTGTATTTATTCGTCTGTACTAGGCCTCCGGTCGTTTCTTGAATGACAAATTATTAAAGTCATTAGTTAGGGTTATTAAGTTTAACATTTTCGCTAAGAATTTATGCTTACATATGCAAAAGTACCTAAAGCAATAACTGTTCTATTAAAATGTAGCAATAACGCTATTGAAAATTAAAACATAAATCTAGGAAATACCTCGTTTACTACAATTAATATAGTTGCTTACAACTCATTACTTGTCAATAGTATAACATGGACGTCATCAAAGTTGCGGAGGAGACCATATTTGACCACGCTGCTCGACTGCTGAGATTGTTGAGAAGCGAAGTGGCCGATCCAAGTATCGGAAGTTTTTATGCTTCCCAACTCCTGACCGACATAGCGTAACAACGATTGCTATTTAGCAATTACATCCGGACCCAACAGCTTAATCATACTTCGAAGACCGATGCGTTCAAGAAAATAAGGATTTTAAGTGCATTACATTTTAATAAATTTTAAAACATTTATATTTGGAATTCAACGAAGAGAATAACAAACAATTGATCGTAATTCAACTTAACTGGCGGAAATTAATTTCAATAGGCAATTCTTATTAGAAGGAGAAAAAAATTGTCGTTATCATTAGCTATTAGTTTTAAGCTTAAGCATTTGTCTGTTATCTGTGGAAAAATCCCCGTGTTCATCACTTGAACTTCCGACCTGTGTGAGCATTACGCGATGTTGTTTTTTTAAACACAAATTAAGTTAGGTAGGTAATGTTTAAGTAATGATTATGCCAGAACTTGTTGAATTTTAGAGTTTTTAATTATAGTTCTTGGTTCGTATATCTTCCAGTACACCGCACATATTTAATTAGACATTTTCGGCTTCGAACTTTAATTTTTTATTGCTCGGTTTACTTTGCTTATTTTATAGAAGGTCAACATTTACATCTTGTTAACTGTATCTATCTCGTCAGTATTAATTTGTATGTATTCTACATATTTTATACGCAAGAAACAACAGCGGTAGGTAGGTGGGTACTCGCTGTTACTTTTCAACACAGTTTTTGTATTGTTTCAAATTTTATTTTTCTCATCAGCGAAATTGCATGTGAGGTGATGACATTGGTCGAGGTTCAAACAAAAGTACGTCTTTAGGTTTGACAGGATACAAAAATGTAGGTGACGAAGTCGTATCTTAGAATGACCGGTTCGGGTTTCCATTTAAATAAAATATAGACTGCTTCATGTGTCCTTTCGAAGTTACGCGATCACTGAAGTAAACAAACTCACCAACGATTATAATAAGCAAAGATTAGTTTAGAACACATCTGACTTTATAAGATACTTAACAGAACTCGGAGATTATGTGAAAATTAGCATCAGAGAATACGGGGTTGCATTTGTCCCAGCGGTTTCACAATCGGCTTATCTACGGCGGGGGGTTTTGGTAAATCGTCGGCAGTCGGCCGCGGCCGGAGGCAGGGGGCGGCGCTCATTAGTCGACTGTCCGGAGCATCTGCGGAGCGCCCGCCTGCCCTGCCACGCCGCACTGACCGGACCACCGCTCGACACTTGTAAGCTTCTTGCTCGGTTTGTCTCTGTCGAGACTTTCTACTCGCTACTTTGGCTACACGAAATTTGTGTTTGTACGAATTGTAAATTGTATGATGAATTGGTGATATACTATTATAATAGGAAAGCGTTTTTTGTTTGATAACGCCATTATGTTATGGGTAACTATGTATGTACTTATGTTGTTGTTGCGCATGTTACTTTTTGTCATTTCTAAATAGATTTCTGCTTAAAGAATTTATTTGTTTACTCGTATCGGCGCGGCGTCTTGGTTCGCGAAAATAATGAATTTTCAAGAGGGCCCACACATTTTCCCTCCCACCTTATGTCCCTTTGGAGGATAAATTTCCAAGAATCGTGTATTAATAGGCATAGAATTGGAATTAAATCCAAATTTCAATCCGCCCTTTCGAGAAAAAAATATTATTTAATGGTACCCCTGTACAAGGTTTCATGCTTCTAGGTTTATTAGTTGAGGACGTTGAGGTTGAGCGGTGCCTGTCAATCAATCATAGATATAGGTATAATACCTATATATTCATTATAGTTAATACGCTCTCGTTTCGCTTCGAGAAAACAATCCTTTAGGTATCATAGTAGCTATATCTTCACAAATTGACATGTTTTATTTATGATGAGCCAATTGAAAATTGAAACAGAGGTTAGAGTGAAGCTAAGTAGATGATGGCTCAGCTGAAACTCTTCGCCCTCTCTATAAAATGTCATACCTAGTAACGTAAAAGCAAGTAAGTGTAAAGCAATTAACTGAATTCAAAATAGATTATATATATAGATTAATTAAGCATTAATATATAAAACTTGTAAAATATTATAATTGATTACTCAATCAATCAGTAGTTAACGGCTGAGTGCATTTTTATGAAATACGATGGAAAAATAGTCCATGACCTGGATTAAAATATAGGCCACTTTCGAGTAAAAAAAAAGAATTCCTAAGACAAGATTGACAACGTAGCACTGTGGCACGCCTCACGGCTAAAAGATGAATCGTGACCTTTTGTTTCGGAGTATCAAAGCTGTTTTGAATCGTATTGAATGTTTGAAGGTACAATGTCAACTTACCATACTAAACTTAACGTATCTGTACTTATATTATAAGTGCAAATGTAACTCTGTTTGTCTATTTAACTCGTACTTTTTCACGCTGTAATTTCGTACGGAAATAGTTTACGAAATCGTCACTTAAGGCTGTGCTTAAGGGTATGATATGAATAGACTGATGTAACTTAACGTTATTATTCTTATCAGATTGAAATTAAATTTTGATTACAATTAGGTGAAGCACGGGTCCGGACTCATTATATCTACTATTTTATAGTTTTTGTAATCCACAGATATATTCACAGATAGTCAGATAGATCCACACAAACCGCCGAAAACTAGTATGCATAATAAAATAACTTTGGATGTAACCAAGAGTTATTTCAATTTTGAAGATAAGGTTCCAAGGACGCCTATCCAACTATCCATGACGTAGAAGCAGAATTTATCAACCGAATGTATTAAAATGAAGCTTATATGGACGGAAGTGGATAGTTACTGCAAGTGTCGGATTACTAAATTGCGTGTTAGTAACAGGCTAAAATTTCCGTCGTGATCTTGTCTCCACCATTGACGAAGTCACGAGTACAGCAGACCTGTTAATTTGTAGCAAATTAAAGACAGCTGATAAGTATACTTATTAGCACTTTGATATTTGGATTGTTTCTGTGTAATGTCCAGCTCGTAATCGGTTCTCGATAGCATCGGCTGATTACATTGTAAAGTAAACAGGCGTTGGGTACCCATCGACTGGTTGGGGCTTGGGGCAATTATCCTCTATTATACCATAATGTTGATAACAATCGATGTAATGGTAATCGTAATGTGCGAAAGCTTTTTAGCTTTTGCTTTTTTACCTTTTAATTACTTTGTCCATATTGGATAATTGTGTAGAATAATGTCAGGCTTTACTTTACATGCAGGTGAATCGATGTCTCCAAGAATAGGTACTACTTTATATGTCCGTCGTGTTTGTCAATTACTGTATTGTTAATACTGACTGATGATGTTTGAACGTGTTGAAGTAGACTTAGGTACAGACACAGACAATACGTTTACTTCGTTCTTTATTAATCTAAAGCTGAACTTAATCTTAAGGTATGAAATTAATAAATTGATGCATATTTTTATTGGCTTCAAGCAAAATGTGAATGCATCACAATTACAAGGTTTCTAGAGTACCTTCTTGATTTGGTTAAACCTGAAATAAAATATGTCGCGTACGTACTTCAAAAAAGTACCAACGCAGACAGTAGATTATATAAAGAATGCTGTAAGCCATTCATAATATTTATGTTGTCCTAACTAGCCCATAAAAGTACGTTAATAACACTCGTAGATTAGAGGGCTTACGAAATCGGTTCGCTCCAGGCACGTGCGCTGCCTACGCTTGTTCCGGCAAAAACACTTTCAATCGGCCGCGCTCCGCCTGAAGGTTACCAGTTCCTAAGCACCATGACATAACTGCCGGTTTCCATCCGCGTTACGCACATTGTTGTCTGTCCGTACTTCAACTTTGCTATGAACTTTATCTCACGCGATCAGTTTTGTTTCACGGCCTACAGTTGCAGAGTTGTTATTTTGGTTCACTTCATCTTTACATGCAATTTACATTAGTGTATCTGTTTGGCCCCTAAATGTTTCCACTGCCTTACCTGGTTTTACCGCAATTTTTATTATTACTTCAATTCATAATTATTACTTTTTGTTTCCTTCACGCTTTGTAGGTGCCCCACGTGGAATATGGTTAGATTCAGTAAGATGATTTGAGTAATAAATATGTTGCTATAGACTTATATTTTTCGTTACCGATTTCTTTACTTGTTTAAAAAGTAAATAGTCATTTTAATTAATGTCAATTGTAAAAACAATAGTATCAGTAACTTATGTAAGCAAATCTGTTGCCGGAGCAATACTCAGAAAACGATTAAAATCTATTGTCTGTCATGTCAAGTCGCACTCTACGACAAGCCAGGCGGCTCGAAGTTCTCAAACCTTTACGAGATAAAATCACATTTCCATAATAATTCGATTATTAACAACGTTTTTACTTCCCTTAATGTTTCTCTCCTTAGCACGATACACGAGTAAAAAAATTTAATTTAAATCCCATCAAGTAGGCCATCGTTAACTCCTCTGTTTACATTCAGAATGGTAAGGACGTTCTCATCTTCGTTTTTGCAATTTACTCCAGCACCTGAATGTACGTACTTTCACAGAAATTCTACAACACGATGCTTTTAATCATCTGTTGAATATAGTGAAAGACAAATTAAATTATTTGGTCAGAATTTACCAAGACATTAACCATTTAATCAAATAACCTTATACTATATTACCCCAAAATTAATTATTGCGCAGAAATAATTAAGTAAAATAAAATAGCTAAGGTCTTGATTGGAGTTAGAGTAATAGTGAGAATATTAAAGTTAGTTACGAAGGCTGACCTTCCCAATCATGTACCTACTTATGATAAATTTATATTTATGGCATTATTACATTTAGTCTATGATGCTTTATTTGGAGCTTAATATTAATTTTAAAAAGCAATAAAATTATTAATTGATATGATAATTGAAATAATTAATAACAAAAATAATTTTCACGTCAACCGCATTTTAATGGGCATTGCGCGCCGTAGGGTATTTTTTTAAATAAAGGTACACAAGTTTGTATCGGAAACGCGGGCGATGGGGTTCGGTACTATATATATTTGTGTATGTTCTTTTTAATCTCAAAAATTTTGTGTCAATAGTGTATACTAAGTCTCGGATGACGGAGACACACATTTCTTTTATTTCTACAGGAATACAGAAATTTGGTCTTGGATGTACATAGATTAATGAATTTAAGAAAATTGAAATTTTTCGTTTTTTGTGAAATGAAATTGCTTAAATTTTAGAATTGGTAACCACCACGGGTAAACACCCACTTTATCACGGGCATTCTGAATTTTTCGATCTGTGAGAAATATAACGGATATCGTATAAGTACATATATTATTGTGACTTTCAGAGTAGCCATAACGATGAATATTGAAAACGGCTGAAATTGTTATTTTAGTTGATGAAAAGATATTAATTATGGTTGGTTTAAAAGTAGTAATTATTGTTCGATCTTCCTATCGTTGTATTGATTTAAATAACGTTTAATCAACCACTTGAAAATCACAATTTGCATGGCTACAAAATAGCATGTCGTCTGGTAATTACTCGTACGGGACACGCTATTGATGTGGATACTATTATTGGCCGGCGAAGTGCGCTTTAATGTCAATTGACGCTTTTTCCTTTTCCAAGGAAACTATTGATATCCCTTGCCGGTTGGGACTGCTTCTAAAAGTTCTAATTGCGCGTCGCACTGTCGCATCATTTATGCGACCTTTAATTTGTCGTTGCACAGTAGCACCAGCCTACTCGCTGGTCTTTTTTCTCCAAACCTGTTTACGGCCTCCTCTTAATATGTCAAAGTAACACGCTTGAAGTCATTAACTCTGTAGCGCTTAAATAGGTTTTATTGTTTTTTTTTCAACCTTTTTGTCTTCGTCGCTTCTTATAATAATTAGATTATTCATGGGCTTAGTAGGGGTAACTGTAGGAATGCACAGGCTGTCTGTGTGATGTCTGTCTATTTTCAATGGACTGCCGTTACCACTGTGTAATGGTGCGCAAAATAATTTTATCATTCTAATCCATGTTAAACAGCGTTTTTACTGAACCCTATTTTACTGAATCATTGTCGGTCTGTGTCAAAATTTTGTATGGTGTCTCTAAATGGAGGCGGCTGGAACCTGTACGTGCTATCAAGTACTTCGTTAAAAAAGTTCTTCAACGGTGCGAACTGAAACATTTTACCTCGCGAACACAATAAACTCGGTTTACGCTTGAATATAGAAATTTAAAACCGATATATTTTTTACCTCACCAACAACGCTACATCTAAATTTACCTTGGGGGACCAAAGTACTTTTACATCTGTAATTTGCATAATTAAGTTTTATGCATAACTTATATTTATGCACTCGAAATATGTGGAGCGGCTATTATGATAATGTGCTCCAATATAGATAGCTTCATTACTAGGAGCACTTAACGGATATTAAATAGCAATATTTAAATGTATAAGATCAAAAAGAAGCAACCTATTAATTGGCATTACTATTTTATGTATGTTCATATTTTAAACTTTTTATATGCTCTCGCAGCGCCCTATGGGTATGAGCGCTCGGCCGATATTAATGGAATACCATTCATGGGCATAACAGGTTCTATTCATTACACTCTCAAAGTAATTATAAGGGAGCTTATCATGCGACATCGTGGTGATGAACAGTGGATGGAAGGTGTAGTGTAGTAGAAGACAGACGGGTCGCGATGTGGGCGCATCTCACGAGAACGGTAATACAACAACAATGTTGAGAATATGGTGAGCGAGTTACTGGAACACTTTATGAAAGTCGAGAACAATGAATACGAGAGCCTGTCGCGAGACATTGTCTTGGGTCATAGCGTTTTTGTGCAATATTCCAGTCTGCTGAGCTGGCGCGCTTGCGCCGATTATCGAGTTATCTTACAATCGCTCGTTAAGAGGCAAACTAATTATTAACTAGAATTAATTCCATATTATCAATTAATTGTTGATATAGCCGATTTCATAATTATTAAGTTTCGAATTCTCATTTATCATAAAACGAACACAGACATGTTCAAAACTGAATTCCGAATATCATAATTAAATTATTAAATTTAAAAATAATTTGTCATGTCTGTGCTAATTAGTCCAAAATCCTGACATGTCTCAAAAGCTCGACTCCTAAAAACAGAATTGAAACAATTATTGAAGGATATGAATCGATCGTTCGTGCTGTATTTATTGTCGTCGTCCGTAAGGGTAGGGAATGGCAGAATGGAACGAGTTTGCGCGGCGGTAAAAACTTAGTCAATGCCGAAGCGGGAATGTATCGGCCCAGCGACGACCGCTCATGAAGGAATTCCATCCGGAATCTCTAATTAAAAGTTTATCTAGTCCCCGCTGCTTCGTGGAATCTATTCGATTGTCGCCTCAAAAATGAAGACCGCCAACTATTGGGGCGTTGCAATCCGTAAAATTAACGCAGCCCCATTGTAATCGCATGAGTAGTGTTTTTTAACATCCAAAGTTGAGGAATCCAATATACACAGGGCCGTCGCACAGAGCCGTACGTTGTAGTATAATTGGCATTTATTAAATTGTCTGCTCTTGTCGTATGTTATCGTTTATGACCGGGGAATCGCAGGTGTAATTTTCATGCGATTTTCTCTCTTGCGGTGCCCCATCTGGTTTGGTTTTACTTCTTTATTTACATTATTTACAGTTATGTTTTGCCAGTAAAGTATCGGTAATTTTTTACTGGAATTAACGGTTTACTATATATTTCCATTAAGATGTTATCTGTTCCACGAGTAAGTATGTAGGTACTTTAATGAAAATGCATATGTTTGTATCAAGGATGAAGGCACCGTATTTCCAAGTCAATAACGAATTTTGTTACTGTTACATAAAGTGTGGTGTTTTTCAACTAGCCGTTAAGAAATAGAAAGACGACATTGTTTAGTCTAAAATAATGCTATGTATGAAATCCTTCAACCAACTGTTGTTTGGTATGTCACGTAGGTGTTATCTTATTTATTACTTACATTACTTGAATTGATTTGCATTAATTTATCGGAATCCTATCCTATTATAGGTTGGTGCTTATTAGATATTGTTTATGAATTAGCTGTTATTTGTCATAGCCGGTACACGATTAATTGTTGCTTTCAGCAAGAATGTTGAGACGATCAGTTTTATATTTGGTTAGGAGCCTGTTAACTTCCGGATGTCATTATTGAATACAATTATTGTCTAATTTGCTTCAACTTTTGGAGACATATTATAATATCTACTTAGTCCATAGTTCAGTCATGAGTGATCCAAGTATCTTGACACAACAAGAAATTAAGAAATAATTAAAAAAAAAAAAATAACGATGGATTAATCATTTTTGGTCATTAGCTTATAAATGTCGAATTCAGCAAAAAGATAATTAAAAATGCAATTGAATTTAAAAAAGCAGAGAAGACTAAATTAAAACCGGAATTATTCGAAGTAAATTAATTCGTAGGAGTGGACCGTTGTAGTATTGGGTGAGGGGCATCCTCTGTTAACCCAATAGCGTAAGTGCAAGTGCGTTCGATTGCCAATGACGACTCCGAGCTGGCCCGAGTGGCCGAGCGGCGTGGCGAGTGTCCAGTCGAGTCACAAACTCCGAAATGCTAAAAATGGCATAAATAATTTATACGTAGCTTGCTCCGACTCCGTTTTTGTCGCGACGGCGACCTGACCACTGATGCATTTATAATATAAGGGTGCTTTTTGCAGCGTCCCCCGGCCGCGTCGGAATGCAACCGCTAAAATTGATCTTGTTCCAAACGTGAGCTGGATGGTAATGCTGCTGATGTACGGTCATGGCCCCGCGGAACGGTTCTGCACTTTGGAACAATTGTGGCTCGTTTTGTACACTTATTGATTTGATGCGGCGCCACCGTGCGAGATCTTTCACGATTCACGAAATAAATTTTCGTCGTAACTCTTCTTCTTGGCATCGAGTTTCTTGATCGCTTTCATTGTAATCGTTGTTTGCCATTGGGAATGGTCTACATTTCCCTGTGACGTGATTCGGGATTTATTAAATGTTCATTTGTTTATTAGTCTATTACTTTGAATATTACATTATCTCGCTCTGATCTGCTATGATGTTTTTATCTAATTTTGTGAAAATAACATTATTGAGTAAGTACTTCATAGACATTTTTGATTAAATTATATTAATTAAAAAGTCGTGTATGGAGTACTGAAAGATTCCTAACAGAAATTTCACTATCCGTATTTAAGAATAACGCACATGAGTTGGAGGGTTCGATATGGTATAGTTCTATAGTTACTGAATATGGGAAAAGAGGCAGAAAACTAATCTGTTAAAATTAAAATACATTAAATAAAGTAGACAAGCCATTAATGGTTTATACTCGTCGTGTGAGTGAGAAGTTAGTTTTTAAGAAAGGAATTACCACAGTAGGTATAGATGAATTACTCTGGCATTTAAGTACTTATTAGGAATCGGAATTACGATGATAATAATTAATAAAATCGTTTTTAAGCACCTAGGTACCTACTTCTTATCTTTGTGATTTTTATTCAAAATTAATAAACCAAGAACATCAAGCAAGATTCTATTAATTATAGTTAACTAATTGCTTTTTACTTAAAAGTTTGTTACTGATACTTTCTGCGTTACGTAGAAAACTTCCAGTTTTCACTTCACAACTCTTCAAACAATTTCCTTTGAGAACGTTACCCTTTTGAAGAGGAAGAGTATTTTATTTCCTAAGTTTGTTCGCAGGGAATTTATTTGAAGTTTATTTTGTGAAATCTATTCTATTATGATTAAATTAATTTTTCTTTGTTCTTTTTCAGTAAACAAGCTGTCTTCGATGGGAAACGTGCGATACGAGGAGGAATACCGTTTGTATTTCGTAAGTATAAGTTTTCATATTTTTATAAAGAGTGAAAATTTGAATTTTTCACATTTCATAAGTTAAGTACCTCTATCGTCTATCCTATACGGTGAAGTTTAAGTGTTCACTTATGTGCTATGCTCGTTTGTTACTTAAATAGATATCTACGATATTCAGTATTTAAAAAAGACAATTATTGCATCGTATCAAGTTATTTTTGTACCCGACAAACAAGCTGCTGATGTTACCAAGTAGTTCAAATAGCTCCACCAGGGAGCATTGCCGGTCAGTGTCATATTTGTTAAAAAATGATATATTTGTATAAAAATACAATGTTATTACCATCGGGACTGACCTGACCCAGGAGTTTAGCCCGAAGCCGGCGATCGCTCACGACTCACGACACTGCTCGCTGTGTGTTTGTTATGTAAATGTGCCTCCCGAGGATGTAATGCGAATGTGTAAAATATACACTTCATAAGCTATTCACTTACACTAGTGACATCTGTAAAACCATTATCATCTCCATTATCCATATTATAATAATACTAGTAAATTCGCCCTCGCTTCGCTTCGGGGAACCAGACCCTTCAAAAATCTCTATAAATTTTAACAAATTATGTTATTCCGATGTCTAAGCTATATTACTGCAAGGTTTCATGAAAATCCGTTCAGTAGTTTTTGCGTGAAAGAGCAACAAACCCACACACACACTCACTCACATACATCTTTACAAACTTTCGCAGTAGGATAATATTATCCATCTGTAATAAGTATATAACCATTGCTCATATAAAAGAAAAACTTGACTGACTTATCAACGTATATTATCATCGCAAAGCCGATACTTCTGTACCTAGAAAGTACTTACCTCAATGGGTACGGGGATTCCTTTCACGATGCAAAATACAGGGCACAGGGGTCGTGAAGTTTAAACGAAATCCATGCGGGCGAAGCAGTTTGCTGAATATTATTTTAATACGTAGGTATATTAAGTATTTCAGATTTATATGTTACCGTAACTCCTTAACATTTTAGTATTATTGAACAGTAGGTATAAATCGAGGTTTTCCGAGAATACGATTGTTGTGAATGAAATTTCAATGAGTCAGACCAAAGTTTTTTGTTATCACTGTATTCTAAAAAGTATGTAGGTACTAGGTAACTCCTGAAGAAAGAATATGTTTTTAATTTTTTCCTGTCTTAAAAATGACTGAGATATTAAACTAAGGTATGGCTTTCGGCCTAAGCGCGTGTAGTCATAGCGCAAAACACCTGTATATTTTGGCGGTAAATCTCTGACTTGGCTGGTTGCGCTCTTACGGTTCGCTTTCAATTCAATTATATTTTTCTTCAATGAACATCATCGATGACGCTACAGCGCAAATATCGAAGGAACGGACCTTACAACGCTGTAAGGCCACATTTACATGCATACTATAAAATTGAAGCAATAAAGGCAACGTATGTGTAATACCACGTAATGCGTTGTTTAGACGATGCAAGAAATGTGCTCCAGGCAAGAAACTAGCATCATGGAAATGAGGCCTAAGTTTGGAAATCCTGGCCCGATTTCGATAAAAAAAAACCTATTGTACGCACATGACCATACACTCAATTTTACAGTAATAATTTGATGTATTGCTCTGAATCATTGTCGGCGAATGCACAGTATTTAATAGCTAGTAGGTACAATAGTTCCTGTAACTTACAATCAACTCGAGAGTGTTAACTAACGAATGCCATTGCTCCACTTGCAGCCCAGTTCGGGCAATGGGCGTTCGGGCCGCAGCACGGGTTCGCGCGGGTGGCGCGCTGGCACGTGGAGAAGATGCCCGAGCGGCTGCCCAGCGGCGACGTGGAGGCCGTCTTCAGCCTCATGGACGACGACTTCACACGCTCCATGTGGCATTTCCAGTGAGCCTCCTTTTGAATTGTAAAACATATCGCTGCACACTCGTAGCCACGCATTGTTGTGAGCATCATGGATAGGTAACATACAAAAATTCCAACATACACTCAGTATACTTGTAGCCCCGCGTTAGGATTCCCTGTGTCGGGGACGCCATGGATAACGTACGAAAATTCCAACATACACTCAGTCCAAGAAAGGAAATTTAAATCATTCACGCCTTGTTGGGAATCGAAGCCAAGACCTATTGAATGGCGATCTGGCGTATTAACCATTACGTCATCGGTCATAGGGTTCGTCCCCATAGCCCCGTCGTTATAACCATTTGGGTACTTGAAATGAAGTTATGTGAGATAATTTGTGTTTGAGCGGCTAACTGAAATAAAATTGTTGCTTTGCTTATAGGGTCATAGGACGAACTAGCCGAATGCAGAAAAGGGATATTTCTTTTTTAAACGTAGTCGGTTCTGTTGGCAATATGATATTGTTATAGTACTTCGCGAGTTCGTATACTTCGCGAGTATCTAATTTTTGACAATTTTAAGTGATGACTATCTTAACAAATTATTTGACGTGCTCATTGGTGGTCATGGTTGATTGCAGATAAAAGATGCGGTACTTTGATTAAACGTTATTCGAGCGTCTGGCTTAGGTTTTGAAGTCAGGTTCGTAACTTCCATTCATGAGGATCGTAAACTAAGAACTGCATTTTATATGCTTCGTATTTCTTAGAGTAGGTACCTTACTTTTTTAGAAATAGTTCTTAATTTGAATTTCAACCGGAACTTAAGCATCTTGCTGCGGGTTTTCCCATTTGCAGCTGATTGTTAATTTCAAATGAATAACCATTCGATAAATGCAAAGTACCCGCTGGGGTATTTTGGACAGGAACTCTCGTCGCGTTTTGTCTCAATGAGGTTTACAAAAAGTTAATTGTCCATTTATTGTCAAAATTGTCCATTGAATAACTAGGAAGAAACGCTTTAAAATTTACAGTTGTCTAATTTGTCGTGGTTTAGTACTCGGAGATTTTATTGAGGCTTGTCATGCGACATTCATTAGTATTATTGTGTGTCAACATGCTATTATATATAATTATCTTTTGTCTAAAATGAATTTGTTGTTAGTTGGAAGATGTCAAATAATGTAATTGTTCACCGGTTGGTTTATAACAAATATTAAAATAGACCCTTAGAATGAAAGCACGAGAAAGCATCACCACACTTGGTATGGACCTGAGCATTCCTAGACAAAAGTTGTTATCAACATAGAGGTGAAAGATTAAAAGATTTTGTTTGCTATGGTCTCACCCGGAAATTCGCAAACATGTTTCTATATTTTTACAACATTTAAATATAAAGTAACATTAAAGTTGTCTCTATTTTATCGATAACAAGTGTGAAAAATACACTGTAATTTAAATTACACTCATAATCTTATCGTCCTAAAACAATCTTAGCACAGTATAACATCCCGTACAGCCCTAACATAACCCCTTACACGCCCCATCCCGTCCGCAGATTCAGACTGACGTACAGGCTGATCCTGCGCGAGAAGGAGCTGCACTTCAACATCGGCGTGTACAACCCCAGCAAGGAGCTCACGTTCAGCTGCCAGCTGCTGCTGCACACCTACTTCAAGGTGCCCGACGTGCGCCGCTGCCAGATCACCGGCATGCACGGCTGCATGTTTATTGATAAGGTGAGAGGTTATAAGTATAAGTAAATAATGGGAAACGCTCATAACGCCACAGTAGGATTATCAGTGGCTCTATTTTTGAAACAGCGTCTAGCAACTACAAACTGATAGCCCCACACTAGGATTACTCGAGGCTCTAAAGTAGAGCGTTCGTCAGACGAACGCTCGTTTGGAGTCATCTTCATGCGGAATTGCAAAATTTGGTATTTTTGAATCAATCGCCTTCTACTACCAGCGATTACAACGACATAGCCATTTATTATAGCCAGGCGAACGTTTACGCTCGAAACGATACTTTTTGAACATTGGACTTTTTGAATGTTTTAGTCGCCAAGAGGAACGCAAGGAACGTTTAGAAAAATAGAGCCACTACGACTGAACTTGAACTCAGGAATGTTTGAGTGGCAGTCCTGCACGGAACACCTTGAGAATAAAACTTTGTCACATAAATATCTACCCCGGCCAGGAATCGAATCCGGGAACTCTCGCTTCGCATTCAGGGTCACTACCAACTACGGGGTCGTAAGAAACTATAACGATAATATTATGGTCCTTTGTGAATAACTTGAATTCCTCTTGAATGTGACGTCAGGCCGTATTAGCATTAAATATAATAAGATTATCATCCCAAAATAATAAATTTATATGCAAAGTTAAAAATAATATAAGTAACAGTAATTAAAACGAAATTAGTATATCCAACGATCCACCCAGATTTAATCTTAATAATTACAGTGACGGCTGGTTCAAGGATTTTAATATAAAGACAATTTAAAACTTGATTGTTCGTAAATCTCGTTGATTTTTGTTTCAAATACTTACCTACATTGTTTTGGAGACTAATATAGATGTTTTATCAATATGTACAATAGAAAAAAATCTTTGAAACTACGATACTAGCCGATATCCCAGGTGTATTAAAATAATTTCCTCATTGATATAAAATATAAAAATAATAGACTGGCGGATCATGTATCCCTTATAGCTTAGAGAATGCCAATTTTAACGGACGAATAGTCAGTTCCTGTTAACATTTGCATATTAATTTTAATAGCCAAAAAAGTAGGTAGTCATAAATATTTTTCACAGCAGCAAAGTCAAATTTCTTACTACCTACATACTATATTAAGTACCTAGTCGTTATAAATTGTAATAATAAAATGTGCCATTTCCCAGACGAGAGAAGGCGCGGTGTACCAGGAGACGCGCGAGGTGGTGACCATCGGCGAGTGGACGGACCGCATCTACCAGAACACCATGCAGGAGCACATCATCACCAACGTCGTCAGCGGCCGCAAGATGAGGATACAGAAATACAACTTCCCTGATACCGGTCAGTTTACTGTATTGATAATTACATTGGGTTATGCGCAAGGAGTAGGAAGGAGCTATAAGGAAGTTGGTGCAAAGCTATGGAGATATCTAGAATTTGGGTCTAATACTGTGATGTAAATGTTCTCTTGGTAAATGATTCTCTTTATAATTCAAGTTTTAAATGTCACACACAGTCAATGCCTCCTAGCATTTTTGTAAGCATATTGAAAATTAAATGTTTACTTCCTAGGTAATTTTACAATCGAACCAATGTGTTATACTGTCCCTATATACTTATACTGCTGTGAGTCGTGCGACACAGTTCCTGACACAATATAGACTTGCCCAAGAAAATCCTGCCCACAAACTAACAAAACGACCGCACAGCTAGCTACTTTGTCAGAGCATAACAAACGCCTCTGTACACAGTGATCTGGAACCCGTGGGCGGAGTACGCGAAGGAGATCCCGGACTTCGGCGACGACGAGTTCCCGAACATGGTGTGCGTGGAGGCGGGCCGCGTGGCCGCGCCCATCGTGCTGCTGCCCGGCACCGCCTTCGAGGCCAGCCAGATCCTGCAGGTACGCTCGTTACATATTGTCCACTACACTGACCGAATGCGGATCGGGAAATTTCACACATATTCCAC
Source organism: Hesperia comma (assembly GCA_905404135.1). Taxonomy (NCBI): domain Eukaryota; kingdom Metazoa; phylum Arthropoda; class Insecta; order Lepidoptera; family Hesperiidae; genus Hesperia; species Hesperia comma. The sequence goes on along the minus strand of FR990014.1, from coordinate 19,270,784 downwards.
TTCCATTTACTCAGTCTGTTTGTTTACTCAGTGTTAGAAAACCGTCTATAAAAATAAGATCCAAATCTATGTCAGCTCTTATTTTGTTTAGTGACGAATGATCTATGTATTATGTACTTATTGCTAAGTTAACTGATTGTGATTGAAAGTAAAACTTTTGTCTTGCTTTGTTAGTAAACAGATAAAATTGTGTAGGTGGGATCTTATTTATGCGAAAGGTTTTTAGCTTCGATTTATTAGGTGAACCGTTATCTAATTGGTATTGTTCATTGAGGTTCACACCACTTGATTATCCCTGTCTACCCCTTTCATCATATTAGTCATGCTGTGGCGTGAATATAATAAATTTAGAATAATAAGCAATAGCCTACTTTTCCGCCTGCTCGATCCATATTTTTCTCTTGTTGTCAATATATTTTATTCGATGTTTTCAATAAAAAATGCTTGGGAGCAGAATAAAAAACGTTCTAATGATTTTCCTCAAAATATCAAGAATAACAGCTATAGTCTGTAAATTAGTTAAAGCAATGTTGATGGATTGGTTTCCAGGTGATGTAAGCGTGGAGTCGCCGCCGCCGCAAGCCGTCCACTGGAGCGATGTCAATTTGCGAGGAACTCCCTACTATGACAATATAACCCTGATTAGTTGAAGCTAGACTCAACTCCTAATCTTCCCTTTTTAACTTTTAATGCGATTTATTCCTGAAGATTGTAAGCGGTGTATATTATTTGTACTATGGTAAGATGTCTAGAGATTAATAAATCTTTTATGAAGCAATTATACGAGGTAGGTACAGCCGTTTGTAAGAAAGTTCAAATTTAAATTTGAGCACATCACAAAATGTAAGTTTTAAAGATGCCATGGTTTTTTTGATCATGTTTTCTCATCGCAATAAGTATATCGTGTAGTTTTTACAAAAGTGTGTAGTGAAAATGTTATTATGGTCAATTCAAAACTTTAATTATTGGGTGAAAACTGTCTTAGTTCAAAACAAACTATCATCACAATTTGAAACGAGTGAATTTTATAAAATTGTTTTATGCGTATGGTTCTCGTTGTAAGCATAATAATATAATAATATGTAGTATCTTTAAATAAGCAGTTGTTTGTCACATAATGATCACATAAATATTCGTAAGTTTGAAAGTTTATAATCTCAGTAATATTACACAGCTGTGAAGTAGCGGTACAGGACCTAGAATTTGGTTGTATTTAACATTTTAAATTGCTGATTGAAAATGGATGTAATGGTAATGTTGAAATGGGGATGTCTAGAAAAAAAATCTTCTGTGAAATTATAAGGCGTGGTTTTTAAAGACTTAGCCACATCCAACAAGCGCAAGCACATGAATAAATAACAAATGCAAACGCCCGACAAAAATAATTACAAAGGAAGTGCCATGAATTTGATTCGGCGTCACAATGCCTACAAAGTTTATTTCACAATAAAATCTTTATGTTTTAATTAAAATTTGCGAGGTACAAAATTTTGCATTTGACCGAACCGACAGACTTTATAATAATAATATGCGCTATTACTACACTAAATAAAGATTGTTTTAATTCCTCTCACTTATTAATTAAACCAGATAGTTTAAGCTAAGCCCTCCGTCTCTTTGTGTTAAAATTTGACTGTGTTCTTACAGGTTGTTTCGGCAAGTTTTTATGTCACTTCATCAGTTTTTATCTCAATCGTTTTTCAAAACCTTTTTTTTAACATACTTACTGAATGTTTTATGAAAGAATTTATAGCAAAAATAGTTGTATAAACTGTTTAACATAGTTATTTATCAAGAAAAATAGATTAATTGCGTGTCAACTTCTGAAATGCATTATTCCTGAAAATTTTAATTGAATAAGTTTCGAATGCAGTGAAGACATTAACAGACAAAATAATTAGTTGTATCGAATTTATATATGCACTAATCCGGTATGTAAAATTAAGTAGAGTAATATTTAATGGCGCGTCGTTGGATTATTGTCGTAAAAATTGCTTCCTAAATTGTCTTCCTCTGAATCTTGTTACAGTTATCTACATTCCATGTAGTATTATTATAAGGTAAAATTTGGTATTTGTTTCAAGATTTTCGCCTTTATTGTTTTTGGTCACGTTTAGAAAAATCATTCCAGTTTTGTTTCATATTTTCTTGGAAATGGACTGATGTTTTACTTTGTTAAATCGCATAATATCGCACAATGATGAGTATTGAGTACATACTCATAGCACAAAATACTCTGTATATTATCATGTTAAGATACTTGTTACAGTTCCTCTGATTAAGTGTTTGTCATTTATAGAAAATGATTATGTCCGCGTAATATATGTTGCTACTTTATAAATACAGATTTAAAACATCCACGGAAATATTTTTAACTTGAATGTCCTTCAGATACGTAATATTTAAACCTGAAATGTGTACATACCTACATATTCAGCTACATGTACAAATTAAGATGATTTATAAGTATGTTTATTTTTTACTTTTTCTTTATTTGGATACTTTTGGAGGCTTTTAAAGTATACGACGATTAATGTAAGAATATGTACTTAGATGTAATGAGTTCCTTGTTTTTCAAGGTGCGAACAGTCGTTGGGTACTCTTAGTAACGGTGAGCACTGTTCATCACTAATTGTTATATGGTAACTTTAATGTGTATTACATGATCGGTCATATTACGTATCTGTTCCCTGTGGAGGCGTGATATGACAGTACAAGCCAATTTCCTAATATATCTCGAGCAATGGTATCACAAACAATTGTGAGGCATGGTTGACACATCGATCGTTAGCAACGAAGTGTACTTCTATAGGTGCAATAAAGTGAATTACTAAAAATCTGTTTTATTTAACCATTTCCACTCACTTCATAATATTACACAAGGTTAAATAACTTTTAACAAAATAGAACCGACTTTAACGCCGAAAAGTAAAAATCGGTTCACCTAAATGCGGCTAATATTCCTAAATCCTCCTCCTAAGTCTGATAAACACGATGCGGAAAACCGTATCAGAATCGGTTCAGCCAAACAATATGACTAAACCTTCTCCTAAGTCTGACAAATACTATGCTGGAAACCGCATCAACATCGGTTTAACCAAACGCGAGATAATCGCGCATAAATATACATACATACAAACTGAGAACCTCCTTTTTTGAAGTCTGTTAATTAGAAGTTGTCAAAAATTTCCCAGTTGTCATGCTAGAAGGATATGACCATCCATACTAATATTATAAATGTGAAAGTGTGTTTGTTTGTTTGTTTGTGACTCTTTCACGTCGCAATATGGCTATCATATATGGTATGGTTTATGTGTGTGGGGATAGTTAAGAGGGTGGAGAGTGACTTAGGCTACTTTTTACCGCGGAAAAACATCTCATTTCCATGGGAAAATCGATGTTTTGTTAGTTGCTAGATATTTAGTTCCGGATGTTGTTAATAGATGGCGTTAGTAAAATTTATCTGCAAGTTCTGAATCACGCTATCAAATACTGCATGTAATTTACTTATGTCATAGGCAAAATATGTTATATCTGATGTTCCAGTATGTACATATATAATTTCCCAGTCGTTAACAGTGTTGACGACAGGGTGTTACCGAGCGGGAATGACCCTAATTGGCTACTATTTGGCCGAGATTCCTACGGAAGCGGGACCTACGCGACTGTTACCTACGGGTCCCGAAGCGAAGCGCGGGCGGTTCTCTAGTAAAAATAATATAGGACATTTTCAAGCTAAAATACTATAATTATCTAAAAATGTACATTTGTAATTCTTATATTATGTAGTTGCAGATTTTTCACCACTGGATTGTTCCAATTCCCAAGCACCTACTTCAGAAAGTAAATCTTTTTTAGACTCAAAATACTCTTTATACCACATGATGTGGTCTCTCTTCTCTTGAACTGTATAGAACGCGTTCTTGGAGAGGCCAGTACAGACCAGTTCCATGAAATGCCGGATGGGTCCCTTAGTTGGACACCATCCTTCTAAAAGGGTGTCAAGGAAAATATGTTCTGAAAAGTGAACATTGTTTTCCTCCTCCATTCCTGAAACAAATAATTAGTACAACTTAAAAAACTAGATATAGAAATTTACCCTTTTTAAACACATGTTTCTGACGCACAACGATTACATAAACGTGCCCTTTACGACCATTAGTATAGATAGCTACAGCTAAAATTTCGTAACAGACAGACAACTAAAGTCACTTAGAACGTACGATTGAATTCATTAGGAGATAAAATAGAGGCTCCTTCAAAATTGAAGGTGTCTCTGCAATTGTTTTCACACAAAAACGGACCTACCTTGTTCATTATCGATAGGGAACTTCCAGACTTTCCCCTGTTCGGTCCACAGGATCATTTTCTGGAAGTAGTTGGCGGGCGGCTGCAGCGTGGCCAGCGTGAGCTCGCGCCGCTCCATGCTCTCCCACACGGGCAGACGGGTGCCGTGGTTGTCGCCCCTCGCCGAGAATATGCCCAGCGGCGTACCGCTGAATATGTTTACCGTTGTCGGTTGTGGTAAACTGAAAATACAATAGATTATAAAACAGAGGTGTTATATTCGATTCGACTATTCGCTTGGATAGCTTTACCTTTTTGTAATTGACAACTAAAGTAGCCTTGAAATCATTTGCAGATAAAAGCAGGGCTCTTTGAATAATACTAAAATAATAAATGGGCAGCTTCCAGACACCTAATAAATTAATTAATTATCTAACACCGATTTAATGCAAAATATGCAAATACTATAAGTATCTAAACGGTTATCAAACTGTTTTTAAGTATGGCAGAATATATTACGTATATACTTTGTTGTTAATGTTTTTATATTCTTTTAATTAATACATACCTAGAAATCCTAGAATATACACAGGGCCTGATTTACCCTATAGGCTAATTAGGCTGCAGCCTAGGGCGCGAGGATCGGGGGGGGGGCGCCGAAATCGAGTCTTCGCTTGCACTACTAATCTACTAGCATCATTGCACCCTACATATTTCAACTAGATCGAGACCAAAATACAAAAACTAAATGCGGTGTGAACTAAAAAAGCTTGAGAATCCCTGAATTTTGCGCGCGTAAAACAAACACTGCCTTATTACTCGAATCGGTCGGTGATGAGCGAGTGCGAGCTGGCAACATCGCAGCTCGCTAAAGGTACCGTCTACAGTACGCGACAGGTCCGCATGGCAATCGGCATATGAGGTGAGGCGCGGGGGAAGGGACACCCCGCATACCGCACGTCACCCTTAGTAATAGTAATGCGCGACACTATATCGACCGCGTAAAATATTTAAAAAATACTCAAAATCAAAGCAACTTTCATGTTCTGACCACGTTCATGTGCAATGGTCGCAACCGGGTAACCGCGTGTGAATTTTCCGCTAGAGGCGCTAGTGAGAAGGGAGGTCTGTCTGTCACTTTTCGCTTGTCTGAATGGTCTGAATTTCATTTGTCACTGTTTATGTATGGGCGGGCTTTGACAGCATGACCGCACTCTGCAGTGGCGCCAACTGGTGAGCACAAAAACGGTTACCCTCATTGTTATGATTTTGGGACGATTTGGTAACGGCAGGTCAGCTAAAAAAATGTTGCCAGCCTAATGTTGAATGTCGTGCAAATTATAAAACAATGTTAGTTTCGCTTGCAGTTCGATTTGAAAACTTTTTTATAGTAGGTATATAATAAATAACGCTACACACTAGGATTCCCCGTGTCGTGGGTGCTGGACAACGCACACGACAAGGACACACCCAAACCAAGAACGGAAACTTAAACTCATCATTTAAATTTCCGTCTCACTGGGAATCGAACCCAGGACCCTCGGCTTAGCGGTCCGGCATCATTGCGCCATCCAGGTCCAACCATGAATCATGTTATAAACATTAATATACTACTTTTTAGCCCGAACGCGCGACTATAACACGCTTATATTATGGACATTAATCTGTATGAAATTAGTATTGAACCCGGGGGGGGGGGGGGGGGGGGTGCAAATCGGTTTTGCACGCGGGCGCCAACACACCTTACGGCGCCCCTGTGGGGCCCGGGGGGGCGCGTCCTGATAATTAGCCTAGGGCGGTCAGAACTCTTAATCAGGCCCTGAATATACATCACTGACTGGTATAAAATACGAAATAATTGAAATACAATGGCAAAGCAAATACGATTCCCAAAAACAAAACAAAATTTAAATTTCGCGGGAATATTAAACTTAAACGTATCGCCCTAATCCCGCGAATTTTGATACAAACATGTCGAATCCTGTTTCTATTTTGTTAGCCCTATTGAATGCAGTGCTGCACTGTTTTCAGTATTTAGTTTATCTTCACTTTGAAATAAAAATAAAGATAAAAGGATAATGTTTTATAAAAAAACTTCTTGAAAATTGTTATTTTAGTGCCTTTTACATGTGCTTGAAGGAAAACCAAAATTTTAAAGGTAGGTAACCAAAAATAAATTGTATTACTGTTTATTATGGGAAAATAGAAGTTAAATATTATGTAAAAGATCTGATATTTAGACTTTGGCAGAGTTAAGCTAAGTATATAAACCCTGTTCCTGCAGACGGTGTTACTCTGTGGGCCTAACGTTTTTTATCATCTGTTATCAACAGAACAGTGACAAGTTCAATTAAAGTCTAATTTAAACTCAGTTTGACTCAGCCTTTTTGAAAATGCATCTTTATTAGCTTGTTTCATTTCATGTTTGATATAATATGCAATGCTTAATTACAATCCCACCTGATGTTAAGTGTAGCTTAGATGAAGTCTAGGAGCGAATAAGCAAACTATTAGTTCTTGCTTTGAATTCACAAATATCTAAATCAGACAGAAAACAGAAATGTCAATGCAGGTAAGTAATTCTTATACTTTGATGCATAATATTATAAAGCACGAAGCTGTCTGTAGTTAATGTGTATAATGAATAAAACTCAAAAATTTATGTAAAAATAGATAAAAATGATCATTTATAGTAACAATTATGTTGCTTTATATCTATCTATATTAATACTAGCTGACCTGGCAAACGTTGTTTTGCCAAATAAACATTAAGGGTGAACAACCCTTATCACTTAGGGGTATAAAAATTAGCCAGTAGCCGATTCTCAGACCTACTGAATATGCATACAAAATTTCATTACAATCGGTACAGCCATTTCGGAGGAGTATGGTAACTAACATTGTGACACGAGAATTTTATATATAAGAAGATCTTATGATCTGATGATAAGATCTTTTTATAGTTCTAAATTAAATTATTATTTGGCCTAATTAAGTCTGTCTGTCTGTCTGCAATGATGTTATGCTTAATCTACTAAATCAAGTGAAATTGATTTAGTGAAATAAAGGTATGAAGGTACATTGTGATCCTGGAAAGGACATACTTTTTCATGCTTTATTCCAATGGCTTTTGTTATGTTCCAACTCCCAAATGCATAAAGCGAAAACTAGTGCAAATATGTATCTTACTTCTTTGTGAGTTTAGCGCTCACACTGGACTGCTGCTGTTCCTGCCGTTGCTGCCGCTCCTTGTATCTTGTTTGTACTTCCCCTCGAGGTCTTTCAACTAGTCTCCGCACTTGTTGGCCTCTTGTTTCTCGGGGCAGCAGGTCATCTTTTTCCGTTGATCTGTCCACCTTCATACCCACAATTAGGTCACTGAAATAGATTTTATAATTATTATAGTAAGCTAAATATGTAATGACATATATTTTATTTACCTACCGTTTACATAAAAATCTGTTAGGTTGCGATATCACATATAAATAACATAAATCAGTTAATGATATACTTTAACACTAGAAAGCCCACTGTTGTGATCAACACAGAAACCAAAGTCTTGTGAAATTTCTAACAAAATGTCTGCATAGAAATGTCTAGCACGGAATCAAATCAAGAGTTCAATATGTTGTTAATTGTTGATTTTATCTTATAAAGTGAAGAGGGATAGAATAATACCTGAGCGATGTTGATGTCTGGTTGATTTTGCCAAGTACTTTTGATAGTAATTCTGCCTCAGTTTGCTTCACATTCCCACCAATAGCCTGAGCCACTTCACTTGCTGCTTTAGTAATACTTTCCTCTGTTAAAACGTTACGTTAAAATTGTTTAAATTCATAACCACTATTTGTTATTTATAATATAGTCCATATAATATTTCAAAGTTAAAAATATCAAAATACTCACCTATTTTCTCAGTCTTCACTTCGATTTCATCTGATTTTGGCTTTCTCGGTCTCTCCCGTGCCGTAGCAAATTTTTCCCTATATTCGCTGTCTGTTATTTTTGGTTCTGCCATCATACTTTTTAGCAGAGCTTGAATTTTTTCTGTATTTGAGTCTACTTTTTGTGGACCTTTGGAACCTTTATCTTCTTTTTCTTGTTTCTGTGGTATATTATTTTCATTTTCTGGTGGCTTTTCAGACAGACACCGAACCATAACTTTAAAATCGCGTTTAAATCTTAGTCTGAAATTAATAGTAACGCAAGTTAGACTAAGTTACTGAATAGAATTTAGATACCTGTGTTAAGGGCACTTACCTCGAAAGCATATTTAATGTGTTTTTGGAACAAATGTTACTATTGGATTTTTAAATTGCTTTTAATTAAACCAAGTTAACCAAAATCACCAAAATACTGCATGGGTGGGTATCAATAAAATGTCAAATTTGACATTTCAATCTTGACAGTACTTTAATGGACAACGGCAGGTTGATGACATTGACACATATTGACATGACAACCATGACATTATAATGGCAGATGGCAACTGTTTTATCATAATCTCTTTAGGTTAAGGAATACATCATATTCTTCCAAGTCAGAACTGGAGGAAAACTTCTCATTTTACTGGTTTTGCTTTAAGAGATTGTTTATTAGTGAAGATACATATCTAAATATCGGAGATATATTATAGTCTATAATTTATAGACAGTAAGCTTTGAAAATAATCTTAGATCAAAACCTACATATTTCGGAGGTGTCCTCATGAGATACCTATAAGTAAATAATCATTTGGAGGTTCAGGGAGTGTAATGTCTTTTCATACAACTTTGCCCAGATTTCTCGAAATTTTTTCTATGATTCCATATATTTTAAATTGTATTATTATGACTGTCCTATATCCACAGCCTATATCGCTGTGAAATGCATTGTTCTTTGCATAGAATATATACAAATTTTAATAGGTCACATTTGACAACTGTTTGTCTTTGCCTCATAGTTAGGGAATCTGCTAAAAACATCGATTAAATTTAATTAATCGTTAAGGACTTCAAACATCTGTAAATCGAATGCGATTGTTATAAAAAGTATTAATAAGGGCACAGTTCGCACAACGACTAAAAAAACGACAAAAATAATGCGTCAAATAATGGGGCGAAATGAAATAATGACTTTTTGTAAAATTTCACGTTTCTGGATACTGGCTTTTGAGCCAGACGTTATAAATATAAATGAAAGATTACATACTTTTTGACCTAAAATGTTACAAAATTAATTTTGTTCGTATTAAAATTTACTTTATTTTATAATCGTGAAATACTTTTTGACGATTAGTTTGACTTCTCGAATTCAAATTATCGACTGATATGTTTCCTTTGGTACCATCCCTAATGTTTAAAAAGAAAAAGAGTTCACTGACGACTTTGTAACGACGTCAGTTAAAAAGTTTAACAATATCAAGGAGGGAATATCTATACTAATATTATAAAGCTGAAGAGTTTGTTTGTTTGTTTGTTTGGTTGAACGCGCTAATCTCAGGAACTACTGGTTCGAATTGAATTTTTTTTTTGTGTTGAATAGACCTTTTATCGAGGAAGGCTATAGGCTATATAACATCACGCTGCAACAATTAGGAGCGAAGAAGTAATGGAAAATGTGGAAAAAACGGGGAAAATTATTCATTCTCGAGGGCTTTCGTTGCATGCGTTGCGAAAACGATTCAAGATACCAAAAATATATGTATGAAAGAATTATTCCTCTTGAAATGATCTAAAAAAATGTCCACGACAGTATATTATTATGTCTATCTTTTAAGATTAACACACTAGAACCGTTTTTATGGTAATCAAATTTGGTCGAACCCACTGCCATACCAAACTTGCCGCGTTTCCAAGTTTAATCTGAATTAATCTTGCTGTGATCCTTTGCTACTTTGCTATTATTTTGTCGTAAGCTTTATTTCTAAGTTTAATTTAATGTAACCTCAATTAATTTTGGTGATAGTTTATTATCTTCCCGAAATTCCTACGGGAGCGGGACCTACGCGGTTGATACTTACGGGTCCCGAAGCGAAGCGAGGGCGGTTCGCTAGTTAAATTATATGGGGCGACTCCCTTACAAGGTTACTTTGTAAATTTTTGAAGAACTGTCAAATGTGACCTATTAAAATGGCCCTACTATAATGCGTTAAAACCTCAATTTGTGAAGCGGGCCAAATTCATATCGCTTTTTACAACTTTGCCCATTTTACAAGAATTTTTGTATCCTAATTATTTTCTAACTTAAAATTTAGGGATCAGATTAGAAAATTAAACAATTTGTGACATGAACTTAATACTTAACGTTTAAACGTTCATTTTGCTTGTCGAATTTGTGTGGGCAAAGTCACAACTGTTTTTATGTCGTTGAGTAAGTTTGTTTTGACGTGACAACGTCTTATAAATTGGTTTGCCGGGTGACACTTCAAGAAACTGCGTTACGCTCCGCTCACGTTATGCGCTCACAATGAGAGCGAGTGAGAGGCACGCGTCCCTTCCACTCGGGCATGGTTAGCCCGCCTAAGAGCGAGAGAGACAGACATAAAAAGCACAATCGGCCTTTGCGTTCGGCAGCTTGATTACTTTGGAGGTAGATATTTTGGTAATGTATCCAATTATTACTTTGTTATTGACTTCTGGGACTATTTATAAATTTTAAATGTTACCTTTTTATAAATGTTTCCTGTATTCCTTCTTTATTTTTGACGTGATAACGTCTTATAAATTGGTTTACCGGGTGGCACTTCAAGAAACTGCGTCACGCTCCGCTCACGTTATGCGCTTACAATGAGAGCGAGTGAGAGGCACGCGTCCCTTCCACTCGGGCATGGTTAGCCCGCCTAAGAGCGAGAGAGACAGACATAAAAAGTGAAAGGCACGCGTCCCTTCCTCCTTAACATTACTTATGGTAGCTACGGCGTACACACGTTGGCGTGTTTCAGAAAATGGTACAGCGCCATCTCTGGAGAAGTAGAGTAATCTCGTTTGTTACCTCACTTAGTTGTGACTAATGGTTAATGGTCTAACGGTTAGCAGCGCTAGATGGCGGATGGTGTTACAATGTTTTAAATATAATTCTTTGTATAAATAAATGTTTTAAATTGTTACTATTATTTCATCCTTCTTCCTACTATACGAATGAATATTCACATTTAAATTATTTTACCACTCAAAGTCGTTGTCACGTAAAACTCGCCCGTATACCGACTTTACAGGCAACCAATTTTTATTATTGATAAATTTCTGTAACTTTAAATACGATTTCATGACGTTTGTTTACTTTGATGATATTATTTGTCAATCATTCCATCAGTATTTTCTTAAGACGTTGTCACGTTCAACTATCGTCAGTAAACCGACTTTACAGACAACCAGTTTTTTTAACATTAATAATCTAACAATCGGTCAAGAAATGATTGCTACTTCGATCCCGTGCACGTTGTTTTATTAACCAAACTCATATTTTTATTTTCTAATACGATTTTGAACATTAATAAATAAAGGACATAACTCATATTTAAATTAAATGAGGTGGCAACCCTTGCAGTAATATTTTGGTGGGCGAAGCAGTCCTAAAAACTACTTCAAAAAAACTAATTAAACATTGCCCATCATCATATTTTATAATCTGAGTGGAATTTAACATTAGACATTTGATCTTTTATGTTCATTTATTACAAAGAAACAGTGGGTAAAACCTTATTGACCTACTATCATTACAACTCGAAATGTCATGAAAGTTTTTTTCACAACTTTTAGATTAAAGTACCAACTTTGACACCGAATTATAGACGAATGGAGAAACTTAGAATAAGCGAGATTTTTTTTATTGTCTGATTTGTGCCGTGCTGGGCAATCTTTAATTTGTGTGGCAAATTTGTGAGTTTATACAGTAACAGCACTCCCCCCCACACCTGCGTATGCCCATGGCCTATGGCGCAGATGGCGCTAGCTTAGGTATTGGTCTGGTATGGGCGTAATGATCTGGTACTTGTTTTCTACTTAATTCGTTCAAATTCAAATTCGTTTATTGCGTTATTACAGGTGGTTTAAGTTAGTAAACACGGTGGTTAAGTTCTTTGAGATATTAGTTTCACATCAACAACTTTCAAATGTGTAATAGCTATTTCGTTTCGATGATCGTATTGGAGGGTACTCTTTTACACATACTCTTGAAATGAAACGGAGGTTAATGGGCGGGACTAAAAAGAACAAAATGGTCGTTTATCGACTATTTCTAGAAATTATTCTGTATCATTTATTGAATAAGTGTCCCCGCAGACTGACTGTAGCCACCGGCGGCTGTGGCGTTGTGGCGCTTCATTTAGAAGCGCGATCCGGCCATCAGCCAACAGCTCAAATAACAGTGACCAGAATTCAGCCAAAGCGGCTGTCGGCCGGACCGCGCTTCTGTGGCTGCAGTCAGTCTGCGGGGAAACCTAACCTAAGTATTTCAATAAATACGTTACATTTTCGCTATCTATATGTAATAAAACAAATGTTAAAATAATAAGGCACATTTATTGGTGGACGGGAGTGATATTTCACACTATTTACAAATATTATAAGTACTTTTGTACATACACTAAACATAACAACAACACTACAGAGATGTAGGCACACTATTGAAATGACATTTTTATACAATCCCCAAATAAATGCAGGTAACATTTTCCTTAATTAAAATAATATGACAAAATCAAATAACAATAATTACAATCTAATTTAAAATGACACGAAGTGACTATCAAAATAAAACATACGTAACATCTCCACTGTAGGGCATAATCTTCTCACAATATTGTAGCCTGAAGGCCTAACATTTGCCCAGAGCACATTTAGGGTGGTTGAAACGAATATCGCGCATTTTAGGTCTCTGTTCTACCAAAGAATGTAACGAACACAACTGAGATTGCTTCAAAGTAAAAAGTTTAAAATCTCGCCACCACTAATGTATTATACCACTTAAGCAATCTTCCGTTGGTTATTATGAGAGCTTCCTACAAACGTAGGGTAAGTGATGAGGAAAATTTTGAAACATGTTATTACTTATTGCAAATGTTTCCAATAGAACTGCAAGCGATCATAATGGCAGTAAACAAGTCACTATTATTCGTTCACAAGAAAAGTTCCATATTAATATGTCGAAATGTATTTTTTCGTTCTTTTAATAATACAAGCCCCCCACCAACATTTTATTGAACTACGTCGGGAACTAAACATGTGTTATATTTTATTGTTCCACTGACAACTTTTAAAAGGATGAAAAATGTATTCAAAGGTTTAAATAACGATAAGATATTTAAGCAACGATATAATAATATGTGAAAATTTTGATGCATATTTATAGTTGTTAAATCCTGTATCTTTAAATTAACCAAATTATAGTAATAAATTATATTATTCCTTACATTGAGGTCTGGAAAAAGTATAAATAAAGATTTTAATCATATTAACTCAAAATACTTAAAAAATATCATTACCTAAATTACCTTATTATTGCTATTATTCGAAGTAGAAAACGAAACATAAAGAAACATTTTTCATACAATAGTAGACTAATTTTTAGCCGACATATAACATACCTAACATTCCTTATGGCATATGCTGTGATGATCACTGGTCCATTATGGAATCACCAAACCCAAAACTGCTCATTCGTGAAATTTTTTTAACCTTTTTTTTCTTTAAGTAACCTAATAATTAACCTAACAAATTTTATCACAATTGAATATACACTGGAAGAATAAAAATTACAAATATCGCTTTTATCAAAATAAATCTTTTTAAGTATAAATTGAATGTGTTCATATTTCCATAGCACCATATAAAAACTATTTAAACAATGAAATGAACTAGACCAATCGAATCACGTATTCACCTTCCAACAACACAACTTATTTCTAAGAAACTTAAATTATCGAGTCTCTAGTTTCTACGAATCTAAAACAATTCATAACAGCCAGCAATGAACTTGACCAATACAACTAAACCTAGATTCTCGTCTATGCAAATAAACATGTCAGCTAATTTTTGTAAAAATAATAGTAGCAAATATATACCTACTTAATGACTAATAAACTTAATAAGACAATTGGCATTATAATGCTTTTGAGCAGTATAATAAGTAGAAATGTCCTCCTAGCCTAAATAACATTAAAACTGTATACTTTTGTAATACAATTGAAAAAAAAAGAAATGCTTTCAACAATAACCAATAATTTTCATTAAAGTAACCAAATATTTTGGCCCATCTTGAACAAAATAAGTTTTACCAATGAGAGATCAGTTTACATACCATACTATATTTATACAAATTTGCTTTTTTAAAATTCAAACCAATGTTAATTTCAAAAATTCTAAAACAAAATATGTAAAGAAGGTAGTGAAATGTTTGAAAGTAATAGCCATATTTACTCTGTCTGTATCCTTCCTTCTCTTTCTTATAAGCAGCGACCTAATTTACATACATTTTGGTACATAGACGTAGTTTCATCGAGAAAGCAAAGCGCGAACGGGTTAACTAGTAGGTAGGATATAAAAAAAAAGTTTTAAATTTCTTTATTAACATTGGTTTTCAATAATCTTACAAACACCGAACATAATTTTATTATCAGCTTCCGCACCATATGGAAGCATTGAAGTACACAATAACACATTGACATCAAGTCCATAGTGTGATGTCCATAGTAATGATATGTTTTCAAACATTATGTACATATGGCACGCTTCAATAACATCGAACCGATCTGAATCATGGCCGTAGCGCCGTTCAATATTGAACCAACCCAAAACACGTAGGCACTAATTATTTCCAAACTTATCCACTTTATCGCTTCCGTTGAAACTCAGGGTCAGCGCCTCTGATCCCGTTAATTTAATATAAATATTAAAGATAAGGCTTTGGATATTACAGACATTGGCGGATAAAAAATGGATACTGCGTATAATTAAAGTTAACTATAGTTCCAACGAAATAAACTGGCAATGCCAATGCAATATGTTTATGGAAATGTTAATTTATTACAATAGTGTCAATAGGTCTTAAATTGAGCAAAAAATGTTGTAAGAATGTAATGTAACAATCTTTGGTACGGCGGGTGAGAAGAATGCAACATCTAGCCATAGTTGTACCATTTGTGTGTAATATACGTACGAACATTCGATGCGCACCAGCAAAACAAGGAGACTTGGGAAGTACTTAATTATTGTTAATTTGTTAATCCTACTTAATATTATAAATGCGAAAGTTTGTAAGGATGTATGTGAGTGAGTGAGTGAGTGTGTGTGTGTGTGTGTGTATGTGTCATGAAACTTTGCAGTAATATAGCTTAGACATCGGAATAACATAATTTGTTAAAATTTATAGAGATTTTTGAAGGGACTGGTTTCCCAAAGCGAAGCGAGGGCGGATTTACTAGTTGTTAATAATTATTAAGATTTACTTTGTCATTTCCAACTCCACTGTGAATTTCGTGGGAACCTTGTTATTTATAAACATTGCGAAAAAGTGTTACATCGGCAAAGTGTTACATGTTATCATGTGTACAAGATCACTATCGCCACTTGCCAGTCCGCCTGTCTGCGCTGACCCTTATAAATATCTGGATATAGCGATAAGGTCTTCTATGGGTTCGCTGGTAACTTGCCGACTGATCGTACCTACCTATCTTACAATAACATATCTTAATCTACACTTACTCTACATTTGAGTTGAAATTGACTTTATTTATTTTACAATTGAAGTCAATCAAAGTTGTTTTGATGCGACTGCTATACTTTATACAACGGGCTGTGACGCACTTATTTATAAACGCCATAGTCTTTAAACCCAAAGCGCTTGAAGCTTCGCGCAAAGACCTACCAACCACACAACTTCCTGACATCAAAATTCAACTGAGACCTTCAGTTCAAATCTTCAATTCAGTCCAAACTCCTCACTAACACTAATTCACAGCCAGTCTAGGAACTGAGTTTAATGAACCCAAGATACGTGTACCCGGGTCGCAGCCACAGCGTGCGGTTGTGTTCCCGTTGCGCGAGGTTGACCGTGTCTCCCTTGTATAGCCGCGCGACGGTTTGTACGGGGCATGATATCTGGGATTTATCGAGGGCACGATCAGCGGAGACGTCGCCTGTGGCACAGCTAGTGATGCGCCGCGGCTCCTGTGAGGGCTGCCGCGCCCAGATGAAGTAGCAGTTTGGTGCGTGGGTTAGGTATACCACCTGGAAAGGACGTTGTTGGTTATCGCTGGGTTTTTTATGGAATTCGATGGTGGCCGATCGAGCATATGGAATTGGCACTCCCCCTAAAACCAAACTTATTACCTATATTATTAGATATTATTCAATTTAGCTTGTCAGAAAAATTTACTAAGGACACGCCATCAATCTTAAATGTACCTTAATCGCATTGGCGGAACGCTGGCATTTGTGTGCCATGCAATTATAACGAATTCCAGATCGAATTCAAACGGAGTATATGATGGTTAATCCAGTTAGTTATTGTTAGTAAGAGTCTCGTTCTAATTCGGTACAAGAACACAGGTATACAGTATAATTAGCCATATAGTAATAGCCAGCAAAATAAAAGACGAATCGGCGGGGAGAGGTATCATCGCTCATAGACAACAGACACACTAAAGGTTCTGGTGCTCAGGCGTTGAAAACACCAAAAATCTTAGTGTAAATTTAAAGAAAATAAATTAGTCAGTAAAAGTAGACAAAAAATCCTTTGTTTCATTAGGATCGCTCTCAGACGTTCGAAATGTTTGATGTTTTGTAAGTAGGTAGTTTTTACAAAATCAATGTTTGTATCAACGTAAAAACATTTGTAAAACCTGTACAAATGGTAGAAAAATATGTCACATTTTATCGTATTATCACTGAACGTATCCGACTTCAATACCTATTCAAGTTACAATTTATATTATTTCTAACCTCATTTTACTAGAACGCGATAGTGCAGCTACTCTCACGCACATAATATTTAGATATTTTTTGATGCTGTCAAATCCGAATGTTCAATCAGAATACAACTGGGTACCTTTAAACAATTGGGTACCTAATGGGCAAAATAGCAAGCGTAGAATCCCCATGCCATGGGCACATTAATCTTTTTTCAAAACCAACTTCTGTGCTTTAGAGGGCACGTGAAGCTATCGATCAAGGTTATCGGGGGTTTAGGTTACCTTAAAATTTTCCCAAACCCGATCTATTTTCCGTTCGCGTTCGTTATGGAATTGACTACATGGAAGGCGATATTTTAAAATGTCATAAGTAAATGTTGCTTACAAATAAATTGAATTAAGAGCAAACGTAAATTCTCGTAATAAATTAGTTTTTAGTAGGTAGTGGCATTTCTATATGCTCGGCGACTCAAGTATAGAAACCTAACATTTCTACATTAGATCGTACGTAACTACGAGTAAGTATATAAAAATAGCTTGTCAATTGAATGTGTCTCTAAGTAGACGTGGGCAGCAGGACCGCCTCCACGTATGCCATGGAGCTTTTGAACTATTTCTAGAACGAGGATCAAGTTATTCATTGAAAGTTTGATTCCTAAATATACGCTATATAGAATCAAAATAAACTGACGCACCTTAGTGGATAATCTACAAGGATAAATTATGTTGAATTGGAAATAATAATGCAGCTCGGAATTTAAATGATATTATTTTTAAACCCTTGTTTAGACGCGTTGCTAAATTTTATGTGTGTAATGTACAAATGTTATGCTCATAATGTCACAGAGTAATTCACAAGGCATTTAGATATGGTATGTAAGCCAGATAAAAAACCAGTAGTATGTTATTATAATTCGGGAAGTGCCCGAATATTTTGTTACACACCAAGATTACAACTGAATGTTATCAGTTTGCTGAGCACCTATTCCCGAAAATTTTTAAATCAGTTCTTGAAGTTAGCAAAGCTGATAACTGATAGCTTCCGTTACTTAGAATATATTTATTATGTACATACATATTACGTATGTATCTATAGGTCTAAAAAGAATACTAAAAAGGAACCAAAATCATTCCTTCTTCCATTTGATTTCCTGGTTTACAACAAAGTAAAGAGCTAATACTTTAATGTATTAATAAATACTCACTTGTGCATATATCAAGTAGATCCCGCTTTCCTTGATAGTGACGTAGTTGGTGTTGAGCTCGATGTGTTTCTCGCTGTCCTTAGACGACACCTCGGTGTCGCGCGCCCACGGACCGATTATGGCTGAAATAGAAATTTCCTTGGTAGAATCGCAGACGGTAACTTCATTATATTCAGGGCTTTCATTTTTACGCTTCTATTTTATAGAGGACCAACGACGATTTCAAATACAAACTATTTTTTATAACGTTACTATTATAAATACAAATTTGGTAGATATTTTTTTTTCGGAAAAAAGGGATCATCCTCATGAAGACACTTTAATCATAAAAATATACCTTTAATCATAAATCCGTCTCAAGTCCCAACCTCGTAAAATATTTAGCTACGTACTACCACTTAATATCTCGGCTAAAAGTGATGAGTGAAACGTGACGCTATCTTTAGTACATAATATCTCAATGGACGCTATTAAATGTTTTAAGCGCCATCAAAACTGGTTCGACGGTCTGCTACTGTGAATTTCACTTGAGGTAGATACCTATGTATATTATCTTTGTCATAATCATGTAATTACCCATCATAAAATACGATCCAGTTAAGTACATTTTTAATAAGCCATAATATGTTTCTTGGCAATGAGATGAACACATTGAGACACAAACACGCACGAATTATTAACGATGCTGCTACCTCACCACCATAAGTTATTATAATATTGTGACCATCTCAATCGCAATCAGTTGGTAATTAAAAACGGATATTTTAATCCTAAAATATATTTTTTTGTTTTAAATTAACTATGTTTAAAATAAATAAGTAAGTTGTTGATTGGTAATTCATATATTCATATTACACTTTTTTAATTTTTACTATAGGCTCTTTGAGTGTCATAGGTCATAAGACTCGTATCTTAATTTATGTTGTAAAATCCGAAGAGCTACGTCCTTGCCAATAAGTGAGCTCATATTTATTGATCGCTGTTATACATAGTCTAATAAAAATATTATAAGCCGGTATCAAGGAGCAACACATTTCAAGGAAACCCTCAAGGAATTATAATCACCATTAACATTAACATAATTATATTTACAAGTATGCATTACTCAATGATTAATAGATAACTTCCTGTGTGCACTACTTTTTACAAGTGCTTTTAAAACGATTGTTGTTATTGAATTGATGTTAAAACGCACCTTACAGTTACCTACAATATATTCAGAACAGTTTGACTCAATATTAACACTATTATGTAGGTACTACTACTTTTACCCGCGGCTTCACCCACGTGATATAGAAAAAGAAAATAATTCCGTGGGAACATAATATTGTCACCAGCAAAAGACTCAAGAGTATCCTATACCTATCCTAATCCGCGCTGATAGACCCACATGCCAAGCTTTGGCGCAATTTGATTAATTACGATGAGTTTTATATCCCTGTCAGAAAGCCTGTCAGCTTGTCCTGATTTCCGGGATAAAATAATGTGACAGCCCTGGCGTACCTCGCTAAACAATAAACAATAGGGGCCATAAATATGCCAGGCGAAACAATAGGACAATGGACGGCCGTCTCGAAAGTACGCACGCGCACGACGCTTCGACCATTACGCCAATAGTCATACGGGCGAAAGTCGGTTGCAAGGAACGTTCTCGAATCTTGTTCGGAGCGGGTCCGCGGAATTAGCGAGAAAGTTCTGGATTGGCGTGAATGGTGCGTGAGGGGTATAAAAAGGAGCGATCGGCCAACCGCAGACATTCTAGTTTCGGAAGCGAAACCAGGAAGATACCAGCGATACCTACGAGCGATACCAGTGAGAAGTGAAGTGATTTCTACGAGCGATACAGTGTTCGACGAGTGTGTTTACTAGTACTTACGTGCAGAGTGTTTTAGTGTGTACTGTGTACGTCGTGTAATTTGTGTATCTACGAGTACAATAAAAGTCTTTGTGGTACATTTTGGCATTTTCTCGAATCCCACTTCTGACACATGGTTATTCCCAGGAGTAAAGTGGCTGATTTGCTGAAGCTCGTACACAATGGCACTTCCGGTGGGCATCTCGGCATCAAGAAAACCCTCGTAAAGATACGAGAACGCTTTTATTGGGTGCGGTGTCGAGAGGACGTTGAAGATTGGTGCAGAAAATGTACAGTTTGCGCTTCAGTGAAAGGGCCCCGCACTAGATCCAAAGGGAAACTACAGCTGTACAACGTCGGAGCCCCGTGGGAAAGAATCGCCATAGACGTTGCTGGGCCATTCCCTCAGTCTGAAGACGGGAATAGATTCATTATCGTGGTTCAAGACTACTTCAGCAAATGGCCGGAAGCGTTTGCAACTCCGAACCAAGAGGCGAAAACCGTGGCCAAGAAACTTGTCCAAGAGGTAGTTTGCCGCTTTGGTGTACCATTGGAGTTACACAGCGACCAAGGCAGGAACTTCGAGTCAACGTTATTCCAGGAGATGTGTGATCTTTTGGGAATAAATAAGACACGTACCACACCGGCGCATCCTCAATCTGACGGCATGGTGGAGAGATTCAACCAAACGTTGGAAAATCACTTGGCCAAGGTCGTCGAGGAACATCAGCGAGACTGGGATCGGTACATTCCTCTGTTCCTGATGTCATATCGCTCTGCCATACACGAATCTACAGGGTTTACACCGGCTAAAGTTAACTTCGGAAGAGAAATGCGTCTGCCATTGGATTTGCTTACCGGAACACCGCCAGATGCCCCGAAACCAACAGTTGAATACATCGCGGACTTACGGAAACAATTGGACGAGACACATGATCTTGTAAGGGAGCAATGTTTGAAGACCAGCGAAAAGATGAAAACCCGGTACGATCGCGATGCTCGGAAACATGGTTTCAAGGAGGGAGATTCTGTATGGTTGCACAATCCACTGCGGAAGAAAGGGAAGTCTCCGAAGCTACAAGCACGATGGGAAGGCCCTTACACAGTTGTCACGAGGATTAACGACGTGACCTACCGAATCAGACAGGGGGACAGAAGAAAGCCGAAGATCGTGCACGTGGACAGATTGGCACCATTTCATGGATCGAATAATGCTCGGGACGAGCATGACTAAGAGGGGGGCAATGTGACAGCCCTGGCGTACCTCGCTAAACAATAAACAATAGGGGCCATAAATATGCCAGGCGAAACAATAGGACAATGGACGGCCGTCTCGAAAGTACGCACGCGCACGACGCTTCGACCATTACGCCAATAGTCATACGGGCGAAAGTCGGTTGCAAGGAACGTTCTCGAATCTTGTTCGGAGCGGGTCCGCGGAATTAGCGAGAAAGTTCTGGATTGGCGTGAATGGTGCGTGAGGGGTATAAAAAGGAGCGATCGGCCAACCGCAGACATTCTAGTTTCGGAAGCGAAACCAGGAAGATACCAGCGATACCTACGAGCGATACCAGTGAGAAGTGAAGTGATTTCTACGAGCGATACAGTGTTCGACGAGTGTGTTTACTAGTACTTACGTGCAGAGTGTTTTAGTGTGTACTGTGTACGTCGTGTAATTTGTGTATCTACGAGTACAATAAAAGTCTTTGTGGTACATTTTGGCATTTTCTCGAACCCCATACTCCTGACACGTAACAATATCGTATGTCCTTTCCGACGTCTCAAACTATCTCCATACAAAATTTCATCTAAATCGTTTCAGAGGATTAAGCGTGATAAGCCGTCAGACAAAATATAATGTATACGTATTATGTAACTACATAAATACAGATACATATCGATGGGTCCTATGTATATGGGCCAAACTAGCAATTTGGCGATTTTGGCTTTTTTGTGGGTAACGCATCTTATCGATATAATGAATCATGTGAGCTATTAAAAAAAAAGATTTCAGCATAGAAACACGATTTTTTATTACGGTATAACGGCATATGTAACATGAATTTAAACGTATAAGGTCCTAAGCGTAGTTAGAGATTTATACGCGGGGAGTTTCCCGCGCGTTTCTTTATAGTTTGGAACAATCAGCCAATTTGACACTTATACGTTGAACGGAGCATCGGCCGCACTGTGATGAATAAAGATGAATATGAAATGTTATTGTTGTGTTTTTGGGTTACAATTTAGTTTAATAAGTAAAAATGACATCTAATTATCACGCTAAGATGTCTAGATGTCGGAATTTTGTGAATTTGGCTTTGGGAAATGAAAACAACAATTAAAACGAAGATTTTATATTATATTCTAATTAATGAATTATCAATTACTTCAATCGTTTATTGATTTTATAGATAAAAAATTAAAAAAATATATACATTATGCTAATTAGCGTAGGTAATACGCGTATAATGGCCAACATGGTATATCGGCCCTTTTAGGGTGTTTTCAAAAAAAAATAATTTTAACAAAAACTAACGTAGAAGGGCCAATGTGACATTTAAAAAAACCAGATAAATGTATATATAAAATACTACAGTGTAAATGAGGGAAATAGTTTTCTTAGCAAATAAGCAAAGATTCGGGAACTTCGGTTTTATCAATTTAAAGTTATAGTAAATTGAAACTTTGGAAGCCTCTACTGTAAAGTTTTAATTTTACATTTTGGCCCATATACATAGGACCCATCGATATCTCTGCAAATTATATCCTTTAATAAGAACTTCAATTGCGCGCCTAATTTAGGCATTGGTTCAAATTCAAATATTTATTTCTTCGAAACTTCTTTACAAACACTTTTAGAACATTCGTCAACATGTGTTTATTTCGTTCACATTGAAAAATGTTTCATAATATTTTAACAATAAAGTCCGCTTTTCGGTTTGATTTAATATTGGCTTTGATGTCATAATTTAAAGTCATTTATGTCCTAGTAATATCACAGGACAGGCGTTAGGTAGTCTAATGAATAATAAGTTTTTTTTAATGATTAAGTACCTTCATTTGTAGTACGGCTCCAAATGTTACCGTATATGCGTGGGAATCTGTATGCTAATATTTAGTTGAATGTATCTTTTACGCGGAAACTCCGTTTTTTATGAAATAATTTGCCCGCGTCGGTGTATCCGTTCGATTATGATATCGGTTTCTTTAAGGCGGGATTGAATAGGTTTCTATAAAGTTAGTGCACTTTACTGCCCAAGATTACATCATTACTTATCATCAGATGTAATTGGTGTCAAGCATTTACCTATTTATTTAATTAAGACATAATAACAAACAAAGTATGCAACATGCCCACTAGTGATGAATCATCACACTCATCACATCATTACTGATGATCAGACATGAAATTTTATTATTCGGATGTACTTTTCCTATTATTTTAACATTATTTTTTTTTACTTGAATGTCATTAAATAATTTGTCAGTTTCCGATGTTTATTTATGACATACTAGCGACCCGCCCCGGCTTCGCACGGGTGCAATAACTATTTAATGGATGTTATTATACATATATTATAAACCTTCCTCTTGAATCACTCTATCTATTAAAAAAACCGCATCAAAATCCGTTGCGTAGTTTTAAAGATTTAAGGACACAAAGGGACAGAGAAAGCGACTTTGTTTTATACTATGTAGTGATGATAATGTAGCAAAGAGCAATCGGGTCGATCTGAGCTTAAGCATTTCAGTATTCATCATCACTAAAGTACTATTTAATGAAGATGTGTGAAACAAAAAGGTGACTACTAATTTAAGCACTTGTCTTGATACAGACTATAAAGCAATATTTATGGCCTACAAGCAATAGGCTCGGCACAATGACCATTCATTCATTACAAAAGTAATTTGAAAAAGGAATTACATAACTTTGTCTGGCGTTTTAATTGAATGAGTGTGAAATAATCACCAGTCAGAAGAACCATACACACTCACTAGGAGTAACTAAGAAACTATGTGGATTTGCTGAACTCCTTGTGGTATTTTTTTTTAATTTAAAGAAATATAAACTGTAATGCATTGCAATAAGGTGTAATATATAAGATCAATAAGAACAAAGCTTGAATCATTCTAAATAAAAACAATGCAAATACGTAGGCTCTGTGGTACAAACATCCTGCATACACATATATTATCATTTTAATCACATCATGCTTCTTCATTTATGTTGTCTTGCAAAACGTTGTAAGTTACAGTGCTTGAATTTAATCTCTAATGCTATATGAATAAGGGCTACTTGTTGGAATATTTTAATGTATATTCCTGAACTATTTAAAAAATATATTCTTAACTATGAACTGATGGCAAAATCAGACTTGAAAATCTCTACAATCCTTAAAGCAATTTAACTGTGATTGAATGAATGAATAACACTAAATTGTTTATAAATATTACAGCAACAGAATAAAAGTGTTTATTTTAAACTTGTAAGTACATTATGCATAGCATTAAAGAGTCTCACACTCGGTTTATGTCATTGGGACTGTATGACCCGTGGTTGCTGGTTTTCAGTGTGGACCTTTTTTCTGAATAGTTTCAACAAGTAATTAAATTGCTTACATAACTTAAATGAGTGTCTAACAAGTAAACTTAAGCAGAATATAGTATTATTTTAACTTTGCTAAATTATGTGACTATAATACTTACATGAGGTACCAATGTTTGTCTCCCTCATAGCACCGTTAAAATGGACCACCACTGGTTCTGAAATTAATTTTTAATAAATATTTAATATTTTATTGATGCTTAATAAAATGATGAATAGATAAAAACAGGACATAGTAATTTAGGATTGTAAAATATATAATTAACATAAGACATCAAATTGGTCAAAAATCAATAATAAGATTAAATTATTACAAAAGCCATAAATATTTTATTGGAATACCTACAGTTAAAAGTTTCTCAAAGTACCTTTTTGGAACCCAGCCAGGTCATAAACTGGCACTTGGTTCTGACTAGGATTCTTCTTCTTGGAGTCTACCAGCAACATATCCTCTCCAAGATCTTCTACATAATATCTTTTGGTATTCAGCGAGACATCATCTTTGGCAACAAACTCCATCCGGGGCTCTCTAGCCTCGGGGCCTGGCAAATGTGGCCTCAAATGTGACACTAGGGGGCTTTGCACTGCCTTCTCCTGGTTAGCCACGGAGTCCCTAATATTCTGAATGAGCAGCTGCTCTTTCAACACATCCAACTGTTTCCTCATGGAGATCATTTCATTCCAGTAGTAGAATGCTATCCAACAGCACACAACCATACACAGTACACTGAGCAAAAAGTTCAAAATGAACAGGAGCCTTATTTTCTTGGAAGACGCGATTGAGAACGTTGTATTAATGTGAACACCGACATCAGCTGGTTTTTCTACAACAAAAAAATTCATCACTTACTTTTGTTTATCATAAAATTTGGGAGCGAAAATTACATTTGGAACTGAAAGTCACCTGTCTTCAGATGAATGACAGTCCCGTCGTTTACTTTTGGATGTTTACCAGTGTTCAAAAAAATGTTGGCCGCACCTGACGAATTAAGTGGGACCCCCTCGCTTATATTTACTTTTCTTTCGCCGTCCATCGTAAATATTATGATTTGTAACGAGTACTACCGTTCACCAGCGTAGCGTAGGCGTCGCCGACCTAAACATTAAACAAAGGAAGTTAAGCTTAAAAGTTCGCACAGAGCGCACGATAACCGCGGGTTGATAACAAAAAATCGCAACACATACCAGGACAGCAGACGGCAGATTTTAATAACACATCTCGTACACCAACACGTACGATGCTTTTACTACATTACACTACAACAACTTTAACATAAAGTTTCTTTCACTAAACTAGTCCATCCGCCGCACAAAAATAAACAAAAAAAAAGTAAATAACACAAGCAAAACTTTTAATTCGTTCGTTCGCCTGACGGTTGGCATTGGAGCGCGCGCGCGGCTGACCGCTTCTGTCGCCGCGCCAAATTCAAACTGGCGGCTGGCGGCCTGAGCCGGACTGGCGCGAGAACGAGACGCGCTAGAGAGTGGAACGCAAACGCACAGACGCGGGAGCTGAGAGGAATGTGGCCGCAAACCGTGGTCCGCGATGCGGTGAAAATGAGACAAGAGCACAAGACAACGAACAGCCCGGTCTCGGTCGAGCTCGTCGGACTCGAAAGCCTAAGCTCGGTGGAACACATTAACGTTAATGAAGCCTGAATGCTTTGCGTATCGTAGATATAATCGTCTGCTTTGTTCAAACCATTCAATTTTACAATCTTAGCAATTTTCCTACGTTGATTCATTAGTTATTAGGTAATAACATTGATGGGTAATAATATTACTATATTAATCTCTAAAATTAATTACACGTGGTAAATACACGAAGGTATGGGTAGGTACTTTACTTTTTACCCTACTTTCAACAGATGTTTTTTATCATACATTATAAGTGGGAAGTTATTTAACTGCTTACTTACTTATTTATTATTTTTTAATTAATAACAGAGTTGCAATTACTCCCTTTCAATGCACATTAACTAATTGACGTTGCTTGGATTTAATGAATTATTTATTAATATTACTTAAATTAATAAATCCCCTACTTTAATTATCTCATTTACATTATATTCATTCAATAATAATTATTAATGAAATAACTATTATTATAACTCATTTTGATTTGAATTTCAGCAAAAATGCCATTCCGGCTGAGTGAGGTATTTGCCATTTGCCAAGGTCTTTAAAATTTAAATAGAAGGCAATTTGTTACCTGCTCTTCCAGAACAATGTCGAGACAATTGAATGTTATCTCACGCAAACGGAGCGGTAGCTATGGAAGACAAGGATCGATCGGATAATAATGTCTCAAACACTAACAAAATTTTATCAAAATAATTATATAATCTCAGGTCTATTCTGTAGTAGGTACCTATCCGTTGTGTGGTTGAGCCAAATGTGTCATTTAAGTAGGTAGGTATAATTTGTTTGAATAAAACCTTAACTCCGGATGTTCATAAATGCCTACAGAAAAATCATTTTTTTCTGTAGGTATTCTTTTATTTATCACTGTACTGGTTTAACATCTACCTACATAGGTATTCAGAGAAAGTAAAATGGACGTCACTGTTACTGAATACAAGCATGAAGCAGGTAAATAAATATTTAAGGTTCATTAAAATTTGATCCCTACTACAAGTCTTCTACATTCATTAATGTGGCCATTATAGACAAAAGGACGTTTTCAAATCCGACGGGCCGTTACAGAGATTAAGTACTGCGTTCAATTCAAAGAAACAAAAAATCTTTGATCTTTAATAAATTAGTATCGATTACATTACAAAATGTAACATCATTGAATAATTCGTATAGAGATTATTCGTAGGTGAGCGAGGATTAGCGAAGGTTGTGACTGCCTAATGCCTAACAGGAACGAGCAATAGGTAATAACGGGGTGCTCTACCTAACCACACCCGCACCTAGACATGAGTTTCTTGCTATACCTAATCCTAGGTTGGAATTTAAGGATTTACATGAATATGCAGGATAAATATACTGATAAGTATAAAAAGCCTTTTACGAGAACCCTATGTCCTAAATATAGTGTGGCTATTTGTGATCGCGCGCCGATGCGCTCGCGGATTCTCACATGTGAGCATTTGCATGATATCGCATCCTTGTCATTAAGTGCTACAAATATCACATAATGAAAAATAAATCTACCACCATCTGGATTCCACTTCTGATTTGCACGGCAGCTGCGAACGAATACTTTGAATGACGTAATAATTAAGTACCCAGCCACAGATTATACAGATTACTGAACTTGGGAGTCTTGGGACAAGTATAATTACAAGTAGGATGTATTTAATTTAAAGTGTCATACTTTTAAGTCTTTTTCTGCTGATCTATCTTTGTGCTGGCATCGGGAAGCCAGGAGAATGTTTTTTTTTTTGTAATCGTATTATAATTTGTCAAAGTGTATTTTCATAAAAAGCCAAAAGACGTATAAAGACTCCATTAAGTACAACTGAGTAAGATTAATTTGATTGTTAATTAAAAATTAATGTAGCAAATAAGTATATACATAGATACCTATAACAGTATATCTATTAATAAAATTTATTGATTATTTCCTGTTCATATTAGTTAATTTTTTTTGGTCTTTGTCTTAGCTACGTAGGTAGGTAGGTACCTACTTTAGGCATTTCATAGGTCTTTTCATAGACCTCTGGATAATTATGCGCAACTATTTATCTTGATTCTAAATGCGAAGCTGCGCCTTTTTCGAAAATAAACCAATTTTCCACTTGCTTTGAACATTTGTTAATTGTTTCGTAATTGATTTAGCTAAGCTACCTAACTACTTTCGCCTTTTTAACGTTGTCAAGTAGCTGAATTTCTGTTTTCATTTGGCGTTGTAGGTATGTTAAAGTAAAGTCGGTATCTGTATCAAAATAGCGTTCATAGTTAGTCCAGGCCAGCAGTTACCCACTTCCTCGGCGAGTCCTAAAATAGGAAGACGGGGTGTCTACGCACAACATTCCTTCACATATGTATGTATTTCTCCAGCCATTTCGGTTTATACATCAGTTTAGATAGGGCGGTAGCGCGGTAGGTACGTATATTATAAAAAAGCGATTCTCATGTCCTAATGGAGAACGTCACACAATGCTTTAGCTATAGCTATTTGCTCACTCTTTAGAGGTGGCATAAAAATTAAATAGGTAGGTATTTACTTCATATTTTTACATACCACTATCGCCTACAAATAATATAAAATCTGATAATAAGTAGGTATACCGACATAACCCACAAACATTTCTTATCGTGTAAGTGGCATTTGAATCTATAGTCATAACATAGGTATCTAAAATTAAAGATTAACCTTGTTATGATGTTGTTGTTATTGTGTTGATAACAGAGTGGGTAGGTTTATTTAAACATTGCGGTAAGCTATCTTTAATTAATAGTGGTCCCAATGCAGCTTGTTTGTGTGCACGCCGCTGTCCTTTCAAGTAGGTACTTAGTACTTACGCAGCACAGAACGCACACAAAGACTTTCTTTAGAGGCATTACAAATATATAAATAATAAGTACTTATTTCTATTCCAAGTTTGAGAAATTTACGGCTACATGGCACGTAAGTACATGATCAAATTAATGTTGGTACCAACAAGCATGAAGATGAGCCACCATTGAGCCACTATTATTTATGTAAATAGGTACATATTGAAAACCAAACAACTTTAAACAGTAGGTACCTAAAGCTTTCTTTGCTGGCTATATCGACAAGCGTGACCTTTACCCGTTTAATCATCGTAATTACTAATCTAGAGCAACAAAAGATTTGCAATTATTGAATACTCGGAATGATTGATGACATGACGCGTGTCTTGTACTGTGCACAGGTAAAATGTGGAAGAAAGTGGGCCTCCGTCAATGAATCACAAACGGTAGAGCGATCGCGATGCCTCTGAATCATACTAACGTATTTTTAAAGACGCAACGCATGCATTCTTTTAAATTGAAATTAGAACTGATTAAATAAGTAATGATTTGTTCGTGAGAAAAGGAATCTAGACACCCGGGAGCGTGTCAAGCCTTAAATTATTTTTGAATGTCTTTTGAACGAATATAATTTTTTTTCGTAATGTTGATAAGTAAAATTGCGATGATTTAATGTAAACATTAGTAAGTACCTACCTAATCTCTGTTATCGACTTGAGTCATACCTGAATTTAAATAAAATTTTGTCAAATAAACAATATGGTTTTAGAAAAAACTCTAACACATTATCGGCTACAATCGACCTAATAACAAAACTTAAAACAAACCTAGATCAAAAACATATTGGACTCGGGATATTTGTAGATCTAAAAAAGGCATTTGACACCGTGTGTCATACGATACTACTGAAAAAACTACAAGACATTGGTATAACTGGATTAGCATACGATATGTTTAAATCATACCTTTCGAACAGAACACAGGTAGTTAAGATTAACCAGTGCCAGACCCAACCTAGACCTATAAAATATGGTGTTCCGCAGGGATCAGTGCTAGGATCATTGCTGTTCCTGATATATATTAACAGTATTCACGAAGTCGGTATAAAAGGAAACTTGACATTGTATACTGATGATACGTGTTTATTTTACTTTGGCCACTCTATCCACTCAATTATTACAGACGCACAGAATGATCATAACCTACTTCACAAATGGTTCCAATACAATCTGTTGACTGTAGTAATGTTGATTACATTACTAAAACAAACTATATTCTGTTTAAAGCTAAAAATAAAAAGTACCTGACTATACACCACTACGGATAAATAATATAGAAATTAATAGAATTGATCATGATAAATACCATGATAAATACCTAGGCCTCATATGGTAAGAAGAATCTTCTGTATGAAGACGCTCAGCTATATAATATAACAAACTACCTAAAGATATTAAAGACACTCAATCTATATATTTATTTAAAAAACTCTTTAATTAATAAATCTTAATCGGAACATTAATTGAATAAAAAAAACCACAGAAGAGCCTTTGTCTCTTCTGTGAAAAAAACCATACATTAAGTTACAATAAAATATAAAATTATAATCCTTTAAATATAATAAATAAATAAAATATAACAAAAAAAAATACAAACTAATTATAGCAAAGCAGTAAAGATGTTTTAACACTCATAAATTTGCAAGTTAATTATACTTACCACAAGCTTTAAATATAATTCATACGTCAATGATACTCCAAACTTAATATTGTAAACAAAATGTAAGTTACCCGTAGTGTCGCATCTAGTCATTTTAGATTAGATCCATGGACGTGTACAGTATTAACAAAATAGATTTGTGTCTACCCGCTTCTTTGTTCATAATTTTATAGTCTCGCAAAACTGTGTTCGACTTTGTTGAAAAATTATCTAATATCTTTAAACGAGCAATTCTTGTATATTTATTTATATATAATCACGATCTCGGAAACGGCTGCAAAGATTTTCATGAAAATTACAGATTAGGGGGTTTTCGGCTCAAGGAATCGATTTATCAAGGTCCCAGGTTCGAGAAAAGCTCGGTTCCCGAGATAAAGAGATTTTAAAAACATCATACTGACGCCATCTATGAAACATTAGGATAACTTCTTTGAGGTACTGTTTGTAAACATCATACTGACGCCATACTGGTGTCTTTGGGAAAGTTGTAGGTCTCGTCAAGACCTACATTTCCAATGACAGCTGTCAAACTTCGAACCGAGATATCCCGGCAACGGCTGCTCCTGGAGCACTGGTGTCTTTGGGAAAGTTGTAGGTCTCGTCAAGACCTACATTTCCAATGACAGCTGTCAAACTTCGAACCGAGATATCCCGGCAACGGCTGCTCCTGGAGCACTGGTGTCTTTGGGAAAGTTGTAGGTCTCGTCAAGACCTACATTTCCAATGACAGCTGTCAAACTTCGAACCGAGATATCCCGGCAACGGCTGCTCCTGGAGCACTGGTGTCTTTGGGAAAGTTGTAGGTCTGGTTGAGACCTACATTTCCAATGACAGCTGTCAAACTTCGAACCGAGATATCCCGGCAACGGCTGCTCCTGGAGCACTGGTGTCTTTGGGAAAGTTGTAGGTCTCGTCAAGACCTACATTTCCAATGACAGCTGTCAAACTTCGAACCGAGATATCCCGGCAACGGCTGTTCCTGGAGCACTGGTGTCTTTGGGAAAGTTGTAGGTCTGGTTGAGACCTACATTTCCAATAACAGCTGTCAAACTTCGAACCGAGATATCCCGGCAACGGCTGCTCCTGGAGCACTGGTGTCTTTGGGAAAGTTGTAGGTCTGGTTGAGACCTACATTTCCAATGACAGCTGTCAAACTTCGAACCGAGATATCCCGGCAACGGCTGCTCCTGGAGCACTGGTGTCTTTGGGAAAGTTGTAGGTCTCGTCAAGACCTACATTTCCAATGACAGCTGTCAAACTTCGAACCGAGATATCCCGGCAACGGCTGCTCCTGGAGCACTGGTGTCTTTGGGAAAGTTGTAGGTCTGGTTGAGACCTACATTTCGGATGACAGCTGTCAAAATTATTAACGTTGAATATTTATTATTAATGATGCCAAAGAAGTATAACTTCTTACGTGCGTACATAAGTACACGCAATTCTTTTTAAACTCATATTATGTCGGAAAGATCGAAGAACATTATTCATATTTTATCAGTATGCGATTCATACTAAATATAATTTTCAACCGAGCAAAGCTCGGTCAACCAGGTACTTTAGTTAGTAACGTGTACGCTTGATTATGTCATGTAAGTTCCCATGTAATTGAATTTTGTAAATTCGTAATGAGAATAAAGTTTCTTAAACCATTATAATAACCTTAATATTTAATCCAAGAATCATGTCGTTACTTGTTCCATTACACCTAATAATTAAAATTTAATTCCAGTACAATAACACCTCTCACTTTTTCCCAATGTTATTTCTGTACCCTTTTTGACCAGAGGTGTTTAAATATAATTTTTCTTTAGAAATTTATCACGTGTGTAAATTAGTTCTGAGGCGAATCAGGAAGGGTTTTCGGCGTGTGAGTAACATGAGTCTTTGCCCTGGCCCACATTGCCGTTAGGTTTGTAAGTAGGCCATTCATTGACACGGTACATAACACGACGTCACGCGTTTGACTGACTCACGAGACCGGTAAACGTTTGTTCATTCTGCGAAGGCACGGACGACGTAATTCGCAATCATTTAGAATAATATAATTATACTAGCTACCCGCCCCGGCTTCGCACGGGTGCAAGTTAGATTTACCATAGCAGCGCCATCTATTGATTACTTACTCAACCCAGTCGAAAGGTATCGACATCTGGTAGAATCATATGGAGTTAACAGATAATTGTGACTGTCAAATAATATTGTGACTGTCAAATAATAAGAGACAAATAATTAGCAATAAATTAAAATTGCGACTATAATTTGAGATTTAAACTATCCTATCTCTCAAGTTGGATCGAACTGCACATGGTGTGCGAATTTTATTATAATCGGTTAAGTGGTTTAGGAGTCCATCGCGGACCAACATTGTGACACGAGATTTATATAATTATATTAAGATTATAATAGAAACTTGTATGGGTCAATCACCCTATTTATTCTCAGGATACCTACCTTAGGTATATGCGCGGTCCAGTAGAAGCGGGCTCGGGTAGCGTAGCCGGGGGCGGGTGTTTCCTTCTCCTTATGAAGTTTTTCCAAACGACAGCGGCTAGCAGGACGGCAATTGACGTTTACAGTTTTACACTATAGGTACAGCAGGCGTTTCTTTATAGTTGCCTAACTATTGATATATCTAATATCTTTAAACGAGCAATTCTTGTATATACAAGGTGGATACCACCATTCAACAATAAATGAAACCACGAGCCCTGCTTCATGCAAGGAACATAATTATTACATTTAGTAAAAAACGCCGAACAACTTATTTAAAAAAATGTTTTTTTCAAACAAACTAAATACAGGAAATGCACAAAAATACAGGAAAAAATAGAACAGCCTATCTAAACACCGGTCACTTACTTTTGACAAGAGCGGCAACAATCTTCTGCTATTACAATTAAGTAATAATAGATACACTGTGTTGAAATTTTGAATATTGAAAAAAAATTGCTGTGGCTAAAGTAAAGGAGGTATTTGATTGAACATTTTTTTGGGGGTTAGGTACCTAATCATTAGGTAAGTACATAAAATTAAATTTATTGTTGTATGGTGGTAACCACGTTGTATATAAATATATAATCAGAATCTCCGAAACAGAAATGATTTTCATGAAATCAAAGTTTACCACGAAAACTAGTGATAACATCGATATACAACTCTCTTGAAATTGAAAGTAATAATTTGTCAGAAATTACAATAATAAACGAAAAGTTATCTTCGAATTTATAATGCATTGGATTGTGGTAAATAAGTTTAAAATCATTATTGAACTCCGACCTTTATATCAATATAGCTATCACTCGAGAAAATATCTTAATTGTATGAATAGAATCGTTGGTTATGACGAAAGGTTAAACAAAACAAACTGATCTGAATATATAAGTGCTGCCTGTAACTGAAGAACTGAACTGAATCGACATAATATTATAATATTTATTACATTTATGGAACTCGGAGCCTTTAAATTTTGAATTAATTTGAATTCTCTTTCATTACAAAATGTCAGTGTAAAGTGCCAAAGTCATGACGATTACAATAAGCCTGAAAGCCCAGAATCCATGACGGGTAAATTAACAAAAAAAGAAATATTAATCTTCTTAATATATAAAACTCTTGCGTTACTGGTGATTGACTGACAGACAACGCACAGCCGAAACTACTGAACGGAAGAAGCTGAACAATGGACCAGACCGGAATAGAAAATAATTTAAAATATTATTATCCACGTAGGTATTACTCGTTAGGTATCAAACCGGAATAAAAAATAATTAAAAGTATATCGATCCACTCTCGGGATCTATTTTCAAGTATCAAACCGGAATAACTCGAAATTTGTCATGTATCTTCCTTGGGGATTGTAGGGGAGCACTAAGAGAGGATTTTTGGAAATTCCACCCCGAAGGGGGTGAAATAGGCGGGTGATGTTTAAACGAATTCCACGCGGGTGAAGCCTGCGGGCGGAAGCTAGTAAATAATAAGAAAAGGAATGTTCTGAGTATTTTGATCGCATCGTGAAACCACAGTGAAACCCGTCTGTTACGTAGGTAAACGCCATTCTAAAATTAATAAGTCCTGTTGTAGTAACCGCCATTAATTTCCTGTGGCTAATATTAATGACGGTTTTCATCGCTCGATGCCGGTAGACTATAGGCTATCTACTAGCTAATTACCACTGTGAGCCATTTTAGGGTTCCAAAAATTGGTCCGCAGTTGTTTGTTAAGTCTTGTAACAGACTGTTTTAATTGGGTAACTCACAATTTTAAATTATTTTGTGAATTATAAATCTTGAGTACTTACCCGTTTGATTTTACTAATAAATAAATAAAATTAATTTAATTATTTTATTAAAGTATCGTCGATATTGAAGTCGGTTATTTCTTTTTGTACAAACAAAAAAAAAGAATCATCAAAATCGGAACACCCAGTCCAAAGTGACCTACATACCATACCATACATAGGTACCATACAAACCTACATGAATTTGAAATAAAAGCAATATTACCAGAATCAAACTGACTAGATAAAAACATGCGTAGGCTATTGTCAAAGGATAAGAGGATAAGACGCACGGCAGCCATCTTCATTTCAAGACTCAAGCGTTTGTTTCAGTTTCAGACGCCGAACGATCCACCAAACTCTGCTTTGATCGCACCCACTTTCATCCAGAGCGTCTGTTGTGTAGAGCTTCCATTGTCTAAAGTTTAAAAACCTCGGACTTTTTTGTAAAATAGAGTTAATTCATATATTGGATACTTAAACTCTTTTCGACTTATAATCACGAATAGCTATATTTTGAAGTAAGGCTTGGTATTTTTTTGCTTTTAAGTTCATTAAGTAAAGATTCACAAAAGTAAAGGCTGTAAAGGTAAAGTGATGCTTACTTTTTGCCGGAAACCTGTTTACATTTCGAATGATATAAACATTTCTTTAGTGTTGTATGACCATTTACAGTTTATGGAAATGTGTAACTAAGGTTTAAATCCATTACCGCATAGCATTAGCCATTTATAGGTAATTGTGGAAGCTTTATCGTTGATCATTTGCATTGACGCTAGTTGTTGAACTATTAGCGCTTCATGTTGTGCTGTAGTCTGTAGTCGTCGTACAATGAATAAAAACTTCTTTTAAATTTGTTTCGAATATTAATTGCTATTATTTTGGATCAAGATGTTGTTTATATCAAAGGAAAAACAACTATTTGAAGGTACTTTGCATAACTACATAACATCTTCGTGTGTAAAGATCTTTTTTTACCTTAGGGACATAATATGTAGGTACTTACATACAAAGTATGTAGGTAAACATTTAGATACTGATCCCACCAGAGGTTTGTTGAACTTCGTTCTGGGAGAAGGCAAATTTCATGTACCTAATGTTGCGAACAATACAACTTTTGCCAAAGTTCATTGCCCAGACAGAAATGAGAAAGCTCTAATTAATACTTACTTATATAAAAAGTGCTTTTAAAAATACACTCGCAAATACTTTGTCAAGTCAACTTTTTAAACAGCTTAAGTTAAAATAAACGCTTCAATTAATGTTACTTAGGTATTCCTTATGGTGAAATAAAAGTCTTGTCGTGGTGCTATTTTCAGATAAATTTTATTAATACCCTTCAGCATCTTTGCTTTAACTCCATCTGTCTTGATATTTTTATTTACAGACTTTATTAAAATTAAAAGACTATTTATTCTCAATGGATTTTAATTATTTTCATTTTGTTCTTACTAAAAAACAACACTTCAATAGATATTTTGTACCAAGTAACTCGTCGTTCGATAACATCGAACCTGCATACCTTTGTTGGTAGGGTCATAAGCCATTAGTTCACTGCTTACAGTCGTTGATGAACTACATAATATGTTGGCTGGAGTCTTATGACTTATGACGGATACGAAAGGGAAGCTTGGG
This sequence comes from Hesperia comma, assembly GCA_905404135.1. NCBI lineage: Eukaryota > Metazoa > Arthropoda > Insecta > Lepidoptera > Hesperiidae > Hesperia > Hesperia comma. The sequence continues at coordinate 19,233,863 of FR990014.1, read as the reverse complement.
AAAGATCTCGAGACCCAGAACCAAGACTCAATTTAGGGACAGGCTAGGATGGTTAGTCCAGCTAACACATGGTGTTAAAATAGTTGTTAGTTGGTTAGTTTGTTAATGATAGGATTAAATTATTCGATACCTACTGGATAGGTACTTCTACTAAGTAATGAGATAGTAAAAACAATGTAGTAAACAAATACCTTCATTCATTCATACTGACCGTTTCACAGAACCACTGCAGAATGCTATTTGTTATCCATCGTTGTTATCTTAAGTTCATGGAAATTGATTCAAAAGATACTTTTAGACTAATTTGTGTTAGTATGTAGAGCAAAAAGTAGAGTTAAGTACGTCATAGAGTTAGACGCTTTGCTCTTCATGACATCTGATAAGTTTACCTATAGGAGCAAATTCGTTAGAAGTTTGTTCGCCTCGGAAACCAATATCATAAGAAATGTTTTCGAGAAATACGGGCTGACTTGAGGACGTAGCTAAGTGGTGGGCTTGACCTTTTTCTTGAAACTGAAATAATTTATTTTATGTAGTATTTATTTATTTATTTAAATTCTATTGCACCTTACATAGTACCTAAAGGATAAAAGAATTGTAATGTCATAGGGTCCATTCACATTGAACCAAAAATTAAAATGATAAGTATGTATTTATTACTTTGTTCTTTCTATAGGTATATGGTTTTTTCCTTATATCTTATGATATAGAAAGATAGAAGGAAAGGCTTCCTAGAGTGTAGCATTATTTATTTATGTTCTTAAGTTTATTTTTCCCATAGTAAAACAAATGTTTCTAATTAAATAAACAACACGTGTAGTCTAAGTCGGAAGTGTTTCCGTCGAGTGATTCGAGTTCCTCTGAAACGACGATGTGACGGCCTCCACGCACTAGTTCGAAGAAAGCAACATCATTAGAATTCCTGCGTATCTCAAATAGATTATCAAATGACATTTAATAGGCATAACGTACTACGTGACAGCGTGTAATCATTACGAAATATGACCCCGTCAACAGGTTGAAGAGGTTTTCACGAACTCCAATTACTTTTTTTAAGCTTACTTTAGCTACTATTTACTATTATGAGTCAGTCCGCAAAAAAAGTTGAATGAACTGCGGAAAAAATCATACGTTTTAATTGTCATGTAGTCATGTTCTTAATTACAGCAACAACGTTATATTCAAATACGTAATCATAGTTTACATGGATATCGAATTTCGAGTAGTTATTTTTAAATGATTAATCGATGCTTAAAATTTATAAATTCCATTCTTTTTTGGGAAGGTTAGTAAAACTTACTACGAATAATTATTTCCTTTTCTTTCACGAAATTAGGAAGAATAAATATAGAAGCTACCAAAGCTTCAGGTTCACCAAGAAACTTCACCAAAGGTTCCAGTGAAAATACGAATGATAGTCGTTTAAAGACTCTGGGTTCGATTCTCAGCGGAGCGTAATCTTGAACGATGAGTTTTAATATCTGTTCTCGGTCCGGGTGCACATGTCCTTGGCTGGTGTGTTGTCCAAGGCACCCAAGGCTTATTTTCCGATTTTGAACAGGAAATCCTAGTGCGGGGCTATGAGTGTGTAGCAAAAGATCACTGACTAAGGCGCTTTGCCCACGGAGCAACTATTACAGCAACTGGCAACTAACTGGAAACTAGCTGTTTACATATAATTATTTCAATTGGACTGTGCACACACAGCAACTCTAGTTTCGAGTTCCGGAAATCTTCAACAGTTTTCAGTTGCTGTACCTAATCGATGACTAGGTTAGTTCCTCAGATTATAGAACCAAAAGGTTCTATAATCTGAGGTTAGTTCCTAATTGCCGCAACCAGCAACTGTTAAATATTATATCGGTTTTTAAAGTTGCCGGTATCCGGAACTGTCAATCGCAACGCGTCGGACGATTTCACACCCTCTCTCCCTCTGTCTGTACCCGTAAATGCGTAGATTGAACAACTCGCATAAATTAAGTTGCTCGCAAATTGCTATAAAATTGTGGCAACCGTAAACGTTGTAGCAACTATCAACATTTCACAGGAAACGTTTAAAAAGTTGATAGTTGCCTTATCACGAAACATCAAAAGCCGCTTGCGCATAAGGATGAGATTTGGCGGGTAGGTAGCTAGGTAGTTTATAGTTCCAAGACGACCGCTTTGAACGGATTTTGTTTGTCATCCTACCACCTTCAAGGGGGAATTGTACACGACGAAAATTACTTTGAAATTTAGTTAAAAGAACCTCGATGCGCGGGCCAACCCCTCTAATTATTTATTTTACTCTCAAATCTGTAAACTGTAACTCAAGATGGGTCATTAGGTAAAGTTGATTTTTTTTAATGGATATGAGAGGACGGAGAGTTTATGCCACCATTTAGTTATCTAAATTATTGATTCTGGCACATTTTGTTGGGCTTTGAAAACACATAACGGTGTAACGGTATTAAAAATCGGCACGGAGTCTGTGTCCTCAGCGTCCTGCCGTAAGGGGGTCAAACGGCACCGTTAGTCACGTCAGTAGAGCAGCGAAAGATAGCAAGGCTGCTTTCTTTTTAACATGTTTGTACGTGTTCACGTGGGCTCAATCTTATATTTTTTATGTTAATAGCCGGCAAGCGAGCAAACACCTGATTGTAAGTATGTATGTATGGTATGTGTATGGGATTCAGTTTATAATAATGCTGAAACTGGATTAAGCACAGTATCAACGTGGCTCATGACCAATCGTCTCACGCTAAACATCGGTAAGACAAATTATATTACATTTACCATTAATAATAGATCTCAATCAGCTAGCCAATGTACACTGAGGATTCACCACTGTAATAAGTCAGATTTCCGGAATTGTCACTATCCTGCAATTGACAGAGTATCCACTACTAAATATCTAGGAGTAGTGATTGATAAGCGACTTTCTTGGCACGCACAAATTGATTTTCTCAATGACAGAATCAGAAAATTGATTTGGATATTTAAAACCCTCCGACATGTAACTTCTCCTAAATTGTTAATACAGATATACATCATATTAGTGCAATCAATTCTCTCTTACTGTATTCCTGTATGGGGTGGAGCTAACAAATCAAGTTTTCTGATACTGGAGAGGGGACAGCGTTGCTTATTAAAAATAATGCAATTTAAACCTTTTAGATTTCCAACTCAAAATTTATACCACCAAAGTGATCTTCTGTCCGTTAGAAAACTATATATTTTACATAGCATTACTAAATTACATAAAACTATGCCATTCGATCCTATGTTAGTTACTGGACGAAGGACGTTAAACGTTGCTAAAATAGAGAAAATTAAAACAAAATTTGCTGAAAGACAATTCCAAGCACAATCATCTTTTTTGTACAATAAGATAAATAAAGAACAAAATATCTATAAATTGCCTACCAAGAAATGTAAAAAGATAATAATCAGTTGGTTAAAAAATCTGAGCTATGTATAATGAAACGGAAAATCTATTACTACGCGTACAATTGAGTTAGACACACACACACACACACACACATACACACACACACACAAATACACACACACACACAAATACACACTCACATACACACACACTCACAAACACACACACCTATATATACATAACTAGTAAATCCGCCCTCGCTTCGCTTCGGGAAACCAGTCCCTTCAAAAATCTCTTTAAATTTTTAACCGACTTCAAAAAAGAAGGAGGTTCTCAATTCGACCGTATATATGCTTTTTTTTATGTACGTTCAGCGATTATTTCGTCGTTTATGGGCCGATTTTGATAATTCTTTTTTTGTTGTAAAGTAGATATGCGCAGTGGGGTCCCCTGATAAGGAAACCAGGATCTGATGATGGCATCTCAGAGAAATCGAGGGGAACTTTCGAAAATTGTATGGACAACTAGTGTGTTTGTTCATGTTATCATAAGTACATTAAAGCGCTACCATTTCATGAAGATCTGGAGTCGATCTGATGAAGCCGAAAGACAGTCGAGGGAACTCCTCAACGATTTACTGCAGTTATCTAGTGTTTGGGCTTCATTAATTTGTAGTGACGAGAACTTTACACTTACATGTTGAATTGAGCGCCATCTGGCGAGTAGTTTTTGAGTTATCTCTACTTATCAAGATTGAAGTCGGTTATTTTTTTTTGTACTAAAAGTACTTTACTTCCTTTTATTTATAACAAATTATGTTATTCCGATGTCTAAGCTATATTACTGCAAAGTTTCATAAAATTCCGTTCAGTAGTTTTTGCGTGAAAGAGCAACAAACACACACACACACACACTCACATAGATCCTTACAAACTTTCGCATTTATAATATTAGTAGGAAGGATTATAATATTAGTAGGATTTACATGCATGAAATTTATTTGTAATTTTATTTTCATACTTCTATACGAAATTCTTTACCTTTAAATTAAAATACCTACTGTAAATATTCATAGAGATACGGAAGAGCGGGACCTCCTGACACAGGCATTTTTATAAATGCTTACAAGGCCCCAGTAACATAGTTAGTCTAATTTGTACTTTAAGGAATATACTTACTAATGTATTGATATATGTGCACCTACGTGTTTTAAAAGATATTCCAAATAAAGATATTTTGTATTTTGTATTGTATTTGTAAGTGGTCACCGTCGCCCATGGACATTGGACATGGAAATGTGATTGACTCAAGGTAGTAGCCATCTGACTAGCCAGTTGAGCTTCCGCTCTACCAACATTAGTGTCGCCGACATATTAGGGATGCAATCATGCTAGAATCTAAGTTCAGAAATGTAAGATTATTAAAACGAGTAAGTTAAGAAATCTAAGGGCGGGTTGTTTCACCATGATTTTACGCACGCGTTAACGTTAAAAGTGGCGCTAACTATCGTCAAACCGAAAAACGAGTTGTTTCACAAAATGGAGGCCTATGAAACAACACTTAAATTTTGACGAACGTTAAACATCTTTCGTAATCGTTACCTACTTTTTGACGTTCGTATGTTACGTTATCCAACGGTTTGAAACAACCCACCTTAAGAATAACAAATGAACATAAGATTAATCTAAGGAATCTAAGTTAAGAGAATCTAAGTTAAGAACTAGCCACAAAATTGTTAACACGCATTTATTCATAAACTTGTAACTTAGGTAATATCATGATACTTAAGAAGGTACCTTTACTTAAATACTGATCAAATGATTGTGTTAACATTTTTTGGTGGAACTTAATTGATTTTTTGTAGGTAGAGCAAATTCTAAAATAATAAAAATATTAAATGATTGTTTTTGAACGTTGTCTATGTAATAGTAGATTATACACCAAGGGGATAAAGCACTGTTTTATGTCACGGGCGCTATATTGAATCCTGAACGTAACGAAGGACTCCAAATTTAACTCCCGAGCGCAGCGAGGGTGTTATAAGTGAATTAAGATTGAGTCCTGAGTGCAGTGAGGGATTCAAGCGCCCAAGAAAAAAACAGTTTTATTCCGGTGGTGTATACTCTACTTTTCTCACTTTATGCGAGACAATAATAATAACAATATATTCTGGGAGTAGATTATTGACAATGCCTATGGCATCTAATTTAATAGCTTCTGGAGTCAAAATACTTTCATCACTCGACATTTTTGATATTTTTTTTTAAATATTTATAGAATCTTCTAAAGGTACTACTAGCTACGGCTATAGCAACTTCTTTCAGCTGGCGTGGCCTACTCGATTTGACAAACAAATGAAGTTCGTCTCAGTGCGAATCTAGTGGGCCACAGCTTCGGTCTTCGAAAATCGAGTTGGCCGCGCCCGCTGAGGGCACATTCTGTTTAGCGAAATTAGACTTTATGCACATAGCAATAAGAGTTATGAAAGTGAAAATCACATTATTGACCAGCGGGTTATAATGAAATTCAATAGAACATTATAACCCGGCTAAAGCCAAGAGGTATAATGTCTTGCTTTCGGTAAGGTTTACATGACATATAATTCGGCATTGTCGAGCATGTAGTGTGAAAAAATTGTTACTGCTTTTATACAGTTTGTTTTGTCAAGAGATATTCTGTATTGATGGTTTTACTCCAATATGAAATGTTTTAACTAGGTACGTAATCTTCAGATGTTTATTGTACATTTAAAAGCTGAGTCTTGTATTCAAACAATTTATTTCGCAATCTCATTCTACAGTTTATTGTGCGTTTTGTTTATCTACTACAAATTAGTATCTCGACATCTAGGTTCATCCTTTAACTACGTGCTTTCCTAATGTAGGCCTTAACTACCAGTGAAACTGTTGATTTTGGCGACTGGTTATTGATAGCGACAAACTTGTGTTCTGAACTGTTCCTTCACTAAAATTTGCGGTAGCAGCAAAATTCAATGTAGGCACATAGTTATTTATGAGTACTAACTAAGCGAGTTCTATCTAAATATTCATATTGAATGTTTATTGGTAATTATGATTGATCTATGAAATGTGACACTGATATCGAGATATTGTTAAATGTTTACGTAATTATTTGTTGTACTAGCCATCTCGCCTGATACAGTAAATTACGATCATGCTTGCTAATTTCCACAATGAGGTCGCCGAGGTGTTTTTTAACTTATTTTGTTTGCAAACATGTGACTATAAACGTGACTGTTCCTGTAAAAAGTTACGTATGCCGTGCATACGCGTATGCCGTGAATAAATGAATAATAAGAGAAAGTAGTTTCGATCCTGGCCTGGCATAAACAACCTCATAACTCATCAATAACTAGGCCATAGTTCATACGCAATTCCATACCTACGTAACCCACCGTATATACGGTGGCAAAAATGCCGCTCAGTCTAAAATTGTCCTTCTAGTTACGTATTATCGCCATTTTGTATGAGTTTTAATGCTTTGTCAGACTCTCCTACCTTATTAAAATTAAAAGAAATATCTAGCCATAGCCATATAGGTGCGGTTCGCTTATACATTTTTACAATACTTAAGTACATACCTACCTATATAAATATCCGTAATGAATTACTATAATACTATCGTTATGTTATTGATTGTTAAACATAATGGCATTATCACTTATTTAACTTCAGTTAAACCTGCTTAAATTACGAAGCTCTCAAACTGTAAGTATAACCAGAACTAGTAAAGTTAATTGTGAGTATTGTAGTGATGTTTTCAGACCGTAATCGTTCTGAAAAAACGATTTGATAATCGCATGTTGTATGTTGACTACCTCAGGCCACGTGCAGAAACCGAAGCTTGACAATTCGTAATCCGACCTATGTACGATTAAACAAGCGTTCCATATTACTCATTCAACGACAGCTACTGTGGGATTCTGGTAGACCTTTTTGCGTTCTACGTAAAATTTTAATCACAGTAATTTCGACCTTCTGTCTTTAACAGTAAAATTGATTATTCATCGTATGAGTGTTTACAAAGTAAGTAGTAAGGTTTTCTTTGAAGAAAGCGCTGTTTAACATTTTTTTCAGAACAATTGAATGGCCGATTAATACCTACTCGGAATGGCGTTTGTTTTCAGGCACCCAGGTGCCGGGCTGTCTGGTAATTCATGCTATTATGGCGTCAGATACCTACTCATTTCCATTGTTGCATTTTTTCAGCCCATGAGAATTATCGAAGTTTGTTATATCGTCAACGCAAATTTTAAATTTAAAGTACCTACCTTATTTTAGCAGAATTTAATATGATATTAAGTTAATTATGTCTATCTATTAAAATTGCATAATTATGTATATTACATTCTAAATGGTAGGTACTTACGTACATATACGAGACATACATATATATAGTACTGCTGGGCACGGGATCTTCTTGGACTGAGAAGGTTAAGTGTGGATTGGAGGACTTCACTCACCTTTGAGTTTTGCGAATTCTTCGGCATGCAGGTTTCCTCACGATGTTTTCCTTCACCGTTTTGGTGAGTGACATTTAATTGCTTAAAACGCACATATTTTCAAAAAAGTCACAGGTTCCGAGTAGAGGGACGAGTTCTTAACCACTTGGCTATTACTGTTTCTGCTACATAGTACATTATCATGGTGTTTAATACACGTTACAATATAATATACAATATATACCTAATAAACTAATTGATTAATAAATTAATTACACACTAATAGGAACCCCCAGGATTCCCTGTGTCGCTGTCGCGGGCGGTAGAGTCAACACCTAACACCCGAGAAATACCTAACAATACAATCCTACATCACACTAAGTGGTGACGTAGTCATTAATATGAAGCAGATGAAGAAAGCAGGACGTATGGTTAGAATATTCATTTACATCGATTGGATTCAAGGAGAATCTTTACGGCCCGATTCTCACGATCGTTTTTGACACGAACTTGCAAATTGTGGAATGAACTTCCTTTTGGGGTATTCGCGGAGCGCTATGATATGGGGTTCTTCAAAAAAGGTGTAAAAAGAGTTCTCCTTCAGCGCCGGCGTTGCACTGGTGACTCCTCTGGTGTTGCTCGTGCTCATAGGCGACGTTGAGCACTTACCATCAGGTGGCTCGTCTGCTTTTTGTCAACCCTTCAGGCTATTTAAAAAAACCGAATGGCACGACCATTACTACTTAATTAGGTTAGGGCTAGTAATTAAATGCCTACTTTATAGCTATGAATGTAAATAAAATTCCGCTTTAATGTTGAATCGTTTCTAAATAATAAACAATATATAATGTTGTTAACCTGTTGTCGTAGGTCTTGTTATTTAATATAATAATATGAAACCAATAGGTGGTATACCGTATACCTACTTGCGTATGATAAATATTGTTTACCTATTCAAAAACACGTTCTAAATAATAAACAATAGATATATAATGCTGTTAACCTGTTGTCGTAGGTCTTGTTATTTAATTTTAATATAATAATATGAAACCAATAGGTATACCGTATACCTACTTGCGTATGATAAATATTGTTTACCTTTTCAAAAACACGTTCAAATACGGGTGAAAATACCGCCGGTGTTTATTAGTGCATTTGTACGTTTTGTTTTGTTTCTCTGGGGCACTTTTTAGTTGGTTTTCTGTTTTTATTTTTCCCTTGTAAAAGCAATTCCTCGTTATTTATACCATTGGTGGTACGACTTGAAATACACCATGAATTCCAAGATACCAAATGATAAATTAAATCCAAAGAATTGCTAATATATCTAAAGCACTTGCATTGTTTGAAATATTGCAAAAATTGCGGCTATAGTAAAATATATTAATTAAGCAATTTATATTAGCCGAATAGTGTGTAAGTTTTTGAACAACGTAATGCCATATTAGTATCTACCTATGTACCTACACTTAACTTGATTATCGCCCTGGTACTACGAGCTAACGCCAATTTGGAGACAAAAAAATATAAATAGAATAATAAACTTTATTAAAAGTATAACGAAAAATCTTAATACAAATATCAATTTCATTTTAAATAAAGAGGCAGGCTCAGCGTAACCAAAAATAGGATCGTAATCCCATGCAGCTGTTTTTCAGCCACCCTTCTCCCTGTGATGGTGGGCGGAGTTGCGTCATAGCCTCCCTTCACTAACAGCTATACAATAAGGTATTTAATAATAAATAACTGTTACATGAAATTTATTATACTAAAATTATGAATTAGTCAAAATCCGCGCCTGTATTTGCGACTTGTTTTGGATGCTCTGCTCTGCTAAGGCTCTGAAGGCTCGTTGCTCTGTAATAGGACTATGGTTTTTACAAGTATTTTACAGGTTAACAAACTCAGGAGTCGAATGATGTGGGTCTTACCGAGCTAGAATGTGTCAAAAACTTCGCTTAATCATTTACGAAGCTCCGTCCTACACGAATGCGAATGAGCTACCTTAGACCAATTATACTGACGACCTCATTTAGATAGTGGGCATCGAATCACGGAAGAAAGACCATTAAGGGATCCAATGCTCAAGAGTGTACGTCTAAATGCTGATAGGATGTAACACGCAGACTTGATAAATAACGTTGTTTGTGAATGTAAGCTATGCAAATTGTTTTGTTTACTAGTTTTATAGCTACGATATACGAAACGGACAATTTCCCGTTATTTATGGTACAAGGGAATAAGAAATCTTGTATTTTCTTTTGTAATATAATGTAATAAATTTCCTGGCTTAATACAATAAAAGTTTTACGGAAAAAGGTACCTACAGTTTCACAATGTTCCAGCAGGTTTATTTATATTATGTCGAGATGTACATATATCTCCAACTCTCCATTCATCTTTGTCTCCTAATCAACCTCCCCTGACCTTGATGATCCCAGCTGAACAATGGACGAGGTTACGGCGCCTGCACGGTTAGTGGTTCAATCGAGCTCCAAATGTTATGCGTGTGTATCTTTCTTTACAAGTATTAGGTAACTCTACTACGGGCCCCCCAACTTGGTCAAATATTATTTCGTCGTTTTGTAGATTTTGTACGCCGGCTGTAGAACGATCAAGCCATACTTTAGCCAGTATAGAGTAGATTTAGGGCTTGGTAGAGTCATGCACTAGGTATATTATTACAAAGGCTTATTAGAAAAAAGAAACAGGTTTTCAATGTCTACTAACGACATCTTATTGTGAGAATTTGAGTTAGAGTTAGGCCCAAGCTAAATAATATGACGGTTTGAAAATACGAAACCTTCTGGAAAATGTTGGTATATAGTGTTTGGGTTGACGTGTGCAGATAAGCAAAAGATTTTCTGTACCTGAGCAATGCAATAAATCATTTTCAATACATAGGTAAATACTACAAAAGATGAAATACTCGACCCCTCGTCGGAATTGCTGTGGACCGTAACAATCAAGAACCGCGGCCACGGCCCGGCCACGACCACAGCCACGATGGGCCGGGTCGTCAGGGCTCCGTCCGGCTGGCTGGCACACGGGTCGCATTGTTGTCGTGGCGGCTCCAGCAGTTGACAAGCTGACATTAACGGAGATGGACGTCGAGGAAATGGCAGTCATTGCTTATTTATATTGTACCCAACAGAAACGGAATAAAGTATTGGGTACATCCTATTTTAAAAACACGCATAAGGAATGGCATGTTTTTCACTTTTTATTGTGATCTTCGTCACATCGTTTGTTGTTGTGCCTCTTCAAATACTGCTATTAGCTTTCGCTTAACAATTAGTTTCATGTTCTCTGGAACTTGTTTTAGCTCTTTCACCAGAGACATGATAAAATAATCTGTCTTCATCTTCGAGAATTTCGAATTTCGAGAATAAAGCTATTTCGATCTCTATGTCCTACCTGTCACAGGTAAGTATACAATAATACAATAATAAATACTACAAACTAAAATAATAATTATAATAAATTGGATTAACATCACACTATAAAATTACAATTCAAATTAAATTATAAACTTAAACTATGTTTTTATCTCCTTATCATCTAGAAATTCGTTAATTGAATAATAACACTTATTTATCAAGATTTTTTTAAATTGAAATTTGAAAACATTATAATTGGAAATTTGACGTACTTATATATTTTTCGGTATTTTATTATATATCACAGGAGCCATGCAAAAGATACTATTTTTATATAGGTAAAGCAGTTTTTCTTGGTATAGTACATAATTTAGGTATCCTTCTGACGCTCTCGCATCGCACACTCTAGACTAGAATATAATATGTAAATGCTCGGTAAAGTTAATAATTTTGACTTCGTAAATAAAGTTTTACACGATTCCGTTCTTTTAAGCCCGTTAATTGATCTTACTTATACATTTTTTCTGTGCTAAAAATGCTTTGTCTTTTTGTGCGCAATTTCCCCAGAAAATAATGCCATATCTGAGGGTTGCTCCAAAAAAACGAATGATATGCGGCCAAAACAGCCTCAATGCGTACTATTTTGCGTAGTTTACGCAATGCAAAAGAAAATTTACTTAATTTTTTGCATATTATGTTATCAATATGTTCTTTCCATTTCATTTGTTTGTCGATTTGTAATCCTAGAAATTTTACGCTGTCCGTTTCATTTATAGATTTCCCTAAGTAATTAATGTTCAGCTTGTTACTAGATAAGAGTCCTTTAGGTTTCTTTGTTTGAAGTTCATTACTTGAGTTTTATTAAAATTTATAATCAAATTATTGTTATTGTTGTTGTTGTTTTGCAAGTGTGCTATCTACCCACAAATACGTTGATATACGGGTCGCAACCGTCACGATTCACGAAGTCACGACCCGTATGGATAAAGTACCTACTGGTCGCACCGACCAGCAAGCCGCATCGACCGGGCCCCATGCGCTTCACAACCTGCGTTTCTATATAAAATTCATGGTTTTCTGGGCCCCATCCGGCCAGCCGGGTCGTAGCCGGGCCGTGGCCGCTCCAGTGCGGTTACGGTATTTGAACCGTAACAATCAAGAACTTAATGATCATAATTCAATGCTTTCGTTTTATTTGGTCCGGTGGCGGGTCGTTGTAATGTCTACAGTGTTTTAATTTAAGGTATGTAGTATATATAGTATCCACGTATCCGATGAGCTTAAAGAAGTTACACTCATGCCAATTATAGATCTAAAATATAATATAATTCCTCATAACATTGATCTCATTTAATGTTTGCAGTTCATCTATTTCTATCACATTCGTTGGCAATGATAAGGACGGCGTTATGTTTTTAATTAGCTAGTTTGTTATGGAAACCAGTTGTTCAAGTGACCTCATGACTTACTACTAACTCGGTCAGTTGCGGATTTTAGGATATGATTCAAGGCTGAATGTATCAGATCAAGGAGAGTGTTTTATTTTATATCGAATTACATGTTTTGTATTCATTAAATTGATTTGCGTTTTTCACATTTCATTTTGTTAAGCCTCTCGTTCGTGGCCATTAAAAAGCTTTTTGCTGATCCCACGTTTGCAAGGTAAACACTAGAATGCCCCACTATCGTCGCGCTCACGTCCCTGTATTTGGGAATCACTGGATTAAACTATGTTAAAGCGTGACAATGCTGAGTGTTGACTTTCGTTGGGTGACGTATTTGTTTACTTTACCTACTACCACGGAATGCAACGGTACAACAAATAATATATTGCGTATTCTAGTGCCGCGATTACGTTATTTAGGTACTTGTCTATGTCCTACAAGACAAGTTGTCATCGACAAGTAGTTAATAATTATTGTTACCTAAACGCATAGTTTTACCATAATATACCTGTATGTCTGTTGTGCTGAGTCTTTATTAAATACCTACCTATATGTAAACTTTGAAATGCTTTATATTTATGTAGGTAGGTATGCTATAAGTAGGTATTTGTAGCATCTTGGTTGTAATGTGAGAGTCGCACTAGGAGGTATTATAAAACGGCGCCGTGGCTTAGTTGGTTAAAGCGCCTGTCTAGTAAACAGGAGATCGCGAGTTCGAATCTCGCCGGGGCCTACTATGTGCTTGTTCTGCTTTTTTGGACTTCGGTTGTTCCTTGAAGATCCTGGAGTTCTCCAAGAAGCGCAGAGGAGGGGGTTTACTCACCACAGGAGGGGGGGGGGGGGGGTTAGTGCGGTAAAACAAATTGGTAATTTTTGCATCGAAGTGCTATCTTTGGGGACATTGCGATAGATATCCGGAAAATGTGACAGTCCCGTGAAATACAGGAATCTAGTCATATTAATTAGATATAACGTGTCGAACAAGTTCAAAATTTCTTTTCTCAGTAATGAGATTTAAGGTGGTTTAACAGCGTCTGATATCAAAAACCGATCATTTCCTACTAAACTGAAAATTGATAATTAATAAATAATCAATTTTATGACAAAAATGCTTTACTTACATCATTTTGGTAAAACAGCTGATACTCTTCAAACTGCTGGACGCCTTTTTTTGCGCCGGGAGTTAAAAATCAACAAAAGTTAATAGCAATGTTTCGTTTCAGTGGCAAGATTCACAATACGTCAAGAACAACAACACAATAATGTTCACGAGTATCTTCCTTAAATATCAATAGTGATTGTTTAAAGTTTAAAGTCTTAAACTATTTTTGTAATTGATGTTTCAATCTTAATGGCTTAATCTTAATTTCTTAATTTACTTTACGATACTTAAGTATTTCAATTATTTTAAGACAGCCCCGGATCTTCATTTTTTTTTAGGCGGGGCAAAAACTGAAAAATGCCGCCCCGCCTAAGTACTTATGTTTATTTTCATCTTTATCATCCATATTATAATTCCAGCTATCAGATGTCCACAAATTGCTTGAAATTTGGACAAAGCCTACTTAGGCCTTCCGGAAACAATGCATCCATCATTGTTCATAGTTTCTGATAAATCTTGGATCACGCACAAAAAATTGCATTTTTTGTCTTAGAAAATAAAAGCCAAGATCTTTTAACCCTTTCGCAATTAGCCAATTTTGTACCACATAGGGTCAACTCACACCGAGACGAGACGCGACGCGACGCTGCGCGCAGTCTTTCAAAGAGCGGCTCAAAAAAGAACTTTATTTTCTACACGAAAAGATACACATTTCATTGTGAGAATTCAGAATACGTTGCTTCATGCAGCGCTGCGTCTCGTGACGCCTCGCGGCGTAGCGTGGTGCATCGCTACGCAGCCGTGCATCGTCGGTACGCGCGGCGTGCAAGAGCCGCGCTGCGCCTCCCAACGCCGCGCAACGCCGCGAGGCGCAGCCGAGGCCGCCGCCTTCCGTCCAGACTTCGTGGTGAATTGATGCGGCTCGGTCGAGTGTGCGAGTGAAAAAATGAAAATATAATGATAGACTGGGATCTTGGTATAATCTGACTTCCTGTAGAAGAGAAAGAGCACGTGGCGAATGAAGACACATTCCGCTGCGCCGCACGTCTTCTCGCTGCGTCGCGCGCGCGACGTCTCGCTGCGCAGCGAGGCGTCGTGTTGCCAACGATTTTACGATGCACCTCGCGCCATTGAGATGCGTCTCGCGGCGGCGCGCGGCGCAGCGCGAAATCACTGGCCTGGCTCAGGTTGCTCTTCGCACATCGATAAAGATGGTGAAGTTGGCACTGTAAAATCTTGATCCATTTGATCGAGTAAAGTGCCAGAAACATCCTCTAACTCAATATCAACTTCGGAAGTTGCAGCAGATACTGACGGGTTACCCCTCTGCGAAGCCAATTTTTCATATTATCTGCACATTGTTTTCCCTGCAACTCCTTATACTTATTTAGCCTTTTTCCACTCCTTATAGATTTTTTCTTGGCACACTCATAATTACAACCTGTAAACAAAAATACCTAATGATACAGAAGACCGAGGATTATAATCAGCCACTATGTGTTGCCTTTGTGGACTATGAGAAAGCCTTCGATTCTATCGAGACCTGGGCGGTACTAAATTCTCTCCAGTGGTGCCGAATCGACTACCGGTATATCGAGGTGTTGAAGTATTTATACACATCAGCCACTATATCCGTCAGAGTACACGACACAGCAACGAACCCCATTCAGCTGCAGAGAGGTGTCAGACAAGGGGACATTATATCCCCAAAACTGTTCACCACTGCGCTGGAAGACATGTTCAAGCTGATGGAGTGGAAACGACGTGGCATTAATATCAATGGCGAATACATCACATACCTGCGGTATGCCGACGATATAGTAATTTTGGCGAGATTCATGAAAGAACTTAGTACAATGCTCGGGGACTTGAACAGCGCCTTACAACGGGTGGGTCTTAAGATGAACATGGACAAGACGAAAATCATGTCGAATGCCCATGTCACGCCCGTACCGGTCGTTGTTGATGGCGCTGCACTCGAAGTTGTAGACGAATATATTTACCTGGGACAAGTGATCCAAATGGGTAAGTTAAACTTCGAGAAAGAAGTCACTCGTAGAATGCAACTCGGATGGGCTGCGTTCGGGAAATTACGTCACATCTTGTCGTCCAAAATACCTCAGTGCCTGAAGTCGACTATGTTCGAGCAGTGTGTGTTGCCAGTGATGACATACAGCTCCGAGACGTGGTGCTTTACGATTGGTCTAATCCACAAGCTCAAAGTCGCGCAGCGGGCTATGGTGAGAGCTATGCTTGGTATTTCTCTACGTGATCGAATCAGAAATGGGGAGATCCGTAGACGAACGAGGGTAACCAACATAGCTCAAATAATTAGCCGGCTGAAGTGGCAATGGGCCGGCCATATAGCTGGAAGGACCGATAACCGTTGGGGAAGAAAGGCCCTCGAGTGGAGGCCCTGTCTCGGAAAAAGGAGCGTAGGACGCCCCCCGACCAGGTCTGACGACCTGAAGAGGACAGCCCGGGCATCCGCTGGCTTCAGAAGGCGCAGGACCGGTTAGAGTGACGCAAATTAGGGGAGGGCTATGTCCAGCAGTGGACGCAAAAACGCTGATGGATGGATGGGTGGATGGATTTAGGCATATTGTTTGGCTGAAACGATTTTGATACGGTTTTCAGTATCGTGTTTATCAGACTAAGGAGAAGGATTTAGGAATATTAACCGCGTTTAACTGAACCGATTTTTACTTTTCGGCGTTAAAGTCGGTTCTATTTTGCTAAAAGTTATGAACTATGCCTACGCGCGTCGCGAATAATAAAATGTTCGTGCAGCACGTCTCACTCCACGCTCAGGGTGTCGGTCAAGTTGATATGGGCATGAAATTCCTGTGCTTGTACTATTATTTATTCCGTGGTCAAAGTTAAATAAATGAAGAGTTGTCCATTGGTCCGTGAAGTGTGAATTTGGCCGCCCCCTGAATTTGCCGCCCGGGGCATGGGCCCCGGCTTGCCCCCCCCTAGATCCGGCCCTGTTTTAAGATTAACCTATCGCTCTTATATCCCTTATTGATTTTACTTAAATAACAACAGGCTCCGCATTGCTGTTGAGTAATGCATAGGCACTTCCTTATAATATCTCTCTGCTAGATTGAGAAAGAATTTAATGAAAGTAAAATAATATGATATAGGGAAGTAGTACCTACCTAATTGATTTACCTACCATGCTTAAATTAATTCAAAACAATGGGGTCAAATTGTATTCGTTTGCTCTAAAGATAAGACTAGCTAGTACCTTACTTATATTGCTAGTGACTTACATTTTTGTTATTTTAATACTAAATTGTTATACCTACTTCTTTGTCTATATTTACTTATAGATATCGACTTTATTAATTTATTCTATGAACTGATCCGTGGAGTTTCTTGATTATTTTGCTTTGTTGTGTCACATAGTTATGCAAATTCTTCTCATTATCAGACAAGATCTTCTGTTCCGTTCGGATTCTTATAATAGCTACCTAATAGGTAAAACATTTATAATATACTTAAATGTAACTATGAAGGTCGAACAAACCACAAATAATAATTACTTTGGAAACGGAATGTAGGAGTACTTAGTTAGAATCGTTATTATATCGATGTTATGTAATTTGGTATGGTGCACGAAACTTTGGATCCATTTCACGGCATGCCTATTGTGTACAATGATCGCTTAGCTCAGTAGTTTTTATCAGGCGCTAATTTTGGCATGTTACGGAATTTTGTTTTGTTACTGAATTTCTGTGTTGTGAATCTATATGTCTCTTTAAAATTTAAATTTTTTATTTATATTTATGTCTACTTTTTAATGTACTAGCAGTTGCCGCGGCCTGGCCCGCGTAGAAGTACTTTTGACTGATTTTCGAATAAACTTTCGTTCCTTAGATCTTGATGACACCTTCAAAGGTGGAATATCACAAAATCCTTTCTTAGCGAACGACTACTATAAACCATCTATAAAGATAGAGATAGATAATAATTATGTAAACTATCTTCCTGTCAATTTTCATCTTTATACGTCAAGCGGTTTTCGATATTTCGTGATGCACACACACGTATGGGCAAATAAAAATACACAGATACATGCAGATACATGTACATACATAACTCTTGCGCTACAGTCGTTGGTGGATAAAATTTATACCTACACGTAACCTCAGACCAATAAACTATAGACGGAGCGCCGTGAACAAAAGAGTGAAGCCGGTAAAAGTCAGCCGAAAGCACACATCGAAACCAATAGAATGCCCTATGTTGACAGTTTGAACTAGAACAAAAAACTTTATTTTTTGGAACACAAAGCTTCATTCATTTTTTATTATTTAGACCACAAAAGTCGTTTTGGTGTGAGTGCCGCCGTGTTTAGGTATTACAAGGCTAGGCTGACATTTTGCTGGCTTCACTTTTTTATTCCCGGCGTTCCGTCTATAATTTATTGGTCTGAGCACGTAACATCTAAACGAGATCAAACATTCAGTCAGAGACATGTTATTTATTAAAAATTCATTTTGCAAAAAATCCTGGAAAGTGGTCATAAAAGTTCAAAAAGATCTATCAATGTATTTTCGCCATAGAAAGTTAAAAATCTATTTTGCAAAAAAAAAAAAACAGGTTATGGATTAAAGTGGACAAAAAAGTAGAAAAAGATCCATTAATGGATTTTTGCAATGCATTTAAGTGGTGCGTAATTATCACACAAGGTCAAAACAATGTGAAAAATATCCTTTCAGCAAAGATTCAAGAGGGTCAAGTACCACATTCGAAAATATAAAACGGGGGAATCTCATCATCGTCAAAGATGAACAAAGCGGCTTTTACATCGATATACATATTTTTATCGAATGGCTTTTGGTACGTATTCCCAACATCAGCAAAAAAGCACCGCTAACTAGGTACCTACTTGGGGGAGAGGGGGGTCACTAAACATTGGATATTATACTAACGATTCTGTTTCGGTCGGTGTCCGCCTGACACAGTTGAAAGGCTAGATCTCTGCGAGTAATCGTTAAGACAAAACAATAGGAAGGGCCAAGTGAAGACTATAAATTACAAGCATTGTGCAAGGACCCGACTGCGCTAGAAACCCGATGAAGCGTTCCCAATTAATCGAAGACACTCGTGAATAGGTCGCGTTCTTTGAAATCAATTACTGATAGGTACCTACTGGAAGTATTTTATTGTAAATTCTTCTCAGTCGTGCACTCTTGCCAGAGTGGTCGTGATCATGATAAGATTGATTTCTGTGCCACTGCTGTTCTTGTAAGTCCTTGTAAGTCGTTGCCATGTAGTTCTATGCTTGGCGGAGTGAGAACAATCAGCATCACAGATTTAATGAGGTGGTGTTGGTGAGCCCACGTGTTCTCTTTCCCTCAACTTTTTCCTGCACCACTAATCTTTCCATTGAGTCCTCGTTACGTGTGACATGTCCAAAGAACTTGAGGATTCCTGACTGCAAAATGGATGAATTCTCTGTTGGAGTTCTTATAGAAAAGATACATTAGTTCGGTGCGCGGTCCATATATGATGGTGGGATTCTCGTCTGCAACAACACATTTCCACAGCGGCAACCTTACTACGGTCTTGCACCGTCAGTGTCTAAGTCTCAGCTCCGTATGAGAGGACAGGAAAAGCCGGGCATCTCACCAGTCGAACCTTTGTGTTTCTGGTTATCTTCTTCTAGTTAATTGAGCGAATCACTTGCTAGAGTTAGCTGTTCGAAAATAATAAAAAAATAATAACCCCACAAAAACATTAGATAGGCTTAGGTATCCTGTAAAAAGATGTCAGATCTTATGTAAAGCCAAGCTTTTCAATCTACACGCCCTAACAGCTCTACCGACCTTAGCTTCACAAACTCTACATCTCAGTAAAAATGTACGGCTTCGCTCACTACCGTCATGGAAGCGTAACGAACGCTTTCTGTGTTTGCAAATATCTTGTTTCTGAATTTATTTGTTTATTGTTGACCAGATGACAGACACCGGCTTTGGAATACAAAAATAATTATCAAAATCGTTTCTCCAAGTGCAAAGTGAGTAAGTTTAAAAAATAAAATTGAATTGAGACATCCTGTGTTTGAAATCTGTTAAAAAGTGTGTCTGCTCCTAAGCGGCCACGACTTGGTATGTGGATGTGGATTTGGATTTTCGGTGACTTTTTGGTATTTCGCCATAAGGTGCGTGTGGTGGCATATCAAATGTTTATTTTTATAGCCTGAAGGGCTGACGAAAAAGCGGACGAGCCACCTGATGGTAAGTGATCATCGTCGCCTATGGACACCTGCAACACCAGGGGAGTCACGCTGGCCCTGAAGGAGAGCTCTTTTTACACCTTTCTTGAAGAACCCCATGTCATAGCGCTCCGGGAATACCTCAGAAGGGAGCTCATTCCTGTTTACAAACATCATACACGTTATACACTAAATCTAACATGTGCAAATAATATAACTGTCAATAGATAGGCACCTACTACTACATGGATCTGTGTCTGATAGATACTCTTTGAATGTGCCGGCCGCGGCAATCTCTATACAAATATGCCCTCCAACTTTTAGTGGCTCATTTGTGATTCAACGCTGTAATCTCACATTTACATTACTTTTGAGATATCTCCGATACATACATCGTCGGGCCCATTTAGTTCGCTTATCGTACACCTGATGGGGAACAGGTCCGCGCACGGAGAATTGTAAAGTAAGTACCTACTTAGGGATACGCAAAAAGTTTTGATACCTCAGGGTATCTATACTTTTAAGGTATCGGATATTCTCTACAAGTTAACGACATTTTGTATCCCTCGTCAGTCTGAAAACATTATCCTAAGTGTGGACCTATAAGTTGTTGTCGACCTTTTTTTCATCGTCATTAGGCACGCGTTTACGTTGCTATTGTTATTTGAAATGTAGGTAGTAGGTACTAGATAACAATACATTTTTCCGATATTTTTGGTCTCGATACATTTGATATGATACTGATATCGAGTAAGGGTCCCCGCAGACTGACTGCAGCCACCGGTGGCTGAAGCGCTGTGGCGCTTCTTTTTAGAAGCGCGATCCGGCCGACAGCCGCTTCGGCTGAATTCTGCTTACTGTTATTGGAACTGTTGGCTGTTGGCCGGATCGCGCTTCGAAAAAGAAGCGCCACAGCGCCATAGCCGCCGGTGGCTGCAGTCAGTTTGCGGAGACGCTAGCTAGAGCATACTTAGTTGCCTATAAGACCATTGTAAGATTTGTAAGTTGTCGGTTTTTCGTCGGATGGTCTCCGTCAACCATACTTATCAGCAACACGTAGCATCAGCGATGCGTTGCTGGTCAAGAAATTAGAAAGGAGGAAGAAATAATGCAGTGGTTCTCAAGCACCCTTAATTTGAAAACAATGAGTCATTTGGCAACTAACTAATGAATGAATACGTATTATCTTTATTATCGGTTCTAAACTTGTTATTAGTGACAAATTGGTATAAACCCATTTGCGAAGCCCTACGAAGCCGTACCTAATGTTGGTTTCTGTCATCACTTATAACACTCAGACAATAATTTATGCCGGTATGGGTTTTGAGTCAGTTTTCATTTTAATTACTGGTCTACAAGTTTTACTGGCAAAGGATCATATCCAAAAAAGAATAGTTTAGGACCAGCCAACGTTTTTCAAAGTGATCTAAGTACTTATTATCGATCCCCAGAAGCCTACGACCGCACGGACTCTGCAAGGATTTCATGTCACCACAAAAAGAAAATGACCTCATTTAAGCAGGTCGAGACTTTTGCTTTATTATGAATTATTTTTACGCGGTAAATTTTAGCTTGTGTATCTAATAAATAGATCCACCTTTCGACTACCTATGTGGTTTTCATTGAATGTGAAAATCTTAACTTTTACTAGTACTACTACAATTTTTTCGCACAACACTTTACTGATATTAGAAAAAAAAAATTAATTCGAATAGCTTTATACCAGTTGAAGTTTATGAATTTGCAAAAATTTTAGGTATATAAGGTTAGCAGGCGTTAACGAAAAACCAAAAATCATGCAGAAATGGGTCGAAGAAATAGAAGAGTTTGAGAACCACTAGTTATGTTATGTAACAGAACATTTATCTATTACGTATGTTAGTCTTAGTTCTGATGAAGTAATTTTTATCACGCACTGAATGTAAACAAAACAATATCCTCATCTCTAGCATTTGAGCTCTCAGAACGCTTTGTAGGGATTTCTGTCTAGGGATCACGAAATGTGTGAGATAAAGTGAGAGATGATAATATGCGCGCGCGCAAGCTTGTAGCGCAGTCGCTCCGCGCTTCATAATCGGTTCTAGCGCGCCGGCAACCACACGTGTGTCGCTTCTTCCGGACGTACAACCGCACGTGTCTCATTCAAGTATATCTACCGCCGGCTCCTCCACCCGGCTTTCCGAGAAGCCGTAATGGGCCGATAACGTTTAATTGGCTCCCCAGTTTGTTGTTGGGTGACCGATCGCGAGTGCAGTTTGACAGGGTGCGATGGCCGAAAACAGCGCGCTCATACCCGAGGGAATTACCATGTTTACGCAGACGGAGGTTTTGAAGGAGCCGAAGGACCTAACGAAAAATTTAGTGAGCAGGGACTTTGAGAGGCAGTATAAAGTTGGAATGATGGAGAAGAGCGTGAAACGTAGGCGGAGTTGTGTGATCGTTGGAGTGTCCATGGGAGCCGTGGTGGTGTGGCTGCTGGTGCTGACCATCGTGAGGGAGTTGCAGATCGCGCGGCTGCGGCAGGAGGTGGAGCAGCTGAGCGCCAACATGATCGCGATGTCAGCTAACATTATATCACTGAATCAGAAGCTCGCGAATAACAGGTTGTTCAACGAGTTAATAACGCTAGAGGACACGGTGAGTTTTGCATGTTTCGACTTATTTACCTTACGTATGACGTCAGTTTTGTCGGTTTAGACATAAATACAGTGGATAACGATCTTCTGTTTTTGCGACTATTATGTACACAAGGATGTAGGTAGATACTATTCTTAATTAACTTAAGTCTTGAATTACGTGTACTTACTTAATACGTGACTTGCCTAAATTATTCGTAATTTGTTTACTTGTCAATCGACAAGAATTAATCACTTAGCTAATTTTGTTAAAAGGTATGTTTAACGTCGAGCTGTTAGCATAAATCGATTAAGAAAATTGAAAATGAGGTATTGTTGATATCAATGTTCATTACCGGATTAAGAAACAGAATAATGAAGGCTTTTTTAATTTCTAAAATTTTAGTTCAAAACATTGCAAAGAAGACAAACATCGTTAATGCCGGTACCTCTAATAGACGGTTAATCTGTAAGTATGTAGATTCATGCAGATCAACGTTGACACAGATGTTATATTGTGTCTTGATAAGAACGCAGCGTGTAATTATAGTTATAGATGGTAAATAAATGATCGTGTCGGCCAAGGTCTCACTGCGGCTTGCGCTGCAATTACTAAGCTCAATTGACCTAAACGATACCGATGGTCAAAACGATTTATAATTATTCATAACTAAATGCGGTAACTAAACTAAACGTTGTTGCCATACGACGTACGAAAGCGCATAATGGTATTAAAACACATTAAAGGCATATGGAAGTCCGCCAATGTTGTGGCTTACGACTTCTTGGGAATATAGGATAAACAAATAAAGCCAGAAAGACGTGAGTAGCAATAAATATTTTAGCATAAAGTATACAAAGAAGCATAATGTAAACGAGAGCGATAATAAAATTCGACGTGCACTTGAATTGATTTTTGTTTGAAATTCGGGATGAGTGAGATGACATGAATAAAGATGGGGATACACGGTACATAAAAATATACTCGCTGAGCATATTTTTGTAACTATTGTCTTACCAATCAACGGCAAATCGATGGTGGAGCTACCTGATGGTGAGTGGCCATCCTGGATCACATCGAAGGTATTATTAACGACAGTGCTGCCAGTTAGGGGACACTAGATTGTATTATTGTCGATGTTAGATATAGGTAAGTCGTGTCTTTGAATTAATTGTGGATAATTGATTCCATTTATAATTGAAAGTTTATCAAGTTAGCCAGTAGGGTAGCAGCCAGTTTTCATATAGTTAGTTACAATTTAGGAACTAAGATTTATATTAATTCTGGACTCGACTTGCGTTCACGTCTCCAACCTTCCCAAGTTATATTAGATGTCGATGTAACTTTCGATGGTGAAGTCATTAGGTGTCTATATAGCTTTGGATAGGGAAGTCAGTCCACTTATAACGTGAAAACTTTTAGCTTTGCATGGCAGATGTAAATCACGCATCGTTTTGTTGGTGAACAAGATTTTTGGCATAATACTAGCAGGTGAGAAAATTTGACTAAAGCGGCGAGTCGCCGGCGCTACTAAACCGGTTTGGTTTGCGCCAACCAGTCGGACGTAAACAAAAACTGGCGCTCTTGCCCCGCGAACTCTATTGCGCAACAGATAGGTAAATAAAATCAATACCGATAGCGCTATATGCACGGGCTATATGGATACGTATGCAGTGTGAATGAATGCACTTTTTCGGTAAACACCCGAGGAACGAGTGGGCGAGCCATTTGAATTCACCTGAATTCACCTCATCGAGCGTGACCGCCATTTGAGAAACTCTCTTTTCTTGCATAGTTCACGTTCTATCTATAGATCCATTATTGACCTATCGATTTTTGAATTTTGTATTTAAATGCCAAAACTTAAGTTTATGCTTTTCTTTACTTTTTCATTGCATTTCAACCAAATAAAGTATGTAAAAAAAACGGTTGACCTGCAAGCCATCCCTGTAACTTCCCAATTGCCTTTCCCTTAGATATTATTGATTGATATGTCACGAAATCACAGTTATGTTGGAAAAACAGTTTATTTGTCAACATCTCCCGAATGGATCATCCAATTTTGTAGTCTTTCGCGGCATTTTATCGTTGGTGCCGTTTTTTGAGTACAAGTTCTGATTAGCTTAAGGACAGTTTCTTAAGATAATCAGATCAGAGCTAGTCGATACGAAAGTTACTTATTTGAAAAAGTAATAGTTTTTCTTCTTCTTCTCTTTTTCGTTTTGTTTCAGAATATCTTTCATCCTCATACAGATCTACAGACACCATCGTAGGAGTAGTTAACAATCAACAACAATCGTCAACAATTTAGAAATTAAATCTCATGTCTAAAATGTAGATGATATTCATAATTTTATGATCATAAAACCTTTTCTTTGCTTGAAATTATATTAAGTCACTGAGAATAATAGTCTACAATATCAAATGAAGCCAGTGTATTATACATAGCGAACTATATATTCTTAAAATAGACCGTTATGGTGGGAAGATGAGAGGCGTATATTAGATACCTGATATTCGTGGTCAACTGTTCACATTTACCTAATACTGATATAAATATATATAGCTTTATATCCATACATAAAATTTAAATGCTTTTCGTACCACTTTTTTCCAAGTGTACATAAACTATTAAATAACAAAATAGATTTATATAACTTAATAATCAGCATCTAATGATGTCGGTGTTGTCCAATGGTGATGTCCCGGTTCAAGGTTATATCATTCTAAAGAAATTGAACATCGCATGATGCTATCAAAAATATAAAAAAACACATCAGATAATACGTAATTTTTCATCTCTTAAATTTTTTGCCATCTTTCCAAATAAATAAATTACTTCCACCTAAGGTTCCTATTGACATAATATTTATTATACGATATTTAATATCATTCGATCGATTCAATGCGATCGACTCACAAACTCATTTTACAATTACCTACGTCTCAGGAATGTTTAGAAAGCGTCTTTTCTGTTCCTTTTGAACAACACCATTAGGTTTAGCTGTAGATAGCAGTATGTAAATGCAATCTGTAACTGTGAGTAAGAAAAGAAGTTCCTTGGGAATTTCTTGCCGCTTCTTCTTCCAAGACCACTGTAGGGATTAGATGAAGCGATGGAGTACTTTGTTCTTCGATAAGTGTTTGGAAAAAACCTACTTCGAATACACTTTATTTCAGAAGCATGCTAAGAAATAATACAAAATATAACATGGTGGCTGGCGCCGGGATAAAGATGTAATCAGCTATCCCTGCGGACCTCCAGTGGTTACACCCGTGGGTGGAACGTTAGGACGATTTAGTATCGACAGCGCTCCAGGGAATGCGCGAGCACGATTCGGTGTACTACGGTGTATTCTTGTTGTTATTTGAATTTGTTTCGCTTCCAAAACTCACTATTTGTTTTATAAAATAAATTCTAAACCGCATTTTAGTTTATATTTTGATATTTAAATTTGCCACCTGGGTAAATACTGCCCCACCAAAACTTATTGGATCGAAAGGGGAATGGTTAGTCTAGTACAATTATATCGTTAAATTACGATTCGGACCCGCACACGTAGAGATCCGTAGCACCGAACGATTTATTTTAAGGGTCTTTTGTGATATAACATTTTTTAACCGACTTTAAAAAAGAAGGAGGTTCTCAATTCGACCGTTGAATTTTTATGTTTTGTTATACCTACTCGTATTGTATAAGGCGGCCTCTAAACGGTCAATTATATTGCGCAATATTGCAAATTGTGCAATATAATTGACCGTTTAGGGTTAATATTGAGGATTGCGTAATTGTTGGCCGAAAGTTTGAGCGAGTTTAATTTTTATTGCACCATATTTTTCCATTGCATCGTGTAGGGTCAGTATTGCGCAATATTTTTCAGTCTGTGGTTCGTCGTCACGAGGAGTACACGCGCGCATTAATAAATAAATGAAAAGATTATAATCTTTATTTACCTTGATAAATTCCTTCAAAACATGTATTATCGCATCGCATGTTTCCATAATTATTAAGGAAAGACTTTGTGGAGAAATAGAACTGTGAAACTTTAAATCTTCCAGAGTATTTTCAGTCGCTAGATACCGTAATGTTATTGAAAGCCGTTGAAAAGGTGGTATTGCTTCCCTCATGTTTGTATTTTTTTTCTCAATCAATGGCGTGACCAATCCTAGTAGCTAGTAGCCTCAGTTAACATCAATTAGTCTTTTAAAAGATTTTCGTGAGTATATTTCTGCCTTGTACCAATCTTTCGACCAGCGACGTGTTCGTTTCCGTTTACGTTTAGCCACAAGCAATGAACAACACTACAGCTGCAGCTAAATCTTGTTCGGACATGTTGCCGCACGGTGCACACGGGATCAATACTATTCTCCGACTGAACACGAAAACATTGTGCAATTCGTATTATTGTGCAATATAATTGCTCGTTTGGATTCAGAGCGCCTTTCAATCTTATTGTACAATAAAAGTATTGTACAATGTTATTGTAGGTCTAGGGGCCGCCTAAGTCCGCGGAGAACTTCGTCAATTATGGGCTGTTTTTTATAATGTAATCTTTTTTTGTTGGAAAATAGATATCAAAGGGTAGTCCCATGAGAAGGACACCAGGATCTAATGATGACATCCCAGAGCATGAGAGGGGAACTTTAATTTTTTTTAGGGGCGATTAGTTTGTTAATGTTTTCATGCAGTATTTTCAAAAACTATAATTTTATGAAGGTCTGGAGTCGGTCTGATGTTGGAGACGAAAGACTGTCGATGGAACTCCTCAAAGATTTTCAGCAGTTACCTTGTGTTTGGGCTTGATTCATTTGTATTGAAACTTTACACCTAGATGAGTTAAATTGACAGCCATTTGGCAAGTAGTTTTTCTTTTTTGTGAAAACTTAACTAACTTTTTAATTATATATTTTTTTCTAAATTAAAGTGCTTCTGTGCAAATTGTAAATTTTTACCTAACTATATCTGTTCAGGAGATAGAGCCCAGTAACACATCGAAGGCACATTTACAGGATTCCATTTGTCGCTCTTCGAGTACGTAAACCGAAAATGGAGTCTATAACAATACTGAAAAATATTTCATTGCATAAATTCCGATGAGAAATCTATCTATCGATAGCGATATTTCGTTTTCCAGACAGCGTCACTGAAAACCGGGCAACGGGCATTCAATGATTAATTACTAAAGTGGGGTTTATTTTTATCGTCGCAAATTATATTGTTACGTGAGATACGGTCTTTGGCCACGGCTTTAATTGAACCAAATGTAATGGCAAGGTCAAAAGGATGTTGACTACAGCGTTTGTACTCGTATAACTCTACTCTATAGTACATACTACTGTACATGTCTTTATAATTTACCACTAAACCCCCCCCCCCCCCCCCCCCGGTGGCCTACCTCAGCGCTTGTGGAGAACTCCGGGATCTCCAAAGGAACACAACCGGAGTCCTCCGAGCGAAATACTAAATGCCCCATCGCTAGCCTTCCGTACAACGGTATGCGGCCACACATACCGTCGTCCTTCCCGGGGTTGCTGATGGACGGTTCGAGCTCCCACTCTAGCCGCCCACAACCCCGAAAGCCCCCTTTTAGTCGCCTCTTACGACAGGCAGGGGATACCGAAGCTCGTATTCTGGTCCCGAGCTACAGGGACATGATACCTACTTATTATGGAAGCCCTCATAGCCTGCGGCGGCTTGCGTCGCCGCGTCGGTTCAAAGTGATCTACAAAGTTAAGCAACTGCGGGAGCTATCATTAGTTGGACGGTCACGAATCCGTTGAATTTCTTGAGCGCTTCCGTGCTTCGGAGGGCACGTAAAGCCGTCGGTCTGGGTTATTATCGGTCGATAGCAGACGTGAAGCCATGTCGGAGTTCGGAGGCCTTCGGGCGGCATGAAAACTTCCGATATTGGGTTGGCCAATTACCCCTCTACCAATCCGCACTGGAGCATCATGGTGGAGTCTGCTCTAGGTCTCTTCAATAATAAGTCTAGACCCGTGCTTAGTGCATTTTTTTTATGGTTGTTGAGGCGCTTGTTGTAAATATAATCAATTATTTCTTAAAATGATTCATGAATGTTTAGAAAAATTTCTTTCTATGTCTGGGTAACTGATAACTTTGGCATTTATATTCGGCTAAAGGAGATGTTTCAAATCCGGCCCACAATATGTACAGTACCTCGAAAAATCGAGAAAAATCCATGGAATTCGGGAAAAATAAAGATAAATTACCTAAATGCATACTTTTCTGGTACAAAAATTGTATCTATCATTTAATTTTATCAAGTTTCAACATGGCGTCTTACCAATTTGTCATTGATCACAGACCACGAACTGTCTACTGTCACTTTAAAATGACAGAAATGTACGTACATATGTCAAACTTCAATCAAATCAACCAACGTGACATGTGATGACAGCTTACCGCCATGACGGATTTTTGTTTTTATGTTGCAATTTCAATTGTATATTTGTGTGTGGTACCAAAAAACTAAACCAATTTGAAGTGATTGGATAGTTAAAAACTGTTTGAATTGCGATTCTCCATATTTTAGTATGGTGTACAAAGTGGTGGCCGGGGCTCCATACATTTTGAAACAACTCCTTTGTATTATCCAGAATTAAGGGATCAATAAATAAAACTTTTTCGTAAGTTTTACAATGGTTACAAATTCATATCAACTAGAAAAGCTTTGGAAAAGAGAGACACAAACAGAGAAGAAACAAATACAAAGGTATATTTAATTAAATATTGTAACAATATACCCTGGTTTAATAAACTCAGAATTCTCTTTTATATTTAACGAACTCACAAAATTCTAAACAAACAATTTAAGTGTAATAATAAACCTTTCATCGCACCGTGAGAAGTTAAACAGAATGAAACAGACACCCGTTAAGTATCATTAACTTTTAATAGCTCGTAGCTCCTCGATTCCACGTTAAAACGCTGTTTACTCCATCGTATACTTATTATTTCATTAAATATTACGTGAGTTATGTCCCTATATTATTTTACTTGTATTTAAACACGTTTAGAGCTTCAAATGTAAAAGTATTGTTACCTCCTCGTGTATATTGCAGTAATAATTTCATTTGCGTCATTGATGGTCTGTTTAATATCTTATGAATTGCAATCGAGATTGTGTGGAATTTTTTGTAGCATATCGTAACGTAATAAAATAGTATCTTTAAATAGACGTAAGTAATTAAGAATTCTTCCAATTAAGTTGTCTTGGTTACCTTATAGTTTGGGCATTAGGAATGATATTACCCAACGGACGCAAAGTTTATACTCCAAATTAATATTATTTTTTTAAGTACTTGATGATCCGGTACTCAGTTCCTGGGGCCTTACCACAAGCTTTATAGAAACAATCTTATTTCAAGGAAGTTTTGTTTCAATGTTATAATAATAATACTATTATTCGTACCATTACCACTATCAAGCAGTATTACTTTATACCTGCTCATTGAACGAATGATTTTCTAAACCTGCTAATTTTTGTTTTTTATTATTAGATCTACGGCTTGGACAAAGTTCTTTATGCCAAAGACAAACGCTATATAATAAGATTACTATTATATTCGTATTAATTTATAAAGAATATGCAATATGCAATTTATAATGATGAACGTATTGTATATTGTTAAGTTTGCTTTTAAAATTAACAAAACACGTAAAATAATTTAAAATTACGGCATTACGATATGGAGTTCTATTTCTTTTTCTAAACAAGGCTAACTTGTCAAGTACCTACCTGCATGGCAATAAGTGCAAGCGAAATTCAAAACTCAATAGGTTACCATTACTTATAATGTCTATGTGACATGTGTGTTTACAAGTGGCTTTAAACAAAGTGGTTGGTTTTATACTTTCGAACCTGCTTTACTAAAGAAACTGAAATGACCCCCGAAGAAATTCATGGAATAGATTGTGTTGTTTCAAATACTTATTTAGCGAAAAATTGTACCTAAATGGTTTACCACAACCATTTTCTGACGCCGCTTTCGTGTATTGCGAACATGTGAACATGCGAACATGAATCGGCTTCCAAAAACTCCAAAATTTCTAATTCATTGGCCATCTACTAACAAAAACAAATTGAATGAAATCACTTAAAACGTACTTTATTTGAGAAGTTTAGGTAAATAAATTAGGTTTACTTACTATAAAGGTCACAACAATGATATTTTACACGGTAAATAAACAAAATAATTCTAAATAATGATAGATCCGTCGCGAAAAGTTAACTTTTTTAAGACTGCCGAAGTTGTCGTTAAAACAATAATGCTAACTGTCAAAAGACGCGTCATGGTACGTACTTTAGTACATAATATCTCAATGCATGGTACGAATTGAGTGAAGTTTTACGAGGTAACGTCATTTAAACTGCCGAATAAGTAAT
Source organism: Hesperia comma (assembly GCA_905404135.1). Classification (NCBI taxonomy): domain Eukaryota; kingdom Metazoa; phylum Arthropoda; class Insecta; order Lepidoptera; family Hesperiidae; genus Hesperia; species Hesperia comma. The sequence continues at coordinate 19,202,854 of FR990014.1, read as the reverse complement.
ATTGTTTCAAGCTTAAAATAAGCTTGTTTTAAACACGTTATGGTACGAAAAGGCAATGTAATATTAAAATAATACTGCTTTAAGAGGTTGTGGTAAGCCCCCTGAGATGAGCGCGTACAAACAAACAAATCTTCCATGTTATATTATTAGTATAGATTTTGTGATTGATTACTAGTAAGTGGTAAATAAAAACTATTTCTTAGTGACTACTTAAAGTGTATTTAATTTTTCCATGATTATCCAAAACTAAATTATTCTTTACGACATTGCGTTGTAAGGTGTTTTAGTAACCGTTTTGTAACGATGTAGGACACTTGAGTATAGTCAAGTGTGTAATACACTGATAGGTACGACATTCTTTGTGCAATACCTACTTAATATCTTTCATAAGTAACATTGTAACGTAATTATCGTAGCGTCACGTCATATTAGGTAAATTCAGAAGATAGAGCCCTGTGACAAATCGACAGAAGTAGAGTCATATAAATGGGGTTCCTTTGATGATCCTTCTACACTAAAAATGACAATAATAGAAGAAGCAAAATACGTAAGAGAAGAAAATCTTGGTGTAGGTACTGTCGATAAACTGGGAAGTTAAAAGCTGAAAATTGACTGTCAAGGTTATCTCATGTTCACCCTGAGCAAAGAGGTTAACATGAACTCAAAGTGCAAGTCCTTACACTTCAATTCGTCGTAACAGCTAGCAACGACAAAAATGCTTGTTTTCCATTCAAAGGTCACAGTTCAGTGTGTGTTATTGAATGTGTACCACGTCGCAGAGCGTGTATTAGCAACCTTTTAGCAATTTAAGTGGTCGCGCAATGTTTCATTGGACGGAATTAAATATAGAGACATGTAGGAAAGTTTACAAACGCATTGGAGGTGTGCCAATTGTAGACAGATTTACCGTAACACAGCTGCTATACTACCTATTTGAGTTAGTAAACAGCGGTTTTAGGTTTTAGATACACTGAAAATACGATTCGCAACTATTTACAATGAATAACAAACGCGAATTTGATCGTGTATTGTTTTAATGTTGCGATTACTGACAATATGGTATTTTGAATTTAATTAATTGTTGTTGAAATACACACTAGCAATAAGTAGTTCATGTGTGTCACTGCCGTCACTGGCGTGATGTCTCCTGATTAATTTTAAATGATTAGATACCTAAATTTTTTATACTCTGAAGTCAGACTATAGAATTCTTCGGCATTTCTACATGCAATCGCACTTTACCGGCATGTCTGGGGTATGCCACCACGACGGTATTAGGCATTTCTCATTGCTCATACATACCTTCGCCATATTTGCCTCTGAGCGGCTGAAATTCAAAATATGCCTGCCTACATGGCGGGCCTAAGCATACCGTAAACTTATGTTTGTGCCTACCATGGAAACGTTAATGTAGTTTCAATTTCATTGCCATGATAATAAATTTTGTTTTTATTCGTTTCTAAACAAACCGTTGTGCGCTGTAGGGCTGTAGCCCACGCGCACATTACCTAAACTGTTATTTTATTCCGTGGCGAAGTGTGATGTATGGGGTAGTGCTTATGATTTCCTTGAGTCTCATAGTAAGTATCCCACATTAATTTTGTTAGAGACACACTGAAGAAGAAAGTAGCCGTAGGAGACAAGATGGCAACAACACGGGAGCCTACAATGGCTGTATCATATGTCTTTTATCTTCCATCCTTTGTGTATTTATGATGTTGACATGACAGTTTGATGCGGTGACCCATTTGCCATAGTGCTCGCTCGCCACTTAGTATCGTGTTTCCACATATTATAACAAACGATGTATGTACCTACTTATCTACATAGGTGTAGATATGTATTTTACCATTTTGCGGCCCCCACTCTCCCGTTTATCAAATATTGTTTCATTTTGACATCGACACATAGAAGTAACTCAAAAACTACTCGTCAGATATCGCTCAAATTTATATTGGGTTAAATAATTAAAACATTGTTAATACAGCTTATAAGTTATAACCTACTGTAAGTCTAAGGGGTTATTCTCAGAGTACTCCGTGCCCGCGAGCCCGACTTGACTAGTTTTAATATCTGATATAAATAGGTACATATTTAATCATTTTGAGCTATAAGTACTTAGTCACTTACATATACCTACATCGTTTGAATCTTTCATGCATAAGTTTAGTTTTTAACCGACTTCAAAAAAGAAGGAGGTTCTCAATTCGACCGTATATATGCTTTTTTTTATGTACGTTCAGCGATTATTTCGTCGTTTATGGGCCGATTTTGATAATTCTTTTTTTGTTGTAAAGTAGATATGCGCAGTGGGGTCCCTTGATAAGGAAACCAGGATCTGATGATGGCATCTCAGAGAAATCGAGGGGAACTTTCGAAAATTGTATGGACAACTAGTGTGTTTGTTCATGTTATCATAAGTACATTAAAGCGCTACCATTTCATGAAGATCTGGAGTCGATCTGATGAAGCCGAAAGACAGTCGAGGGAACTCCTCAACGATTTACTGCAGTTATCTAGGCTTCATTAATTTGTAGTGACGAGAACTTAACACTTACATGTTGAATTGAGCGCCATCTGGCGAGTAGTTTTTGAGTTATCTCTACTTATCAAGATTGAAGTCGGTTATTTTTTTTTTGTAAAAAGCAATTATTAGTTCCTTTAGTTTCAAAAACTAAAAACACGCTTGCATAATACTAGCTGATGCGTAAATACAAAGAAATAAATGTAGTCCCTGTGCAGTTAACCGTTCCCTCGTCTGGAGCCAATTTGGGGCGTGCCATTTGGACATGTTTGTTATACGTTGCATTGTCATCGGCCCTTAACCTCTATTCAAATATTGAAATAAATCAAACCTCTCGAAGTCAGTGAAAATTAGGAAAGTTCCCGTTACGTAATAATTAAAGACAAGCTTAATATTGGGGTGTTAAAATAGGCATCATCTCCCAGCTACGTCGCCTAGTTCTGAGCTCGTTGGCTCCAATTTGATTACAAACGCGGTGCATAGTGTATGCGTCACACAATGGAGTTAGCAGAAGCGGGATTAGGTGAGTGGTGACCGCACACACGTAATTAGAGTGGACGATGACCCGCGTCGATCACGCTCCGAGTTTCACGCCCACGTTAGATACGACACAAGGTATACGCCGTATAGTATACGAATAGTGTTGTTCTGAGCACAATACACGAAATGTTTTTTTACAAAATAATAAATCACATGATACAATGCATCATATTTTTATACGGATGGTATTGTTGGATTTTCTGTCTACCTAGCTACAATGTTTTAACAGAATAGCTCTAAGAATAATAATAGATCTATGTACATATTTTTAAGATCATTATTTACGTATTCATAAAATAATATTCCAACGTTTCATTAGGGTAAACAATACCTCGAAGCTACAGTGGTCATATAAATGAAAACTCAGATAAACAAACGCTAGAAATATAAAACAAATAAATCACTTGTTGAAAATTTGATTTGAATTGAGATTTATAGGTAGACAGGGTCGCGCAGTCATTTGTAATGCAATTCGTTTATTCTAGAAATAGCGCATTCGCTCACCGAGCTGTAATTATTGCATGCAATGGCTCATTCACGTTAATCAGAGCAAATTATACAAGTTAGACATATTTCCCTCCTAGGAAGTGACTCTACTTGCTGTACGGTGGAGCTTAATATTCATGTGTTAATCATTGCAATTGCTGCTTAACACAAAAGATGCAATACCCATTTAAGTCAATACTTAAACGGAATCGATTGATTGAACTACTACCATGAATCGATTTTTACAATAGGAAACATTAAGCCTTAAAAACGTGGTTTTTGGAATCTTTAGGTAATTTGAAATAACAAGCAGCGACTAATTTTTACGCAAGACATTCGCAAGACATTTTGAGATTGTCCTTAGTGAATAACATCCAAGTTAATAACATTTTGAAAGTTTGAAATCCAACCTTTGATTATATCAAGGTACTCGACTTATTGCAGTAAGAATCTAATATCGCGAAGAAACTAAGATACGCCAATACGAATTTGAAAAAGTCCTATTAGGGCGCTTTTGCTGTTCGCTACGGGAATTCGCTCGTTTTCGTCTTGATATGAATTTTATATTGGGGATCAAATGATTTTTTGGATGCTGTCGATCTTTTATTGATATATTTGTGTAAACCTAATATTCTCCTGAGTAAACTAAACGCGGCGTTCACCCCGTTTAAAACTCTGTGACACCTCCTAACATACTAGACGGGAAAGGCTGAAAACGCATGAAAACGAGTAGATATGTAAACTGTCTATTCAGTCAACTCGGATATACAGATACAGAAATGAGCAGGGAAGTGAGGCTTTAAACACAAACTTGAATAGAAAGAGAGCGATGACTGCGGCACCAAGTCGAATTAATTTGATTGTATTAATTGACAGTCATTTCTTTCCAACCGTTGACTTTTTCACTTAGGTATAGGCAACCGTATGATTCTTACACTCTAGTGCATACTCTCCTATGTTCTGTATCGGCTCCAACTATTCGATCATTCCCTAACAGTAGCGAATCAAAACATTTCTCGTCTATATTCATGTGCGCGTCATCCTTGTTTAGAAATGCATAGGAAAAAGGGAGAGGTGATATGAATAGTTTGGAATATCCCAACGGGTGTCGTGCACTAATATTCGGCGTGGAAGTAGACCGAATATTAGACCGAGAATCGGACTGAACGAACATGCCGTAGCGTCCTTTACATTACGTTGAAGAAAATAGTTAACTCCCATGGTTGTCGGGCGGTAGTTAGTCGGCTACTACCTAATAACGTAAAAGACAGTTTTTATTTGCCAGATAGTTCTATCTGACACATGTGAATCCCAAAGTTGTAGTTTATCTAGCAGATAAGTTGCAAATTAGCAAACTATCTGGGACTTTATTAGGAAGTGGTGAAAGAGGCCCTAAGTCATAGGTACTTATCTCCGAAAATAAAACGAAGACAAAACATCTAGGCAGTTCAAATGGGCATAAGGATAGTGGCATTTATTTAAAATAACCTATGTAGAAAATAAATTTACTCGTAATTACATTTCTGAGTAATTTTATTGTTTACAGTTTCAGATTAATTTGAAGTTAATTTGAAGTCGAAATTGTTTGTGTTTACAAACTTGGGCTTTTCTTGAAATGAAGCATATTGTTTAATAAGTAGATAGGTAAGTTGAATATTGCTTGAGTCTTGACTTATTATTGTTTGTTAATTAATATCAAGACTTTCCCTAGGTTAGGAATTTTTCACTGTTTCATGTTTTCTTTTTTTGTGTACATTTATTTCTGAAGGTGGGTCGAACGTGATAGTTTTGCTTTCGTGACATAAAAAAATCTGAATTCTCTGAATTCTGATGTGCTAAAGTTTTCAATCATATCTAAATTTATTTTACACAGTAATATTATGTAAGTACAAGGACACGTTGTAATTTTAAGCACTTGCTTACTACAGATATGAGCAGCGTCTTACTATAAACACTGGGCTGGAAGAAAAACTATTGTAGTAGGTACTGGTACTGGCACACAGTAAACAATGATTTCGCAACTGTCATTACATTAGTATAGGTACTTAATTTAAAAATAAAAATGGACCATTGTCCAGTTTGAACTGTTAACTAAAAAGTAGGTAAATAATTTTAACTATAAACATATTTAAAGATAGAACGATCTTATTTTGCACATTTTTGTCATTATCATTACATTCTAATTCTACAACCGTGCTTTGTCTTCGGAGCTAGGTAATGACTATCATCCTCTGGTGTACCTAAGTTTATGTACTAAATATGTTAAATTTATAAATTTAGTCAGCGCGTTATCTTGAAATATTGTTGACGGTGAGTAAACATCATCTCTCTCGGTACACAACTCCCGGCCATCTTTGCTCTTCGAAAACAAACATCCATTATAATCCCGTGAGTAACCGAATATATTGTGTTACGTTTTCTAGTTAGGCAAATGCTACGGGTGATAGACGCTTTGACGTGTTGTGTCAGTGGACATTATCTACTCGTGCTAAGACATACAGTTGCAACAGTCCTACAAGGATCTTTAGGTGTGTGAATGACATGTGGGTGACAGAGACAGCGTCTAACAGGTAAGGCAAATTGTAAGGCGCTGTCTCTATCACCCACACGTCATCCACGCGCCAAAAGATCCTTGTACGACTAAACTTTCAATTATTAAATAGTACCCTATAGTACCCAACTCCGTTCCCGTACGATATGGAGTTCGTTTCCATGGCAATCCACACAAATGCCAGCCATCCGCCCTGGTGGTTAAGGTTCATTGTAGATTGACGGCAAGAATTTATAATGCTTTCAATATTTTCTTCTTACAAGCTAAATTGATATTTTTGCACATGTAATAAAGTTAACGGGTGTGGCAATTCCATAATATCGGCAACTCATATCTTATTCCTATTCTAATTAATTTTGCTCATAACCTGTTATGTGCTTTATAACCAAATAAGGTAGGTAGTTACTTCAAAGAAAATGTCACACTTCGTGTACGGATTTGATTTACAGACGCTTTTTGTACATATCATGCTATCATTAGAATTGGGTCATTACTTTTCAGATATTCACATTGACAACCAAGATTCAAGCCCGGATTCACATAAATGTCTGTCCGACATCAAATTCGACACCCTTTGTTTCTGGCGTCGTTATTTGAATTCGAGCAAACCCCACTTAGTACTTAGTAGCCCTGCTGGATTAAATGGATGTAAAAGATGTTGACTCGACTTTGTTTATCGATCTTACGTGCGTCAAAGTGAGAATAGAAATCGCATTTAAATTCAAGAGCAGAATCCTTGTTTGTTATTCTAAGCAGATGATTTTATATCGACCATAAAACGTGTGCAATAAAATCGAACCAACTCAATAACACGCACCAATTTGCGCTCGGCATTTGTTTTTAAATCAAAACGAAATATTAAACGATGATCTTATCGTCGTCATTTCTTAATGTTCGCTGTTAAATCTGGTCTGTTCTGTTATGTTTCTTTTTTTAAGCTATTGCATAGCTTTTATCGCGGGCCTTGGGCGCGGGGACCGAATGCAAAAATTTCGTAACGAAAATTTATTACACCCTCAATTACACCCTACACACAGACATAGTTACTATGTCTATGCACCCACACATCGATAAATACCAGAACTTTTAACTGAGTTAACTAACTTTTACTTTATAACGGCTAAACCGATTTGGCTAATTTTAGTCTTGAAATATTCGTGGAAGTTCAGGGAAGGTTGCAACGATGAGAAAATATGAAAAATTGCGAGCAAAATACTAAAAATGAAAATTTTAATTTCCCATACAAATCTTACCTGTCAAACGTTTGATTTTCGCCCCGTCGGTTCGGTGTTTTAAGAATAATTACATGTAGATCTGGATTAAATAAGGCGTTGGAATCGACAACATGTATTCATAATAGTCGAATTATCGCGTATTTAGATTTAAAACATACAAAATAAAAACATGACATAAAATAATGACACTATATTAATGACTTGAGGGTGATAGAGACAGTGCCATACAGGCAAGGCAAACTGTAAGGCACTGTCTCTGTCACCCACACGTCATTCACGCGCCAAAAGATCGTTGTAGGACTTAAATGTCAAATGTCAATTTTCTTTTTAAAAAGAATTATTTTGTCAACTGAAATAATTCTTATGCTTTTGTTCAGAATATTTAAATCTTCTTTGCACAAATTAATGCATTATCCGTTTCTAATAAAGATTAAAATGTCTTGCACCTATAATGTGACGTTATGATGTACGTATTCTTAACAATTAGGCTTACGTCATTATTATGCGTCTCTTTCAGTGATATTGCCTATGAACTTTGATGTAACTTTTGATAACTAGGCAACTAAATGAAAACTTGTACACCACTTTCTTGGCCCACTGTAAAACAGTGAATATCTGTACTCGTATAATTTGTGTACAAAGTGTTTTAAATATGAATAAACAAAGTGCATTTATTAATGAAGAAAGTCACGAAAAAATTGTGAAAGAAAACGAGTTATTACTCTATATACATTCATTTTATTATTATTATCACAAATGCAGTATTATTTTTTGTTTTGTTAATTTATATAAAATGCTATGCAATAGCTTTACCGCGGCAGTCTCCGAGTGCCACACGTCTTTTTTTTTTCTTTTTCTATGATCAAAGCATCTTTTGAGATAAACAAGAAACGTTTGTAACTAAGTGGTAAGCGATCTTACCTACCTAAGCACTGTGTTGTCTAGTATTGGTGGATACAAAATATTTTGAGAAGCATTATTACTTATTTTTAAAATAGGTCTTGGGGTGAAGAGAAGATCTTGAATGAAGCAATGACGAGGATAACTTTACAAGAGATGCAGTGCAAATATAACTTAACACAAAGTATTTAAAGGACGATTCAAGTATCCATCTTTCACTTTTATATTCGAGAAACATTGAAGCTGGTCGTCTTTTACTGATAGTTTTATAATTGATAGTTTCGGAACAGCGCCAGGAACCGGGGATAAGAGAAGATATCCAAGTTATTTGTCGGCTTCGTGTCCGATGTCTTTACCTTTGTCTCTGAGCGATGCCGATGGTTATCAGAATCACTGACCTCAAGGAGGCGAGTCCACTCGTTAGACAGCTGTTGAGGAAAAACTATTTCTACTCAATACTTTTAATAAAACTGTAAAAAGTAGGTACTTTACACTGCAATTTAATGAAGGTCCGGAGTCAACCTGATGATGGAGATGAAAGACAGTCGACGGAACTCCTCAACGATTTTCAACAGTTACCTGGTGTTTGGACTTGATTGATTTGTATAGACGAGAACTTTACACCTAGATCGGTTGAATTAAACGCCATATGGCGAGTAGTTTGACATATCTCTGCTTGTCGATGTTGAAGTCGGTTAATTCCTTTTTTTAAGTTAGTTATGATGTTATAATTTAGAACGATATTAATAACTCAATAGTGAAGTGAATATGATTTACGTCACATGATTCACTTATTAACCTGTCCGTGATACGTCCGTGGTTGTTGATGGGTTCATAATTAAATCTCCGCACTGCAGGGTAAATCGATTAGCATAATGTTTGTTTCGATATGAAGTTGCGTTTCATTTTACAGCGATATGATTGAATGGCTTGTCCGGCCCATCCTACTTCCTACATCCTACAAATATTATAAATGCGAAAGTTTGTAAGGATGTGAGTGTGTGTGTGTGTGTGTGTGTGTGTGTGTGGGTTTGTTACTCTTTCACGCAAAAACTACTGAACAGATTTTCATGAAACTTTGCAGTAATATAGCTTAGACATCGGAATAACATAATTTGTTAAAATTTATAGAGATTTTTGAAGGGACTGGTTCCCCGAAGCGAAGCGAAGGCGGGTTTACTAGTATGAAATAAAGTTTGTAACTGTAAATGTATGTATCCAGGCGTACCCAGTATACCCAGAATGTACAAGACCTAACGAACTAACCAAATAACGTTTGCGAATCATCTTAGTCCGTATTTGAGTGTTGGTCTCATACTTGAGTCGCAGAGAATATTGAATTGCCTGTCCCCGCTAAAAAATTGACATGTGCTCACAGTTCAATTTAACTTGTAAGTGGTAACCAAAATTTACTTAAGGCATTTTATATTCTCGCCGTCAATATACAATGAACCTTAATCGCAGCGTCGGTAAGCTGGCATTTGTTTGGGTTGCCATTTAAAGGAATTCCATATCGACCGCAAACGGATTAAAGGTCGACTAGCTTCCGCCCGCAGGCTTCGCCCGCGTGGAATTCGTTAAAGTTCACCCCCTTTGGGGTGAAATTTCCAAAAATCCTCTCTTAGTGCTCCCCTACACTCCCCAAGGAACATACATGCCAAACAGCTTCTTCCGTTCAGTAGTTTCGGCTGTGCGTTGTCTGTCAGTCAATCACTCAGTAACGCAAGAGCTTTATATACCTACTCGTATATAGATTATAATTATCACGGACAGCAGCGGAAGCGTGGTGCTGAATGCTCGTAAGTCTCGTAACCTGCGATGTTTTGTAATCTTCTATTCTCTGAAGTTGAAATTCGTCAACAAGTAGGTTCCTAGTTATTTGTCTCTTCGATGCTTTTGTAGGTCAAATTCATACATAGACTAGACGTACAGATTCTTGGCAAACGTTTCACGCAGAAATGTTTGGCGTTTCTGAATATGTGGATCCAATTATATATAGCAAGTGAGTCACAGCGATTTGTGTTCCCGTTATCCATCATGGAATTGTAGCGATGAATCAGGGCGAAACCTACTGAGAAACTGTTATATTTCACTTGCCACAGACACTGATAATATGGGCTACCTTTTAGATAAAATAATAATGAACCACTTACCTTATAGAATACTTAGCCTATTGAGAGGTACTTACTTCTTAGTTTTACGAAATTTTCCGTAAACATTAGGTATGGATGCACGGTTATAAACGTACCTATTCTATGGTATGCTATTGAAAAAATATGATAATTTTTTCGCATTTTTTTCTTAACGAAATTAAATGTGTACTTACCTCTGCAGATGATTTTATGAAGCTAAATTACACTTAGGTAATTAGCGGCATTGTTTGGAAGATTTATGAAAGATGGAATTTTTCACAAAAATATCGAGACATCGCAAAAAATATATAGATTCTATTTAGCTGGGGAGCCGAAGAGGGGAATCTGGGATTTACTCGAACGTGGCAGATTAAGGTACAGGAGATACCTTTACCCAGTTAAGTACCTCCACCAAATATGAGCCCCATATATAAGTTCGATTTTTTTTGCACATTATAATAATGGTAGCGAGTTTGCGTCACATCGAAATCGTCAGATTATTGAATGAGAGCTTTTTTTAGGTTAACTTAACACCCCCATAGAAAGTTTGACGTGCTCGATAAGATTTTTTCTCTGTAATTTTCAACCCTTACGTACGGTCACCCCTATTAAACAAACGATCAGATTAACATAGTACATTATTAAAAATACGTAGAACATTGATGCTATCAATATCTGAAGCGCTCGGGTATGTCCACATGGACATTATTTTTTTACATATTTAAAAGTCTATAGCCGCTTCCCCCACCGATGAAAAGGTATACATTATATAACATTTTTTCTTCTTATCATCTAAGCTTTGCAACCCAATAGGTCTCTGTGACGCTCGAGTAAATCCACATTTAGCATCGTCAGCTCCCGTACCAATTGTATTTATAATATAATATGCAATAGGTACAAATTTCTTTCCATTTTAATAATTTTTTTATGTTCTGTTAGTGTAGGTACAATAACGAATATTTGTATTTATTTGTATTTGAACAAATTCACTTTACTCGTACTTACGTCAAGATCTTATACAAAAAGAAATGCTTAAAAATGATGTGGTAAGTACAAAAGACGTTCATTAGGTAATGAAGTCATGCTAATGTCAGTAAGCGGCAGCTCACTGATCTATCTAGTTTCCATGGGCAGTCTGGTCTATCAGGAATATCAGGACGCAGTGGGCAGACGAGGTAGTCAAATAATAATTGAACTTCCAAAAGAAAAAGCCGTCACCTGATCCATCGTGAGCAGTTTGTTCTGCCCTGAGGGGAGAGGTACTACTCAAAGTTAATCGAAATATTATATCGAACCATTGGTCTGGTAACACCCTTATACCCCAAAACATGATAGCTAATTAATCTACTTAATTGTCGCTTTGCTTATCTTTCACTTTTCATCCATGACCTACCTGGGTTTAATAGTTAGCTAAATACCTACTTTATTATTACAGAGCACAGTTCTCTCGTTGTAAATGAGGATGCCTAGGTCTACGATGAATTGAGGAAGAAGGTTTATGTATTGGTTAATACCAAATTAACGTATGAAAGACTGGTTAAACGTCATAATTATTATTTTGATCAACAATACGCATTTTGCGGTTGTGGTTATAGGAAACGTCATCAAATTATAAGAACCAATTGATGGAAACATGAGCTAAACAAACTATAAGTAGTGCTCAAAGATAGTGCGACAACAATGACAACAATGCGGTTATTCATGTGTTGACTCATTGAAAAATTGATAAATTCAGACAATACGAGTATTTACTCAGTTGACTTAAGTGACAAAGCTCCTACGAAAATACATATAGTACGTATATAATGTTGCTGCTTAGTGTTATCGGTTTGATAATAATTGCTACTATTATTTCATAATTTGGTATTTTTGGTAAGCACTACGATAACTAAGCTAAGAGGTGTTAATAGCAGTAGGTACCCATATATACTTAGGTTTCTATGAGTCTCGACTCACATAACAATTATTTTTGTACGTCGTACGTACGTTTACAAAGAAACATTTGAAAAACATTTACAAAGTTTCCCTGATTTATAGAACGTGTGTCTAACAAATGTAATGCCGTCAAACATTATATTTATCGTCTTACACAGTCGTTAAGTTACATAGAAAAAATTTCAGGCGGTATAAAATCATTTGACATTTAATTTTGTGCTGCCCTCAAAATCAACGCAAATCTAGCAGTCGCAATAGCATTTGGGATAAAATAACCCTGACCCAATTAATGGAGTTATGGGCCTACGGTAGCGATATGAGTAACAGATGTAATACTCTATATTACTAAGAAGATTAATACCACGCAATTGACTTCTAATGGGATAAGGACACCCATATTTGCACTCAAACTGAAATCCTTGTGGTTGACCTAAATCAGTATGACTAAGGTACTTCTCACACTTCGCTATTTAAGAGCTACGCGACTGCAACGCAATCCAAATTTTGTATGTATCTGACACTTTTCACTGACAGGAGACGCGTCTACGATGCGACTCCTGTCAGTCAAAAGTGTCAGATACAGTGCGCCCAGCTTAACTCTGAAATAGCAAAAATTGGAACTAACGCCGCCATGTTAAAAAGTCATTCATAAGTACGTTGTGTTAATAGTGTGCAACGATTGGTCAAATGAATGTCAAATGCGTCCGACAGCGCCTCTTTCATTTCAATCTTAAGTTGGGTTTACTATATATAGAATTTTGGGATTTCGCTGTAAAATTTTCAAAATTCGCTGTATCTGACATTTCTCACTGACAGGAGACGCATCGTAGACGCGTCGCTTTCATACATTGACAAGATCCGAGTCGCTTGCAAATAGCGTTGTGTGAGAAGTGTCTTACTCGAGCTCCTTCTACGAAAATATATAAATATATTATTACTGTACAAACAATTAAATTCCTTACAGGAAGATATATACCTAACATAGGTATACGTTTATATCTTTCCTGGAAGTCATACTTCATATTATTGCTTCGGGATTTGAGGACATGGAAAATTTATGGTTCATTTGCGAGTATAACAACTTAAGTATATATATATTGCTAAGCAATGATTTATGAGCTGTTTTAAATATATATTTTTTCTTTTCAAATGTGGGCTAAATCCATTAAGTAAGGTATTATGTTAACTTAGTAGGTACATAGTCTCAATGGCCAAATCTCAGTTTTTCTTTTGACCCCAGTTGAGATCAAGACATAGGTATCTTAATTATGTTTTTTCCAAAACGATGTTTCATGACTATTATATGGGTAAAAGTAAAGTGTGTCGATGCAGTCGGATATCTAATACCTAATATAAAAACTCTGTACGCAGTATGAAATATCTCCTTTATTGTACCTTTCCTAACCATTATTTCCGCATCATAAAGGTTGACTGTTAGATGCTTCTTACCATTAAGTAAAGGTTTTATAAAGATGAATAAATAAAATAAAAAAATCATGAAATTACTCAGAATAAACACTATTACGAATGTATCAGTTATTTAAGTACCTTACATGTACCTACAAGTTTAACTAGAAAGTCTCATTGAAAACAAAAGGTATTGAACCTAATAAATAACTTTGTTGTGGACCGTTTCTAAGAAAATATATTTTTAATTTACTTATAGTCCTTGTTCAGATTATTTATTGTTCATTGTAAGCGGACAATAGCTAGGTGAAATGTCAGTACGTGCTTTATTCAGTCCTATTAAAAGCACGAGACAAATATAGATGTTCCAATATAACAGGGATGGACTGAAACGGTGTGCGATGTACGTACGTGTAATTAGCGGTCTTCTTACTATCATAGTTCAGGGGAATGAACCTCGATAATATCGAAAATATAAAATATATTATATTTTCTATAGGAGACAAATATTAATAAAGCTTGATATTGTTTACCAGAATTCCCCTTCAGGGCTGATGATCATATTGGCGATCCTTCTGATGTTGTACATAGAAGTGGAGACATAAGGATTTACAAATCCTAATAGCCCCACCATTATTATGCAGTGGGTCCATGAGTACTTGAAAATCCTCCTGGACCCATTAGTGGAACCAACGGTCCGAAAGGTACAAGCAAGATGTTGGTAATTTGGAATACTTATTATTTAAGCTGTTAAAATTTAGGTAAATTTTCACTTTCTCAAAATAAATAAGTATTTAATTTAAAGTTGAGTTGTATAACGTTTTAAGTTGCCTTCAACTTTTTACTCAAATATCAGTTTTCCCGAACATTGAAAACGATCTTGAAACGCTTCTTTGATTGAAACAGATCTTGAGAAATATTCTGAAAGTCCGGTTTTATCAACATTGCAATTACTTCTTAACTTTTATGCTTGGGTATTCCTACACCATGTAGCGGTGATAGCCTAGTTAAGTTAAGAATTTGCCCTCCTACTTTGGGAGTCCGCACTCGAATCCCAGTGGACGCACTTCAGACGTAACATAACGTGGGACAGTCTGTTATGGGTTGCGATGATCATTCCTTTATAATGTGAGGATATCCATAGTCCGTCACGCTCGTCACCATCTACTAACTGGACTAACCATCCTAGTCTCTTTGAGACTAGTTCTAGGTTGGTCACAGTTGTTATGAGCGGCAGCGGAAGGGTGGTGCTGCATGCTCGTTTGCTATCTTAATTCTATAAAAAGAACAAAGTTTCGCCTTACTTGTCATGTTTATCTGTAAATATATGTCAAGTATGTTCGGGTCAAATTTTGCTTGCTTAGTTTCTCAATTTACCTATCTTCCGTATTTTTTTATGTCTCGCCCGGCCTACAAGTAGTGCTGTGACGGCAAGGCTTGACTAATTAAACTTTGTTACAAGTTCCCAGATGTTCCCTTACGATCAAAAGCTTATATGAAACGCAGCTGAGCGCAAAAAGTTAGCGCTGTAAGTGAAATGTGCAACGTTCCTGAAACGAGCTGCGATATTACACGACAGAACTAAACTCTATGGTAAAGTTGATAGAGCTACTACGTATATGTTATAGAATTATACGAATGAAATGTATATTAGTTCTTGTCTTTGGAGTTCTTTGAACTTTTAAAAAAGTATTTCGTAGCAATTTTGTTGCAATCTTTTGAGTCCTAACTTTGAAAAACGTGCGACGTTATAAGTAACTGATTTGATGTTTCACGGTGCCACTTATAATAGGCTTATTACACGTTCCTAAATTTAGTCATCTAAATCAGGAGGCTACTACGAAATCCAAACTACGAACAACGTACGAAGTTCGATTTCGAAACGTCACACGTCAGTCGTTTCGGAATATTTCCTACTATGAAAATTGTATTGTACGAACGTGTGACGTTTCGAAACCGAACTTCGTACGTTATTCGTAGTTCGGATTTCGTAGTAGCCCTCCTGATTTAGATGACTAAATTTAGGAAGGTGTAATAAGCCTATAAGCCTGATAAATATTTATGTTTGCCTTAGGTAACTGAACTGATTGTAATGTGGGGTTCTGTAAACAACCAAGGAAATAAACAAGCTGATGTTCTGAAATTGATTTTTAATTTTTAAGGCTAGACGTTGGTTGTGGTGGCTTTTTAATGAATTATTATCATCATAATTGACACTATTATCTAATTATACCACTGCTAGGCTTGGTTGTCCTGGCACAATGTTAGGGAGACAATTCATATTTTTTTGCCGGATTTCACACACATTTCAGAAAATAAGATAGAACTTTTAGACATGCAGTTTTCTTTTTCTAGTACAGATGAGAAAAAAGTAAATTACGTCCGTCTCTGTAGGTATTATACATTTTTAATAACCGAAAAGTTGTATAAGCGTATCTTTACCATTTCTTGGTCCTTCGAGCAGTTCAGAATATGAGCAAAGTCTTGGGAGTTTCTAATATTAAAAGTAAAGTAGGCTACGCACATTTATATAGATACTTATTACATTCTTGGAAACGATATTACGCACTCCCTTGCCTCCCACACACACTAACGACTGCTTATGGCTGCGCTACAGATTGTCACAACTAAGACGCAAAAATCATCTTTATTCCGTCTCAGGAGAATTTCAAAGAATCCTAAAAAAGTTAAGACATAATTGTTTTTTTTTATGTAGGACTGTGGTGGAAAAAAACTCGTTGGTACTTTCTTGCCGCTTTTTCTTCCAAGACCATTCACTATTCACTATAGGGATTTGTTGAAACTATAGCTATAGTTTGACATTAGAAAAGTTTCTGTAAAAACCAAGTTCAAATAATATTCATTTCATTTTTACTCATTTGTTTTCTTTTTACTAGCGTGCCGTAAATTATAGAAACGGAAACAAGGCCATTTAAATAGTAACTCTCCATTCCCTTCCCAGTACTTGGTCGAGAAATCTGCGATTTTGTAAATATTTTTTTTTATTCTGAATTCAAATGAATAAACACGAAACACACATGCGGCATGTTTCGCCGCGTAGGCGTAGCTTCAGTAGCAGTTCACAAGACATACATGGTGAAGGTTCTTGAAGAGCAATATTAAATCGTCGGCATTCGTAGCAGTTCTGAAAGCTATAATCGACGATAAAATATGCATATCGTCGGGCGGAACGGTCGCCGGTCGGCAAACGTGACTCGCCTGCCCGGACACCATCAGACATTACACATTTTGCGGACAGGTATCAATCTATTTAAAACTAAAATATTTATCTACTCGCATTCTATACAAATTATAAAATTGTCAATGTTCCGTGTTATCCTATCGAAGCGAGGGATCCCCGGTTTGATTCCTGGCCGAGACGGATATTTATTTACAGAAAATTTTGTTCTCAGGTCATAAGTGTCAGTGATATGTTAAGTATTTGTGTTCTCCATATCTCTGGGAATCCTTATGTGGGGGTATGAGTTAATATGTATTTGGTTGCTTTGTATAGGCGTAATATGGCCTTTCTTCCATTTTCCCTATTAGCCGCTATCTCCCGTTATTTTTAATATCGTCTGTAATATATTACTCGTCTCCTTCGTGCGCCCACATTCATATGATAATAATGGGAGTTTTTTGATTACTTTTTAAAAGCGGAAATGTTTATGACTTTTGGCGTCGTCTAATGGGTATTTATTTACACCAGTATTAAGCCAGTGGTTCAAAAATTGAAACTAACGCTGAAGTATTTTCTAACAATCAACTTTAGGTTTAAGTTGAAAACACACAGAGTAAGGAAAAATAATATTATGATACATAATAGTAATTTTGGAATGTTCCTCTAAACATGGAATATATGGAGTCCTGATACGGAGATCTATCTACCTTCAGCCGTACCTGAAGACGAACGGCGGGCGGAGTTTCATAACCGCCTGATCAACTCCGTAAAGAATTTCTACGACGTTTCATGTGGGGAATATTGAGAAAAAATTATTCACATTTGTATTACCTATATATCGTGCGGGTGCGGTTAGTATTGGTATTGGTGATCCTTGTGGCTTTTATGAATCAAATATTTCTGTCTTACAACGTATTGAACTTCCTACCTTGCCTCAGGGGCCATTCTTAATTTACGTCATACGTTAAGGAGGTGTCATTTTATAAAAACAGACAGAGGAGGATTTCAAAAACTTAGAAATGTCATAAAGGTAAACCTGAAATATCCACTTCAAAGGGTACGTTGGGTGCGATAGCGGTTTTGAACGTTCCTTGAAGTCTTTACAGTGTTTAAAAAACGCTGATGATAAACACTAATAAACAGTGTAGCAAGTAACAGAGTGGAGAGCTGGGAAAAGCTTCTGAGTCCGAGGGAGTCAAAATAATCATACTTCCTACTAATATTATAAATGCGAAAGTTTGTAAGGATATGTGTGAGTGTGTGTGTTTGTTACTCTTTCACGCAAAAACTACTGAACGGATTTTCGTGAAACTTTGCAGTAATATAGCTTAGACATTGGAATGACATAATTTGTTAAAATTTGGAAGGGAATGGTTCCCCGAAGCGAAGCTAGGGCGGGTTTACTAGTATTTATATGTATGTCTATCAGACGGACCATGGTAAGTAATCACCGCCTCCATGGACATACCTAATTACGATATTCCAAAGACACCAACTTTTAGCTTGGCTTAGCTTATTTTACACGAGAGTTGATTTGCCACGCAAGTTAACCATACCATACATTTGGATAGGTACGTAATAATATAAGTATACAACCTATAAAAGACGTGAGTAGTGAAAACAAACTGAATATAAACAAATGATCGGTCGAAAACATGGAAGCGAGTGCTCGTGTTGGCTGCCCGCCATGCGCGCCGCCAGCGCTCATTGAGTAAAATTTTATTAAAACCCGCAACGAATTGGCTCTGGCCCAGTTTGATATTAAATGTAGGTGTCGTGCTTTATCATTAATTATATGATGACTATGTATACAGGTATGCAGACATTAATTCGAATTGAGAATTTTTCAAACAGATTGTTTTTGATAAAACGCAATGAGGACAGTGAGTGAATTTGAATTTTGTACTTAATGTTATTCCTAAATGGCAGAAGATTATGTAATGGTTATGATTTTAGCCGACGCGTACATAAGCAGGTTAGTACGGCATGACCTGTTGATCTCGTTGTTTGTTTATGTGTCAGTATATTTCATCGACGACCCTTATAGTGTAATATTTTGCTTGTGGTTTGCCGCGAATGGTTCTGAGTTGAGAACTGGCGGGGTCTAAAATTTCACTGTTGAGTTTATTTTTTTGTATTCGGTCTAGTCTCGGTTTGTTTTTGGCTCCCATGATACACGGAATAATAATGTGAGGCAATAAGCGTGTAGCGTCATTATTTATTTTTTATTTATACACAGATAGTGCGATCAACAGATAAAATATTTGCTCAAACGTTTTACATTCCGACATTCCTAATACCGTAATACCAAAAGACATACCAAACTAAAAGGACGTGTCATATAGCGCACCAGTAAACTGATCTCTCTTTCTGTTTGAAAACATGTTTGTTAATTTGTTAACGCAACAACTTTTTTGTATAAATGTATTTACAACCAAGGAAGAAAAATCTGACAGTTTTATAAGTTTTCTGTTTATCTCATTTTTAGGGTTCCGTACCCAAAGGGTAAAATGGGACCCTATTACTGAGACTTCGCTGTTCGTCCGTCCGTCCGTCTGTCACCAGGCTGTATCTCATGAACCGTAATACATTGAAATTTTCACAGATAATGTATTTCTGTTGCCGCTACAACAAAAAATACTAAAAAACAGAATAAAATAAATATTTAGGTGGACGCCCATACTTTCGACGCCTCGGCGATAGTTGAGTTACCTTTCGGTCCAAGAGATGGCGTTGTGCGTAATATGTGGCTACAATAAAACAATTAAATATAGTGAGGCTTTCATACAACAGACCAGATTTTTTTGGGCGTTTTTATACATAATGGTACGGAACCCATCGTGCGCGAGTCCGACTCGCACTTGGACGGTTTTTTTCCTTTTAGCGTAGGTTTTTAGGGTTTCGTATCCAAAGGGTAAAACGGGACCCTATTACTGAGACTTCGCTGTCCGTCCGTCCGTCCGTCCGTCCGTCTGTCACCAGGCTGTATCTCATGAACCGTAATAGTTACACAGTTGAAATTTTCACAGATGATGTATTTCTGTTGCCGCTGCAACAACAAATACTAAAAAACAGAATAAAATAAATATTTAAGTGGGCGCCCATACTATGACGCCTCAGCAATAGTTGAGTTACCTTTCGGTCCAAGAGATGGCGTTGTGCGTAATATGTGGCTACAATAAAACAATTAAATATTTAAGTGAGGCTTTCATACAACAGACCAGATTTTTTTGGGCGTTTTTATACATAATGGTACGGAACCCATCGTGCGCGAGTCCGACTCGCACTTGGACGGTTTTTTTTCCTTTTAGCGTAGGTTTTTAGGGTTCCGTACCCAAAGTATGCTTCAGTTGTCTTTCTTCGGTCTGTATGGTGTTCTTTGTCTTTTTGAATACATTGATTGATCTATTATTCTATGCAGGGTATTTGTCACTCGCTGTTGGTCAACACGTGTCTTACAGTGGCGAGGTCGAAGGTTGCTCCAGACCGCATTTAGAAAACCAATCTCCTGCTTAATAAAAGTTTTTATAGAACGTGTGTTAACGCTCGCCTCCACTGCGAATTAGTTTATGTTTCATTCGACCTACAATCCCCATGTAAACATAATTATTTTAATATCACTCTATACAATGGTCTAGCTTAACAGCACTGTAGATCAGTTTCTACTGAAAGGCCGAAGCTTATGTGACAGTTATAATAAATACCTAAATCTACTACTAATCAGTAGGTACGTAATATAATGTACCTATATTATATAGAGAGAGAACGAGAAGTGCTTTAAAAGCTCTAACTGCAGAGAAAAAAGGAAATTGCCACTTTGTTTTTGCTAGTGCTTTGGCTAAGTAAAAGCCTATCACGAGACTAATAGAATTGAAAATCATGTCGAGCATTTTAACTTCACCGCTAAGCGGTAACTAGGAAATGATGTGATCTACTTTACTTATTCAATTTTAGCCGCTGCTCCACTCCGCTGAAAGTTCATGTGTTTTAAATTGCCACTTGAATTTTTGCTAATAATAAATCTGTATTGAGGTCGAATCTGTACTGGTGCCTACAAAAACGTGCACTTTAATGCAGTTAGTCTGTTAAGTCTGTATAATTTCCGAACAGATCATTTTGGAAATATGTTTTTGTGGTTTGTTGTATCGATACAAAAACAATGTTTTAAATAGGTTTTTTTCGAAGAAAGTATTCTTAGCGATTTTCTTCATTCTATCTTTGTACTGACCACATAAGAAATGTGGTTCAGGAGTACGGAATCCAAGTGATGAGAATCCGACTCGCATTTGACCGGTTTTTTGTGAACCGGGTCACTGAAACATGATTTATGTAAATGTGTGATGCTCAGGAAGAGGTTCAACGATCCTGAATGAAGCCGTTCGTAAAAAACAATGAATTTAATTTAGAAATAGAAATATATTTATTTTAAACAAGTAGGTACATGGTTACACAGTTAAATGATCGTTGGTCCCACACTAGGATTCCCTGTGTTGTGGAAGACCAACACCTTCCTCTTATGATTAAACATTTACTTAATACCTACATAACACAATAAAGTACTTTAAACATAAAAACAGTGAAATATATTCGCGTATTCGCGGCGTAATTCGCGGCTAAACGTTTGTTTACGCTTCACTTGATACTTTGCCAGATAACCAAATCCTTTATTTTCGCACAAAACTGAATACGTCTTCTAAATCTCACTAAGATTATCCATTTATAAGCAAATGTTTGGAGCGGTCCAGGGTCGCCGTAAGAGGGTGTCCAAGGCGTGCACTGCACGCGGGCGAAATATTATTTCAATAATAGTAAACCGATGTAAGCTTGGTAGATTCAACACAGCCTTTTTTACCTGTATACCTATTACACGCGGGCGCTCATGGGTCTAGTGGCGCCCCCACCTGCGTAAGTGTTCGAAAGTAGTAGTTGATCAGTAGCCTGTGTGTAAGTGTATCATCTATGATCACTAGCGAAAAATTTTCTTAAGCTTCCGTGTTTTGGAAAACATGTAAAGCCGTTGTTTTGGTTGTTATCTTAGGTAGCAGTCATTTCGGCCTTCGTAATCATTTTCTTCACTTGAGTCAGCCACTAAAGTCTCGACCAATTGGTACGTGTTGGAGCAGCATTATCTAGGCCTTTTCAAGTACGAGGAGAGACCCGTGTTATTAATGGGTTGGAGTAAAACAAATATTGCCGCTTTATTTGAGACTTGTTCAGACATGATCAAATATTGATGATGATGATGCTGCTACTGCGAATAAACAAATTTTATTTAGTCCAGTCGGCAGTGCAGGCCAAAAACATACTTTCAAACTGGCTTTTAATTTAAAAGTTTGTTATTTTTAACTTTGTTGCGAAAACCTAAACTTTTAGTTATAAGTATGTACTTACCTACTTATTGCTATTTTTTAACTAACGCTGTCATTTGAAATCGAATGTTACCGGAAACAAGCTTGTTAATTATGTCTAACATATACGAACATTTTCGCATTTGCCACTTCACATATCCCGGGCACCCTCTAGGTTCCATAAATGAATAACGGTTTTAATAAATTTGAGCAATAAAGTACCCAATTATGTAGGTAAATGTCTTAAAAATACCTCCTGACGCGCGTTGGCAGTGCGCCAGCCAGTAATAGGCAATTGCCTTCGCACAATATTTTAAACATTTTAGGCATCAACATAATATTATATCTATTACGCACCCATAAAATCTAGATATATTATGTACGAGTATATTAGTGCGTATTCCTGCGTCGTAATGTTTCTTTGCTCTACATTTTCGAGAATACATAACAAAGATTTATCTTAATTATTATTTCTGCACAAAATACCATAATAATTAACCACAGATAAAGAACTTAGACATGGGCTTCATTCATGACATCTTACAACTTAAATAGTTTTTTTTCATAAATATACTTTTTCTGCTCGCTGCATAAATAGCTCAATGGCTAGTGTCATTTTGGTAGAACAACTAAAATGTAAAACCTTCCACCTCATCAAATCTCTCCTTTCTTCACCTCGAAAGGACCGAAAGGACTCGAAAGGACCTCTCTTTAGCATCTCTCCACCCCACTCCTTACCAGCTCACCAAACCTCACCTCGCCTTACCAAATCCCGTCTCACTATTTCTTCCTGATCTTGTTTCTCACATTTGTTATGGTAGAGGCATAATATTCCTCCGTTACAAATTATTTACTGCTTATTCTGTGGCATGCAATGCGTACCGACGCCGCCACGACAGTGCCAAAAGATACGTCCACTTGCAATGTGTCAAACTTTACGCCATATGATTCGCGCAATTCCTGGTCGTGGGACAAATGCCAACACCGGACAGGAAATGTCCCAAACACAAACATGAATCCACTAAACTATCTAAGCCACTTTCTGTTATATGATGTTATATTGCAGCATACTTTATGAGCTTTCATGACTATGAAGCCCAAGGGGATTCAAATACGATGAAATCCCCGTGTAAGTGAAGAGAGTTCGCGTAACAAAGTAAAGCAAGAGAATTTTAAAATAAGTTTATTTTGTGTCATAAAACAGCTGTAATGTAATCGAATATTCAAGAGTACTTTGAGACAGCAGGAGACGGGTGGGAATGATCATGTTTAAAACATGAAGTATCCTGCTCTTGTAACGTTTTACAACACTCGGGCATTTTCACTTATCAAAACGAGGGATTGCAGAATTTTCGTCTTTAAAGTTTTGGAAAAACGGGAGTACGTACCTTTTATACTTAATCATGAAATCAATGACACAACGTTAAGGCTTCTTGAATATTTAGCAACGAGTTTTTACGCTTCCCTTATCAGATTTTACAGTCGAACTTTGAAGATCTAATGACGTGTAACTTATCATAGACAAAATTATAATAAGTTTGAAACTACATATATTTCGTCGTGAATCGCATTATCTTGAGGTAATTGCGCAGTTACACGACTAAACCCTTAAATTCTTAGTTTACGCTTAAATACTTATACATATTTATAGCTTAAACATATTTTAAAATAATGCGATGGTTATAAGAAATTAATTATCACGGGGTTGGTTAAAATGGTTGGAATTTTGTTATTCATTTGATCACGTGCAGTGACGTACCTATGTGGAACATGAAGCTCCCTAAAGATTTGAGCTGACGTCGTTTTCCATTTTGTTTTTCTGTTCATTCTGCACTTTGATTTACTGAAGAACATAATTATCATAGAATACAGCATTTTATTAAACTTGGTACGAACTAAAAATTAACCTAATGGACTTACTATGGATAAATGAAATTAAACTCGTTTGGTAAGTTTGGTTACCGAAAGACAATAGGTACGTAAGAATAAGATTAAAAATCTGACAACGCAAAAATCTTGCCATGAAAGACTTGCTTTGGCTTCAACCCTTTACTCGCCATTCTCGCCAACTATTTAACACGGGTTCATTTCACTTCATCTTAAGAAATTGTATGAAACACATATTCGTAGCTATGCACCTTCATGTAAATTTGAAGGTTTCTCTCGATTTCTCGGATTTCGGATTTTGACTTTTTCGGATTTTGGAAATGGGACCTATTCAGAAATTCGCTCTTTCAGATAAAAAAAAACCGGTTCAACAATGACGCAGAATCGCTGGACATGCGTAAAAATTTACGTCGAACATAAAACCTCCTTTTTTAGTCGGTTAAAAAACTAGCTTACTTACTAGGGCGTATCTAGTTAACAGCAAGTTATGCAACATACACGCTCAATACACCCCTATAGCTAGCTATAGGTAAATCAGCACACCAATATAGTCACGTAACGTCGTACATAAGGGGTATCGTAGAACTTCTCACATTACCTGCGCGGAATGAGCAATTAGCGGCCCATTACAAACTTCGATCCCGTGTCGCCGCACGAAGTTATACTCACGTGGCTGTATCGCAGCACAGAAGCCAAACCAATTCATGTTCCTGTTTTGTTTGAATAGCTTAAGTCGTTTTGACGAATTTATGAGATTTTTAAACTCATTGTCGACTGTATTCAGTTTCCAGTAACAAACGGACAACTCACGCTTTCAGCCTTCAGGCCTAAATGAAAACATTGTGCTATATTGGGTCATTATATTTAGTGAATAAAAATGGATAAATCAATGATTTTAAATAATTGACTGAAGATAACCTGCTGTTTTCTAAATCACAATGTGTTGTGAATAACTCCATACTCCACAATCTAAATTTTTGGTTGGCAAACGAATGTACTTAGGTATTTACAAACCGAGCTAACTTGGGATTATGACGAATAAAATAATTTCCGAAAATTATCTTCAGTGTACATTTGGGAGCAATTTCAGAGCACCGCACTTGCAATAGATTTTACGTATGACATTCCTGAATAAAAATAGTGACCGGCGATGGCAGGCCGCGCGTCAAAACCAATTTAGACACTTTGAATTGATTGCACACATAAATCTTAACCGCGCCTGATCTCGTGCAATCTGGGTATAAACGTTATTCCTTCGAGTTTACGGCGGCATACGTTACATATTTTAAATGCAAGCGATTTGTAACATGATTAATATTACGTGGATCCACTTGATATCTAAATTTAGTAGACTTAAGCGTTTGTAATTTATTGGGTTTATTTATTGGCACAGTTGTTATTTCTGGTCTTTGTTATTAGAGATATTTTTTTTATTTTCATACGGATGACAAACAAGCGGACGAGCTATCTAATGGTAAGTGGTGAACGTCGCCAATAGAAGTCAGCAATACCAATTAGCTGCCAGTCAAGAAACTAACTGCTGGCTTTCTATTACCAATCGGGACTCAAAAAGATGTTTTGCATCTAAGTCAAGGATGATGTCGACTAAGCCGAAATAGGAAACGATAAAAATCTGTAAAATGTAGATAAATCTAAATTTAATGTAAAACATGGACAAAATTAAAACGGATTGAATCGGTTGCAACATAAAAATCTGGGCAGGGGTAAAGTCATGGCCGAATCTTATCCTACCAAAGCATAAATAATATCACAATGCTATGGTTTCTAATTAAATTAAATTCTAATGGTAGAGCTACTCCCAAATAAACTAATATCAATTAATATGCCATAGTTTTACGTGTAGAAATCTCAACAAATGAATTAAGACTGCTTTAGAAATAAGAACAATGTAGCAAGGGAACATAATATCCTGAACATCGCCCTTGATTGCCGAGATCAAATTTTTATTTTGACTCAAAATATGGTATGCCTCGTAAGTTTCAATATACTTACTACTAACCACATCAACGAAAATCATGCTCTCCCTTTCATACTTTAGGAAAATTATTGTTGTATAACAAAGAACGATGGTATTTAGCCGATATTACCCCTCGCAAAGATATTTGATACACCTACGTTTCATATTTCAATAACCAAGTTAATTAGGCAAGTTCACGATATGTGAAGTTTTAAATTAATTTTCGTTCAAGCTCGGCAAAGGTTTCAAATACTTCGTGGTCTGATTTCGTGGCCAAAAAGGCTGTTGCTACCAAAAGCTGATTCATTCTCTGAAAATATAAAACAGGGTAGATGCCTGCTATGGCTATGAACCCACCAAAACATTACCATTCGTGTAAAATGTTGGCAAGACGAGACAATAAGGTTATGGCAATAGCACTGTCAAAAAGTAATCAGAGCTTTTGTAGAGCCAAGCTTCTAACTCCACACGGCCTAACTCTACAAAGCCTAACTTCGCAAACTCAACATCTTAGTCTATATATTAAGGATGGAACTATTACAGGAGTGTATTATTTTACCCACCAAATTTTTTATAGTAGGTAGGTACAGGTTTATATTTACAATGTAGATAAGTAGGTACCTACGTACTACGTACAATAACTGCTCATGGACGCACATATAATAAATTATTACGTAATTCTTAACCTAGACAGTAGACAGTATAATTAATGTGTAACATAAAGCTCCCATCTTTAAATATACGAGCAGGCGACTTATTCATGAAAAGCTCTTGACAAAAAAAAACGATAAATCTGACGATGTTTATTCTCGATGATATATATATCAAGGTAAATGATATAATTTTATTTGTTTTTGTTTTATTTTATTTCATTTTACACATATTATGCCATAAAGACAAACATACACTCGTATTCAATTAACGTCGTATGGCGCAAAATGTCGTATGATAATATTTATGTAGGTATGATGTAATTTATAGCTTTCTATACAGTCATATATTTTTCTTACGGAACACAATAATAGAAAAATTAAAATAAGTAATTCTATTATTATTATTTTAAATTTCGAATTTTTTTTACAAATAAAATTAAAAAAGCATAACAATTATACTGCTTGCCAGATTTTGATATATTGGTGTGTTGTTAGCATAAATAAATTTAAACAGATAAGTATGTGTACCTCCTTTAACTAGCCGTCACTAATTGAGATTGGTGAAAGACAAGGGAAGGTATTATTTGCGAAAACTGAATCTATCGCCGGTACTTACATAGCTACATACATCTAATAAAATTTATTGGAACAAATATTAAACCAGCTTACTTTTTGTGTTAATATACAAAGCTCTAATGCAATATCGTGGACATTCGTGGATGATGTTTAATAACAATGTTAAGGATAATACCTACTGCTCGCAATCGCTCTTATTACTTTTAACCTGCTTTTAACGTAGTAGGTAATTGGACCTGAGATTGAAACTGAAATATGAGTACAAATACAAAGCGATGTCAGACAGATGTCATACGTCGGGCTGGAGTTTATAACACATACTTAATGCTCTGTAAACCTACTCGTATCGGATCAATACAAGTTAATGTGACTACCACTTGCCATTCATTGCATACTGTACAATATAAATACAATGGTATCATGCACATTGTAAGGCATAGGCTGAGCCTATGCTATGCTGCATAGCAGCTCAAGGCAAGGGAGAGATGGAATTAATATTGCTTTGTTTAAGAAATTTGTGAACACACACTCATTTTAAAAATATTTCACCTAAAACATATTTCAATAACAAAAAGGGAATATCAACAATTCAACAATTTATGTTTTCCTTAAAACGTCTTTGATAACTTCCCGATATTTGAAATCTTTAATTCTAGTGAAGTTCGTGATTTAAATTCTCCGACGAATTCTTGGAGGGTAAGACAAAGGAAATACGTTTACAAAAGATACGTATTCCCAAGTCGTAAGGACTGTTTGATTTAGATACAATATTTTTTAATAATGTTCACGAGAGCATTGTTTTCGAATATTCTAAAACTTTAACTAACAGTCATTTGCTTGCTCGGAATTCAAATTTAGCTCTTAAACCGCCAGCGAACTATAACTATGTCAAAGGGGTTGAACAATTCAGAGACAACAATTTATACTATGTACAATGGTATTCTCAAGTAGGTACCTAAAGGAAAAGTCATACTGGACGCTATAATCCGCCCATATCAATTTAATGTATAATTATTTATACCTACCTACATCTGAAATAAAGCTTAAAATGACATACCTATCTACTTGTATCCATGAAAAATATAAACCAATAGCAAAACGATACAGTCTTTATTTTTATGTTTAGTTAAATGAAGGGTTAATGATTTGTTTTTTTTTTACAGATATACGCAGATGAGGTGGAAAATACGCAGAAGAGCAAAGATAATTCAGAATCACTTGACAAACTGCACGGACTGACGGTGCTAGAAGATGACAAACAACTAGATGATGATGAAGACATGTATGACGTCGACAATGATGAAGAGAGCGGGGACTGGTACCCTGATTATGACAGACGCAGAGAAAAGGTCAGTATCATTTGGCACCATAAAATTTTCACCATTATAATTGACTACCAGTATCGTGTATTATGTACCAAGACAAAAGAAGGAAGAAAGAAGACTAAGCTAAGAAGTCACTTGGTTGCTGGCTGGTCTGTGATTTATTCAGCTCGTTGATCGAAATATCCGAACGTTAGAATTTTTGGCTGTAAATTAGCCTGTTGTAATAGTTCCTAGTAAGCCCATTATAGGTGTTAAATGAGTGGGAATCTATTACTCGGAATCATTTCCAAAGAGTTCGCCTAACTTTCAACTTCTCTCCATAAATAAACACAAGTTTACATGGAATTTTGTTATACTAAAATACATATATTCAGAAGCATAACGTTTCTTAGTAAGCAGCAATTTACTTATACTTTGGTAGTGAAGTTTACTTTGCTAAAACGCTATGCATAAGCTCGTAAGACCGTTGCCTGTCAAGTGGAATTAACTTGAAAGGCAAAACTGTAGAAGGATCGTCGGAGCTATAATCGATTTCTACTCGCTGGAACAATGAACACGTTTTAGCTTTAAACTCGGCTCTGATAATATCATTATTTTAAATACGATCTCTATTACAATACCAAGAGCGAATACTTGGAATTGCGAGAATTTATTGTTTCCGAGTCTTTAAAAACAACAAGTCTTTGAAGTTAATTCAGCTGTACCTAAAATTGTTATTTTGATAACGTATGAATTCCATTATAAACAGGACAATTTCGTGTTATTAAGGATTTCCTCGAAACAACTTATTAATAGGATAAACCTCATTAAACGACCCTAAAATTTCTTGTCATGTAATAAATACGTTATAAAAGGTTTTTGTTCATATCCACGACAACGACCTGCGAATTATGAAACGGGTACTCGCGATATCTATGTTGTATAACTTTCATGCGAATGTTATTCAAAAACTGATTATAGAGTCATGAAGGGGTTTACTAAGAACCCTAATAGACTACAGGCCCATGTCGAAAATGGATGGGTCATATGAACCACCAGATGATGTAATAGGACGATATAAGAGCACAAAATAATAAGATTCAGCACTATGACGCCACTTGTAAGCTGTCCAACTGAGTGCTGGTGAGAATTCAAAAGTTTAACTCTCGATTTTTTCCCCTTGTCCCATGATTTTTGTACGGCGTTGCGGAATAATGGATTAGAAGCTGTATTGAAACAGTATGAAACTGATGCCGTACAGAATCAAATGACCAAATTTACCCTGGAATTGTCAAAAAATCCAAAAAATTTACCGACTTTGTGGCGCACCATTTTTTACGGGATTGCGCGCTTTCTTTTTATTTTTCATGGATCTATCGATGGTGAAAATGCCGTACAAAAATCATGCGACAAGGGGAAAAAATAGAGCTTTTGAATTCTCACCAGCACTCAGTTGGACAGCTTACAAGTGGCGTCATAGTGTTGAATCTTATTATTTTGTGCTCTTATATCGTCCTATATACATCACCTGGTGGTTCATATGACCCATCCATTTTCGACATGGGCCTGTAGTCTATAAGACATTCCAATAATAGCTTCATTCATACATATATTTTAATAGAATCTTAAGACATTGACAACTTTGCAAATAAGTTTTTTTTACAAAAAAAGAACCGACTTGAAAAATCAATAAATAGTGATAACTCAAAAACTACCTGTCAGATGTCCTTTTCATTTCGGTAACAACCGAGCAGTTACAATAATGAATAAAGTGAAGTTAGTAATTATGAAATTCTTAATAACTATAAGTCTTAGTAACAACATTTGTTACAGATTGGCACTACAAACATGGAGAAGTTAAAGCCAGAAGACTTCACAGATACGGTGCTGGGCGACTGGGAGCCCTCCGACGACAAACTCAGCAATGACGATGTCGATCTCAGCGCCAACAACGACTTTAAAAACGGTAACTTAAGACGTTCATTAGCGCTATGTGTAAGCGAATATAACTTTTAACAAAATAGAACCGACTTTAACGCCGAAAAGTAAAAATCGGTTCAGTTAAACGCCGTTAATATTCCTAAATCCTTCTCCTAAGTCTGATAAACACGATGCTGAAAACCGTATCAAAATCAATTCAGCCAAACGCGAGATAATCGCGCACAAATAAACACACATACATACCTACAGGTCAAACTGAGAATCTCCTTTTTTGAAGTCGGTTAAAAATACGACCGCTCTAGGGTACGGAGTTACCTACGTTACAAATGTCAACATTGAAAATCATTAAACTGAAAACTATTTAAAAATCAAACTACGATATTCTTCATATAGATCCGTGCGGCGAGTAGTTTTTGAAGAAAAGCTTTTTCAGCCAGGAGATTTTTCTCAGGGGTTTTGTCTTCTACTCACATTTACAGATACTATATAGTACCTACTACTTACGGCTATGTACATGTACCTACTGTACATGTCTACCTCATGTCCAAGCACTTGTGTACTTAAAATAACTACCTAGCTTTGTGTCAATATAAATAAATTAAATGTTTTTTTGCAGAAGATTCAGGAACGATAAATCTAACCCATCCGTCGCCGACTGAAGAGACGGCCACGCGCGACAAACGCAGCGTGTTCCCGGATAGCAATCCAGGTGACACCGGCTACCCTTCACCGAAAGCCATTTCCAAGGACGAGAGGTTAGTTGGTGTTGTGTAAAAGTGTATTAGCACAGATTTTTAATAATACATTAATAACTGAAGATAAAATTAAAAGTCTTAAAAGAACGAAAATAATGGTAGGTAATCCAGGGTAATATAAAATGTAAACACGCGTTTTTCTTGGATCTAAACACGCGCGTTATTAAAGCCTTCTATATTATGCTAAATATGTACGAGGATTTAGTGTGAACAACTGCGAAGTGCACAAAATCATGTAATATTATTGCATGTCAGAAAATTCTTTAAAACATGTTGAAACCTGGTTCGCGGTCGTGTTGCGTGTGTCGAGCCAGGTATGCGACCAGCGACCGCAGCGGTTTCGGGTTACCGCGTGTGATGTCATGTAATACCATTAGTTTTTTCTATTTTTATACAGTACAGGTTCCTATATGATAAAAACGTACTCACTGTTCCGGAAGATATTGTTCTTTTATATACAGGGTTACTGGAATATATTGGCAATCTGCTAGAATGTAGAGAACATCATTTGTTTGTCACAAACCTCCTATAACCGCATATTAATGTGATCGAGAAAATTATATAAGAGGTAAAACAAAAAAGATCTCTGCTCAAAAAGTAGGAGGCTCTTTATATAAACATTATCTTTGTGTTAAATTTATGAATAGATACAGAATCAAGCAGGTGATTTTCTTGCGAATAAAATCTAAATGAAATAAAAAGAAGTAGGTCAGATACCAAGGGAACAGGCCACTCGCCTTACTTTACTCCAAGAAACATAATCATTGCGGTGACAAATATACCCGCACTGAAATATTGCTACTCAAGAAGTAAGGCGCTTCATATTTACACACTTATCTGGAAAAAATCTTTGAATAAAAAAATTTAATGCTGATAACATTTTTTTAAGTGATCAACAGAAGAGTCGACAATCCGACAGTCCGTAGTATTAAATTTCTGAAGAGCTCCAGGGGAAAAAACGCAGGAGCCACAATTTTTGTAGCTTTTCGATGTAGAAGGATATTTATTAGGTAGGCGGTTAAAATCCTTACTACTATGCATGGATAACCTTTGGGTTAAACTGGGTGACCAAACAAAAAAAGGCTCGTGAATAAAAACTACTAAATTAGGGGACAAAACAAGTTGAATTGGGCATTAAGTTACATTAAAGAACCGAAAATTCACACGAACTTATATTGTTTGACTACTACATCAATGTGAAAAGTGTGTCTATAATAAAATATTTACGGCCCGTCACAATTCTATTCTCCGTATAGATTAACGGTACACTTTGGTAGGAAAAATTCTATTATACGTATCAGGGATCTTTTCAAAACGTTATTTTATCAAAGGTTCTGAATTTCTGTGAATAAGAAAGGCGTTAGACGTCCCTCGTAATATTATGATAATAAAATGATATCAAGGGAGCAGTCTGCGAGTCCTCGGGTTCACGATCTCATTATTTTCCCGTCTGTATTGTTGTCGATAGACTTGGCGATACGTTTACGGCTCCATTTCCAATTTGCGTGACATTTTTTCCTTCATGGTACGAGGATTAACCTTTGACACCTATGGCTGCCATGATCACGTACGTACAATAAGTACCTACGTTATAATTCCTCATCCACTATAGAACAAAACTTCTAAGGGAACTTTTTAGTACGAATCCACCGCCCCCACATTCCTCGTGGTCCAACTGTGACGTCATAGTTGGACTAAATAGTTGGACCACGAGGAATCACCCCCCCCCCCCCCCCCCACGGCACTTAGTATTTCTACCTATCTAATGACAATTGATTTAAGAGCAATTGTGTTTCGGATAGAAAGGTGAGGTGCCGGTTACATTTTTTTACTTTATTAATTTGTTGATTGAATAACGAAGATCATTCATTTTGAACAAAAATACAAATAGGTATATGAGAATGTATGTATGTAGCTGAACGGAAATATTACAAGTGCGAAAGGAAGTGACATTTAAAGATCAATTGATAACATTTATATCGTTTCTTTCAAACCAAGAGACCCCAAATTGTAATACCACCCGTGTCATTTTTCATCGATGCGGGCGATATCCCCACTTGTCAACATAATCCGATCCCCACTTCGTATTAACTTATATCGTATTGTATTCAGACATGGAGTCAATTTACGAAGCGGTATTAAATTAGCTTAATAAAATGTCATTGGTTAAGATTATGACCAGTGTTATTTAAAAACGTCTTAAGAATTAAAAAAAGGAGTATTTTTCACCAACAATCAATCTTAAATTGACACCAAATAAACTAATTAGGCCAATTAGTCTGTAAGCTAATTAGACCACAGCTTTCGTGACACATAACGCCGAGCTGGGAACGATGAACTGGAATCCTGAAAAGTTCTCATGTCAAGCTCCACGTGAGAGCTTTAAATGATAAATACTTAACAGCAAGGTCATAAGGGTACCTAGTTACGAACAACTTTAGAATCAAATTGAATAACCTATTTACAAGTTCAGGATTGTTAGTGATCGTTAGTCCTGGTACCTAGTTGTTAGTAATACTGTTAGTAATTGGTAAGAGAACTCCTCAAACATAAAACCTTTCATTGTACATTCGTTTTCAGGCGCAAAACCAAGAAGTTCTCGCCCAACTCCGTCACTGAAAAGGC
This sequence comes from Hesperia comma, assembly GCA_905404135.1. NCBI lineage: Eukaryota > Metazoa > Arthropoda > Insecta > Lepidoptera > Hesperiidae > Hesperia > Hesperia comma. The sequence continues at coordinate 19,168,896 of FR990014.1, read as the reverse complement.
AGCTCTATCCAGAACAGCTAGGAATAGCAACGACGCGGTAAGTGAGCATAATAAAATATGTATATTAAACACTTTCAAATAACCAGGACCCCGATTCTGCTAATTTATAAGAGCGGGTACAGATTAGGCGCTTTGAAGCACCTAATGTTAAACATTAAATGTTTACCCGCTGTAAATGTTTCAATTGCGTCTCCTTCAAATAATTTGACAAATTTTTAACACATTCCATATACAAAATTTATTTACTATTCAACAGTCGTTCTATGTTCAAACGAGACGCAATTGATTGAATTATTTATAAATTAGAAGAATTTGGGCTCTGGGTATTGATGTCATGGGGCATACTTAGCTGGATTCAGAGTCAGACGATCTACTGCAGCTGAGAGTGGCGCCATTTAGGAAAAGTTTATAAGTTGCTATTCTTCTACTTCTAGGCTGATGACAAATACAGTCGTACAAGAATCTTTTGGCGCGTGGATGACGTGTGGGTGACAGAGACAGTGTCTTACAGTTGGCCTTACCTGTAAGGCGCTGTCTCTGTCACCCTCACGTCACCACGCGTCAAAAGATCCCTGTAGAACTATATGTTAAGTGTGCGCAATATAAAATTGTCCATGACATGTGTCTAACGTCTAACCAGACACAAGCAACTCATCACAAGTGCTCTATAATCAAAATTGCCTACGGTATAAAACCTAACTTAGGAAAAACTACAATGATTACGTTTTCAGTGATGATTGTAAATAGAAGAAGGGCAACCCGATTGTATGAAATTTATATCGTTTGGTTCAGACATGGATTATAATGGCTGTTACCTAGCGTTAACAATTAAGGCCAACAACTTAACATAGGTATTCTGAAGTACAAAGTTTTCCATAAATTTTGTCCCTTACTGTCACCACTAACGACCGAGTTCGCCAACCAACTAGTACGACCAAACCAACTAGTTTGACCCCTACCGTAGGTCAAAGTTTGGAGGATAGTCATATACTGAACAGTCTTTAATAAGTGTTTTATATTGTGTTTGGTGTGCTTAGATAATTTCATCCGTTCTCCTCTGAGTCAGCGGTCACTCCTGGTCATCAGCGCCGCCGCTATGTCTATTAGCGCCCAAGTGCAATTCCATTTTGCAACCTCATCCCCTTACCTCCCTAAAACTAACTTATGTTAATGTAGACAAACTACATTGTCACTTCATTTGCTGATTGGGAACACATAATCTATTACTGCGTGTGTTGGCTATTAAAATTATTTGTTTTGTCACGCGCGTTACTTTCATCAATGTAAGTCAATCATTCCGGTTCATGGTAAAAATTTATGAACAACAGTCCCATCTGCTAGGTACAGATTCCTTACATCTTAGATATTTTTCATCAGCAACCTCCTTCTAAAATTAACCGTGACTTATTTCATATCAAAGAGCTAATAAAGAGAGAAAAATGAAACATTTAACAAACATAAAGTTACCATAAAAAATAATGTAAACAAAACCTTCGGTCAATGGCTTAATTTGGAATATTTTCATAGAACAGAAATTCATCTGAAAATAAAACAAATCCACGGGCCAAACCCGTTGTCGTTAAACCTTTGTGTCTCGGCTTCGAGGGTTTGCCCGGATTACCCATTCCTAATAATCCGGTTCACTAAAAGGGGTTGCGAAATTTGCTTTAATTACAAAGTGCGGCGCTGTAACGTAGACAGTGTTGCCAACCGTACGATTTAAATCGTATTTGTACGACTTTTTTACCACAAATGCTGTGTACGATCATGACCTGAAATCGTACGCCCTATATACGATCTTTTTAGTCATACATGCTTCATGTAATTTTATCGATTTTAAAGTTTAATAGCGTCATTGCAACATTTTTTTCATGAACATATCATTAATCCGTATAATGGGTGCGTTCCAATGAGCGACCAAATTCAAAACGCAACCTTTTTCTATGGAAAATTGCATGTTTTAAGCGTTTTGCATGCTAAACTGGAACACACTAAATAATAATAAGGAATATTGCTACAGAATGTAGCCTACAGTTATAAAAGTGTCTGAACTTTTTTTACGTGTTAAAAAAGTGTTGGAAGTTGGAATTTTTTCTGCTTCTTCTTTGTGAGGATTCTGTGATGTTAATGTTGTATGAAAGAATTAATACTTCGGCAATGAGTACATACCGAATTAGGTAGTAACTAAATATATTATGTTCCCTTATTTTTAACCGACTTCAAAAAGAAGGAGGTTCTCAATTCGACCGTATATATGCTTTTTTTTGTTTGTTCAGCGATTTTTTCGTCGTTTATGGGCCGATTTTGATAATTCTTTTTTTGTTGTAAAGTAGATATGCGTAGTGGGGTCCTTTTAAAAGAATCACCAGGATCTGATGATGGCATCTCGGAGAAATCGAGGGCAACTTTCGAAAATTGTAGGGACGACTAGTGTATTTGTTAATGTTTTCATAAGTACATGAAAGCGCTACAATTTCATGAAGGTATGGAGTCGATCTGATGAAGCCGAAAGTCAGTCGAGGGAACTCCTCAACGATTTACTGTAGTTATCTAGTGTTTGGGCTTGATTAATTTGTAGTGACGAGAACTTTACACCTACATGTCGAATTAAGCGCCATCTGGCGAGTAGTTTTTGAGTTATCTCTGTTTATCAAGGTTGAAGTCGGTTATTTTTTTTGTAAAAAGCAATAATGATATTTTATTCATGTTGTTTTTGTGATATTAATGTTAATATATTAAATGATAACACTATGCTCAACTAAATATTATCCTTTTGTTGAAAAATTTTAGTGTACGATTTTTTCCCTACAATTTCGGCCAAAATACGATCTTTTTAACTCTCATGATACGATCTTCTTCAAAATATAGTTGGCAACACTGAACGTAGATCATAAAAGAATTTATTTTGAGCCCAGCGACATAATGAGTTTGCGGCGGCCCGACCGAGTTAAATTACTGTCATCGCCTGAAGCAATTATAAGTTATATCCGTTATGTAAATTTATCACAAACGCTTCAGCCGAGATTGCGTCAATCGAGTCGATTATAATAATCCCGTTACTCGCGGTTTTGCCCGCGTGAACAGTGGAAATTAATAATGAGCTTATTATACATTTTACATGACAGATTCCTGGTGCAAGGCCAAATAAATAACAGTAATATGTGACAAATCTGATACCATCGTTCCGTTGTGACGTGACGATCAAACAAACAAGTTAAAAAGGACAGGCTTCTTTTAAGTAATGCGAAGTTTACATCGCCACTTTTTACAGTTACGAATCCGAATGGTATTAACAAATTAATATCTTTTATTATTCATTGGTATGGCAAGCTCAACAAACTATTGACCTAAACTTCAATTAAATTAATCACGGGCGAAGCTGACGTCTCATGGCTCGGATTTCCAATATCAAAGGTTTCTGGGAAAAAATATTTAGTATTATAAGTAAATAACTAAGAGGTTTAGTTACGAGAACATTTTTTCGTACTATCCTTAATCGAATTTCCATTACTCTGGAGGAGTTTGTTGACATTAGGGCCACGGGGAGCGCCCGGCGCCCCCTCTGCGAATCCTGGCGCCTCTTAATGGGAAAACTTCAAAAAAATTACATTCCGTGAAAATTACATCTATACTCTAAGCACTTTATTGTATTATTGAAACTTTACTACTACATGGTACATACTAACTACTACTAACTTTACGTCTGCTAAGTTTGGATTTATTGTCACTATTCAATAAATAGAGAGATTACGTCTGCATTAAATACAGACCTATTAAAATAATAAATACCAGAAGTTCTTAAGTGTCTGCTTAATCGTTGGTATGACTTCGAACATCTCAAGTATACAGAAGATAGCCGGATAAATGCACTGGTTCCTTTGTCTTATCGAGGCTGGATGGACAATGCATAGTAGATTAGATACATACACGTTTAAAATTAGGTATCTTGTATATCTGTATAATTGGCATGTCTTAGTTAAGACAAAGTGTAATCTATTCTCTGTCAGCGGCTATTTTTTGCTAAAATGGCTAAATTTTGTTTCGACTATTTTAGTTAGGTACCTACCTACAGGCATAGTTTATTTAAACAATATTTTTAATGTTAATTCCAGGAGGGTCGGCGACCATTCATCGCAGCTCATTTCCACGGCAACACCTCGCATCTCAGCCCCGAGATACACGAACACTACAAAGGTAATTTTATTCCTTTAAAAAATAAGAAGGAATAACTTTCATTTCACCATTTTACATATTCATACAGTTTTTGTAATACTAGGAACGGAGCCCTATAAAATAACATTAATATCTTCACAAATCCTACACAATAGTCCTACACAAAAAATAGGCTCAACATTCAGAGGAAAAAGAAAAAATACATTACGATAATATGTTATCAATTTCCATGAAATGAATGTAGGATCAAAAGAAAAATATTCTAATAATAACAGGTTCAAACGGAATCTGGTAAGATATAGATGGACGGAATAATATAACAATTTTACAATATCATAAACATCCGGCTCCGGGGTATATTGGTGTGAAAATTGGAAAAATATCTCCGCGGTATACCATACCACCCCGCCGGCCGCACCGGAAGAAAATTTTATAGTAGGTAATTTAAATAAGGGAGGTAACATTGTAACGTAAACCATATTACAAAATGTTAATGTTGTTCTGTTTTTCACCTGATAAAACAAGAATAGGAAAATTGAATATGATGAAGGTAGAAAATGAGAAGTACCTACTTCTCATAATATAGCTAACGTTACGAGTACCTACCTACATTTTACATAGATGATTATAAAAGTTGGATTTTGGCGCGGCCTTTTAAATTCATTAACAATAAAAGGTCTGTATAAAAGGTGTCTACCCACGTTCAAGCAAACAGAAGTTTTTAGATTTTAAAAATAGAATTTGTTTTTGTTATAAAAAGAAACATTTTCTTACTAAATATGTAGGTACATTTTTATAGCTACTTTTTCGTATTATCAACTAAGAATAGGATCCTGTCTCCTTTTATACGATTTGTGTTTAACAATATTTTATCTAAGTAATGTTATACAGAGGAATGACATGTTTATTAATGGCATAGGTGTTAGAATCCCGAAATAAAACCATTGTACCGCGCGGGTGGTGTCGTATGCCCATCTATAATTCTGTTTTTAAGTCAATTATTTCGTAAGTACTTATATTCTTAACATTTAATACTTCTCACATTACTACAAACTTTTTGTCACCTGTACCTGTACCAATTAATGTTTTTCGACAGGAAGGCTAGATTCGTTGAAAGTCGTAAAAGATTTCCACTTCTGAATGGGGTGTTATTTCACCCTGATCAACCCCGTATCGACTTTAATTTATTTTTGTCGTTCATACCTACTGCCTTGGCTTACAAATTATTTTCAAGTTGTTATTGTTTTTCCTTCCTTTTTCCAGGTTTAAAAGACGGATATTATAAACAGTGTTCAGTTTTTCCAATTGCCTAGGGAAATTTAAAACGTGTTTATTAACCAATTACGTTGGTCTCGAAGTCTGCTATTTGTTTGTTGACGCTACCAGAGAATTGCGGAGCACCTCGCCTGAGGCTAGGCTATTTTCAGTTTACTGGGTTTGCCTCTAACTTAGCTAGAGATTCATATTAATTTCAACTACAAACACTGTTGCATAATTGTTCTTGAATATTGCGATTAGGTTTGAGCTTAGAGCGTACATAGTTAAAAGTCATAAGTGACGTATTTCTGTGAATAAGTTAAATGTTTGTATTGTTCCTAATTATAATGTATTGTTGAGTGTTGTTGTTGGAACCTCCAAGTTTAAGGGTGATGTTTACAAAGGATGAGATCTGCTATTTCTGTCTTGAAGGGTTATTGACTAAGAGTTGTATGAAGGTATAAGAGAATTTCTCATCGTAATAGTACGTGTACTATTGTCACAGTCGTACTTTATACTATCGTCATCATCATCGCTGTCCCTGTGTTAGACAAATTTCTTCCTTAACCAGAGTTTGTGACAGTATATTTTAAGTTTTTATAGTCTTAACAATTCAAAAATAAAAAAGACCATTTTCGAATATAAATTAAAAATGAATTAACCAATTAACGACCAGAAAAGAAAACCTTTTAATTGTATTTTAATGTAACGTTTTTACTATAAAACGTTTAAACGTTCGCCCATTTTTAAGTTGTTCGGCTCGCAACAAAGTTTGGTCCTTCGAGCCCGATCCTAATAGTTTAGTAGTCGGTCGGTAAAACCAGGATGATTCTCAAGTGTAGGCTATAATATAAGCCATTCATATTATACTTTGTCTAAAGTCTGGTAATTTCATAACTGTTTACCCCGAGCATTTTCTAAAAATATCGTCTGCCTAAACAACCATTCAACGTTACCTCCCGGGCTAATGTAACAAAGGTATATTTTATGAGTAAGTAGCTACTTGATGCTTTATGCTTATTAAGTAGCAAAATATCAGATATATATTATGTAGTTATGTACAAGAATATTTTATGTAAGAGGGCCTACAAGAATAAAAATACTTTTAAGCCTACTCGATTCCCAATTAATTTGGCGCAAATCGAGTAGGCACCTCTAATGAGGGTCGCCGTTTTTGTGCTCACCAGCTGGCGCCACCGTCGAGGTGAGGTCTTGCTGTCAAAGCCCGCCCATACATAAACAGTGACAAATGAAATTCAGACCATTCAGACAAGCGAAAAGTGACAGACAGACCTCCCTTCTCACTAGCGCCTCTAGCGGAAAATTCACACGCGGTTACCCTCATTCTCTGAAAATCTTACATGGGCGTTGCTTTGATTTGGGTTGTTGACAAACTTATTTTAGAATTTGCTTTTACTTTGCAGATTACACCTTAGTTTACGCGAAAAATAAAAATAATCATATAATTTTCCATTTATTGAAAAAATAATGATGCTGAAGTAAAAATCATTTTCAAAATTTTCCACCATAATGCTATTATCTGTCAAGGATGACATCACGAACCGCAGAATAATACTCGCGAGCGGCTGAAGTCTATTGATAGTTTTGTGAATTGTTATAGTTAGTGTAGGGACCTATGTAGGTAATTATAACTATAAAGTTCAAAATCGAAAAAAAACACCAAATAAATAATTATTTATTTACCTTCACGATAAGGTAGTTTATCTTAAAAAGTTTGCATAAGCGAAAGGACGAAGCGCTTTGGGAAACTGAAGCCCACGAAGTGGCTATATTCAGAAATTATTAGGCTTGATTCTTTAAATTGACATACCTATGTTTGTTATTTTAAGGATCAATTGAAATAAAACGAACATTAAGTAAGTGAAACTTACCACATTATTCAATAATTTAAGAAAAGCTAACCACAAGAGCTAACTAACTAACAAGATCTAACGGACCCAAATCGGCTCAGTCATTTCTGAGATTATCACGATCACGAACAACATCACCAAGAAATAGACAACAATTATTTCCTACTGTTTTGCGTACCTACTAGGTATATCGTAATAAAGACTGCTGTAACTGTCATAGATTTTCTCATTATTGTCCAAATTACCTTCCTTCCTTATGTTACAAAGACCACAGTTGCACATTCGTGACCTATATCGGCTATACCTTTAGATAAACCAAACGTGTGCGCAGGTAACGGGCTGGTCCGCGTGTCGCACGGCGCGGCTCACGACGTGTGGTACCCGGCGCCGTGGACGGCGGCCTCCCCGCACCCGCGGCCCTCGCTCACCCGCGCCGGCCACGTGCATGTGCACCACTCCGGGGTCTACCTCGTTTATGTGCAGGTAACGTGACTGGAAATTTTAAAATTTAAAAAGCCCTGAATATGGAAGTCCTCTAGTAAGCTGATGGCCTAACGGACGAACAGATCTTCGTAATTTTTATACGGCTAATAATTCAATTTTATGCCAAATATGCCTTACATCATTAAGGAAAAGAGGTTCAAACTGCTGGACCGATTTCTACCAAACATAGCTTAAAACCACCGCAAGCAAAATGAATTTCGATTAAAAAACCATTCTTGACTATGACGTGTATATTCGCAGATATATTACCTGGACAGCCACGACGTGATCTCCTGGGTGCTGCACCGTACCAACCCTGAGCAGGAAGGTCGCGACACCCTGCTGCAGTGCGCGCAGTCCGCCCACTCGCTGGAGCCCTTCGACAAACCCAACTCATGCTTCTCTGCTGCAGCCCTCTTCCTCAGGGCCGGCGACCGCCTAGCCGTCAGAAACACCGGCGGAGACAGACACTCTCTCATGCAGCCGGAGAAGAGCTTCATTGGTCTCATCAAACTGGCCGATGCAGAGCAACCTGATGAAGAATACTGAAATTAATGAATACGACTCTATTTGAGTACTGTTTAAGCGTTTATTTCGTTTGCTGTCTACAAGAAATCTAACCTTCATCTCAGTTCTTGCCCAGCTGAAGCTCGGCGTACAAAAATCATAGTGATATTTGTTATAATATAGTCAAAAAGTGCCATTAATAATATTTTAAATAATATAAGAAGCCGACAAGCGTGTCATGAATCATGGAGGGTTTACTTTTGTCGTAAGATCTTTTGATAATGATTTTGGTATTTTAATAATACTTAATTATTAATTTTATTATTCTATACGTAATTTATTGAGAACGTAATTGTAATAACATTTTCATTATAAATAACAAGTTAACAAAGTAACCGAGAGATCTGTCATGCCAATGATATTACGAGTATCTAGTAAGCCCTGCGTTACGTAATCGTAATGTTATATTATAATAATAGTTATATGTAATATTATTTATTTGTATTTGTACCTTATTGTAATGGTATTTTACTGTTAAGTATCGTTTTGGAGTATTGCAATCATTTTTATTAAAAGCAATGTTGTTAAGTACGAATAAAATACATACGAAATAATATTGATCTTTTTTTCACAAATATCCATTAAATTAATTAATACTTTTCAACGGAAACAAAAAAACAAAATTTCACAATGTCGTACAAGAATCTTTTGGCGCGTGGATGACGTGTGGGTGACAGAGACAGCGCCTTACAGTTTGCCTTACCTGTAAGGCGTTGTCTCTGTCACCCACACATCACAAACTGTAAGGCTGTAAGGCGCTGTCTCTGTCACCCACACGTTATCCACGTGCCAAAAGGCCCTTGTACGACTATAAAACTTCTGCACTGCCATGACAACTGTCTTCAAATGAGGACTAGAGTGATAAATAAGTTAGAAAACGGTGTTAGAACATTAGTTACTCTGTTCGAAAGTATGAGGACTGGGGCTGGGACTGTTAGTGATAGGTATATAATTAGCCCTGATAAATATTGGTAGTAATTATTAGTAAGATACACAATCACTTCACTCGCATGTTTGGCCACACATATTATATACGAGTAGGTATGTTGATACTCTTGAAAGCTGAAACGGTCACTTCTAAGTTTTTAATCTTTGCCGTCGGGCAAAAACGACAGGTACCTAAGGGTACGGATGCTCATTCGCAGAGTTTTGCGCTGATGAATATAATTATACTCTGTAGCCATCTAATAGACCTAAGTTACCTTTTTTTCTTTTTTTTTTTGTTATCGAGGGGGAAACCTTCAAAAGGTACCCGGTGCCGTGGGAGCGACACAGGGTTATGTGGGATTTTTACCCACTAAAACCCCCCCGGTGGCCTACCTCAGCGCATCCATACGACGGTATGCGGCCACACATACCGTCATCCTTCCCGGGGTTGGTGATGGACGGTTCGAGCTCCCACTCTAGCCGCCCCCAACCCCGAAAACCCCTTTTAGTCGCCTCTTACGACAGGCAGGGGATACCGAAGCTCGTATTCTGGTCCCGAGCCACAGGGACAAGACCTAAGTTACCTAGCAGTTTGCTCACGTAATTATATTCCTAAAGGATGACGTAAACATACTGTAAAATAGGACCTAACGCCAGTTCACGCACGACTGACTTCACTATGATCAAAGTGAATTTTAACTTACCCCACAAACGTATAATCTAGAACATATTTCCACAAGTCAGCGCTAAGAATAGTCAAGTCACAAACAAGAAGCATATTTACATTAAATGGAGTGAAATGTTGTTTAAACTTTGGGGGTAAACGATGTCTTATAACTGAAAGCTGCATGCAACGCACAGTTGATAATTTCTGGCAGGCACTTTTTTTCCAAGCATAACTCTTCATAGGAGCTCTTTCGGGCTTAAAACTTAAAAAACCTAAGTGTCTCAACAGATAATTTCCGTAGTTTCCATTAAAATATTTATGTCAGTTGACAAAAACAAGCAAACACAATTTAGAGGCGACCTCACCCTTTCACCCTTCACCCAGAAATTCCTTTCACCCAGAAAGCAACGCATCTGCGACCGAATAAAAACGAGACTTACCGATTGAGTCTTGTTTTAAGTCGATCAAGTACTTAATTGTAATGGGCGACAGTTGAAGCGTGGTACCTATTGTCTTACAAGAATCTCTTGGCGTGTGGGTGACAGAGACAGCGCCTTACAGGTAAGGCAAACTGTAAGGCACTGTCTCTGTCACCCACGCGTCAAAAGATCCTTGTACGACTATAGGTACTGTCTGCTCGTTTGCTATCATGCCATAAAAACAGACGTTGTAAAGACATTGCCTTTGAGGTTAATAGAGAAGAAAGATAATAAATATAGATACCTAATGTTGAGATAAATATAGGTACCACCTTTGAACAGGGTTCTAGGTTCAGGGTCTCTAGGACCTGGAATATCATGACGCAAAACCCTCATCTGATGTTTAGCTACGTAGCAGTTTCGTACGTCGTCGTAGAAATACGATTTAATTCAACTTACATTGTAATTGTAAAAATCAGAAGATAACGGCCAAAAATATTACAATAAAGCTGAAAATAATTTGTGCCAGGGATGTTTTACAGGATTAACGTTTCTTTCCGAGAAATAGATTCATTCCCACGAGATAAGAAATTTTCTGTGTCTGTGCAGGTTCAGGTGAAAAATGTAATTAATGTTTACATTGCTTATTAATCATACTTATTAAGTGCATATAAGTAACTTTATTAAATTATAAAATAAAGTCATGCTTTATAATTATGTTACCTACTGTAAACAATAAATTGAATTACCTAAACTGAGTGAAGCAAGTACCTACTCAAAGCTAAAATAAAACGAACAGTAATCAACGCTATTGTTATATGACACGAGCACACGAGTGACATGACTTCAGGAGTAGGGTAAAATCTAATTTTGTTCAAATTATCTTAACGGCGACCGACGTCTAAGTTAAATAGAGACTGGAGATTGGAGACGCGACAAAATTAGGGTTTACTTCAGCATATTGGCGTTAGTCTAGTTCAGTGCCCGAGAAAATTACATACCCACCACGAAATTACAACCCACGAACTTTGTCGGCAATGTATTCAAATATACGAAGGGTACCTAAAATTGTATCGAAGATAACACATGAATGTACACACTTACTTACTTAATAAAAGTATACAAAAAAGACTCACAGACAAACGATTCGAGCTCATTTATTTGTCGCATAAATCTCAACTTATTTCCCGGCTGGGCATTGAATCCAATACCTTGCGCTAATTAAACCGGGTCAGTACCAACTTCTGTATCTAAGAACACAAAACTAAAGTCTGAATAAAAAATCTGACTGTGATTTACCTATAAATAACTGTAATTAAAAAAGTGAGTAGGAAATTAATGTTGGAAAAATTTGCTTTCTGAAACCTCGTTCTGATTACCTGATTAAGTTCTATTTACAGTCTGTAGGTACTGAAAAAGATAAGAAAAAAATTGCTTTCATAAGTACCTTGAATGAGTAAATTTAAGAGATTAAAGGGAATGGAAGGGAAGGGAATTAATTGAAGAGAAAGAAAAATTAAATACGCGATGAATAATATATACCTACACAATTTATTTTTATGTTTTAACCTAATTTGCATTAAGCTCGCCATTTTCACCTTAATATGTATTTATATATTGTGGTCAATGAAGTTTAAATAAATAAATAATTTTATATTAGCAAGCAAATAAGTACATATATCTTTACTTTCATTGTGTAGGTGTCCGTTACGTCGGCATTTTCAGCGCAGACTTCTGAGAGCCACAAAGCCTTTTGTCTGGCAGTTAACCGCGCTTGCTCTGTTTCCATTGTCTCTATACACCGTCTCAATTCCTCGCAATTCCTGGCAATTCTTCACAATTCCTCGCTCACTTGGAATCCAGGTACATATTTGTACATTCCTGCGGTACAATCGAACAAATGAGGCGATTTCGAACTGTCAACTTAGTTGCGAATTCAGAAAAAAAGTCTTACATCATTTTGGAAAAGAGCTGATACCCTTCAAACTACTGGACCGAGTTCTGCCAAACATAGCTAAACACCACCTAGATGAACAAGGCTTTCGAAAAAAACAGCACTCAAATTTGTTCATTCATCCAGGAGCTACGATGCCAGTGCCACCGACAGACACGCAGACGAACATATAGACAGATCAAACTTATAACAGAACTCTTTTTGCGTCGGGAGTCAGAAATAAACATCACATCCCATTGTAATATTTTCATCAAATAGGTACGTACCCAGTGGATTCAGAACAGAGGGGCCCAATTCCGAGAAGACCTCTCACTTTTAAAAAACATGTGCGTACCTATTAGTAAAAAATAATCATCACTTAATTCGGTGACGGAAAACATAAATAAGTATAAGCCGCATTTCAAAATACATAATATTATTGCCAAATCGTGAAATGTTTCAGATTCAGCGATATTTAACAAACCTTTCATGAATGAATGAATGAATCGCGGGCTCTTTGTGAAATTAAATGAATAATGTGACCACGATAAAGTACATTGTACGCATTTTTGGAAAAGTTAATATCAAAATGCTTTTAATGTATCTAAACACAAAGGTCAAGGAGCCCGTGTCCTGCTGTCTCAAACACAACAAGCAACAGGTGACCAACACAGAACGTCGACACTGCAGAGAGACGCATGGAAATCGTACAAAAACAACCCTTATGAAGTAGACATAGTCATTACAAATACATTTATAGGTATGCATACATACTTATTTAAAGTTTTAAAACTATTAAAATATTTCATGATACTATCTTGTTAATTATTGTTAAGGACATTAAAAGCACCGAAATATATTGAGGCGTTGAGTAACATTTTTACCACTTAGTACATGTTGGTAACGTAACAAAAAATGGCACTACATGCGGTCATACGGCAATGCAAAAGCTAATCTGTATCGGCACCGACAAATAGATGTAAAAAAGCCTCACTTCGTGCACATCGGCTAGGCCTGCGCTCCCCGCCCGTATTGATCGCAGCCGTTATATAACCCGCCCCACCCCGCGCCGGTCAGATATCTTACAGCCGTATCACTCGTAACGAGTTCCGTACCCTGAAACCATCCTACAGAACCCTGGGAGCTCCACTGCGCATCAGGTACGGCGCAGCGTTTGCTAACTTTCAGGCTCCCAGTTGTTATCGGGGCTGCCTTCGGCCAGTACGCGCCAGGGGTCCGTTCGAGCCTGTGTTTTGTTTTGTCCCCGTGATAAATGCTCTAAGGTAAGTTATAAATGGAATCTAATCCTCAAAGCAATTGACTTTCTTTTACTGTTAATTAGTTGATGCGGCGGACATTTTTATTTTACTCAACTGTCACCAATTGAATTGACTCTTCTAGCGTGTGGGTGTTTATTTTTAATTTTTGAACTTGTTAAAATCAATTGTATTCATAGTAAGTATGACTCACTGAAGTAATGGGAAAACCTATAACGACGTTAAGTCGAGTTTAATGTTTTGTTAAAATAAAATAAAATGTTTCAGTTTTTAGGGCAAGGTTACAGTTCGATTTTATTGCTAGCGCATAGAGACATTGTCCAAAGGTAATCTTTAGTAATGCAGGCTTTTTACATCATTCAATTCAAATTTATTTACATCTGCATCTGATGTGTTCGGTAATGATATTAGTGATTTCATAACACAGTCGAAGTTTATCTACTCATCACCAAATAACCTTTATAGACACTTTAATAAAGCTTATCTACTTACTATTAAAACCCTGCTTCTGATAATAAATCGACTATTTGTGTAATTATAGATACCGATATCCATATCAGCAATGTTGACATAATGACTGAAGAGAAAAGTTTTTAACAAAAGTGAGTCCAGCTATGTTGGACTTATAAAGTTATTGACGACATTTTGTGTCAATAGATTGCTTTTCAGCACAATTTTGTATAATTATGACCAAATCAAAACAACTTATTTTTATTCAACTTCAAAAAAGGAGAAAGTTCTCAATACGACTTTATTTTTTTACCTCATGACTCCGATTTTGATAATTAGGATTTTATTCGAAAGCTCGTGCTCTCAATAACAAAATTTGAGCGACATTTGGCAGGTAGTTTTTGAGTTATTATGTACCTATAATATATCTAGAGAATCAGCACCGAATTTTCTTGATATTGGCTATGATCATGATATATGTAGTCATAACAATGTGTTCTGCAGCGTGAAGGCCTGTTGTGGTTCTTTATCTTCAAATACGAAAGTTTAATCGACTGGATAGATACCCTAAATCTATTATTGGTCGGTTGATTTGTTGATTTACCCATCAAAAATCTAAAATCAATATCATCAATATATAAATAAAAAAGTATTTCGTTATTGTCTGACAGACAACGCACTGCTGAAAGTAAGTACTGAAAGCAAGAGCTGATATTTATCATCCATGGTTATTGGGGAGTGTGGGGGAGCATGAGTGGCTTTTTGGAAATAATAAAGCAAATAAACTGAAGGTTTTTAATTGTTCTTCTATTTTACTGAACTTTAACTTTTGAAATAAAAAGGCAGACATTACAAATTGTAATCTAGATGTTTGTGGTTGATTGATTTTGTACGGGAGACGCCCTTAGGGTTTCATCTCTTCGTTTTAATAATTTTCCTGTAACATTTCAACTATTACGGATTTATACGGAGTTACGACTATACCTAAAGCAAAAGATTTCCACCCCGCGACCACGGATAATGGCTCGCTCCCCCAATGGGAAAGATTGATAAATGGATGTTTGTATTGTTATTTGGTAAATAATAAATAGTGATATTATATTTGTACCTTTATACCGCGCCTAATTCTGATTATAGTAAATACTAGCTTCCGCCCGCAGGCTTCGCCCGCATAGAATTCGTTTAAACTTCACCCCCTTCGGGGTGGAATTTCCAAAAATCCTCTCTTAGTGCTCCCGTTCCGTTCTTCCGTTCAGTAATTTCGGCTGTGCGTTGTCTGTCAGTCAATCACCAGTAAAGAGTTTTAAGTATTAAGTTTAATAGTATGTTATAATAACCTATTATGATTATTTTAACGTTAGGACTGCAGTCTGCAGAGTTTTGATGAGTTGACAATCGAGTAGACGCGTTATTTGATGTTTAGCTAACTTCGCCTAAGAACGTCACTTTTATCAAAGGTAACGCTGATGGGCATATTATAGGCGATAGGACACACTGGTAGGCAGCCGAAAAGGTATTGAAGCCAACATTAGAAGACACTTTTGGGTTAAAAGGAACCACACCTCATCGCCTATTAAGCAAGGAGCACTATATAAATGTTTTGAATTTAAAAGTTATATGAAGCCTCTCATATCCCAAATGCCTTAGCACAGCACAGGTGTCATGCCCTTCATGTGTTCACGTTTAGACGATACATTTTATTCATATTTATAAATATCCAAGTTTCCTTTAAATCGTTTCATAAATATGTAGACCGTTATCAACGAATTCAACGATTCGTAATTAGATACCACTATTTAGTAATTCCCACTAATTTCGCAGCGTAACCCGGAGAGATTGCTATCGACAGAAATGATGCTACCAATTTATTTCCAACCTCGGGTGAAATTTATACCGTTCCTCGTATAAACCGTTTAGCCGTAATGGAGGCATCGAGCTCAACTCTCAGAGGAAAACTCGTATCAGGCGCTCATGCATAACATTTTGAACGAGAAACGCCTACTGATTAGCAGCATTTCCAAACATAATGTGAAACGAATTACGTTCAGCGCAGATACGTGTTTTTGTGTGTGAAAACATTATCTTCAGCTTTTGAAGTTTTGGAAAACAGAGGTTATTTTTAGCATCGGGCAGAATTTGCGCGCGTCCTTATAGGTACCTAACACAAAAAGTATTATTTAGAAATGCTTTTGACCAAGGCTTTATAACACAATTTTAATACAAAAAGCACTAAGATTTTCGACATTTGATTCGACAAATAAAATAAAAAACATGTACAAACTAACATGTTGCTTGGTGGTGACTTAAGTTGAGAGCCAATGTTTTCTATTCTTTGGATTTCCTTTTCTTTCTTTCTTGCCGATGTATTTTACCTACGTTACTGATGATGTAGGGTTTTTCGTTTGTTCGTTTCGTTTTTCCATTCGATGTACGAAATCCTAAAAACAGTTTATCCATTTTATCTCACTTTCTTATCTACATTAATATTACTGCAAGACACATTTTAATAATTACTAAACAATATTTTCTCCATTAAAGATTTGCAATAATGAGAAGCGCATGGGTGTGGCTAGTAGCCACACTGCTGGTGGCGTGCTCGAGCGCAGACCGGGGAGGGTCCCTTCGCGGGGCCCTGGAAGCGCTGCAGCGCCGCCAGCGCGGACGGGTCCACGTCCCCATCGCCTCCCCCGCTGACTACGATGCTCTTTACGAGTTTATACCGCCTCAGGTGCAATACCCAGGTAACTACTATAATAATACACTACTAATTTCAAATTCTATACAGTATCTATGTATGTTGAAATTTTTGGCTCATTTCGAATTCTAATTCCACAGAAAATGACTACGTTGACATCGAAGACTTAAACGATGAACCATCCCCAAAATATATAGTCAAACTGTTAGACGATAACGAAAAACCGTCCGAAGCTTACGAATACAAAATAATCAAGAAGAAGAATTCTCGCTTAGATAACCTGAGCTCCAGAGGCAATAAGGAGTCAGCTTTTCGTGAGAGAGCCCAGCATTCTGATAATGAAAGGCTACGGGATTTGTTTACTGATAGAAATGAAGCTGATGAGAAAGAAGAAGGACTTCAAAACAAAGTTGAAAACGATGCCGAGTATGCACTATTGCTAGGACAACTTTGGTCGAAATATAAAAATAATCAACCTCATCCCAACAATGTTGACAATGCACCCCAGGGAGTAGTGAAACTTTATAAA
The DNA here is from genome assembly GCA_905404135.1 of Hesperia comma. Taxonomy (NCBI): domain Eukaryota; kingdom Metazoa; phylum Arthropoda; class Insecta; order Lepidoptera; family Hesperiidae; genus Hesperia; species Hesperia comma. The sequence continues at coordinate 19,151,648 of FR990014.1, read as the reverse complement.
GAAAAAATAGTCAAAAAACGATATCCAGATAATTGGGGCCCCATTGCATTTAAAAGAAAACGTAGTTCGGACTTAAACACAGAGCGTTTAGAATATGAAGAGAGAAAGCAAGCGGACCCTAACGCATATGAAGTTTCGGACGATGATAAGGATGACATGGAAGATGAATATGCTATTGCATTTCAACCGTTAGACGATGAAAACCTTTCTGATCTTTCAGAAGATGATCAATATACATACGATGGTATTGAAAAACGCTTTCCAGTAACGAAACGTAGTAGCGGCCCATTCAATACCAACATGCAAAAGAAAAGATATATTCTTAACCAAAATAAGCATGGAAATACTAAAGCTTTCAGAAGCAGTGCAGGCACTGATCCTAAAATTATAAAAGACCTATCAAAAATCTTTGGTGACTCTGAACTTGATATAATTAAGAGTCCTGTAAAGCGAAGTAGTGATCACGATGATAGTTCTCATGAAGTTAAACCACCAATATTGACTAGTATACTTAATACAACACAGGATCACAATAATGATACATCTCATGACGACGATTCTAATGAGCAACACCATCACAATATTCATCATCCTGGTTTTTCTGGTAAACAAATTGATCATGAGCACGACTCGCATGATCACGAACATGAATCACATGACCATGCTCATGATTCACATGATCACGAACACGAGAAGGAAGAAAAAGAGAAAGCAAAGACCGTAAAGAAGAAGTCCATTGATTGGTCTGATTATTTTGGAATCGACAAGCGTTTAAAGAAGTCAGTTTCATTTGTAAATAATTTGAATCAAGATAGACTCAAAAAACAGTACTTCGATACTTTTAACAAAGAAGTCATTTATCCCATAAATTCATTTCGGCAACACACCAATATCAAGCGCAACTACGTACAATCGAAATCAAAAGAAGATAGGGAAATTCAAGGGGATAATCCAAAAGCTTTAGAAATTCGCGATGCTAAAAGAAATACTGAATCTAATAGTGAATCTAAATTGGATAACATTGATAAAAAATTAAGAAACATGGAAGGAATTATTGTTGATGAGGCTCTTCACTATTCCTCGATTGGCGAAGAGCTAGACTCAAAAGAAGAACAAGAAGTGAAAGAGAAGTTATTATCCCGACTGGCAGCCGCGTACAGTTTAGAAAAAATGCGAAAAGCCTTGAAAGAATTCAAACAAAACTTACAGGCTCATAAAGCAGCATCTGGGTCAAATCAATCTGCTAAAAATGATGAAATGAAAGACAAAAGAGTAGCCTTTAAAAAGGAAAAGGCATATCCTAATGGAATTCCAAATTTTGACAAGAACAGTGCCAAAGAAAGTGACTTCGAAGATGAGCAAGGTGCTGGGCATTACTTAAACGGGAAAATTGAAGAAGAATTATCTGAAGGCTACATGGGCGGTAGTGGAAGACATCGATTGCCTGTAATGTCCACAGGTACAATATTTAAATTTAAAATATTCTAAGCGTCTACTTACGCTCCAATTATAACATTATTATTATTGGAACGAAGTTCCTTACGGCAGGCTTGGAGGAGATAGGGATTTTGCTGCGCGACCGAACTGAAAAAAATGTGATAGTAAAACCGTAAGAAAATATGCGTGGAATAAAAGCGTGCGCAGGCGCGACAACAATAAGGAAGTGTAGTAGCTTTTGCGTGATTCTAGACCTAAAAACCGAAGTACTAAGTGCTGTGTAATAAGAAATCACCTGCATTACTGCAAATTATTAAACATTGCAAACGTTTGATCAAGACGCGTAAGCGTGTTCGAAATCCGCATCACATAGGACCTTTTTCACTCGACGCCAAGCGTAAGCGGGCGTGCCGGGTCATTTATTGGTGTGCATTTTGGACTGCGAATACTATTTTATTTCCTTGAGACAGTTAGGGTGCGGTTCCACTGAGGCGGAGCGGAGCGGAGCAGTGCGCGATTCACCAATCACATGGCTTGAAATCCGCACCAGGCGCAATGAGCTGGGATATCAAGCCATGTGATTGGTGAATTGCGCACAGCTCCGCCCCGCTCCGCCTCAGTGGAACCGCACCCTTAAGGGGCATTTGTTACTGTGCACTAACATTATTATTTTACGTAATTTATTATTTCTTAAAATACTGAATTTCCTAAATACTTTCCTGTACTTAAATAAAAACTAATCAGCAAAATTTAAGAGATAAATCAAGAAAACCTACACAAAATTGAGCTTGATTGTTTTTGCAAATTGTGTCGATTCTATATTAGCCGAAGGAACTTCGTTCCTACCTGGTGTCCCACGACACCACATCTTTTTTTCACTATAAGTAAGGCTAGTCAGGGGACAAATTATCATAAATTCTTCTATCGATTTGTACCATATTTTTTGATAATAAATATTTTCCTCGCGCTCACCCATTTCAAAACAATACCGTTTAAAGGTTATAATCGTAAATATTTTTGTAACCTTTATTGACTTCTTATTGTTGTTATAGCATTACACGAGCCATTGATATGTTCCCACATAATGATCCATTAGTAACTTCTACTTTCTTGACCGATTTTGTTCCAGTGGGCGCAAGTGGATCATGTCCAGTACTAGCTAAGATAATGCAAAGATGTCGTGGAGTCGATCTACTGGCTGGAGACCGTGGTCAACTGTTTTTGCCGTTATGTAGTCTTCATCAGATTTGTTATTTATGTGTAAGTGATATTGCAGATATATTTTTTTAACATAATCATAGTGATACTTATATTTAACCACGGTTTCCTTTTTAACTTCAGGGGGAAGCTCCACCGACTACATGTGACTTAGTATTCCTTTCTGAAGCGGACACTACGTGTGAGGGTGATATGAGTTGTCAACGAGCAGCGCGGTCAACTCTCATGGCTTTGCGAGAACTTCACGACAACCTCGCAGATGAGCTGGATGGAGAGTGTGAAGCTAGCCCTTGTCTGCCCGCCACGCTCAAACTCAACATCGGATGGCATAGAGCCCTGCAACGATAAACAGTGAATGTTAACTAACAATTAGAATATGTTCTCACATTACGAGCAAATAAACCGCATGGATTCGATATATTCGAAATGCCTGCGCGTTTCAAAACTCGAACGTGTAACTGGCTACTCGATCGATACACGACTTATTGATGGATAAATTGTTTGTGGATATTTTGGATAGAATTTTTTTCTAAATATCACTTTATCTTAAAATATCATTCACAATCACTTAGTATTGATGTTGAAATAATATTTTTAATAATTTTATCCGTACGAGTCTAACCAGCCATAGGCGCGTAGGGATATGCCAGTTTACAATTTTTGTCACGGATTCATGACATTTGCTGAAAAACGATTCTTTGCTAAATATTTATGCGAAACTCCTACGCTTTTATTGTTAAATGTAATTTGAATATTATCTTTATGGAAAATTATATGGAGTTTTTGCTGTATGATGTTTTAAGTATTTATATTTGTAACGGGTAATCTATTTATTAGCTCTAGTAGAAATCGCGGAACGAAACTAGGAGGAAGCGGCGTGAGGAACTGCGATGGTGTTTAGAACGCGCTGAGATGGTAATTTATCGTTGTTAAATATTTACTTACATTGTAAACTAAGTATTACCACTGTTTAAATTATTAAATGTGTGAAAATGTATGTAACTTCAAATTTTATCTTAATATGATTAAAGGAATAAATGTACTAAATGATATATACATAATATATAATGTTAAAGCATAAATTGTCTTGACAAATAGATTTTGACTCATTTTACATATATTTATACATGTGATTGTATTGTTCGTTGGTTGAAGTAAATAAAAGTCTACACCAGTCTCGGTACTGAAGAAACTACTGCGTAGAGGACAAGAGACGAAGGGGAGAGAGGTTCATCGCTTGTAGTTTATTGAAAGTTCTTCAAAATTGATGCTGTGGAAGTAAGCACCATAAAATTACCTAATGGAACTTAAGACGAAGCACAACATAACACTAGTGCACCACTCTAGACTATACTAGGACAATAACATTTGCGTTCTCATGGCTTACTCGCGGGGGGTAGCCATATCTATCTATTAAAATTTAAATGCTAGGATTCCATTTTCTATGTCTTCCGACGATATTTGACACAAATTGACGATTTTTGTCTCTGTAATATGGAAATCCCAGGTTCTCTCGTAAACACTTTACAATTTGACTTAAAATTTATAAAAAATGTCGCGTTATGTAGACAATAGATTGAAAAATTAATAAACCTAGAAGCTAGCAATGTAACAAATGCTGAATACCTAGATTTTAAATGTAAACTTGAATGTTATCACTCTATTCGTAAAATGTTCAAGTAAATGATAATAATAATACACATATAAATGGTTTTCGAAACTGTGCGTTTTATTTTATAAACAATCATAAGCCCATACATTATCTCTATCCCTTTTGTTGAAGTTAAGTCCTTTAGTCATTACATTAAATATGTAATCCTTATCATAACACCTTTCTCTTTTATGCTAACCGATAAATAAGCAGATGAGCACTTTGATGGTAAGTGCATGATCACTGTCGCCCGTCGACATCAGTAGATCATCAACATCAAAGGCACACTGGCCGGGAAAGAAGACAGAAGAAGAAAATCTAGACTTCAGGTCTACCATCGTCCGGGTAGGCCAGTGTCGTTTCCTATGTCATAGGAGTGTCGTCAGTGTGACCAGTGTCGTCTTATATGGAATAGGTATCAGTTATCTAGTTAACTAATACAATACATGACCTAAAAATATTTGTCTATTTATACCTAATGGTTTATTCTCTTATCTCAAAATTCAGTGAAATACGGACGGAAATACGAAGAAACTAAATACACTAATAACCGGCATATGGCTTGCTTACGCACATAAAAGTACCTACTTTGCTATAATATCTGGGTCGAGAAAACATTACAATTTATCTGATGACGACAAAAAAAGAGTAACGACACTTACACTAGCGGCACGCTATGATGGCCGGTTTGACACATTACAACAGTGATGTGGAATGTCAATTTATTCTCGAACAAAACATATCGACGAAATCCACAACAAAGGGCTTGAACAGAGTCCAAATTAACGAGCAAGGGTCAACAGTAATGCAGTATCAATATTTGAAATCCAAAGCCAGGTCAAAACTATATCACAATCGCATTGCACTGACAGTTTATACTTTTCGAAGCAACGTCAATTCGAAACTGCTTTGTTTTGCATTGAGCATTGACGCGAGTTTGCCGGAGGTAGTAGTTGTGCTAGCCAGCGATCCTATGTGACGATCGTATTAGATTCCATTTTTAAAAATTTTCAATTTAGAAAACCAAATGCCGAGTTGTGGTATATATCATATAAAAATAAAAATTTTACCTTTTGTATGAAACAGCTGATATTTTTTTGCGATTTCAGAGGTTTGTCCACATAGTGAAAATTGTTCATATTCACAAGTACATTCACCCCTTAACACGTTCGCTGCGTTACGGGCAGAGTTTTGCCGTATTTGACTACCGAACTGTGCGGCGGTCAATTGTATGTGTCTTACGCCCGGTGCGGGGTTGGGTTTTATATGTTCCCGTTCACGTAGAAAAGAGTTAAATATATAGCCAAGTTTCTTTCTTCAAATGTATTCCATTTTTCGAAAAAATAAGTACGGCATATAATGGTGCCGTAACGCACCAGAACTTAATTATTTATGTATGGTGCGATGCGGCATGCATGTTGCCGTAACTTAGACGCCGTACCGCACTGTAGGGAACTCGCGCGCAGCTTCAGTGCAGTGTTGCCAACTATATTTTGAAGAAGATCGTATCATGAGAGTTAAAAAGATCGTATTTTGGCCGAAATTGTAGGGAAAAAATCGTACACTAAAATTTTTCAATAAAAGGATAATATTTAGTTGAGCATAGTGTTATCATTTAATATATTAACATTAATATCACAAAAACAACATGAAAAATAAGGGAACATAATATATTTAGTTACTACCTAATTCGGTACTCATTGCCGAAGTATTAATTCTTTCATACAACATTAACATTACAGAATCCTCACAAAGAAGAAGCAGAAAAAATTCCAACTTCCACCACTTTTTTAACACGTAAAAAAAGTTCAGACACTTTTATAACTGTAGGCTACATTCTGTAGCAATATTCCTTACTATTATTTAGTGTGTTCCAGTTTAGCATGCAAAACGCAAACATGCAATTTTCCATAGAAAAAGGTTGCGTTTTGAATTTGGTCGCTCATTGGAACGCACCCATTATACGGATTAAGGATATATGTTCATGAAAAAAATGTTGCAATGACGCTATTAAACTTTAAAATCGATAAAATTACATGAAGCATGTATGACTAAAAAGATCGTATATAGGGCGTACGATTTCAGGTCATGATCGTACACAGCATTTGTGGTAAAAAAGTCGTACAAATACGATTTAAATCGTACGGTTGGCAACACTGCTTCAGTGTGCCGTAGTGATGTGCGCAAGGATCATCGTTTGCACGTATCGACACTGGATTGCGCTTTATCAGCGCTCGTAAATTAATATGAAGCGTTCTCGTAAGAAACTTGATATAAATAAAGTAATTAAGACGGAAGGTGGTGAGGTATAAATGTTATTAAAATAATAGTCTTTATCTATTTTACATTTTTTCCCAATCAAAACTTAACCAGACGATTAAGAATTGATCCCATATCTTTGATCTCAAATTGCAATGATTATGTTTCTTGTTACTTATGTATATATATTTGATTTTGCATGACAAATTAATGATAATAAAATAGCAATTTTCAACCTATTTTGCAATTTTTTCACAATTAAATCTTAACTATACGATAAGAAATTGATCGGATACATTTGGTCTCAAATAATTTTAATGCTTATGTTCCTAATTACTTATATTTTTGTTTGATTTTGCATGACTTTAATAAATGTTATTAAAATAACAATCTTCAACTATCTTACAAATGTTCCCCAACACTAGTTTTAAATTCGGTCTATCGATCTACATGCGGCACGGCATGTATATTGCCGTGAAATCGTTGATTTTCAAAATTATACATAACTTCTAAAATATCAGGTGGAGACCCTGGCGACGTTAGCCATATGTCAATAGATATATAATCTATCGATTCGTTTATTTTTTTAAAGTAAAACATGGGTTTCCATGTCTGTAAGAGCCTTCAAAGTCAGGTCCTGGTACAGCAAAATACAAGCCGTAACGCACAGCAGGCAATACTCATACGGCAAGATTATGACTCGTAACGCATGGGCAGTAAGTTTTATTTTTGAGCTGACGCAGTGAACGTGTTAAATGGTGCAAACTGATTTTTCTACACTTGTATACATTTTAGAAATCAATTTAATAATAGTACATTACGATACGGTGCGTAAAGTTGCCCATTTTTGAACGGCGTGAAGTTAGCGCACGAGCGAAGCGAGTGCGATATACGCCGTTCAAAAATGCAACTTTACGAACGAGTATCGTATATTATTTTATAGCACGAGTGACATAAACCCGCTTTATTGTAGTTATAATAAATAAAAGTTATAATTTGATGCTTTAATTTCATAAAGATTTTTGAGTTGCGATGATGTTAATGTAATTTTATTGTGCGAAAGAGAATTACAAAGTGTTCGAAACATGAAGAGACAGATAAAAAAATAACGACAAAGCCTCCTGAAAGGATTTATTACGAAGTTGTTAATGTTTATATTCAAGTTTTGTACAACATAAAACTGTATTTAGGAGAATCTCTAACCTATGTAAATTCTTGCATAACCCGTAATAAGCACTAGTTTAGTATACTGAACCAACAATTTGAGAAGATAATATAACTAATTATGAAATATTTATTCGCTGATTTCACCAAACAGTGTCCTTTACCCTTTATGTGTACTTACCCATACCAGTGCCGGATTTAAGCATAGGCAACATAGGCAGTTGCCTATGGGCCGCCACCACAAGGGGGCCGCCACCACACCACAAAAACATTAAATTAAATCGATAGAGGCTCAGTAGAGCGAGAGAGAAAAAAATACTGAGTTTTGTTACAAATAGACGAAAATCTTTTTTTAAGCGGGAAAAGTTGAACATTTAAAACCACAAACTATTTGAGGGCCTCCACCACACGCTCTGCCTATGGGCCGCCGAGGTCTAAATCTGGCGCTGACCCATACTATGTTAAGTAAGTAGGTTATTTGTTTACTCAATAATATTTCCCATTAAAATATGATAAAGTAACAGTTTTCACCAACAATTTCACACATAGGTTCCTACCTACAATACACAAAACATACTTCAACTGAATAAGTTTAAAAAGCAGTAAAGATAAATAAATATGACTAAAGCACAGTATGGATAATTATAAGTGCAGGCTTACATGGTGACTATTTGCTAACCTGTGGTGCGGATTTGACGCGGGTTTGCGTCACTCAATGTCATAAAGTACCCTCATGTTATATATTTTTTAATTTCTACCTTCGCGTTTGCGTCACTCAATGTCATAAAGTACCCTCATGTTATATATTTTTTAATTTCTACCTTCGCAATTGTCAATAATTTATTTTTGAACGGCGTGAAGTTGGCGTCATTTGCCATATAAAAATGAACTACTTACGCCACTGCAAACTGTGACTTAAATGCGGGTTTAAGTCACGCTGTGCTATAAATAAATTTTGAGTCCTAAACCTAAAACTACATTCGATAAAATTTATGAATCTCTGCACATCACTATCGTCAATAAAGTAATACAATTATTTCCTTCAAAGTCGTTATCAATTAATACGGAACTTCATGAGCGGACAAACGTCAAACCGGCCATCATAGCGTGCCGCTAGTTTAGCGATTTATTATTCAAAAAGCTATAAGTATGTACCTATACTTTAACATCGCTATTCAAAAAGCAGTGTGTATTCTTATTAAATGCATATAAATACCTGAATAAAAAATATAATAAACAACATAACTTGGTACGCGCGTTACACCGATAATGATGGAGATATATCAATTGATAACTCGAGGCGCGGGCTAACACGCCACTATCGCAGTATCGTATTGTCCTAATAACAAAGAACATCAAATTAGATGCTCCATAATATTTGAGCATAGGCTATTTTAAACTTAAAATGCAAACCAGTGAAGTTCGTGCAAGAAATGTTAATAATGACAATGGATCGGCTGACGAAGGTAAGGAACCTAATTTTTTTACTTAGAATTTAAATTGATGGATAATCCGCTTTATAATTATAATCCCGGATAGCGAGGCGAATCATACCATGCATATCATCATCATCTCAACCCATCACGGCCCACTATTGAGCACGGCTCTCCTCTCAGAATGAGAAGGTTAAGGCCATAGTCCATCACGCTGGCCAAGTGCGGATTGGCGGACTTCACACACCTTTGAGTTTTGGTAACTCTCCGGCATCCAGGTTTCCTCACGATGTTTTCCTTCACCGTTTGTAGCAAGTGACATTTAAATGCTTAAAACGCACATAACTCCGAAAAGTCAGAGGTGCGTGCCCTGGGATTTGAACCCGGACCCTCCGAATAGGAGGCCGAAGTCTTTAACCACTAGGCTATCACCGCTACCACATATGCTGCATACTAAACAGAAGATTGTCGCATTACTCCAACTCCAAGTAATATTTTACCGTGCCTGAATATCTATCTTTTTTAAAATGTTGCAATCACGCCCTACATAAAAATGCTTTATCTAGGAAAGCGTTTTATTGTATTCATTATGAAATTTTATTAAAACAAACAATGAATTATGTACCTATTATAATATAATATGAAAAACATAATAGATTTCATAGAACATTTTTTATTTAATTCCATTACAGAACAGGCAACGAATACAAATCCAGATTTAGTAATAAGCGTGCAACCATCTACCCTCGGTGAGTACTAAAATAAACTCATATCGCGCATATATGAGTAATACTAGTTACTATACTCGTACTACGTTGATATAAAATTACCAAGACTTATCAATTGTAAACCGTTTTGATGTATGGCTTCAACCTAGTGGGTTTCAACCTAGCCCATTTCTAAACATCTCTCCTCATCATTGAAGAAGCCTAGAGGGACTGCACCACAATCTGGGATTGGTGGCTAACCCAGACATCGGAAATTTTCATGCCACCCGAAAACCTCCAATATAGCCATATTTATATCGACTGCTATCTATCAACAACAACCAGGACCGGCTTTGCACACCGAAGTGCGGAAGCTCTAAAAGATTTTTTTGTCACTAGCGGTCACCTAAGGTTTGATAATGAATTAAATATTATTGTTTATTTCTAGGCAACATTCCGGTGTCTACTGTCGACTGGCAAAGCAGTAATCGCGGACAGTTCATACCCATTCACGGCCTGGACTTCCTCATCGGTGCTTCCAGTATCCTCATTCAACAGACTGTGGAGCTTAGTGACCGTAGGTACAATTTTTTTGATTGTAATTTTATGGACTCTTATAATGGATGCAAACGACGAAATCAATAGTATTACTTCAAAGGTTATGCTTTTGATTTCATCAAATAAATGATGCAATATGTGGAAATTCCCAAATTTTTCTACTGATTATAGGTAATCGTATGTCATAGTTAAGTAACTACCTACAATATAATTATGACGAATGATGCAATATGTAAAAATTCTCAATTTTCTACCGACAAATAAGATTACCTACGTTTTTGTCACACAAATGTCCGAAAATATAATTTTCTGGCTAAAAGTAGAACCTAATTTGAATTGGTTTTAAATGTTTCAAAATTGTACTCCACAAAAACCTATGTAAAAAAACTATAAAATGTAAAAACCTCATGGTCGAAAAAGATTGGTGATGGGTTCAAAGAACTGCTCTTACCTACGTTAACCTAATTTTCATTTGAATTGGCCAATTCCAACATTGTAGCGATAAAGAGCCTCGATATTTTTGTTCCAGTCGTTTCAAAAATCGACTCCGAAAACCGATACATCGTGCGGATACCCAATGGCGAAGCGCTGTACATAGCGAGTGAAACTTCGAGCTCAACCCAGAGATGCCTGTGTGGCATGGGCCGGGCGTTCTCCATGCATCTGCACGACAACACCAGGCAAGAGGCCATGGTCTTCCAAAGACGCCTGGCAGCCGCATCCTGTTTGTTTCCCTGTAGATTACAGGTGAATGTCATCTTAGGTACCCACTACTTGGATACACTCACTTACTATTAGGTACATAATATTTAACGTGTTCGATGTCATCTATTCTATGTAATTCGATGAGCCTATGCAAACCCTTATTTCTAATGCGGTGAAAAAGTATTGTATTTCTGTTGGAATAGATAGGTATCTAATAGGTACCTATCGATCAGAGGATGTTTTTTTTAGTTTGCATTTAACTGATGAAGGTGATTTACTTTCTTTGTGAGTTCAAATCAGAGAATAGTCTATGTCTTCCGAGGTTGTAGATGTAACGTAGGTACATAATAAATCTTTTTACAACTTTGATTTGTCTTGTTATTATAAAGATAGGTATATGTTACAGGAAATGAGAGTAATTACACCACCCGGCGACTACGTGGGACGAATACAGCAGCAGTGCACCTGGATTGTCCCATTCTACTATGTGAGGAACGCCTCGGATGACGTCATTTTTGTTATCGAAGGACCTACTGTGATGAAGAAAAGCGCATTGACCCTTTCAGAATTTAAGGTTTGTGTGTATTATGATTGAAAAATATTGTGAAATTCGTTTTTCACTACCTAATATCGCTGCGGCTTTTTCTTGTCAAAATCTGTGTCCTTCCGATACAGATTTTGATTATCTATTTTAAATTATTCTTTTTTTAAGTCATATAAGATCACTTTGTTTTCCAAGTTTGAGATTCTCTTGACCAATTTCATATTTCTTTGTGCTTATTTTAATTTTGACCGTGTCTACATTTATGTCCTTTAGATCTTGAGTGCGGACGGTCTTCGTGTGATAGGCAGAATTTCCCACGGATGGAACCGCGAGCTTGTCAGCTTCACCACCACTGTCGTCTTCCCTGAGACTGCAGCGCAACCCAAATATAAAGCTCTCTTGTTGGCTTCTGCATTCCTTATGGTAACTAACCACATGTAGATTAATTTATTAGATGGATAATTTAAACGTTGAAGTACCACATAGGGGTCTGGGTTCAAGACATTCTGTAACTTTCGAAAGCCGTGCATATTAGAATTAATTATCACCTGGTTGACGTAAGATCTGACTCAAGCGCGACTCTGCTTCGTGGTAAGGCCACTGCCTTGCTGGCGGGCTACGGTAGTTTCTTTCCTTCCTTTACCGCTTCTGTGACTGACTGGCATCACTTGGACGGTGCCTTTGTTGTGACTGGGCAGGGGAAAATCTGGCTTTTTACCACCAAGAAATTTGTCTGCTCAGTTTTCGTCTGTTAGCATACCAAAATTAAAGTTTAATCCGAACATAATGCAAATTCAAGTAATGTTTATTAATTTAATTAAACTTTATGCAAAAAAAATTATACAATACGGACACAAAGGACACAAAGAACCATTTAACCTTCGGGACGTGGCCGCAACGGAATGTTATGGTTAACTCATATAATATAATCACAGTTCTTATAGTAGGTCTGTAACGTTTATTCTTTTACGTTTCAGGAATACACCTATTTCGAGAGAGCCAAATCGGGTTGTTGGGCATGCAATTGCTGTTAATAATAATAATTTAAGCTACCAGCTCGCTACTCGTTTCTGCAAGGACATTTTTTATTTTTTCATATAGAAATACATAATATTTTATTGAATTTGTAACTGATCTTTATAAAACAATTTATTGTTATCTCTAAATATGTGTTTTATTAATAATCTACTTTGCACTAGAAAGTATTATAATTGGATACTTTATCTTAGCCTGATTACCACTTGACCGATTAAGCTTTCCAAGAAATTTCGTTATAGCTATAAGACTGGCGATTGTAGGTAGGTAGGTATTATTGTCTTAGCATTTTATAGCGAGAAGGAATGGCGCACATTTTTACGAGAAAAAAACGTAGGCTTTAATATCGACAAGACAGGACATACAATTTTTTTTATTAGCTTGAGAATTGAGAATGTGGACTTTCTTTCTTATGACGTTTATTGGCCGATAATGCAGCGGCTTAATGTATTAGTTTGGTGGTATTTATGGATATTCATTATGATCAATTACTGGATATTTTATTTACTAACTGGTTCCACAAAATATGGATAGTAGGTACAGAAGTTAAGCTCATGTATGTTCCTCGATTTTGGTTATGCATGTGTGCTTTAGCCTTAGGGTTAACGACTCCGCAAAGGTCGTGGATTGGATTTGTTATTTAAGTTATTGGTATGGATTAAACGGAAAAATTAAAATAAAGGTATACGTTTAGAATCATTAAAATGTAATGTAATTTAGTAAGCGTTAGTCATATTACCTAATTATACAATTAATTTACAATAATAATGCTATCTATCATTGTAAATTAAGATTACGGGAGTCCTTAGATGAAAAATTCAATAAAGCAGGTAATTCAGGTTATCTGTAATAATATATTTTTTATATGAAATGATAATCACAAGTACATGCAATCATGTGATTGCACGTACTTGTGGAGAGGAGGTACTTGGAGACATAGGTATTCATAATAGAAGTAAAATTGTTTCGTTTTGCGTATAGTGAATAATTATATTGTTACGTGTCAGGAGTAATGGGTTCGAGAAAATGCCAAAATGTACCACAAAGACTTTAGACTGACAAAGACTGAGGCTGTTGATTGACGCGTCGTGGCTTTTGAGGGCTTGGTCGTGCTCGGATGTACGCGCTTTTACCAATTCCAGGTCCTCCTTCACGACGTTCAAATCTCCCTGGAAACCATCCAGCTTTGCGTCGATTGTCCCTAGGCCCGCCTCTATGGTTTTGCGCTGGCTTTCCAGTTTACTTTCCAGGCTCTCCATTGCTTCGCGCTGGCTCCGCTGTATGGCTTCGCGCTGGCTCTCCATGACTTCGCGCTGGCTCTCCAATTTACTTTCCAGGCTCTTCATGGCTTCGCGTTGGCTCTCCATGGCTTCGCGCTGGCTCCGCTGCATGGCTTCCATCGCCTCGCGCTGGCTCCGCTGTATGGCTTCTAATAAAGAGGCCATATCGAATGCACTCGGTGTCGGTGCTGATGCAGCTGATGTAGTCGAAGGTCCAGCGGTGGTCTCTGTTTCCGTGCGGTCACGACCCGGCGACTCCATCCGCGCGGCATCCTATGCCGTCTGCCGTCGCGTACGAATCCCTTCTTCACTTTGCGGTACTACAGGCATTCCGCTTCTGTCACCAATTGTTACGTGTCAGGACGTCAGGAGTAATGGGTTCGAGAAAATGCCAAAATGTACCACAAAGACTTTATTGTACTCGTAGATACACAATTACACAATGTACACAGTACACACCACAACACTATGCACATAGGTACTCGTAAACACACTCGTCGAACACTGTATCGCTCGTAGAAATCACTTCACTTCTCACTGGTATCCCTCGTAGGTATAGCTGGTATCTTCCTGGTTCCGCTTCCGAAACTAGAATGTCCGCACTTGACCGATCGCCCCTTTTTATACCACTCACGCACCATTCATGGCAATCCAGAACATTCCTGTTAAGTCCGGACCCGCTTCGAACAAGATTCGAGAACGTTCCTTGCAACCGACTTTCGCCCGTATGACTATTGCCGTAATGGTCGAAGCGTCGTGCGTACTTTTGAGACGGGCAAGCGCGCTATTGTTCTATTGTTGACTCGACATGTTTATGGCCCCTATTGTTTATTGTTTCCGAAGTAGCTGCGCTAGGGTTGTCACAATATAAATAAACTCAATATTTGCAACTAAACCCAGCGCGTTTCTGCGGCAGTTCCGGTAACATGTAATAATATCATAATGATATTTATTTATGGGATCTCATATGATCCGTTTATTTCATATTATTTGTATTATATAATATTTTTGTATCTATATTAGGTACTGGAAACAAAATAAAAATCCTATTACATAAATTAACACTAAGAAAATAATTTTACATGTCCAATAATATAATCCTTCATGTATTTATTAAAAATCGAAGGTATATACACTCTAACGTACTTACAAAGAATTTCCTACGTCCTATATTGACTTGTGTTTAGTAACGAATCATTGAATTACAAGCAAGTAATGACTTATTGTACCTTTCTGTAGTAACTAGATGTCTAAAAAATTTTAATTTGCAATTTAACGTCGAATAAAAAAAAACACTTCGATAATAATTATAATAATTCCATTTCTTATCCATTTTTTAGCAAAATTATCTTATTTGTGTATTATAAATATCATATTGCTGGAAATAACAACCGCGGTCCAAGTGGTCCGATATGTTCCGATTTTTGGTGTATGTGAAAGGTGTCTATGTGTGAGTTGTTTTTGGGCACTTTGTATGAAGCTTAACATCTGGGGGCCTAGACAAGTGGCACAAACGTTAGTAGAATAGAATACTGAATGTATGGGAATGACGTAAGCTTACGCTAAATATTTCGATCTGACGCATAGAAATGAAAATTGGTAGCCAAATGTCATCGTTATCTATTCGATGTAACGAAACGTCTGAATAGTACGTTTAGTCGTGTCAAATTCGTAGCCAAACGGCAGTTTTGACATTAAGTTCGACTGAAAGCGTGCGAAACTAAGCGAACGCCAAACTCTTGTAGATAACGCTACAAAATGGCGTATATTTAATGATTTCGATTACAATTGAAGGAATGTGTTTTTTAAATTAATAATTTATACCTTTCCATAAAATCTAAAAGAAGCGAGAATTGTTCTGGACTAACTCGTAACCTCGGTTCCATGATTAAAACAAGAAAAATAATCTTACTTAAATTTTTCAATTTCCCACAATTTTAAAAAGTAGGTATTTATATTAGTATGTACATACCTAAAAATTTCAACTCTTGAATATTTTTAAAAAACATTAGGTACGTGTTGAAATAGTAGGAGTAAGAACCTATACAAGTAGATTAATTGTATATTATTTCTGCTTACCAATTATGGAAAAAAACTTCGTATACTGACTCACTCAATTTGCTTCAAGTTCGAATTTAGCGCCAGCACACTTCAGAACACCAAACCACTGACTGGTACAGTGCCACAAACTTATCGGACCCGGTGGACAAAATTGGAACTAATGCAAATGTTATACTGTTGTCAGACAAAGACAAAGACAGTAGCGCCTCCCTTAACGGGTCAGATAAGTTTGTGGCATTGCACTTGTATGACGTTTACGAACGAAACCATAACTATATTTGTTATTTTTCGTAGCGATCGAATAGAATAAGCGTTCGATATCTCGTAGGCCATTTGGCTACCAACCGAAGAACGATATTGCTAAGGCGCAAACGATTGTCGATATAGAATAGATTCGAAGCGTTTGCCATTTGTCTAGGGGGGCTGTATTATCCTATGGTATTATCTAATTTGTGCTGGTTCGCTTGCTCATTATGTCGAGAAGTATTTTATAAAAAAGGGAAAGGTCTTATCAATATGTCAAAATAAACAAAGCTCATGACACAAAGACAGTCAGTGACATATTTAGATAATGGATTTTGTATATTTTCTCATGATTTTCTCAAACAATTTATTTGCAAAGCTACAGTGAACTGATACAATGGTTGTACCAGAACCATTTTGTGGGATTCCAACGAATACTGAAAAGACCTGGCCATATATTCAATATTACACTGGTGAAACAGACACACAAAAGAGGAAGAATGGCCAGGGAGATAACAACTGGTCTGGTGCCAAGGTAACTTAGGTACATTCTTACCAAAGTATTCACAAACTATACTTCGTAAAAGAGACCCGTGATAGCCAAAAGGTTTGAATGGTAGACTCCTAAGCAGCGGGGGCTGTGTTCGAAGCCTGCACGCAACTGTAACTTTCAAAAATAATGTGCGTATTAGGGATGAATTATAACTTGACTCAATGAAAGAAAACATCGTGAGGAAACCTGCAGATCTTAAAGTTCTACATAATGGTCTTAAAGGTATGAACTTGAAGTCTTAAAATGTACCAATTGAGGTGAACTTCGCGCCTATCCCCTAAAATTGTGGCACGGGACCCGAGCCGAGCCAATCAATGGGTTTCTATGATGGACACGACTTCATGCGTGTCGATTTTGACAAACTCATTTTAGTAGACTGAACTAAAGTACTGACTGTGAATACGAGGATTTTATACGTCGTGACTTTAACGTATAGTGGCATAATTCCATGCTTCGTAGGGCACGTTCACTCATCGGTAATTTCATTTCAGTTTCACGTAATCAGAGGGCCGAACATTCTGCACTTTGTAGCGTAGATAGGTAATTTTTCTATCGATGACGTGCCCAAAATATTGTCCTATTGGTTCGCTATCGCTGGACTATCGTGCTAAGCTAATTGGCCAAATGCAGTGTAATTTTTTATCAGACTGCTTCATTTCTTATGTTTACTCCATATCTCGGTGTGAATCATTGAATTTTTGTTTTTTATTGATAAAAAGGTCTGGCCTGTACCGTACCTACTTTTTGATCTTATCGTATTATTCAGAATGTAAGATAATTTGTTTTAATTCGTAAGATATATTATGTATAAGTCACTTAGTAGTGTCTATGTAGGTATTAATTTCATCGACTTTCATCTGGCACTAGAATTGTTTTTTTCTAATAAGTAAGTACCTAAGACCTAAGACACTTTCCAGTCTTAGGTCTGCTGGAAGAGATTTCATAAGAAATAAGCAGTACCTTTGTACCATCCTTACCTAATCAATTTTGTTAATTTTGTATCCATGTGTACATAAACCTTTAAAGAAATAAATAAGACCTAAGACCAATTTTAGAAAAGGGTCTCTGTCGACAATAAAGTCAACTTTATCAAAGCATCATATTCAATTCACAGATATGGCTCCGTCTACTATTTTATTAGGGTTCCGTAGTCATTATAATTTTCTCATAAAATTCGTCTCTCTAACTCAGAGACTTACCAAATAAGTGGGTAGGTACTAGCAGTAAAAGTTTCGGTTAAATGACTGGTCTCAAAATCAATGTAACTACTTAATATGTGTAAAAATTCACGACAACAACAAATAATAACGAAGGTATAAGATAAAACTATCACAGGTGAAATCGGTAGCGTTATTGAGGAGTAGGGCTGCAACTACAGACCTGAAAGAACCCTGCACCGCGCGCAGCCCGACACGCACTTAGCCAGTTTTATGAGTATAGTTAAATACTTTATTTACATTTCAAGTCATTGGAATGGTACTCCGGTCACCTTGTTCGTGACACGATGCACGGCGAGGGAACTTATCGCTGGCGATACCTCGGCCCTAATGGTTCTTTCGTCACGTACGAGGGTCACCTTTTCAATAACCAACTACATGGATATGGCTCTGTGTCTTACGCAGATGGGAGAGTTTTTCATGTGAGTAGTTTTTAACGCTACATTCGTATAGCCTTTAACTCTTGACCACTCAGTAGGATTCCCTGTGTCGTGGGTGCCATGGAGAACACAGCAAGACTTGAATAGAAATACTGACCCAGAGTACAAAAAGCTTATAATTCAAACAGCCTCACTATAGGTAACTGGCCCAGAATCGTTGAAGTGGCAATCCGGCACATTTTTTATGATATATTTTGTTATGATCGAAATTATGTCTATGATTATGGCGTAACTTCATACATATGTATACCTACTTACTTAGGTTTCTATTTTTAAAAACAATTCTTCCCTCATTTGTCTTTCATCAGCAATCATCCTAAATGCTAGAAAAAATAATCAAGTAATAAAAGGGTCAGGTACTTATGCAACCGTTTCTAGGGCATTTTCCATGGTAACCTACGATGGGGACCTGGTATAGAATCTCATGCATGTGTTAAAGACGATGTCGGTCTCTGGAGCGGAAGACAATTAATAAGATTGTGCTGGAAGCCAAATGCTCCAAGTATTGCACCAGACCTAATGTCTACACATATAGGAAGGGAAACTGTGAAGCCACATAGAAAGATACTGAGCACCTCCATAAAAATTGTAAGTATAATTAAATTTTTATTGCATAGACCTTCATTGGAGCCATAACAGCGCACTTCAGTACTGGTAAGTAGTGCTGTCATAATGTAAAACATCGAACAAAAAAATTAAGTATCTATATACTATGGAGAACACGGGGAAAAAATTTAAAAAATCTATCTAAAAAAATCATTTTCAGTTTTTTTACTGTTTAAATAATCTAATATAAATCGTGTGTGTTGTTTGAATTTTGAAAAACCCCGTCCGGACCGGGTGCAACGACGTTCAGACGTCCATTGAATATACCTATCCTAGTCATAGAAAATCCTCAACTAATAGCTCTAGTTGAAGGCTAATTGAATTACCATTAGCGACATTACACGACAAATCATAAAAGTGTAAGTACCAATATAGTCATTTACGTACGAGTGCTAATGATTTTAACTCTTACGTTCTCTTTAAGTTAGGTGAAGTGAATAGCGCTTTGGAGATGCTTAAGCACTATGGGGCAAATCCTTTGACAGCAGTTAGCAAATGGTGTAAATTATATCCAGAGCATTGCACAGACTTGTCAAGCGCTCTATGTGACACAGATATGTTTGAGAATGATTATTATAAAGGAAAGATTTATACTTTAGTAGAAGATATCGAAGTCTCTGAAGAGAAAAATGTAAGTGTAGCAGCTAATAAATAGCTAAATAGAAATATTAACTAATTAATCTGTAACAGCATGTTGTAGCAGTTATAATACTGTCTGCTATTAAAGTAATTTGATATCATTATGGACGCTTTTATATTCAGATTGATATACCGGAGAACATCAACGACGTTGGTAATTTTTACTCATGGAATAATAACGAGGTAATGAAACACATGATGAAGCATTGCTACAAACATGAATTCCAGAGAAAAACGTCACATTTGGATTTAACGTCGATTCTGTCTGGTCCTCGGAAGAACTTTAAAGCGCCGGGTCAACATGAAATAGATTGCCGGTAAGAAAAAGTAGATAAAAACTGTGAAATTCGTTTTTAAATTCGATAAAATACGCATTAATATTATTGTTTGTGCAGAACTTTACTGATGGCAAGCTATTTAGGACACATTGCTCAAGTTGCTCAACTAGTAAACGAAGGCAATGTGCACCCAGATGTTGCGGACATTCATGGAAATACAGCACTAATGTATGCAGCGGTAGGTACAAACTTTTACATCAAACAAAATTGTAATACATTGTACTTTGTGAGTTATACTTATTGTAAATTGTACTAAATTGTTTAGTGTGGTGAACGAGTTGATGTCATACATTTCCTGACGGAAGCCGGAGCTAACGTGAACAGCTACAACGATTCATGTTGTACTCCGCTCGGCATGGCGTTGATTAATCTTGCCTGTGTTCAAAAAGATATTGCACCCAATGACGTACTACAATCAATGTTACCACCGTACTTGGCTTCTGGATCTCGTAAGTAATATTTCATTACAAATAATAGAGACATCTATTATATTATCTATTATTTATTAGTAATATATTATTTATGTGCTGTAGCATCAACAGAAAAAATTGTTTCTGAATGGATGGCACTGCGGGAACAGTCACCAAATGTCGGTGGAACAATAGCTAGAAATTCTAGCAAAACCAAAAATTCAAGCGCAAAAAAAATTAAGTCATTAACATCATTAAAAGAGCAAAGTGGAGGAGGGAAAAAGAAATCTGAAGCTCCACCTCCAAAGATTCCAGAACAAATATCCGATGAATCATTTACGGAGGACAAAAGAATGTATATCAACATCAGTCGCGAATATTCTATTAGAGTAGATAATATTTACCAAGGAACGAGTTCAAGTCCTGTGGCTTATATATTTGAAGTAAATGATATGATTAAAGAAGCCGATGCTATTGAGGACGATCAGAAAAAAATGCCTGACAAAAATCCGAAAAAAGTTATTTCTAAAGTATTGAAAGAAGCAACTAAGCCAAGTAAAGACGCAATGTGGCAAGGTGATAAAGACGAAAATAAATCAATCGATAGTATTGACAAGCTAAAAAGAGACAGGCAAGTACCGCTATTTATTCTGGATATTCAACTAGGAAATTGTATTTATTTAAAAGGTACAATTGAGCACAAATGTTCTACAGGTTAGCACGAATAATCTCAACTATATTTCAACTATTATCTGATGGAGCTGACCCCAAATCAGTAATATGTCCACAGCCTGCTCTATTCATTGCCATAGTTTCTGGGTCATCTGAAGCCGTAAGACATTTAATTTCTTACGGGGCTGATATCAATGAAATTTATCCAACGGTAAAGTTTTTTATTTATATTTAATGTTCAATATAACTAACAACGCCTTATTTATTTAATAATTATATATTTTAATTTAATCTTTAATTAGGTTTTAGAATACCAACCCTTAGACATCGCGATTTCACAACCATTCACTTACGAAAGTCTTGAAATAATAAAAGTTCTTCTTGAATATGGCGCCGATACTCAACACAGACTCGTGTACGATAGATCGAACGAGATGACGTCAGAAATTTTAGGTCCAACGCTTTTACACGCTGTACTTGCAAGAAAAACAGAGAATGAAATTGAGGAAGAGGTAAATCAAAAAATAAATAATCATGTCCGAAACATAAACGTAAGGTATTATACTATTTATATTATTGCAGGTACGACGCGAAATATTGGAAATTTTGCTTGATTACAATTCCAGCCCGACGACACACTTCAAAGGAAGATCAGCAATAGACATTTCAATGACTAAAAGTATGGATATTTTCGATATATTTATCAGGCATCCAAATACTAATCTAAATGCCGTTATTAATGAATTTAATCAAAGTGTGTTACTGAAAATGTTTTATTTGCCTTTCTTTAAAACTATCAATGGGACGGAACGATTACAAAAGGTTAATTAGTATAGTATTTTATAATTTATTAGATTACATACTAAAATAACTACTAAAATAAAATTATTTTAATCCAGATTACTGATCTTCTGTTATATGGAGCGAATCCTCTTATAGAATGTCAAAATGGAGATGAAACATACGGAAATATTTTTGTGTTTGCTAAAAGAACAATGACTGATTTAGAAGGAAACCAGACAAAGGCTGGTACTCCTACTGGTAAGTTGCAACATAACAATAACCTTGAATTTTTACATAGAAAAAGCTGGTTACCAGCAGACTTTACAAAACTGAATTTCGCAACTACCTGTTTAAATAAATCATTGTCGGCCATGAACATTATTATTACCACTCCCAATGTGTTGGAAACGCATTATTACTGACTCTTTGACTGTTTGACAATGCAGTCAACTGAAAGATGCCTAAATTCATAGTCGACGTCAGAAGTCGAAATTTAAAAGAAGTAAGGGTGTACCTAGCCAGGCAGCTATAATTAACGATCACGATCGGATGACGTGAACTCTAGACGCTATAAGTTTTTCCTTTACAACACTACCAATTTTTACACTGCGGTATTTTAATAAAATTGATCATGTGTGCTAGCTGCTAGCTATAACAAAATAAATAGCATAAAACAATTTAAAGCTATGTTCCTTCTTTACAGGTGGAGTTAAACAAGACCCGAAAAATAAGAAGGTAGAAAAGCCAAAGAAAGATGACAAAATTTCCACAAAATCGTCCGGCAGAGTAATGGATGATGTGGGCGAATACAGACAGGCTTTAGAGCTAGTAACTGAATGCGCCAGGCTTTTGCATATTAGGTGGTTGCAAGCAAACATAGTGAAGGAGCTTGTTGATATCATCAACAGGTGAGAGAATAAAATTAATGTGAGTAGCAAAAGTTTTATCCAACGTCATGTGATTAGACACAATGCGATGGTTTTGGGTTGGGTGACGTCAGTTGTAATTCGGGTGAGGTTGCTCCCAAAATAATATTCGAAATGGCAAAAAACTATCGAGATGGACTACTCTTTATCCACTCCGATTTGAGAAGCCTGTTGCCGAAGATGAGTACAATAGGTGATTTCAGGATGAAGCTGCAGTATTTTCGACTAGCCCAATGGCTGCAAACCATTAATGGCCCACTACTGAGCACGGGTCTCTCCTCACTGTTGAGGAGGCCTAGAGCGTACTTTACTACGCTGCTCCAGTGCGGATTGTCGGAGGGGTTAGTGGCCAACCCAGTATCGGACTAGCGGTCTCCCATCCAACTACTGACCGCGTCCGCAGTTACCTACTTAACTTAATCGCAAGCCGCCGTCCTATGAGCGCTTCGACTTGCCCAATAAGCTATTATTATTATGATCATAAACGTTTAGATACACTATTTTAAAAATAATGATTTGCAGGTACCTTCACCGTCACTGGAATATGATACTGAAAGAAATAAAACGTAAAAAGATCGCTGGTCTTTGGTTAACGCCACAACGTTGCTTAGAGATTTGGAATATTCTAGCAAACACTAAAAAGAAACCTTACGGGAACCGGCATATTTTAAAACAATTGCTGAACATTGTTCAATTTTGCAATAATCGAATAATTAATAATATCTCATTAAAGAAACCAATAACGACTCTTGAAAAAACGGCTATTGAAAAAAGCATTAAAGAAATCCATAATGATAAGGACTCAGAATCCTTGAATTCCGATGTGCTGTGGAAGAGATGCTATGTAAACCCAGAATTAATTTCGAAACATGTAAGTGTGTGTCTATATCATAATATCTACCTACATTGTATAATAAGAATATATCATTTAGGCGTCGGGAGCCCAAAATTACAAATAAGAAGTAATCTCTCTCTCTCTATAGCATTCCTCATATATATATACTAGCGAACCGCCCTCGCTTCGCTTCGGGACCCGTAACTTAGTATCAACCGCGTAGGTCCCGCTCCCGTAGGAATTTCGGTAAGATAATAAACTATCACCAAAATTAATTCAGGTTAAATTAAATTAAACTTAGAAATAAAACTTACGACAAAATAATAGCGAAGTAGCAAAGGATCACAGCAAGATTAATTCAGATTAAACTTGGAAACGCGGCAAGTTTGGTATGGCAGTGGGTTCGACCAAATTTGATTACCATAAAAACGGTTCTAGTGTGTTAATCTTAAAAGATAGACATATACTGTCGTGGACATTTTTTTACATCATTTCAAGAGGAATATTCTTTCATACATATATTTTTGGTATCTTGAATCGTTTTCGCAACGCATGCAACGAAAGCCCTCGAGAATGAATAATTTTCCCCGTTTTTTCCACATTTTCCATTATTTCTTCGCTCCTAATTGTTGCAGCGTGATGTTATATAGCCTAAAGCCTTCCTCGATAAAAGGTCTATTCAACACAAAAAAAAATTTCAATTCGAACCAGTAGTTCCTGAGATTAGCGCGTTCAACCAAACAAACTCTTCAGCTTTATAATATTAGTATAGATATAGGTTTCCTCAGTGCTGAGGGTCGTGACCACCACTAAGCACTTTTCTTGTCATATCTCTCCACTTGTTGCGGTTTTCGGCGTCTTTTAAAGCATTGTGTAAAGTAGTACCAAAAGATGTGCGGATTTGATCGGACCAACGTATTGGGCTTCGTCCTCTAGGACTCTTTAGTTCGTTCTTACCGGTAATCATAAGCTTATCCAGATTGTCGTCGTTTTTCCTCACGATATGACCAAAGTACTCAAGGATTTTCTTGCGGCAGGTGGTAGAGTGCCTCTTTTGTATGCCTAGTTATTTAAGGATAGACACGTTGATCCTATGTGCACCTTGGACAGCATTTTCCTCCAACACCACATTTCGTAGGCATCTATGCGGTATCGATCTGATGATTTTATGGTCCATGTCTCAGCCCATACAAGAAAATAGAGCATATCAGAGTCCGTACCAATTTCATCTTGGTTTGAATTGATATTGTCCTGTCCTTCCAAATTCTTTGAAGCTGTGACATTGCGTTTTTAGCCATACCAATGCGACGACGTAATTCTCCTTCACAGAAACCGCTGTTGCTAATGTTAGAGCCCAGGTACACAAAGTTGTCTCTCTACGATTTGTAAGTCAATAAGAAGTTATAAGTACTACGAATTATTGAAATTGCTAAATGTTCTTAAAACATTGCTACTGAAATGTCGGAAAGAATCATTTTTTCGAGGTTCATACATAAAAGTCACATGTTACGTCGCAACATGAACAATATTTAGGTAGTTCAATCAAATGCCCCTGTAAGACACAATAGGTATCAAATTACCTTATTAACCCTTGATAAACTTTCTTGTTTTAGGCCAAAATATTTGATGTTTGTTTTGAATGTTCGCTGCCTTCCAGTTCGAACAATATACTGTGCATGCATTGCAAACTTGTTTCCTTCTGTTCCTTCGAGTGCATGAAAATAAATATAGACCGGGTGAACTGTCATCCATGCAGTGAAGTTTTGAGAGATAAATATTTTCCTAGCAATAGTGGTGATACTGTTCAAGATTATTAAAATCGAAGGATATCTTATTGATTTGACTCATCTTTTGTAAAATATATCACATTTACTTTACTTACCCATAAAATGTTATGTTTTACCTCAATGCGTTTTTTATCTAAAAAGTCTTTAATGTTAGAAATCTAAATAATAGTGTCTGTTCATACTGAACACGTACCACAATAGTGATTTTGTGTTCGTTTTTCGTAGCGTAGTAAGCCCCCAGTAGACACTTGAATATTACGCCATCCATATCTAATTATGTTTGATATTTCGTGACGCGCCCGCGCCCGCCACCGCGCCCAGGAGTCAGTATGAATGAACACATAGATTCCCAAACTTGCCCAGGTGGACCTCCAGATGATGATGATGATTGATTTTTTCATGCAATTTACAGTTATATTTAATTGGTCAGTTAATTAATTAAGTACCTAATCTATTAATTCTAACTTTTTTCCTTGCCGTAAAATGTGTCAGAATTCAGAATATAGCCCTTGTTTGGTGGTAAGGTTGAAGCCTGGCTGACTAGCTACCAACTTTTTGCTCGAGTCATCCGCCAAACGACTTGTGTCCCGGCCGAAAGCATAACATCCGAGGTAAGGAGACAAGTTTTAAGGTCAAGTCATTAACTCATTAATCTATATATTCCTATCTCTATGGGTCACATAAACTCATATTATTCTAGGCCGCTTTCTAGGAGCAGATCACAACTCTCCAAACATTTCAAAAAGCTGAAACGCTTAATAATTATTATGGTCGTGGCATTGGATGTTCGTTTGAGCGGTTATTACAGTACCCGGCAAGAAATAATGCACATCGGTATTGAGAAAGAGATAATCGGTTAGTTTCGGCTTTGTAGAGCGTTGTCCTTACTACACAGTCCTTACCGCTGACTTGTCACTTTTCTTTCGAATTCGGTAGAAGACGGTCGCGTTCACTCATAAATAAATATAAAGAGTTGTTAAAACCTCCAATGGAATATCAATAATATATTATTATTATAAAAGTACTTGATAGGGTGCTTTATCAGCTCGTAATAGATATTGCATTATTAGTGCAATGTACGTGAGAGACAACGCTCTACAAAGCCGTAACTAACCGATTATCTCTTTCTGAATACCGATGTGCATTATTTCTTGCCGGGTACTGTACATCATGTTTTCTATCATAATGACCCATCTGAATCGGTGGGGTGGGGTGTTGTGGGTGCGTGCTGTCAAATTGGCGATGGAAAATTGATTTTACTATGATTCCGAAAAACCGTTCCGTTGTTTGTGAAGCGTTATTCCCACCTTATTTTTTTAAGCTCGCCATTTGCAATGCTTATAATATCACCGCCAAAATCCGTTCCACTAACGTAGAAGCATGCGTAGAAGTTAATGGAACTGTAGAACTCGAAATACAGACGCGCCCGGGCGTACCTAATCGTTATCAGCAGTTCCCGGAACGTAGTCCTAATGTCATCCGTCATGGCATATATGTCATGTCATGTCATACGTCAACTGTCAAAATTATGTAAATACAAAACAAATTAAAATCTGTAATCTCATCTGTAATCTGTAATCTGTCTTGGTCTACCTACAAAACAAATTACAGAATAAATATTTAAATAATAAAAGAAAGCCAGCTAAGCTAATTAATTAAAGAAACTCCGATGTCCATAAGGAGGCATGTTCATAATCATTCCAAGATCTTCTGAAGGAACGATCCAAATAAGTTAATGGGAATTAGCCGTTTGTATACCCTTACGTCCCTTACAAAAATGGCTTCAGCTGCTAAGAAACCGAAATTAAATAATTTAACGTCCTCAACTCCTTCCGAAACTGGCGCCAACATTGAGGAGTTCATGCAAAAGTTGCAAGCAAAGCGAGAACAAACCGCGGAGTCAGTTTTAAAGTTTAAATTCAATAAAAACCGCATCAGAATCATATCTCAGGAACAATGTGTGGCTGATGGCTGCGAAGGCATCGTCTACTGGATGTCTCGAGATAGCAGGGTCCAAGACAACTGGGCTTTTCTCTTTGCTCAGAAACTCGCGTTGAAAAATGAAGTTCCCCTGCATGTGTGTTTCTGTTTAATAGCAAAATATCTAGATGCTTCTGTACGACAGTTCCACTTCCTCATTAAAGGTAAATTTCTCTCTGTAACAGCAACGAGAAAAAGCAATTACAAGCACAAAATCACCAAAAACCATTAATTAATTGCTTAAATAAATAGATGTTTAAATTGGCTACTTAATTATCAAGTCATGCAGAAGGTAATAACGATTTTCAGGTTTAGAAAAAGTAGCAGCAGAATGTAAGAAGCTAAACATATCTTTTCACCTGTTAGAAGGCAGTGGTGCTGATGCATTACCGCAGTGGGTGGTTGATCACAAAATAGGAGCAGTTGTCTGTGACTTTAATCCCTTGAGGGTACCCCTTGGCTGGCTAGAGGGAGTTAAGAAAAAGTTAAAAAAAAATGTGCCTTTAATCCAGGTAATACTGCTATCTTATTTCTAACTTCATGAAATATGACAAAAATATTACAAACCTCTAGACATTTTACGTAGATTTAGATATCACCATATTTACAAAGCACCTAAAGTTATGGCCAATGAAAATGACACTGCATAGGAACTACAGATATTATTAACTTTTTAAATGCAGACATGATAAGATATGCATACAGTACTTTATCGCAAAAATCATAAATATTTTTTGCTGGCTTATCTGTTGATAACGGAGTGACAGTCAGGACTGTGGGAAGTTATAAGTACAGTGCGCCCAACTTATCTCTGAAATGGCAAAAATTGGAACTAACGAAAAGTCATTCATAAGTACGTTGTGGTCATTCATCTTTAAGTTACTAGTGTGCAATGATTGGTCAAATGAATGTCAAATGCGTCCGACAGCGCCTCTTTCGTTTCAGTCTTAAGTTGGGTTTACTATAATCATTTTGTGTTATGCTCAACATCAGTTGTGAACATTAAGCAAATCTAAGCAAAAATCTATATTGACTAGCTATCGCATTGTGTAGCAACTACTAGCAACTCTGTATAAAGATCTTTATTTTTCGCTCAGTTTGAATATTATGACTACCTTTGAAAACTGATCATTTTGTTGTTATGTTGTGAAAGGTTTTGATAGCAGTCATTATTTTAAAATTTTATTTTACAAAGATTGGCCAAAATTTAAAGGGCTAATGTATTAAAACATTTGTTAAACCTTATTGGTGTATTATATGAAGTGTCCAGTAATAAGATTTTTAGTGGATTTAATAGCAATACATGATATTTTTTCTTACTATCGTTTTACCAATAGTTAATAACAGTTAAAGCAGTCTGACTGATCAGTCTGTATGTCAGACTAACATTTTTATGTTATTGTTTCTTGTAATAAATATTTTAATAATGACAATTTTGTATTAACTGCTGATTTCAGGTAGATGCTCACAATGTAGTGCCCTGTTGGGTGGCGTCAGATAAACAGGAATATTCTGCCAGAACTATAAGGAATAAAATAAATAACAAACTTGGAGAATACCTTACTGAGTTCCCACCAGTTATTAAACATCCTTATACCAGCAAGTTTGAACCTGAGGTAAGATGACATTGGTATTAGAAGAATATTCATTTGACCCACCATGTACATTGTATATATTGACAATATATCAATCACAATCAACCAAAACCCAACAACTTTATCTGTCAAATATTAAATAATAAACTGTTACCCTATGTAGGGTCTTTGCATTAATTGCTGTGGATTTTGTTTTCCTTTCTGTATTTTCTGTATTAATACAGTATTGTAATCAAAAGAGATAAGACAATAATTTTAACCTTTCAGCCCATAGATTGGGATGAAGCTATTGAATCCAGGGAAGCTGATAAATCAGTGGGACCCATAGAATGGGCTGGCCCGGGATACAATGAAGCAATTAAAACACTCAAGAGTTTCCTAGACAAGCGGTTAAAAATATTCTCCACCAAGCGAAATGATCCTACACAGAATGCATTGAGTAACTTATCACCATGGTTCCATTTTGGTGAGTCACATTATTAGAAGGCATTTATTGTTATTATTATGAACAGCTCTATAATCTTTTGAACCCATAATTAGCTAAGGGAAATGTACATAAAATGCAGTAAGTTCTAGGAAACCTCTACAACTGCGCCACCTTTATTTTTAAATGTGAATCACCAAAGTATCTGCTTAAATAAAATTCAAATACATACTTGATTAATTTCATGCTCCAATTCAAAGTCAAACCTTAATAATTGATGATGATTGTTAAGAATTAAAAAAAAATCGCGTTATTTTTTGGAAACAAAAATCATTGTTAATAGTTATTACCATGATGTTTCAGGTCAAATATCAGTGCAGAGGGTGGCGTTATGCGTCCAGGAGTATAAGTCCAAGTACACGGAGAGTGTGAACGCGTACTTGGAGGAGGCCATCGTGCGGCGCGAGCTGGCAGACAACTTCTGCTTCTACTGCGAGCACTACGACAGCGTCAAGGGCGCTAGCAGCTGGGCGCAGAAGACTCTAGACGACCATAGGTACTGCTTAAATACTCTAAAGGACGGACTCTAGCGGATCAACCAAAGCATTCAATTAAGATCTTAATGTCTTGGTAATTACGATTGAATTTAGATTGTATAACTTGGTTTCAGTTCAGAGTTGGTCAGGAGTGGGTGGCAAGTACTGTCAAGTATACGAGCGTAATAACCAGGACATAAAGATCATAATTGATACTTTTGATTTAGTTGTAATGTGTGCAGTGCTTATGATCTGTATCTATACTTATAATGAAACTGTAAAAAAGGTGTATCTCTACATTGAATATAATTATGTACAAAAAACTTATTGATAACTTATTAGAACACTAATCGAAAAAAAGTTTGCCCATTTATCTGTTTGTACACGCTAAGCTCCAGATTTATTACACGTATATCAGTTAAGAAGACTAAATTAGAAAATCGATTTCCAGAAAAGACAAACGCTCCCACATATACACGCTGGAGCAGCTCGCAAACGCTAAGACCCACGACGACCTGTGGAACTCTGCGCAGCTCCAGCTGACGCGCGAGGGCAAGATGCACGGCTTTCTGCGCATGTACTGGTGCAAGAAGATCTTGGAATGGACCCCCAGTCCGGAAGATGCGTTGAAATACGCGATATACCTCAATGATCATTATAGTGTCGACGGACGGGATCCTAGTGGATATGTTGGTAAGTTATATAGTTTAAATGAGTTTATTTTGGCTTTGGAAACGGTTATTAATCATTTAGGTTAGGCAACATTCAGGCATATATTCTTGCAACAACAACTTATTAAAAAGCAATAGAAATTATAGAGGTATACACTAGATAGAGTAGATCAGCCATAGAAACAGAAAAAGTCAACGGTTGGAGAGACAGAAAAGATTGTCAAGTAATACAATCAAATTGATTCGACTTGGTACCGATATGTGAAAAGCTGGCTTCCTCTTTTTATTCTACATAATATATCTCTATGATAGAAACAGAAACGCCCCTATTAACGAACGTGTATTCCCAGGTTGCATGTGGTCGATCTGCGGCACGCACGACCAGGGCTGGGCGGAGCGCGCGGTGTTCGGCAAGGTGCGCTACATGAACTACGACGGCTGCAAGCGCAAGTTCGACGTGGCCGCGTTCGTCGCGCGCTACGGCGGCCGCGTGCATAAGTACGTGCCTGCTAAGTGATGCGTGGACGGAAGAGGGGGAAGTAATCTGAAGGAGGTTGTAAGTAATCACTGTGGTTTTTTGTGTAGGAAGCTGGGGTAGATTTTGTAGATAGATATGTATAGTTGGTTTATATTACAGCAGAGTCCATGTGTTCCGAAGGAAAGGAAAATAGTAATTTGACCCTTATTTACAAAAAGCATCAATGTCTATCTGGTTAACAAACAGGTGCAAACGAATGTGAGCGACCAGTGCTGACGTAAAAGTAATGAAATCACGCACGGTCATCACTAATAAAATTCAAAATGGAAATGTTAATTGGTATGAATATAAGCATAATGGCGCAAATTCCCATTTCATAACGAATTTGTAACTGAGTTTCATTTCGACACTGCTGTAGTGTATGTTGAGCTGAAGGAGGAAGGTAGAAGCCAGCACATGGTTAAAATATCTCGTGTTCAAAATCACAAGAGCCATGATAGTTATTATGTAGCAGATCAAACCCTTGACCACTAATGTCAGATTTTGGGGTCGAATGTCAACCAATTTTTACTTCAATTAATAAAGACTGATGCAAAAGCATCAAAACATTTCAAGAGGCCAATTGGGTTCTGGTCGCGGGGGATGTTCACTATATTCACCCAGAAGACTGTCGTTGATCTAATTACCTCAATTAAGTTTGCCGTCAATTTACAAACTTAAGTATATAACTATTAGGTTGATAAATGATAAATAAATATTGACGCCTTTGTTATTTAAAATAATGGCATCCTATTGGATGCAGCTCACTGAACTTCTATTG
This sequence comes from Hesperia comma, assembly GCA_905404135.1. Classification (NCBI taxonomy): domain Eukaryota; kingdom Metazoa; phylum Arthropoda; class Insecta; order Lepidoptera; family Hesperiidae; genus Hesperia; species Hesperia comma. The sequence goes on along the minus strand of FR990014.1, from coordinate 19,119,643 downwards.
ATTACATTTAGATTAAGCCAATTACGAATCAAATATTAGTAAAAACAGCTACTTTTACAAATTGGAAACAAGATCTAGATTCGAAAATGAAGCAACTTGCTTCAATGAGTTGCGCTCTATAAATTAAGTCCTCAAAGTATCCCATTACAAATAGTTGAAGTAGAAACACATCAACTATAACTAAAACCTACTTTGAATAAATTTAATTTCATTCATTTTCAATGGTACTGGGTGGGATTGTGGGAATCTTAATTGCGACTGATATCTAATGGGTTGCGGTTATTCCCGAATACTTAATATCACGCCCTTATGCTGTTCGAGTGAAAATAAAATAAACCTTTTAAAAATAACTCGCACGCAGTCACTTTCAATCACAATTTGTACTTAGTTTGTATGTAAGTGTTTTTAGCTGAATGGTCAATTTAATTATAAGATGCTTTTGGAACGTTTACATGATTTTACGGGTAAGTGTTAATAATTGTAAACAAAATATGTTGTTTGATATAGATTTTGAGGTGTGTTTAAACTTCCATAATAATTCTTCTTAACTTTTTGGACAAATTAGTTAATGGGTAGAGATTGCATATTTTCTTTATTTAGCATTTATTTTCACCGAAAATAACTTCTGTTGTTAAACCGAAATGCACGTAATGCAGTACTTAAGTTTGTTCTATGTTTTAACTATTTACTAAGCTAAATTACTTAAATGACGGTTGCGTTACTTTAAAAGCAATATATTAATAATAATAAGTATGTTCAAATTATGTGATAAGTTTTGTTATTATAAGATTAGATTTTAATAATAAGCATTTTACTACCACATGTGTATAGACATGTTATTACCGTGTAAAGATAATTTTATATGTATAATTTATGTAAAATAATGGGTATACAACAAGTATTTTATAGTCTGAGCTACATCACTTTGGTTAGCGTCAGAACCCCTGGACCAAGTGCGAAATTCTTTGTTTGGAGACTGTCAATATTTTGTACCTTTTTTGTACTATCTGGTACCTAAATTATTTTTTTTGTACCTCGACGAGCAGTGAAAAAACATGAAAAGAAAGTGGTCAGACATTCTGACGTCAGGTTGTCTGGACCACATTTTTTTTACATGGTTGGAGACGATATATCTTAATTTTTTTTGTAAATATTTTGTACCTTTTTAGTACCTTAACATATATTTTTTTCAAATTATAGGGCGTCCCAGGAAAAAGTAACTGATGAATGTAATTTTTCTTTAGGAAACAAAACTTATTCTAATTATAATAATTTGCAATATACTTATTATATTATCACTGACACAGAATGCGGGTAGCCCAAGAAAGACCTAAAGTGGCGTGCACTTGGAGAGGCCTATGTCCAGCAGTGGACAAGAGCAGGCGGATGATAATGATAATATGTTATGTATATGTATGATTGTGATAATATCTTGTCTCCTCTCAGGATGAGAAGGTTAAGGCCATAGTCCACCACGCTGGCCAAGTGCGGATTGGCGGACTACATACACCTTTAAGTTTTTGCGAACTCTCCGGCATGCAGGTTTCCTCACGATGTTTTCCTTCACCGTTTGTAGCAAGTGACATTTAAATGCCTAAAACGCACATAACTCCGAAAAGTCAGAGGTGCGTGCCCGGGATTCGAACCCGCACCCTTCGAAAGGAAGGCGGAGTTCTTAACCACTAAGGTATTAACGCTCACTCAATACATAAGATATTATCACAATCATACATATGCATAACATATTATCATTATCATCATCATCCGCCTGCTCTTGTCCACTGCTGGACATAGGCCTCTCCAAGTGCACGCCACTTTGGGTCTTTCTTGGGCTACCCGCATTCTGTGTCAGTGATAATATAATAAGTATATTGCAAATTATTATAATTAGAATAAGTTTTGTTTCCTAAAGAAAAATTACATTCATCCGTTACTTTTTCCTGGGACGCCCTATAATTTGAAAAAAAAAATATGTTAAGGTACTAAAAAGGTACAAAATATTTACAAAAAAAAAATTAAGATATTATATCGTCTCCAACCATGTAAAAAAATGTGGTCCAGACAACCTGACGTCAGAATGTCTGACCACTTTCTTTTCATGTTTTTTCACTGCTCGTCGAGGTACAAAAAATAATAATTTAGGTACCAAATAGTACAAAAAAAGGTACAAAATCTTGACAGTCTCCAAACAAAGAATTTCGCACTTGGTCCAAGGGTTCTGACGCTAACATCACTTTGGCTAGTACATTTAATATCGGATTATCTGTGGTACCTGGCTAAGTTTTCTTATTTAAAGATTCTCAATTGAAAATGTTCGAATCTCATGTGTCTACCTCAATTGGTTTTACAGTATAATGTACATTATGATATGTAATCTTCTCAATATTTTATTGGTTCAGTTGATGAATAAAACATTGGTTGCTTTGCTTATAAATATTTTTATTTATGAATGTGACTGTTCCATGGTTACACAATCATATACTTTGATTATCTTCATAAAATTAGAAATAGAAAAATAATATCAAAGAGCTATTTTCTCATTGGAACATTTACTGAGTCAAGTTTATCATAATTGTGTACAGGTTATACGCGTTAAATTACAATTTCAAATTTCATCTAGTCAAAGGTTGTTAATTTGTGTAACATTGTATCCAAGACGGCATTTTAACTAATAACATTGGGTTTTTCATCACAAAAAAGCACGTAACATATATTTTCGTCAATAACATAATACATCATCAAATTTATTCTTACGAAACACAAAATCGTCACGATTTTCACCTATTATGTCTCATATTATTATTAAATAAGTCTACAAAGGAAAATAATAATTAGAAAAAAAGTATATCATTATTTCACCACACAAAGAAATACGAAGAATTCGATAATAAAGTGTAAGCATGACGCTGACTCGAAATCATATTATGGATATCGAATTTATTATGTTTTAAAGCATGTAAGTAAGTACCCAAGTAACTGTTTCACCTATGAACACAAATCGTGGCTCACTTCTAGTAACGTATTCCACTATACACAATGCGGCACGTACAAACGTGGGCTTACAATAAGGCTCTCGATTAAATTTCATAAAAAACTCGAAAACGTCAAAGACGGTAGTAAAGGAACTGAGATCATAACCGAATTCTCGGTCGGCTCGTGACGTCCCAACGGAAGGAATGTGCGGCCAGCGGCGCGGCTCGGGCGGGCGTCGGAATTCGGTTACAATGACAACCCCGGGGACAAAAAGGTCGTCGAAAAAGGCGACGTGCTACGTTAAAAAAAAATCCTAAGATTGTTTGTTAACTATGCTCATCTGTGTAAGTGTGTGTGTGAAAGCAGAGCTACATTCGCTGTCGCGGCGCAGGACGGCGCTACTGCACGCAGCACGAGTTCTTGTGCCCGTTCTTCTTCAGGCGCGACTTCGGCCGGTACTTCTCCAGGTAGGACAGCTGCTTCGCGTTAATTGCCCCGCGCCTCTGACTGGAAATTCAAGGATTCACGTAAGTATTTTACGATCATTAAATATAACACGAGTCATGGATATAAAAAGGCCTATATTTTTGTCGTGTATGTTTTAAATAACTCTAAAAACAAAAAATAACACTAAGCCTAATATAAGACACAAATAAATTCTAAAAACCACGTTCATTCCCGTAATTTTTATAAGTCAGGCCTAATTCATAATCTTCTTTATTTTTTAAAAGAGCATTAGAAGTATAGAAGTCCCAAGGCGCGTGCCCCGACCGCTGTAGCTACTCGTAATAATTACTTCCATGATATATTATTCCATGATACATATTAAAGCATGATTGCGCGGTCGGCGCCTACTCTTGACCGAGAGCTGTGACCGCTGCCGAGCGACCCGGACGTCTAATTCGCTAGGCCATTTATAACGAACGCCGGCACGGTTGCCGGGTACGCCCAAATTACAATTGCTCCTGGTTTAAACAAATGTTTCCTTTTTAAAAACGACTTTGGCCATTTTATGCAAATCATCGAGCCACAGCCACGTAATGCTAAGTGGCTACTGTTAGCCAGGGCTATACATAATTATTATAATATAGGCTTTGCCGATACACCTATCAGAACATCACATCCTTTCTCTCCTCTAAAACAGCTAACCACTCTACGAAGAAAAGTAAGTGATACGCGCACAATAGCGCGTTTTAATTTCCTCGCGTTTTCCCTCCCTACAGGTGTTTCGACGTTATTTCTCACACGGGCCGTATCCGCTGCGATAATTATGCCACTCACTCTCTGATGGTCTCGACGGCCTCCTCGTACTTCATGCCGAGCTCGATGAGCGCGATGGCGACCATGACGGGCGCGCGGCCGAGCCCCGCCACGCAGTGCACCGCCACCGCCGCCTCCGGCTTGTTCTCCGCCCTACCGAAATTACGTTATCGTGAGTACCCGGTACACTCAAACTTCACTTCAATTGCATAGTCAAGCTTACCGCCAGCGCGGTTGACCCGCGCCGATGCAACGCGCTAAAAATGTACGTCAAGTGACGTACGGCGCGCGCGGTTCATCGACGCGGGTCGCTTTTCACTATAAAAAGGGTACGAGAGACTTACTGACTGGCGTGACCAGCGCGCCCGTTAACCGCGCTGACGGTAAGCTTGACTATGCAACCACCCTTAGGATAAGACACAAAATTTTAAACTTGTAGCAACTTTACACCGCGTTTATAAGTAAGACGGAAAATGTTAAGTGTCCGCGATGGTAAAGGTTTAAATTTAAATCTTACATCTGACAAGAGGTTGCATTACCCTTCTTTACAACCTTTTATTGTGCTGTACAGCTCACATGTCTCCTTGCAAAATGTCGGTAGTACAGACCTATACTTTTGAATCGCTGAGAATAAGGAATTCCCACTCTCCGCTCAAAGTTATCGCCCGTTATCACCGTTCAGTTTAGCTTGGTAAACAAAAATAACTTATCAAGACGTTTTAAATCCTCACCGTCAATCTACAAATAACCTTTAACACAGTAGCAGAAAGCTGGCATTTGTGTGGGTTGCCATTAAAACGGATTCGATATCGAACGGACTGCAGTCAACCACGCTTGCCAAATGCTAATTGGTAGACGTCTTGAATTCCAGCGAAGTGAACGTACTATGCATTCGTGACATGCATGCATGTCGTTGGAATCCAACAGTTTAAAAAGTTGGAAGTTTTAAGTTTAAATTTAAACCACTATCCTAACTTTGCCTCACTCACTCGGACTTATATAAACAATCCAATCATAATTCTGTGGCTCTAGTGAAAAAGGGTATAAGTCCGATTTTGACGAAAATGAGTTAATTATACCAAAAAATTCAGAAAAAAATGATCTACCGATTCGTGAAATCAGATCTTGCTTATCTTTAAAAATAAAGAAGTTAGCAATGTGAAAAAGGGGTTAACTAACAATAAAAATATTGCAAAAGTAGGGTATAAGTGCATTCTAATTTCTTTACACAGAAGTATGATTTTTTTATTTTGTGTCTTGTGATCTAACTAAACATATATTTTCAGAGCTTCATTTCATTTGGTGAATACCGGTACAAGTACACTTGTTTCTTAAAAATTGTTAAGTGAGTAACGATATCACTTGATGTAAATCCGTTTTCACCAAAATAAAAGATAAAAATCCCGAATAAGTCTTTTGATATCCGTTTTCACGTATGAAATATTTATATTAACAAATGAAATTTGACATAAGTAAAATTATACCAAAAAGTCGCTGCCATTTTTCGTGAGAAAAGAAATAACTGATTGATACGGGGTACGGTACATAGGGGCGAGAATGAGATAAAACAAGTAGAGACTACTGAAGAAGAAGTATGGAGCGAATCTCATGAATTCCTTGGAGATGATCAAGATGATTGTTTGTCAAGACCTGCAGAAGGTGAACAAGCGTCCGAAAAAAACAAGTCGTGATAATCAACAGAGATTGATGAAGAGAGCTCCTGGTAGACCACGAATATTGCGTACAGGTAGTGTATGCCGTTCGAGAAAGATTTATTGAATTACTGCAGTTACAGAACCAAACATTTCTGTTGATGAAAATGAAGTTGAAGATTTTGTAGGTTCAGCTGAAATTAGTTTGAAGAATGCACTAAAGAGTATTAATAAATCTGAATGGGAAGAAGCTATTTTACCTGAAGTCAGAAGCCTAGTTCAGAAAGGTACATGGGAGATAGTTAGAAGACCGCAGAATAGGAATGTGGTTGGCTTTCGTTATGATTTGACAACGAAGCAAAATATCGACAAGTCTTAGAAGAAGAAGGCGAGGTTTGTAGCTCAAGGTTTTAGCCAGCGGTATGGAGTCGACTATGAGAAAACCTTTGCGCCTGTTGCTAGACTGGATACTGCAAGGTTGTTGATGGCACTCGCAGTTGAATTGAACTTGGGAATACGCCAATTAGAGATTAATACTGCTTACTTAAATGGATTCCTGGACGAGGAGATATTATGGAGTTACCAGAATTATTAAGAGAAAGTTTAGTTACGCTTATGAATCGAGAGGGAGAAGATCCAATGGTCAAGAAACGCGCGCAGGCCATGCTTTTAGAATTGGATAGTGGTTGCGATTCATGCATATTGCGAAAATCATTGTATAGCTTGAAGCAAGCTGGACGTCAATGGAATCTCAAGCTCCACAAGGAATTGACTGATATGGAGTTGAAGCAGAATCTTAATGAACCGTGTCTATATTTTAAACTTAATGATAATATATATTTATTCGTATTGGTGTACGTCGACGACATTTTGATCGCAAGTCAAGAAAGGGGTTTAATCACGAAGTTTAAAAATAAATTTTCGAAAGAGTTTGATTTGAAAGACTATGGGGAAGCAAAATATAATATGTTGATGTTAGATATAGATATTCAAAGACATGACAACGTCATTGTTTTGTCACAACAAAAATTATGTTGAAAATTTGTTGAAACGTTTTTGCAAGGAAAATTGCAATAAATCTGCTACTCCTATGGAGATCAATTCCAAACAGAAAGAAGAGAAAAGTGGAGATGAGCGCAGCGAAGCATGGCCTTATCGGGAGCTAATAGGTATTTGAATTACCTAGCGAAATCAACAAGACCTGATATTGCTAATGCGGTGAGTAACCTTAGCCAGAAGATGACAAATCCTGAAAAATTCGACTGGAAATTAGCGAAGCGTGTGTTGCGTTATCTGAAGGGAACATTTATGAAGGGGGCATTTATTTTAGGTGGTGGATGTATATCGTGGCAAACTCGAAAGCAGCGTAGCTTAGCTACTTCAACGTACGAGACAGAGTATGTTAGCCTATCCGAAAGTATGAAGGAGGCTGTGTATCTCAACAGCTTGGTGAAGGAACTAAAAATCATGAGGTACGCTGTTCATGTCGATAACCAAGGGGCTATATTTTCAGCTCAGGACCCTGTGTTTCATGCACATTGCACGTATAGGATATCATTTCGTGAGGGAAGTTTTGAGGGACAAGAACGACATTGAGTTGAGACATGTACCTACCCACTGGATCCATGTTAGCTGATGTGCTTACTAAGCCGTTATCTAGTGTTAAACATTACAAGTGTTTAGATGGCTTAGGTGTTAAGATCAACTGAGTTCTCTTTTGGATATCTTTAAATTTAAATTTATAGGGGCGTGTCGATTATACGAACTTATTGGTGTTTTGTATATGAGTTTTGATAGATAGTTGTTTGATAAATAAATTTTTGTTTGTTTTCTAATTGTTTTCCTGATTTAAAAATGAACTGTGTCACAGGCACCTCTTAAAACACTTTTTACTAAAAAAAACAAACATAATAAAACTACATAAAATGGATATAACTTGCACAAAAGGTTCGCGTAAGTCTACATGCACCTTTACGGCACGTCTAACAACTATGTGAAAAAGGACACAAGTTATTTTTTTTTGGATTTTTTTTAAATTTGATCGTGTCAATGAAAAGTACACATTCAATTCATTGTTTTGAATTACTCCAATTATAAATATTTGATTTTGTTTCTTAATTATCATACAAATAATTCCAAATGCGTATCCTTTTTCACTTATGTAAATTAACTTTTTTTGTATGTGAAAAGGGGTCTTACTTCTTTTATACCCTTGTGTCGTTCGTTTTGTGGTAAGTATAAGTCTCTATTTTGAAAACTATTCAGATTATGTAAAAATTAATGCCAGAATAAGAAAGAGCATACATTTTTTACCTATATAACACACCACATGTATTTAGATTGACAGCTGTTTAAATGCCACACGTACTTAAACAAGTAATTTGGTGCGCGCGGGGCGTTTTTTGCGTCTCCTGTAAAGTTACGTTTTTAGACTTATACCCTTTTTCACTAGAGCCACAGAATTATGTTATGCATAATTTATAACGCATCCAAAATAACCATGAATTTAAGCGCGTTTCTCATCAAACTTACAATTTGATAAATATATTAGGAACATAAATATCAATACCATTATCATTAACTTCAGGATCCATATTTTACAATGCGGAATTTGGAAAAGCCAAGTTTATTCAACCTACAGTAACCATTTATAAAATAAATATCTACTAGGTTGCACTACACTAATTACACTACATTAATTTGTACATATTTATTACAAAGTCAAAAATGCATTATATGAAGGTTAATTAAATTAATTTAGATTTACTACATCAAGATATTGTTAATCGCCTTAAAAATACGAAGTATTTAAATGCCCCCAGATTACTGGTACTGTACCGCAGCTTAACAGATAATGCATACGATAAGCCGAGTGATTGTCATTCTTACATCACGAATCGCAACTCGCAACCAATACTGCACACAGTAACAAACGGAGCCTTATGCAATGGTTATATCAGAATAGCTTATCCAGTCGAATTTTCATTTGATATTATGTAACTAATGGTATTATGGTTTAAACCTTTGACATTATGAAACTGTCTGATAGAACCAAGGGAACTTTCCTTTCCCATTTCATTTCCCATGCCTCGTATTTTTAAGATTCCATCAAGTACAAATAAACGTTTTCTGCACTAAGTCTAATGGCCCCACGTATATTGTAGGTAGTTTTGGTAGGTTAAAAATCTCAAAATTAGTACATGTTAATTAATAATAATAACATAATAAAATCCGAACAAGGAAACTAATGGGTAATTAATGAAATATTTGTGCAGTAAACCGACTAAGTAGACGGTAAATAAATTAGAATAGTAAGTAGCTATTGAAGGTCGAAAAATACTTAAACACGATGCGAGGTATTCATTCTATAAATGCCCAACCAATTATCTTTTTACCGTTCATGCTTTAATGTCACGCTATCCTTCAGAGTTCAAAATAATTAAATTACTGTCGGTTTGTTTTTCCATAGTAATATTCACCAAAAAGTTAAATATTTACCAATTTTAACTCTGGTAACGTACATAGGTATGCAAAGACCCGATATTTAAAAAAATATGCCCATCAACCCATCATGTATTGTCATAAAGTGATTACAGAACATAGTAGAATGATTTAAGTGAAGATACGTATAAATCTATCAGTAAAATCACCTTCATCTTCTTATCACAAGATAAACCAAAACCAATGACGCACTAAATTCCACAGATTCTTATCTTGCAATGTGAAGGAACTTAAGATAAACCGACGTACGCACGATAAAAAAATAACACCAATTAATCCCCTTTGCCTAATATAATTAACCAAAATAGCGTTTGAGGTCACTTGATCACTAAATACCCTTCTTAATTTTTAAAATTTATAAAATTATTGAAATAATTATTATTTTCAAATTACCTTACACCCTGTAATTTTGTAAATTTTTTAAACTATTTACGGCCAGTGATAATCACGATCAATAATAGTGAGGCGACAGTGCGGTCAAGGTCGTAAAAAACCTGATAGATGAAGCATTCAAGTTCCGCTTATATTGGGCACCTAAAAGAATAGGGATGAACTCTAAGGTCGTTCCACTAACGCCCGGTCAACTGCATTCCTTTAATGCACCACGTTGCAATGGCTAATGTCCGTTCGATCTGAAATTCGTTATGGCATGGCACACAAACGCCAGCTTTCTGCCTATGCAATTAAGGTAGATTTAAAATTGACATGGCGAGATTTTAAAAAACCCTTGGGTATATTTTGCTGAATTAAACTGTGTGCACAAGTAATTAGGCAATTCTATATGCTCTGCGACTTAAGTATAACAGTGTTTGCTTACTTTTCGCGCAGTATCTCGAACCAGTCATCGACGACGTTGGCCGGCGGGAAGGTGCCGTCGTCGTACGCGAGGTCGCGCACTTCGATCCCCTCCGCCTTCAGCGGCGCCGTGTCGTAGCTCGGCTCGCACACGCGAACCACCGTGCACACGTTGTGCTTCCTCAGTTCCTGGTCACATTACCATCATTTTAGTATAGGTTATTGACTCACAGAACAATAGAATTGGTTCGGAAATAGCCCAGCGGCTTGCGTCGATCCTTAATGGTCGATTGAGTTAGCAACTGTTGGCGCCGGCGCCGTTGGTTGAATAGGTGACGCTGCTAGTGGCAAAAATGTCTGGAGCGTTTTCAAAACGTGGAGTTTAATATTTTGGACATTTGTAGTTGGAAGTTAATCAAAGCCTGAATAAGTGAAGAAATTTAATAATATGAAATTGGCTAAAGTGATTTTTATAATCTCCGTAAAATATAATGAGCATTGATGTCAGGATGTTAGTAATGTAGTAATAAACAGGGAGTGTAGTAAATCCCCAATTTCTGAGAAATATAACGTATTCGCAGATAGCTGATATCAAGAATATTACTAACGAGTAGGCTTCCGTACTAGTTCCGTAATAATAGTGTTTAATACGCACGTTTGTAAGACGACACTGGCCTACAGGAGTTCCGTTATAGGTTGCGGTCTATTGCTCGTGGGCTACTTCAATTACAAAAATATTTCATTTACTTATTAAATATTTATTAACCATCGAAATAAAACGGAGAATGAATAAAGAAAATCCACAACGGTGTTATCCGCTTCAATTTTATCCTAATTCGTTTCCAAATTAGCAAAATTCGGTTCATTTTATTACAACCATTATGCCAAATTGAGTAAAGCAGTATAAATCAAGGTCTGTTTGAGAATAGCAAATCTGAATTTAACAACCCAGAGATGTCGCCGTCCGGGACGGATACACACGCGATATTTATATTAGCTACTGGAATTATTATTTACGTAACTTCAAAATAGTCTATTTACTTTACATATTTCCATAGAAAATGATAATATGCCTGATGAGAAACAGCTCCAACGGCACATTTATAAGGTCAATGAATACCCATTAGCTGATAATATTTATCACATATCAAATATTGTCAACAAGGTTTACTACGGTAAATATATATCGTTGTAAAATATGAAAGTTATTGAAACAGAAAACTTAACTGCGTCAATAAATAATATTTAACTTGCAGATAAGGCTGATTAACTACGTATTATCACTGACCTTTCCATCGTACCTAACAACCGTAATGCGTCAAAATTATTGTAGGTAGGTATACAAAATTTTCTTGTAGTAAAACCATTCATATAATACCACATCACAGTTTACATAAACAAGATGGGAAAATTGTATCTTGCAGTAATTAATGACGTTCGAAGCTAAATAAAGCCAACATTTACGGGCCAATTACCTACTGATAAAGAGATTCCGAGAATCCAAATGAAATCAGCCAGAAGACTTCTTCGACGAATCTATACTAATATTATAAAGCTGAAGAGTTTGTTTGTTTGTTTGGTTGAACGCGCTAATCTCAGGAACTACTGGTTCGAATTGAATTTTTTTTTTTGTGTTGAATAGACCTTTTATCGAGGAAGGCTTTAGGCTATATAACATCACGCTACAACAATTAGGAGCGAAGAAATAATGGAAAATGTGGAAAAAACGGGGAAAATTATTCATTCTCGAGGGCTTTCGTTGCATGCGTTGCGAAAACGATTCAAGATACCAAAAATATATGTATGAAAGAATTATTCCTCTTGAAATGATCAAAAAAAATGTCCACGACAGTATATGTCTATCTTTTAAGATTAACACACTAGAACCGTTTTTATGGTAATCAAATTTGGTCGAACCCACTGCCATACGAAACTTGCCGCGTTTCCAAGTTTAATCTGAATTAATCTTGCTGTGATCCTTTGCTACTTTGCTATTATTTTGTCGTAAGCTTTATTTCTAAGTTTAATTTAATTTAACCTGAATTAATTTTGGTGATAGTTTATTATCTTCCCGAAATTCCTACGGGAGCGGGACCTACGCGGTTGATACTTACGGGTCCCGAAGCGAAGCGAGGGCGGTTCGCTAGTATTTTATAGACAAGCGTTTATTCACATAATACTTATAATCAATATATTCTTTATCCTAATTAACCCTTGGATATGTTAAATAATGAATTTATAGTTAACTTTAACGATAAACTTGATCCAAAATCCACACCTAAACGTGTCTTTTCTATATTTAGAGAATTTCCAGCAGTAATACAGACAGACGCGGTAATTGAAGTAATGGAACAATTCAAGAGATTAATATTTATTATTCAAAAACTTTATTTTCGTAATTGAAAGCGGGGTGAACAATAAGAGGCAGAATTTTATTGTATGGACTTATTGCATTGTGGAAACTACACAATGGTTCTCCCCCATCCTAATCGCTTATTCACCATGTCCGAAGGAACAATAACATTTCTGTAAAGATTTAAATAGAAAGCGACCGTTTCTTTCAAAAATCCCCGTGACCCGCGGCTCGAAAACATTATGAGACGATTGCTAGATATCAGTAGTGAATTCAATCTTAGGGCTGTATTTAGACTATAAAAAGAATTTAAAAAAGGAAGGAACAACAACAACATAGAAGACGAAAAATCTATTATATCTATCCCAGAAAAGCTAGTCTGGTGCTACATTATCGTGTAGTTCCATTGGTCAAACTTTTTCACACAACAAAGTAAGTTACTATTAGCGTCGTTTCACTACGAAAGTAACAAAACACATAACAAGAAACTATGTATTTCTCGTTTTATTGAATACAGTCATTAGAAAATGTCAGGCGGCAATCTACATATTACACTATCCAATAGAAAGGGTTTTAGTCCGTTTTTGAACATAGAAACAGAAGTAATTACGTCTGGACCACAGATTGATTGGTTGATTGGTTAATAAACCAAATAGGAACGTGTGTCTATAAACAGAGGCAAGTTTCGCCAACGTAGAACTTACTCGCGCCATGACAATCAGCATAAAATTAAGAATGTAAGGTAAAGGTATTTTGATTTTAGGTCATCAAAATACAAATCATTGTTAATATTAACTATGAAAAACAAGAAACAATATGAATTTGCTTCATTTTGTGGTCCAAATATGCTATCGTAATAATGTATGAACTGGTAATCCGAGAACGACCCTGAATACACGATAACCATACTTAATCTGACAGCATTACTTTAGTGTTATTACGGTAATCATAAATAATAACAAGGTTGTTGTCAAGGAGTATAAGGACAGGGATAATTAGAGAGTAGTATGCAGTTGTTCTTTTGTACGAAAGAGAAATGTGAAGAAGTTTCAGAGAATTTGTTCACTAATTTTAATTTTAATGGCTTTGAAGATAGTATAGATTTTAAGATTAGAATCATACCTGCAAGTAAGATTGTATTGTGACATCGGATGGTCGGTCAGTGATGAGGAAGCGCAAGTTCTTGTACTCGATGAGCGATGGAGCCGGCCTGATGTCCTTCTGCTTCATGATGATTGTTGAAGCCTTTTCAAGAATAAGTTGGAAACCTTCTCACGCCAAACTAGTTTTGGTATCTTCACTTCACACGCGTCGGAGAAGGGTGTAGCGATCCGTCAGGTTTTAACAGACAAATTGTCACTCTATTTCCACACAACACACTTCAGTTTCTTGGCTTTTCTTTAAAAAGGGTCCTATTATATAATTAGAACCACCCGCATGGATGCCGCTTTCAACCACTTGAGCACATTCGAAAACAAATAAACAAAAGTACCGAATTGGGGAATAAAATTAAATGAAATTATGCGATTAACATAAGTTTACACTTTCTACCGCAACTTCGGTGACTCAATGATATGCTCCAATTTTGTGTGGAATCCGAATTTATGGTAACTGAAACAAAACAAAACGAAATTATTTTTGACTTAAAAAGATACCTATTCATGTTCCGGGCGAGCCTGCGTCAAAGAACGAAGTGTCAAGTGGAGTAAAAAGTTCGGTATCAAAAATAGATTTAGCATTTAGCGTTGAAAATAGACGAACTATGAAGCGAAGTTTCGATCATGTGAGACTGTCCAGAAGCGACGATATTCGCGAACTACTGATCCATTGCCAACGTCGCGTCACTTGTTAGCGCGTTCACATCACTGCTCTTGTCTGTATGTACACAAATGCGATAACAGAATTGTAAACAACACGTAACAACACTATTTTGTGTGCATTTGGATAAAATACTTACATATCTGTAAGGATAATTCACCATGGGAGTAAAGTATGACGTTATCACCTTGCAGAGGCACTTACTGATTATTTAGTGTTTTTCAAATGATTCGCTTCATGAATTGATCTGACGGTTTTATATGAAATGACAGTTGAGAAGCATACAATATCAACCTTAAATATTTTTTCACAAATATCCTCTTTTACAAACGTCAATTATGAACAAATATGGTCTAAATACCTGTGGGTGGGTGAATGTCGTGCAGTTCGCTAGGTGCGTACAGTCAACGCGCGGTCCCGGCAGCATGGGTCCAGTTAGCTCGCCACGCTCCTTCGCTCGCACGAAACGCCCTCTAGTTTATTTGTGTTGTGCCTGGCAGTACTCCGCACTGTCCAAGCGGAACTCCATCAATGTCGCCACAGAAGAGGTGCTCAGCTGAAACAACAATGGACGCTAATGATTCACCGTAGTTTGTTTGTTTTCGGTTCAACCTTAATTAGCTCTCGAAACCCTAATGACTAGCACGTAATAAAGTACTGCAATGGAAACGTCTTTGTTTACATCCATTATAGATTAAGATTGTTTGCCAAATAGATAGCGAATAATCATGAGTAAGAAATTTATATGATTGTATTAGGATAAGGTTTAGTATGGCTTATTAACCCAAATAACAATGTGAAAATGGTTTTTCTTTATCGATATGTCATAATTACTTTGGACATGGATAAACATGCTACGATTCTGATTGGCAATTCAATTCTGAACTATATTGCGCACGGCCTTTTGCCAAATTAATATTTTACTTCTTGAGAAGCCCGTCCGTTTTCCGTGAAACAAGATAGCCAAAAGTACACAGCAGTCACACATTTGCAAGGAAATGGCACAGAGGCGCTGAAACTAAACTTGTCTTGACACTAAGTATTCGGGACAATAGAATATTTACTGTTTGTTTTCTCCGTATGCTACAGATTTACGAAAACGTCGTGAGAATGGCTTTAAATGACGCCGAAATTTTTGGCAGCTTCAACATCAGCGTGGGATTTAGTCGTCGTGTTTACATATATATGCATTGCTCGGTACAATCTTGATGCAAAACATTGGCTTCGGCATGACATGTTCCTTCGATCGATTGGCGGATACATATTTTGAAATGTAAAATTTTCTTAAAACTATTTCAGGAGAAACGACTTCCAGACTTGAGCTCATGCCAAGGTGAACTCTATTCCATCGTAAGTATGATGATGAATTCCCATAAAATTGTTTCATTACTACGTGATGATTGCATTCAATGGTTAAAAAAGGTAAAGTTCTTTAAATTCTCATATTTAAGGTAAATCTCATTAAAGGTAAGGTTCTTTAAATTCTCTCTTTAAATTTAATTCTCTTAGCACCACGTTAAAACATTGAATGTCCATTTTCATTTTAACCTTAATACTAAAAACTACTCCCACTCCCAATATATCTTAAAACAGTTCAAAGGCTAAATATGTACCGAAATATTTTTGAAATTGTTCACCTTAGACCGACAGTTTAATAGGTAAATGAAGCGGTTTCAGAGAAATACCGTACCACCACAATAAACTTAAATTATAATCGTCACTAAAATTACGACCTTTAGACCAAAGCCCGTTCAAATGCAGACTAGACGGTCGATAAACTCCAGACTTCCCGCACACATGTGAAAAGATAAAACTAACGATATCATTGTCCTCCACAACGTATTGTCTGGCCTTTATAAAAATAATGATCAGGAAACTAAAATTTCAGCAATTTCTGGTTCTGGTGAAGCTAGAAAAATCTTGAAAAGGCCGATTGATAAAAATCTAGTAGCTAAGGCCACATTACGACCAATACATAGTAATTAATGAAATTTCCCGACAATGTCTTTTGTTTAGTGTCACGCAAGGGCATATAGTGTCACTGCGGATGTTATTGTTCTATCAATAGCACCAACAGCGCCTGGCAATTGACGCAACGTTAGGAAATTCAAATAGGTAGACCAATGGATAACTGTGCGCGTGACAAACGAAGCGTATACCACGAAGGCCAACATGAACCACAATAAAGGAATCATTTGCGTTTCAGTAACAATATAACATTGGAACGTTAATTTAATATCATATATCGTTACACCTACCTCTAGGACGGGCACGGAGGTATCAGATGGAGGTTAATAATACGTGATCTTATTCTTAGGAATTGGATTTATTGTAAATACATTAAGTACTGTTAAATTAACAATTGTATGCTTTAAGACAACTACTTTTTGTACGTAAATGCATTGTGAGAATAATTTAATATCTTTAAATCGTTTACCATCCGTTTCAAGGAAATTATCCTTCGGACGCAGTGATTACAAACCGTAATGGTTGTCTAGCGCATGGCTTATCTCTAGGATTACTAAAGGTAACGTAGCAACATTGTAGGTAATATCACATTTATCTGCGGCCAATGATTAAGTCACGTCGCTTGCTACATGAGAGTGTTAAGATAAAACGGAAATATTTTGAGTTACATAAACATTCATATAAATTAAACTGTCACGATGAAGACGTTTGATGTCACGGAATTTAATGTGTTGGTTCACTTCAGTAACAAAAACGAAGGCCTTATTTGCGTATCTGAGTACATTCGAAAATGTAGTCAACTGGGATAAGGGTGTTAGGGGCTCTGTTCGCCCTCGAGTCCAAGGCTCTCTCTCCTACTCGTGTTTAGCTGGGTGCACTAATGTACAAGGCTAATGTAAGGCTATTACGCCAGACCTTCTTATACGAGGTCACTGGACATGAGTATAATCACATAGAAATCTTTTCCTGTGGTTTCTTTACCTGATTGGTTAGTTACCATCCTCATAAAGTCAATCGAAAATGAAATACAATCCACGTGATTCGGTTGCAGTGTCCAAGATCCGATTAACTAGCGGTTTCTTAGTTTCTTGATCAGTTGTGGTTTTCAATAATAATAGCAAGTGCAAGAATGGCTTTAACTGCCTCTAGAGTCTAGACTCTAGAGTCTAGACGATTCGGCGTAATTTTGGAAAAACATTGTATAGGGAGCGCTAGTGCCGCTAATTGATATTATTGTGGAATTGAAACTCAGTAGTATTACAATGTGAAATGGTTTAAAATTATCTTCAGATTGTGGATAGTAGACTTGTAATAAAATAATCCCATATGCGTACACGTATCCCCACTATAATAGAACGCACATAAAGAAGTCACTACGAAAATAAACAGAACGTGTTTACTCTCGTCAAACGATGGCGACGGCCAAAAATTTAAATTTTCATAATCCGGCTTAAAACATAATATAGTGAAAATACAACGACCCCGAATTAAATTTACATTTGTTTAAATGATTACAATTACACGACTAGCACACAACAAATAAAGCAAGATTTTATTCGAATTTATAGGACAGAAGTAGATTCAGACCTGTTGAAAACTAACTAATTCTGATTCTGAGGTATGAATGTACGACTACGATGTGACCACCATACGATGTATCAAGTGAAAGGACCAGTTTCGTTTGATTTCAATCCTCTAAAATGTAATTCCTATAGCTGACCCAAAATTTTTGAAAGTAATCGAAATAAAAATAGTTCCTCAACCATTTGCAAGTCTTAAATGTTTTAACTTTTTATTTATACAAATATTGTCAGGTTTATCGTGTGTTTGACCGTGATACATTGACATTGACAATGACATGAATGTGGCCGGTTTCGGAGCCACATAGTGTTAAATGAAGACAAAAATGGTCGTAGCGAATGAATTTACTACAATAATTTGTGACCGTGTGGATATAAATAAACAAACGCTTTTATAAACAACTTCAAAAGAGGAGAAGGTTCTCCGGTTTAACGCATTTTTTATGCATGCCACCTTTAACTTTTAACTGGATGAAGCGATTTTGGAAATACTTTTTTGTATTCGAAAGGTGATGCTTGCCGTTTGGTTCTATTTAAATTTTTGCGACATCTCAAGTGTATTTATTTCAACGACGTTAATGATTTTACACAACTTGTCGATTTGGAGACTTTTTTTTTATGTTATATCATGTTTTAAACCTAAACATTATTTAGGGTAACTTTCAGGCCGGCTGTCAGCCGCACCCGGTCTAAACTGACCGACGAAGTAATTAACTTAAGTGAACACATTCATTAATACAGAATAAAGCAGAGATGTCTATCGTCTACGTCGATACGATAAGTGAATTGATTCCATGCGTTAGTAATGTGAAATCAAATGATTTTGTTTTACCTAAATATATGACAATTTAATTGAGAAAATCAAATAACATATTACATTTGATTAATTTAGATTTACAACAATATTCAGACATAATGCGACAAATATGATCAGAAAAAGATGCAACAAGGTAAAAGTAGGATAACCGTGCCAGTGAAAATGTATAGTTAGCTCGCAACGTCAAATACAGGCAGCAAAATACGCGGTCGACCGCTTTCTATAATACAATATGGAATAATGATATATACTTTGATAAGATATAATAAGCATTCAGCCAATAACTGTTCAGCATACTGTGACCGCAAATAGTTGCCACATTAACGTGTTTTTAACAAATAAAAGTACGCCCACATTACTTTTAAGTGAAGTTCGTTGACCATAACTCCCAATAAACTTTCGTCTAATTCCCGCAGTTCCACTTTCCTCTTGCACGCACAGCTCGTAAATATCTATGTTTTTCAGGACGAGAGATTAACCGTGACACAAAAACACTTACGTATACCCGACGGAATGCAGTACGACAGTCGAACAAAAAAGTTAATAATAAAACGTTCTATGCAGAAAACAAACGAAACACTCGCGCACTTGCGAAACGGAAGCTGTCGTTATAGACAGAGAAAAGGGTTGGGCGTTTACATCGCAGCGGGTCGACACTGTCCGTGCCGCGGGCGTGCAGAGACTGGCGTGCCGTGTGGCGCTTCGCCTCATCGCCTCGCGCCATTCGCGGCCGCTACTACGTCACGAGCGTCGGCGGTGGCAGGGGCGCTGGCGTCATCGCCGCTACACCCAGACATACCCCGCACGCCGACACACGCTACATGTTCAGGTACAAGCGGTGGTAAAACTTCAGGACGGTTATCCGCAAAACTTCATATCATAACCGACAACACTGACATGTACGCGCTAGAAGCGAGACTAAACAAGTTATTATCCGCGTGGTAACTGCCTACGCATCGAACAATAATCAAGCGTCTCGACTAACTCATGAAGGTCAAATTACACATCGAGACAACTATTAACAGAATGCAGGTTACTCTGGAGAACGTAACAAGAGACTATATTTTTCAGTATACACGCCGCGAACGACAAGTTCTTCTGGTAGACATCTTTGCAATTCTAATTGTAGTAGGATGATTAAGCTTGTGCCCACAAAACCAGCTCAACGCTTAAAAGTCTTAAAACGCATGAGCTCACTTTACTCTCTGGAACCCTTTAAAACAAAAAAAACTACGTTCATCAGTCTTATTTGTAATTTGTAAATAACATTTAAATTTAATTACAGAGAAAACAATTATGGTGTTTAAGAGAGCAATTAAACTTCACCTTTATTTACCTCATCGGATTTAGTTTCCCTCGAAACAAGGATTTACGGAAGAAACTTAGTCTTGTTTATTCAATTAGGGAAGGCGCAGGTGGATATGAAAAATTCTGCGAAACAATTGTTAACGCGTAAAACACAGACAGGCAATGTGTTTTTCGTTTCCACCGACTATTTAACATGCCAAGCTAAGTGACGCATACTTTGTTTTCATTTAATAAATAACGCCAAAGATGAAACATGTTATCCTCACAACAAAAGGACGTATATAATACAACGTTACGTTAAGTATAATGTTGATTAATTAAGCCCCCTCCCTAAACGATGATGAGTCAAGTTGCGACGTGAAAGAATTTCATTAAGCTATGTTGAGTTGAGAATGGGAAAAGGTCAAGAAGCTACGTCAAAGGGCGCGACCTAAGGGCACGGCAGTTTCACAATGCAATTATCACCAATTGCTCTACACCAGGAAAATACCCAATTATAGCAGTATAGGTCGTCTTCGCTTAGGTCTCGCAGAATTTATACCTACTTCATGATTGATTGCGTCTTTTAAAAATGCCTTGTTGTCGTCGGTGTCATGTATGGTACGAAATTGTGTGTTAAGTAGCCTCCGATAAGTATTCTTGGCTCATCCAGAACTTGAAGGTTTTTCAATAATAGAAAATAATATCGAGTCATTCTCGAGCTTTCTGAAGACCTCTTCAAACACGAACCGCTTATAGAAGTGAAAAATGACGTGGATATGCGGGACTACGTCGAGCTATTTTTATCATTCTTGGCTGAGAGAATTATATTAATGACGATATGAAAATTAGCTGCGCCAACAACTCTCAACTTTTCCATATCAAATTCCATATTCCATTCAATATGTACATGTTCAGTTTAATGTATTGAGGCACACAGATATTGTAACTCGTAATAGGCAAAGCGGAAATTTACAACCATTAATACTTTTGTTTAGTACAATTCATTATGATAATTGAATCATAGAAACTAACAAAAAAGTTTCAATGTCTTGATCTGGTGGGCGCCATTTTGGCATGCTTGTGAATGGCAATCACATTTTTTATATTTAATATCTATACCATGATTTGAAGATTCCATAATAATACTTAAGTCGTCCAAATCCCAAGTTTCGAAGTTTTCCTCAATCGTAAAAGTTGCTACTGATTTTGGAATTGTGAAACTATCTACGTATATTTTGATGTCGAGCTCTATTAACAACAGGCAAGTGGGAATACCGGGTGTACATACCTAAAGATTTGAATAACATTGTCTTCAATTCAGATTCATAAATTTTTGTTTTAAATTTTAAAGAAGAATCGAACAGTGAAGATGCTGATAATCATATAAAAAAACTACCAAAAATATTTAATTAGTGGTAATAATGTAAATGTCGTGGCCACATCGTAGATTTGCTCACATCATGAAATGATCAACTGTCTATTGGCCACATCATGATGTGATTTGAGCAGATCAATGATAAGAAATCGTTTCTCGATATGGGCAGCTAAACGCGCGGCTTTTTCATGAAATGGTCAAGATTATTTGATCATATCATAAAGTAGTTACATTAATTACCGGTAGAGGCACTGCAAGCGCTTTGTTTATGTGTGAAGATGGTGGCCGCTGGCGAAAATGTTATTTCTCTTGTCAATTTGGCCTAGAGTAAAAGAGCAGCAACAAAAATTGCGAATTGCAGAAGACAATTCACGTCAATTACTAAAAAGGAACGGAAGCATAAAAATTTAGTTTATTTTGGATACAAAACAATGAATACTCATTTCCCATTAGATAGGTAGGTCGAACTGGTAACAGAACCGAATTAGCCTACCCCTACTCCACGTAGTCTTGTATGCCCTACCCCTGGAGTGTTTTTAGAACCCGGAGGCGTGGAGGACCTATATACCACAATATGAATTATTCATTCAAAACATCCGTTTCCATGGTAGTGGTACAGCAATCAATATCCGAACATTCCGAACCATTTGAGACCAGCACGTTCCTATTGGAAATAGCACCACGTGACTTCGAACACGTGGTCAACAAGATCGTTCGGCGTATAAACACTGCCATTGTTCCTTTGATTTCACAACGTGCCCAGAACGCAGCAACATTTCATTTACCTTATAAACGTCGTTAATTGACGTGGAAATTTTATGCACCTTTAAGTATCTACTGGACAAAAAACTTATAATCAGGATCGTTACGGTAATTATAGTAATTATTATAATAAAATAAATATCTTGTATTCCGAACATTTATCGACAAACTGATAGGTAGGTATAATTGATTCCAATAATTGGACAATAATTTATCACAAAACTTTATCAATGTAATGTATAATTTATTAATATCGACGATATAGGTAAAAATGTTCCCTAGAGACAAAGGTAGGTATTGATAAAAATAGTAATTAGAAAGTAAGCTATCAGGATTTAAATACTATGTCAAAGTATTGTGATATCCCTATATGACGACCGACCGATCGACTTAAGAAGTTACATCAAAATTTCCTGCAAAATTATCAATATAGCTAATAATGATATTAATTGGATGTAACAGTAATGATTAATAATAAAACTTTGATTTTAAACAATTTAAATCGTAAATTGTTAGCAGATTAATGAACCAAACGCATTTAATAGATTACTATGTATAAAAGATTATAATACTGTAAAACCTGGCAAAATGTTGGTTTGAATATTTATTCCTCTCTATGATTTAATATTAAATCAACTGGAAATAACAGTTTGTGGAACTAAAGTTTCTCATTCTCATTATAAATATCTATCTATCATTATAAGTACATACTACATAGTAAAGGATAAATGCAAAGCGCAGTGGAAAGTGAATGTAACATGAACGGCTTTGTGCACTTTAGTAGGGGCACGGCCGTGCAAATCAACTTTCACGGCACCAACGCGAATCTACCCACGCCTCTGGCCAATTAGGAACGCTTCACTTGGCTTGCGTAGATGCCACTCCAGGATTCTATTCATAGACGTGAAATTACAGTAGGCCGCCGCTCCAACAATCCTACGTTATTACCCTTATATGAATAATTCATAGCTTTATCTTAAAAGCAATATTCGCCTTTAAAGCTATCTCATCTGTTCTCCAGAAAATCGCCAGTTTGATCGAGAAACTTCACGTTTACAAAATTACAGTATAATAATTTTGTCGTCAATTTTATTGAATGTCTTTGTCGTCGTACCAGTTACCATCGATAACTTATTTCACGTGACTAAAGGTTCTTGCGCCCTTTGATAGCAACCATTCACATTCATTGCGGTCACGCCTATTTATTGGACTTTACTGAACATTATTATAATGTAATTAAACGTCTTCATCCTTTCTTCTCATCTATGTGGTAGAATAAAAAAGCCTAGGTGCTAATATTGCATGTTGTCTGAAAAAAATAGTACCAATGAACAAACACATAAAATAATTTTAAACAACGTTTAAACAAGCGAAGCGAAGGCAGGTTACTAGTTAAAAAATGAGAAGCAAGTTAGAAAAGGTGGGAAATAAACAACAAAATTTGGAGAAATTATAGCTAGTAGTAGGAAAATAATCAGAAATTGTAAGGCTCTAAATAGAAAAATATCATACAAAGAACTATTAGGCTACGAGACTGTAAGTCCGGTATTGGTAATTTCTATAGAGAACAGGCCGTGAAAAGAGAAAACCATGCTTTACTTCTTGCGCAGGATGGGGGTCCGTGGAGTTAAGGCTTGCAGATAGATAAATGGAAGTCTTCATGAATTCACTTTTTTAACATATACAGCAGCAAGAAATACTTCAATCAATAAACACTCAAACTGTTTTCTTTTCCAGCTTGTGCAATTGTGCAATATTAAACAATTCTGAATGATAATTATGCTATACAGATATCGTATATGAAGCTAAAGGGTTACAACGGTTCGAAGATTTCCATGTGTATTATAAAATTTTAACATAGAAATCTTTGTATAATGGACATAAGTAAATTGACTTGGTAACATACTCTTTATAAGAATATAAATAAAATAGAAACGAGTATTCGGAATTGAAATGTATCGAGTAGTGTACTTTTAAAATAGACACACCTTCAGTGATAGGCACACAATAGAATTTCAAAATAACGCGGATTCCGCGCTTCGTTTTCTTAATTTTTTGCCCGAAACGCATCAGGTATATTTTGATCTTACTAAAACCCTGGTAACTTCTTACCATCAGGCAGCTCGACTGTTCGTTTATCGTCAATCTAAAAAACTCTTATCGATATACGATCAACAACGTTGACGTTGACACCAATAAAAGTGATACGTGTCACGAATCTCATCCTGTATGAGAATGTCGTGTCAGTCTAGTGACCGATGCAGCCCTACAGGCCGTGTTGCAACGGAAAACGGGTCGCGACCCACTTCGCCGGGATCAATACTCGGTCATCGACACCGCCTGCGCCTCGTAGTCCCCCCGTGTCTGCTTCCACATCGCACGGAGGATTAGAACTCACTACGTACATGAACCTTCCACGATAAACTAAATATAGCCCAAAACCACCGCCTGCTACGCCAACGTGATAAGGTCTATTTTAACGCACGTTTCGTATCGAATGAAATAAACTTGTTTTTATTGGCATTATATTCGTCATGGAAGTTGGCGTGTTACGGAATTATTATAGATATTTAATCCTATTATTTAAATGATACATAATTACATACACTTTTACAAATGTCTGTATGACTAATGACTTTGCTTTCATAGTATTAATAAAAAACAGAAACCTATTTATGCTGGCGATGAGTAAAATTGAAAAGCAATCTTTAAACCGACTACACAACCCTCCACTTGTTTTTATATAAATTGTTATTTTTATACAAATTAATGTTTTATTTATGTGCCAAATTCTATTTTATTATATAACTAGCTTTTGCCAGCGGCTTCGCCCGCGTGAATTTCGTTTAAACTTCACCCCTTTATTTCACCCACTTAAGTGTCATAAACGTAAGAGTAGATAAAATATAGGTATACTTAATCAGAAAGCTTCGAACTGCTAAGCTATCGAGAGTTACACGTGTTATTGTGAGTCAACCATAAAAGATAGACATATGCTGTCGTGGAATATTTTTTATATAATTTTAAGGAGAACATTTCCGTCATACATGATTTCTGTGTAGCTTTAACCATTAAGGTTGCACACGCGACGGAAGCTTAAAAAATGGAGTAACTTCTCCCGTTTCCCCAACATTTCCCTTCACTGCTCTGCTCCTATTGATTGTAGCGTGATGAAAAGTATACTATAACCAGCGCGGGAGTATGAAAAATAATTGTACCAAGTTTCGTTAAAATCCGTCGAGTAGTTTTTGTTTCTATAACGGTTATACATCAGACAGACAGACAGACAGACAGACAGACAGACAAAAATTTTACTGATTGCATTTTTGGCATCAGTATCGATCCCTAATCACCCCCTGATAGTTATTTTGGAAATATATTTAATGTACAGAATTGACCTCTCTACAGATTTATTATAAGTATTATTATAGATGAAGCGACTGTTGTGTCGTCATTAAGTTGTACATGGCGTATCTTCAATCTAAAAATAAGTCTGGCAACATGACAAGCGCTTAACCTAATTCGTTAATTGCAGCTAAATAAAGAACAATGGTTTTATTAATAAATTAAAAAGCAAGAGGCGGTACGTGTAAAAAATTACAGGTTTTTATAAAAATTACACCACTTGTGTTACATTACGAAAATTAAATAAAAAATTGGAAAAGTACTGCGCCAGGATTCCAAAACAGTTTTTTTACAAATGTACATAAAATTCTAATGCCGATTAATTTACCGCTTAGTTATTTTATAACATACTTATAAGTAATAACTAAGGGTCTAAAAAAAGGGTAACATAAACGGGGTAAAAAGGGTATAAAAAACAGGTTTCCTTAATAGAAAATAAATAATTTTACTGACGTTCAGTAAAAACTTTGCAGCCAATGATTGTGAAATATAAATGAAATTACAATTAAAAACATATACGAGGGGTGATCATTAAGTAATGATAATCGAGTATTCCTAGAACGCATAAAAACCCAAACTATTATTATTTAGCTTGCTTATACATCCACTAGTTTAGCCCCAAAAATTTGTATAAATAGGTCATCATTATCGGGAGATACATTCATTTGAATACGAACTGTCGAAGAGAAAACATCAAAATGGAGAAAAATGAAATAAGAGCTGTCACCAAGTACCTCTGCCTGAAAAAAATGTCTACCAAAGACATACACAGGGACTTAGTGGAAACATTGGGGGATTCTGCTCCTCCATATTCCACAGTCGCACGTTGGGCAAAGGAATTTAAGCTGGGTAGAACCTCCACTGAAGATGAACATCGCGAGGGACGCCCAGCCACGTCCCTTACCGGAGAAAACGTGAAAAAAGTGGAAGACATCGTGTTGGCCGATCGAAGGGTGACCGTAAGGCATGTAGCTGAGGTCACAGGGATCTCATATGGCAGCGTTCAAAAAATCATCGTCGACGAGTTGCATATGAAAAAGGTCTCTGCGCGTTGGGTGCCGAGAATGTTAACCGACGAGCAAAAAAAGAAACGAGTCGACATTTCAAGGGTGAATCTTCAAAAGTTCCAGGACGATAAAGAAAATTTTTTGTTGCGTTTTGTGACCATGGACGAGACCTGGATCCACCACTTTGATCCCGAAACCAAGCAACAATCGATGACTTGGAAACGAGCCTCCTCACCAACTCCGAAGAAATTCAAAGTGTCAAGTTCAGCGGGAAAGGTTATGGCGTCTGTTTTCTGGGATGCTGAGGGAATTATTATGGTAGAATATTTGGAAAAGGGGGCCACTATAACAGGCTCTTACTACGCAGACCAAATAAGAAGATTGCGAGAGGCTATTAAGTCAAAAAGACGCGGTAAACTGCGCGCTGGAGTGCTGTTTCACCAAGACAACGCTCCGGCTCACAAAGCTGCAGTTGCGATGGCTGCCATTCAAGAAACGGGGTTCGAACTCCTCGAACACCCTCCCTATTCGCCAGATCTAGCTCCCAGTGACTTCTACCTCTTTCCTCGGCTCAAAGAACACCTCCGGGGTAACAAATTTGAGGACGACAGTGAAGTGATGGCTGCAGTAGAGGCGTTTTGGGAGGGTCAAGACAAAGAATTTTTTTCTAAGGGAATCATGGGTTTAGAAAAAAGATACACTAAATGTATTAACTTGTTAGGAGACTACGTTGAAAAATAGATTTTTTTTTCATCTAAGTGTTCTGTTTCATATCGATTATCATTACTTATTGATCACCCCTCGTATACGGTCGAATTGAGAACCTTCTTTTTTGAAGTCGGTTAAAGAAACTCCCTATCATATACTTATATTAATTGTAAGTACCTATACTTATTAATAAGGATGGTAATTTGGTGTACGTGATACGGCCTTACGGCTCATACCCGGAGTGCGGCTACAACTAGGTGTGCGGTTAGAACTAGGTATATCCTATTTGTCATCGGCTAGAAACAAGGCAATTTAACCCACTATGGATAGGTATTGGTTAGGTTGAACTGTAGTAAAAACAAGCGGAAAAGGGACCCCCGAAGGGGGTCCCGTCGACAAGCGTCAAAAGGGGAGGCTCGGGGCCCCCCGCCATCAAAATGCTAGAAGCCAAAACTCTTAAAAACTGAAAGGATTTCAATGAATTCAGAATCTCAAAACAAAACCAAACAAAAACAAAATGCTTAACTGAACTAGTTCTAACCGACGACAAGTAGGATACACCTAGTTCTAACCACACGTGGCCGGCTAGGTGTACTAGCTGTAGCCGGCTAGAACTAGGTGTAGCCGCACTTCAGGTATTAGCCGTAACAAACATACTAATTAACCTGTTTGTGCTTTATACGTACTTCACGCTTATTATAAAAAAAAATTTTCCCATCATTTAATCTTGTGGCAGTCTGGAAATGCATCAGCAAGTGCCTTTAGTGAGAAGGTAAGTTGCAGCGTTCTTGACGAGGGTATTTCCTGGATGTAATAATTTTATTCTGTAATCATGATTAAATTTCTTCTGCCCGTCTCCACTTAGGAATATGTATAAAAGAAACTGAGAAAAGCACACACAGGAAAATCATTATTAATTACACCAAATTATCAATTTCATCATCACCATCCAATCCATAATCGTAAATACAGTTTGAGCAAAATGCACCTTTAACAATATGTTATCAGTAATCACACTGTGCCCATTTTTGTTCCTAACCGTGTATAATGTGTCAATAATATATCGTAAAATTGTGACCTGAGCTCCTGACTCGCTAACCTGAATTCACACAAGAGCGGTCGCTCGCTGTGACCCGCTTACCTTCGAGCGCTCGACAATCATCACGGCTTTAGCACTAGCTGTTTTGCTTCGTGTGCTGCTTTCCACTTACTAGAAAGGGACATCATTAGCCGCCCTGACCTAATTGCGGGGAACATCGGATCTAGTTAAAACTGTTTTAACATTTACACTTGGAATATTTTATCTGTTCTGCATAGGGGAAATATGGCGTGAATTGAAAAGGGACGTTTATACCTGGTAATTTATACCTGGTGTAGGAAATTGCGCACACGTTAACATGAATACGCAGAAGATCTACTATTATTCCAAAAGATTCCTCCTGTTCATTAATAAAGTAGTACCTATTCTTGATTATGTAAAGAAATCTATTCGTTACAGCATCAAGACAAAAGTATATTTAAAATTTGGTGTAATTGAAAAATGGATTATTTCATATTGAGATTATTTTCAAAGAATATAATAAGATTTTCTCGACACCTTAACTGACTTACTTAAAACGAGATATACTTAAAGGTACTCCAAATAAAAAAACTCTCCTTCTAACCTTTTGACAATAAAGAATCACGTGACAGGGACAAAAAAAATCTTGGATGGCATCTCGTTTATTTATAAGAAACACAGTAAGGGTTGAAATTCAACACTGGATTTGTGAAGATAATAAAAGTGTTTACAACAAAGGCTAACAAAGCTATGATTTTATGTAATCTTTCGCCTTTAATTGCGTACTCGTAAGTTAAATATTGAGTCATTAAACACTATAATTTATTATGCTTCAAAATCCTACTGCTATGTTAATAACAAACAAAATTAGACCGAATCGATATTTTTAAACCACATGTTTGCCCACAAGAACTTCTAAGAAATCGTTCACAAAGTCCACAATAGCCCTGTCTGCCTACGTCATGTCTCATGTGTTTCAAGAGGGTGCATTTAAAAGAGCTCAGTGGATTTGCGCACATACAACTGCGTATTAATGGAATAGCGAGACAGTTCGTTCACCTCTGAAAATAAAGTCTTTAAAACGGGTCAGACGCAGGTGGATATATTTATACCGTGTCGACATGTTAAGGGAGGTCACTTTAGCTGGTTTAAACGTCATTCCGATAGATCCAACGTTATAAGGTCCAATCACCTGCCCCGCTAGAATATTCTAGTTCGAGTTGTCAGATAGCATTATAAGTTATTTAAAGAGAACTACCTAATAGAGTTGTTAACAAAATTTGGAATATGCTTTTAGTTTATAGAAGCTAACTTGACAAACACGGAAAAGTTCCAAAGTTCCCACTAAAACGGTACTATTTGTCTTGGATTGACGTCATGAACCGCGAATTGTCATCTGCGACCTGTCAAAATCTACTGACAATGACTGTCACTGGCGGTTTAGCGGTTCATGACGTCATACGTTATGATAGTTGTTTGAACATGATATAAAACTGACGATAATTATTCTTATGAGATTGCTATATAATTTATTCAACGTAATACGTTCCCATGGGATCATTTTAATGGTATTTTGTGATTGTCCATGTCTCTCGAGGCGAAACCGTCGGCAAAACTATTACAGTATTAATTTAAAAAATTAATTGGTAATAATTTGATGAATATCCTTGCAAAATTAGCAATAAAGTATTCAATCAAGTTGACGAATATTCATTCCATAAACCGGAAATTTCTAGATATATTGTAGCAATTCAATTACGACCATAAATTTTATTATGTTAGATCAACAAATCATTCGACTTTCATATTTACAATTAAGTCTTAGAGGTCGAATGTTTAAGTATTGGAATCTCATCAATCATGCATATTGCGTGCTGTAGCCGATGCAAAAAGGGACAAGCCGAGTGCGTCGCCCTTCGGGTTCGAAAGCCCGCAGTAGAGGAGCCTGGATCAACGACCCTAAGCCCTTGCGGAATAACCGGAGTTTTTATATTACACCGTCGGCTCCCTTCGTCTATACTTAATGGTCGTCTTACAAGGCGCTCTCAGGGGTGCATGCCCGAAATTCTCTAAATATAGCGGTGGTTTTCTAATAAAATTAACAAGATACGGCGGGATCGAGCCACCCAAGGATTAAATTTAGAATTCAAGCGTAATACCTACGCTAATAATTAATTTTACAGACTTTTTTTACAATTAACATGGGGAATTTTTTAAAACCTATTTACAAGTTAAACTGCTGATTTTGTAAGTTCAACGCAAAAACATGCTAGCATAACCACAATTATTGACACTTATATCGCACAAAAAAGTAAATCAATCCCTGGGACAAAGGACAAGCTACAATGACGCTATCGGAAATGCCAGCATATTAGTTGTCGCGAGTCTAATGGGACGAGAGTGGCGCATGGCGTCACGTCACCCGATAGGCAATCATATTTACACCGTTTCGTAAATGGTCGGTCGGCGAGGATCGTGGGGGCTCGGGATAACGGATCCGTGCGCCTGCGCAGGGTCAACACACGCGTATGAAGGCCGGGTCGACGCTCCTATCAGGGCGCCTAGGGCCACAAAATGTATCAAATCAATTTACGTAGATAATTGTAATCTAATAATAATGATTCGTACATGATAGATAAATATTATATTAATATAAATTGATAATAAGAACATTGAAAAAAATAAAACAATAATACATTAATATTGTCTCATTACTTAAAACTTAACAGACCTACCTAATATAATTAATCGTTGATAAATTATGCTCATTTTTTACATTTCATAATATTTATGACATTTGACTAATTGCTTGAATATATGTACATATATTAATAGAGTTAGTGACTGTAAAATATTTTGTGTGTGTAATACTGAGGGCAGTACCATAAACATTAGAAATCATTTTGCAACAATTTCACGCAAACCATGACACATACGTTATCAGCAGGTAGGTATTACTAAAGTCGTACGTGCCGTGAACAGGGAATTAATCCACCGAGTCTAATTTAACCGCGTCGATAAAACATTATGCAATCGTGACGTCACCTCACCTATAGGAGGCTATAGGCTAAGCTACGCGTGCAGCTGCATTTAATGGCGTATACTGTATAATGTTTGTGAACTAAGCGATTTCGCTCAACATGACGTCAATTGATACTCATTATACAGAGCCTTTCTTTTCTCTGAACTTATTAAATCGCGACATAAACCACGATTACAATGTCAACTGAAGTGCGTCATTTTAGCTACATTTTAAAAGATAATTTTTTATTGGGGAACACCTACCAATAGGAAAAAGTCAGTATGAAATTCAAAACTTAAATCTGTTTTTACAATATAGTGATTTTAGGAAATGCTTTAATTAAATAAGTGTCATCAAACATAAACAATATTACTGTGGTCTAATAGCAATATTGAAAGGTGGGAAACTGTTTGAGAAAAATATTATTATTCACAATAAATGATAACAAAATACTTGGTTAGCAACAATTCATTAATTAATAGTTTAATAAACTCAATGTCAGCATGTTAACAAAGGCTGATGTTCAAATAAAATTCAGACAATGGATAATTGAAGACCATATTCCAACAGAACTGTTTATACACAGCTTGAATTCAATGGCACTGCCAATCAATTGTTAATGCAAAAAGAAAAATATAATGAAATCATTTAATTAGTTACGCTTGACATACTTCTTATGCTTAAAAAGAGGAAGCAAGGACTTTTTAAATCACAGGCATTCCCCAGTTCATCATTGCTATGAATAGGCAGGTAAACCCATTTCATAATGTATCATAATGGACCACAAAAACCGGACAAAGTAAACAGGGAAATGTAATTATTATTACTAATCAATTGTGTTGGAACCACACAATTGATTATTTTAAATGTTTCATCAGATTTGTCAAATAATTGTATTTAGTGTTGTAGTAATTGTAGGATTACTACAAAATAAAGAAACAAGCAGGTGAACAAGTTATGGTTAGAGGCCCCTGCTTCTAGGGACATCAGAAACATCAAACTCATCACCATGAATTGTAGGGAAATAAAATAACCTTACCAAGTAAGCTAACAACTCTACCAACATGCATCAGAAGGGATTAGGCAGGCAGGGTGATAAAGATCTGTCAACAAGAATGTGGTAAGATTGCTTTCTCCATTGTTTATCCAGATGTGTATTAACAAGCAGGGAAGATCAGCTGGACCTCATGATTGATACAGACTATTACAAAGCTGAATAATATTGCCACAATATCAGAAACATTCAAATTTTCAAAATAATACACCAAACATCAGCTTCAACTGAAGATAAGTAGTGATCAGATAACCAACATGCAGATTGCATCAAGAAGAATAAGGGATATGAAAGGATCCTCTTGTCAGACAGGGTACATGGGATATGATTATTTATTATCAATATTCAATCAAGTCTTAAAGAAAGACAAACTGAGGGTATGTTGAAATTATCTTTTATCTATAAAATATTGACAGGTATTGGTTGGTGTTTGCATCTAATAGTAGTTGTACTGGCAATAAATAACTTGAAATGAGTCAGAGTTATTGGACTGTTTTTCGGCATAAGCCATTAGAACAAAATTTGAACACTGAGTGGTTTTTCTACTTTATTATAGAACATGAGTGACTGCTTGGTATTACCAAGAGTTTCTCGATGCACATAAGTACATAGTTTAATTTTAACTTCCGCAACTAGGTATCACAATGTTGAACATTCTCGAATTTACTTCTAAATGTTAAATGTAATTGTTTTGTAATCGTGTCAAAACATGAAGTGCGATAAAAATGTAACATGAGCCATACAAAGTAGAAGACAGTATTATTTCAACGTTGTGATAAATACCGAGCCAGCGACACATACCTACAGCACAGGAATTATCTGAAGGAAAATCAGTTGCCCATTCCATCCACGACGCCTGTCTGCTCACTCGGTGGCTCAGTGACGTCGTCCTTAGCTAAGAGGGCACGACCTTTCGAGAACATGTTACTTGATAGTGCAACTAAATCAAAAATTGATTAAATTAAACTCACCTCCACAGCCATACACATTGAATAAAAGTTGAACGGATTTAGCCGTGAACAGCTTGAGAAATTCAGAACACACGCGAAGTACGTATGCCACACACAGAGAAACTCGCTCGACTGAGGTTTTTTGTTTTTTATTACCAACCTAAAAATTAAAGGTTAATGTGGCAACCTCTTATTTTCATTTTCTACCAATATAATATATTTAAGAGTAAGGTAAGGTAGACAACCATTGATTCTTATATGATTCTTATATTCTTTTAACTCATAAAGTAAGTACCTATATCAAAAGATCACTGAAGTAGATACAACCATTTACAAAAATTTATTTTACAAATACAGAAAATAGTTACACAGCATAGGGCATATACCAGTACCTACCTACACTGTTTTGAGTTTTGAATTTTTATCCTTTTAAGGAATACACAGACAATAATAACTATTAGTTTCTATAAATTTTCTTCAGATAAAGATTTAAAATTACTTAAGGGGGCTTTACATTATACAATTTGCAGAGCGCTAACTGAACTAGCGTGCTAAAATCGCATA
This sequence comes from Hesperia comma, assembly GCA_905404135.1. Classification (NCBI taxonomy): domain Eukaryota; kingdom Metazoa; phylum Arthropoda; class Insecta; order Lepidoptera; family Hesperiidae; genus Hesperia; species Hesperia comma. The sequence continues at coordinate 19,085,729 of FR990014.1, read as the reverse complement.
GTGTAAAGGCAGTTAAACAGTAACTAGTGCAGCGTAATGTATGAAAACACTAGTTAGTGCACTGAGTTAGCGCTCTGCAAATTGTATAATGTAAAGCCCCCATTAGGTTTCCATAGTCGTGCTTTCCAAATAACTGGATGAATTACATGTTAAAGTAGGGCCATTTTAATCTATCTCTATGATTTTAATAGGCCACATTTGACAACTGTTTGTCTTTGCTTCATAGTGAGGATAACCTGCTGAAAAACATCGATTAAATTCAATGATTAAAGAAAAAAAGAGGATATGCCCTTATTTACCTATATAATTTTACGTTATACAAATATCATGTAAATATGGTCCACAATACCAAATATATATTTGTCTCGTTCTTACACATTACAATTTGCGTTGCGTAACATTTTTAGAAATATCTCCGAAGCCCCGCCTTGAAGCAAGGGACGCCATTTTGGGGTCGCTTAGGTTGACAGTTTTGACAATGACCATACAGATAAAGTGATGATCTGTCATCTGTAACGTAAACAAATATATTCAAAAAACCGTGAGACTTGTGACTAAAAAAACTTTGTTTTATTATTAATTAACATATTTATCAAAAACTAACATGGTGAAGTGTTGTATTAGAGGGAGAGACTTCAAGTTCTCTGAAAAAAGACGAAGCATTATCATTCTTCAGGTTAGTTGTAATTATCTTTTATTTTCGCGTAAATTTTTAAGTTTTTTGTAGTGGCAACAGCGAACATGAGAGTTCACATAAATTACTATTGGTCAAATCAGTGATTTTGTGTTACTTAGACATAAGATACAAATACTACGGAAAAAAACAAAACGGATCGGAAAAAACAAATCGGAACCTACGGTTGGTCACTAAAAATTAGAAAGGTAGTATGGATTTTATCTTTGAACGTTAAATCGATGTCGATATTTTGTACTATAAAATAACATCCCTGTTTTGTGGGCGGAGTCGGCGCCATATTAGGGTAATACTTGGCTTCACGTCACGTGACCTTAGGGCACATCCTTTTACTTCTTTTATCTATGATTAAATTGAATAAATCGATAAGGACTTCAAACATCTGTAAATTGAATGCGATTTTTATAAAAAGTATTAATAAGCGCATAGTTCACACAACGACTAAAAAAATGACAAAAATAATGCGTCAAATAATGGCGCGAAATGAAATCATGACTTTTTTGTAACATTTCACGTTTCTAGATACTGACTTTTGAGCCAGACGTTAGTATATAAATGAATGATTACATATTTTTTGGCCTAAAATTTAATAAAATTAATTTTGTTTGTATTAAAATACATTTTATTTTGTAATCGTGAAATACTTTTTGACGATTAGTTCGACTTCTCGAATTCAACTTATCTACTCATCATTTTTTTTCGGTACCATCCCTGATATTTAAAAAGAAAAAGAGTTCACTGACGTAACTTTGTAACGACGTCAGTTCCTTACTTTTAAGTGTAAAAAGTTTAACAATATCTAGTATGGAATGTATTAGATACTATGGGGTGCCTCCCTTACAAGGTTACTTTGGAAAATTTTGACGAACTGTCAAATGTGACCTATTAAAATGGCCCAACTATACATGGCAATACTTCGGCTCAATCTACGGGTTGGCTTACACCTGTCAACTCTGATTGAAATGATTCAGCATTATTTTGCTATTAATATAATTCGCGTGCTATTAATAAATATTATTTGGATCAAACTTGAAAGAACAAATAGCAACGAACACTTATTAGTAGAACTAAATTGAACCCGAAACAAGGCGGCTCGAAGAAGGCAATGAAAACTTGCTTAAGAGTAGATATGTGTTTGCCAACCCTTAAATTAAATATATAGGATGATCCTTTATCCTTTCTTAAAGAAAGTTTCTTTAGATAATTCCTTGGAGATATTTCAGTAGGATCAGAGGTACAACTGTAACAAGCGGAGATAAACGGTTTTAACCATCGTGGCGTCACATATCACAATTGTCTGTACGTTCTTTTGTTGTGGTTCTAGTTATACTAAGCGATCAAAACATACCATTTACTATTCAGGCAACATGATTGGTTACAGTTACTAGAACTTGATTTTTGTTTAGTTTATTCATTTATTATATTACGTTTACTATGCTACTTAAGTAATTTATTTTATTGCATAGTTCTTAGGTAGTCTTGCTGGTCGTCCATGACTATAGTACGCGACAGGTTGAGATGGCATTTTTCTAGTGGTGGGGGCGTGGGGCATCACATAGGTTTATATCGATATTAATTCCACGCAACAAAATAAAAGTAGCATTAATAAAAAAGGTTTAATAAGTAAAATGTAAATTAATCAAATTTCAGTTTCGGCTATTGTGGTATTTTAAACTTATACTTATTTAAAAAAATAAAATTGATATTGTTGATAGATGGACAAGTTTATAATTTTCATGTAGATAAGATATGAGCTGCAAAAATTATTTATTAAGTAGTTATCGAATTTGTAAGCGAATACACCTACCTAGTCCAGCTTATTTCGCCAAAAGAGTCGGCAGCAAAAGAAATAAACGTAAGGATTGCAAATGGTTGGAAGAAATGGTCACTCAAGGAAATAATGAAATCACAGGACCTGGACATGTCACTAAAAAGAAAAACATTTAATACATGCATCCTTCCATGCTTGACTTACGGATGTGAAACATGGGCACTCACAAAATCTCTAAGAGACAAACTTGCCAAGTGTCAAAGAGCAATGGAGCGTAGTATGGTAGGAGCAAAACGTCAAGACAGAGTCAGAAGTGCCGAGTTGCCGACATCAGGATGAAAACCAAACTGGCCGATGTCCTGATACGTATTGATCAGCAAAAGTGGAGACGGACTGGCCACATGATGCGAGACAAAAGGGGAAGGGGATGGTGCAAGGAAGTTACTGAGTGGTATCCAAGAGATGGGAAAAGGAGCCGCGGTAGACAGTGTCTAAGATGGGAGGACGACCTGAAAATTACTGCTGGCCCAAGGTGGAGACGAGTAGCCCAGGATAGACCACAGTGGAAAATGTTAGAGGAGGCCTATGCCAAGAGGCACGCTGAGATTAGGGACATTTTATAAGCTGTGTTTATTTAATTTTAAATTTCGTAATCTAACCTAATCACAGTATAAAGGGCTTATTATTATTATTATTATAGAATAAGAACATTTTATGCATGACAATCACAATGTGAGTGAGATTAAAATCGATAAACGCGGTCGATATGGGCTCGTACATTACTAATACCACCTAATACTAAGGAGCGCGCGGGTGACGTGCGGTATGCGGGGTGTCAATTCCCCCGCGTCTCACCTCATACCCCGGTTGCCATGTCGACCTGTCTCGTACTGTACGTGACTAGACACGGAACAGTGAATGTTAAAAAATCATAAAATTCGTGTGCCGCCACTTATGGATGGTCCCTGATATCACTGTAAACGCAGGTGGCAAGTAAACACAATAATGTATAAAAAACGTCAATCAGAAAATAAATACACAAAATGGGTAATATAACTTTATTTATAGATTCTTTAGAAACGGCAGTATTCACAGATGTCTACAATTCTACATAAACATGTTATCATTGAATCCAGGAGGGGGAAGATGGTCTGCGTCGGGTGGGGGGTGACGGCGGCCCGGCATGGGTACCCCAGGTGGCCCGAATGGGTCGAAACGTGCTCCGGGAGGTACAGATCCTCTGTAACATTACAATATAGTTATTTCTCAAATATAAATACGAGGTTAAGGCTAAGGGTGCGGTTCCACTGAGGCGGAGCTGTGCGCGATTCACCAATCACGTGGCTTGAAATCCCAGCTCATTGTGCCTCGTGTGGATTTCAAGCCATGTGATTGGTGAATCGCGCACAGCTCCGCTCCGCTCCGCCTCAGTGGAACCGCACATTCACATTCATTGGTCCGCCCTGTGGGGTCTGGGTCCGGGAGTATTTCTAGGCGGATAATGTATGTGATTGGTGGATAACGAACACTTCCTTAGCAATGTAGCTTAGTTTAATTCTCCTGAAAAAGCACCCCAGTTGGTAAAGTGTTACTTAAGTATGAAATACAACAAACCTTGGAAGTCCCCCAGGTATGCCCAGGCCAGGGTTTTCAGGATCTCTTGGCTGGAATGGATTAAAGAGCATGCCACCGCTCCCAACTGGCGCAAATGGATCCAAATCAGAGCGTCCAATGTTCGGCATATGTGCAGGTGGTAGGTCCCTGAGACGTCGAGAATGGTCATTAAACTCATATAGTTACAATTTACAATATAGTGTTACTTACCTACTAAAATGCAGGCCATTAAAATAGCTGTTGTATAAATATACATCAGTAATTCCATAGGAATTAATGACCAGTAAAGGTATGTTTGGTCCTTTGGGTGAAATAAAATATCACTGATCTCTGATCTGATCATGAAATAAAACTGTATTTACTCAATTGTCTTCTACAGAAATCTTATTTCATTTCGGTTTAAGGCTTACTTATCAAAAAAATTTAATTAAAGAAGGGAAGAATGAATGTTGTAATCTTTAGTGACTTGTTTATCTCACCATAAATTGGGGTTGTCTGGCCTTGGATTTGACAGTCTCGATGGAATCCTCAGAGCATCATCATCTGTTATGTTGCCTGAAAATGGAAGAAAATCATTAAAGTGCAAATCTTCATTCTATTTCACATTACATTATTTATGTACTAAATAAAAAAGTGATTAATAATAAATATTGATAATGTAACATACTTGGAGTTTGTGTCTGTGCAGAAGTTGTAGTTCTATTTATGACAGGATTTATCAGATCTCGAATGATAGTGTACATTATTTCTTTATTTTCAGGCATTAACTTGTCAATGGATCCTTTGGTTTCATTCACTGTGGCCTCTATGTTCATTGCAACATTAGTCACATTTAGGTCAGGTGCCCTCTGCAACATAAAGTAATATTCTAAATATTCTCATTGGTATCAATTTATTAAATTTTTAACTTACAGGTGGTAAGGGACCTAGAGCTCACCCGGGGAAGTACCACCGCCCGCCACGGTACTTAGTACCATTCCTACCATGTAATAATTGATTTTAAGAACAATTGTGTCCCGGATAGGAAGGTGTGGAGCCTGTTACACTTTTTTAGAGGCGACCATCTCAGTGCTCAGGGGTAGCAACGCATCTGTGACCGAATTAGAACCAGACTCATACTAACAATAAATAACTGGACTATTAATAACATTAACAGGACTAATTATAACTAACAGTCCCTGTCCTCACACTTATTAACAAATTAACCAGCTAATATTCTTACACCATATCTACTAACTGGAATAACCATCCTAGTCCCTTTGAGTTTAGTTCAAGGTCGGTCACAGTTGTTACGGGCGGCAGTGGAAGGGTGGTGCTGCATGCTCGTGTGCTATCTTAATTCCATAAAAAAACAAGCTTTTAAAATGATCTAAAATTCAATTTATACAGATATTATAAAGTGGAAGACTGTTTTTTTAACAGGCTTAAATAATGTGATTATTACCATGAGGTTTATGATAAGGCTCCCATCTGATGTAAATCCATGAAGTATGTATACAGTGTCACTGAAAACATATCTCAGGACATAATTATCATTTTCATTCCATCCTGTTGGTAGTAATTCACTTCTTTCTTCATTGCCTGTTAGTGTGCTCTGTAATTTTACAAATTTAACATTAGATAATACGACTTATAATTTCATTATTTTAAGAGTGTAAGTAAAATTATATTATTTTTTTGTTACATCAATAAAACACTCATCAATAAAATTTTAAGTAGGTATGTACACGTTTTCAAAGCATTTCATGTGGAATTGACTTTATGTAACATACACAGACCTTTAGTTGTTGAGGTAAACAAATATGTTGCCTTATTAAAAGAACTATAAAGAGCAACATCTTCATTATTAAAAAAGCAAATTTGATGCTGAAATTCTTAACAAAAAGCTATATAACAATGGTTTAATGTGATGTGTACAAACTTATTACGTTTTTAGCAGCACAAAAAGAGCAGGTTAATATAAATAAATGTTTATTAGTCTGTAAATTCAAGATCCCATGGGAGTCAATACCACATTAGCATGACTTAGAAGGCTATAGAGGCAAACAACTAAAATACTATTATTATACAATTTTTATGAGCATAATTTATTTAGTATCCTTTCACGTTTCACGTTTCACGCAATTTATTGAAACAAAAAAGAGGAAATACTGTAACTCATACTTATTACAAAAAGATAATTCATTAAAGATTTGGAATCAATTAAAAACTTAAAATACACAATGGTTCAAGATTTGTAATGACCAATAAGAAATTTTGTACAGCATGGTAATTATATGTATTTGTATATGTTAACGGAAATGTGTGTAATCCGTCATTGTATACAATTCCTAGGAAATGTATGAAATTCCTAAAATCGCCCAGAAATGTGTGAAATAAATAAAATTAGATACATTTCCTAGGAAGACTATGCATTTCCTAAATAGCAATCGGAAATGTAAAATATTTAAGATTTTAATGGGTGCGCGGGATAGATAATAATATGAAGATATTATATTTTATGGTATGATTTTTACCAGATCATCTCACCGAGTGCCTTAATAAAAATATTATTTTATAAAACAATGAATACTCATTTCCATTACTACTCAGTCAAATTCTTCAAGGTGTAGGTAGGTTGAATTGGTTACAGAACCAAATTAGCCTACCCCTACTACACATAGTGTTGTATCCTACACCACGTAGTCTTGTATGCCCTACCCCTAGAGTGTTTTTTAGAACCCGGAGGCGCGGAGGGAGAGCAGCCCCCGCCCGCAAGGGCGAAGGGGCTGCACCTTCCGCAGCGCCGGAGACGTCACGGTTCGAAATAATGCCCTATATTCTGCGTTTTTACGATTTGGCCAAACGTGGATGACCAAATCGTGAAACATAGATGATTTAACGGTCTGGCCAAACTGAGTTGCCCATTTCATGAAATATTGGAATTGTATACAATTCCTAGGGAATGTATACATTTCCTAGGATATGTATGTATTAAATATTTTTTAAAACAATATTTTATACATTTCCTAAATAGCTTCGGAATTGTATACATTTCCTAGGAATTATATAAAGTTCCTAAATTTCATACATTTCCGGTAACATATACATTATCTTCAGAAATCTTAGTTTATCGGATCTGGTATTTTCCATTTTATGGATTACAGAAGTTCCACTTCTTTGCATCAACATTTAGAATTAAATGTGTGTAAGTACAATTTTATTAGGACCTTTAACATCACCAGCTGGCTTGCCTGGCAAACATCAAATAAGCTATTAGGACCTGTACCATTTAAGCTATTAATATTAATGTTATGTAAATATGTGTCTGTTAAAGGATTTCATTTGGTTTCTTTGATAGTGTGTTGGTGTTATTGTTTATATTCTACTTAAAAATAAATATATCTACCTCATCACCAATTCCGACATTACGAAATCCTTTCTTGGTCAAATTCCAATGAACAAAAGCCATGAGGACATCTGACTTTCGTTTGATGTCCCTCTCAACAGTTTTAAAAGTTAAATCCCATCCATAAAGTGGATCCGAAGCCATTTTGTCAATATTGATCTGGTTTTAGTTTGACCGGCGTTTTCACGCAAGTAACATAAATTCCTTCTGCAGTTGAAGATAGATAATTAGAATTAAACAAGACTAACCCAAAACAATCAATAATAAGCAGTCCTTTGCATTAAATCGTTTTTTTAATTATAAACACAAATTTAGACACTTATATTTTCCCTTCTGATAATTTTAAGTTAATTTTGTCAGAAAAATGACAACTATGATAAGACAGATTTTCTTCCTGCATGACTTGTCAGTTTTTGACGTAAACGTTCCGTTTAAATTTTTCGTCTATAATATTAAATTGATTAAATTCAGTTCATTATAAAAATTAACGGAATAAGACAAATTTAAGTTTCATTTATCTACTTAAATACATAATTCATTATTGTTATAATTTTATATATTATTTACATTAAATAAATTGTTGTAGTAATGTAACATTTATTTATACGAGGTCCAATACTTGAGATTTGTTACTTAAAATATATCATCTAAATGCAGCAGTTTCTTATATCTTGTTTTAAATGATTTGTAAATGAAATATTTTATGTTTTCATTGCATAGAAAAAAATCTCAATGAAAACCGATAATACCGATTCATTGTGCACATTCAATGCACTGCGCAAGTCTCGCAATCACTATAGTAGCGTAAAAAACAACATGGCGGGCAGTGTCATTTCGGGAACGTCGTGAATATAACGTGAAATAATGAATTTTGTTGTTTTAGAATTTGGGTGAATATGTGCAATAATTTACCATACATTGTTGTGGAAAGTGTTGTGTTTTGAATATATCTGTGTATTTTAAGTGTAAAAATGGCCTCGGATAAGATTAAAGTAGCCGTTCGGGTTCGACCCTTTAACAGGCGAGGTAAGCTGGTTTCGTATGTATTAGTAATAAATAAAGAAATTTGCAATCAGGCAGGTGACTACGTATGCTTGGTTTTATCTTTAAAATGTACATGTGGCAGATAAAGATAACTATGTCTTAATTAAAAAACTATTTGTATTTTTTATTTCGTACACAATTTAGCACATACATTTTTTTGTTTACTAAAAACAGTTTTTTGTTCATTTAAAGAGGATCCTGCTTAAGTATTATGTAATTTGGTTATAACCCAGCATTATATTATGTAAAGCGCTTACAATTTACTTACGATTTTGTTAAACTTGCATGTACCATAGTAATGCTAGAATGAAGTAACTTGAATTGAAACAAAGTAAGTCAAACTTATTACTTGGCTTCAAGTTACAAGACATTGTTATGTGACCAATGTCTTCCTCATGTGACTTAGTAAATCTTGTAACGATCTCAGTATATATTATAATTTTAATAATGTTTTGAGTTGTAAATAATTTCACATATATAACATTTGAATACAATATTGTTACTCAAATTTATACAGTAAATCCTTTCAATTCTTTATAATCCCTTTTGTGGATGTTCTAGAATTGCTAGAAACATTCAATAAGGTACAGTGTTTTTACAAAGATTACACACTATAATTTCCACCAGGAATCAGGTTATTAGTAAAATATCATTATTTCAATTATTCTTCACATAAGGTCAAGTTTCAAGTACTAAATGTGTAGAAAATATAGTAAGAATAGTATGTTATGATTAATTCATGAAAGAACATGTTACATGTCAGTGATAATTGTAGTATCTATTACATGAGTCTTTTGTCCAGATGTGGAACACACATAAATCATTCAATTCCAGCAGTCTATAATTGAAACAATTACATACTAACACCTGCATGGGTATTATTGTAATATTTGATAAAACTGTTTCATTTAGAAATGCCGTAGTTTCGTGAACCTCAATGAAAACTTGTTACATTCCTTTATTCATAATTATTAAGTATAATTAAATACATCTCACATAATTATATTGCTTTTTTCCAACTTCAAAAAAGGAGGAAGTTCTCAATTTGTCTATATTTATGTTTTTTTCTAATGTGTGATACCTCAGAAATTCATACTAGACGAACTATTTTCGTTAAAATTTTCAAAATTCATAAGCTAGTGACTGCCGTCTGGTGTATTAAAAATTTGAGCGAAATCTAACAGACAATTTTAGGGCTATCCTCAATGGTGTGAGTTTAGTTTATACTCGTTACCTTATAATTTTTGACTGAGTGTTCTGTTTTTGCTTGTTGTGTCAGTGCTTTTTGTGTGATCCCTTATGAATTTGAACAACATCTGGCGAGTGGTTTTTGTGCTATCTCGACTTTGAAGACGGTGATACTTCTGTGAAAAGTTAAGTTATCATACACATAGTTTGCTTAAATCAAAATTGTCACAATTTGAGACATAAGATTGTGTTAAATATTTTTTGATTTACCTTTACATTAACTAATGTAAAATTGTAGCTGCAAGTATACCAAAATAATTTTTTTGAATAATCTGTTATAGAGCAATATCATAATATCTAGCTATTGTTGAAGCATACCTAGATAATATTCTAACCTTGTATGCACACACGATTATTATTATATTTTGTATGGAACTGAGTGATGCTAATGAAATCTAAAACATGCTCATGTTAAAATTGAAAAGGAGGTTAAATACATCTTGGAACATTAGCATTATCTGTAGTTACATTTAGCAAAACTCAATACTTTATAATGATTTTTTTAGATATTCAATTATTTTCCTTGAGAATTACTGTACTTAGTATAAGTTTTTATCAGTTCTTGTCTTGTTTATTACTTATACAATTAAGAAGATAAATGTATTGTTATTTGACTGACTATAGAAATTCCAAATTTATTTACTGAGTGAGTGTATTATGTTGAACATAGCCCCTAAAATGCAAGGTTTAAATTTATGATTGCTAAGTACATGAGCTATGGAAAAAGCTTCTCTCTTTATTTATTACTTTAAATTAAACAGCATTCATGTTACTTTTCGGTGTTATCATACATTGTATACTTAACTACTTGAGAAATAAGTTAAGTATTGAATAAAATACAAACCTGTTCAAGACTACACCTGTTCATAAAATAAATAAAATCATGTTATGATAAAATTTAACCTTATAAATTTTTGCACTATCAGCTCTGTTACAGTGTTAATATGCAACATGCGTATCTATGTAGTTTTGCAAATGTGAGATAAAAATGCGGAAAGTTAAATTCATTAATCCAAATTATGTACCAACTAGAGAACCGCCCGCGCTTCGCTTCGGGACCCGTAGGTAACAGCCGCGTAGGTCCCGCTCCCGTAGGAATTTAGGCTAAAAAGTAGCCTACTACTCGCTTTCTTCACTCCACCCTGTCTGAGGTGTGTGGAGCCCTCGGGACAGTTAGTTCCCCTTTGGGGGTGTCTCTCGCGGCCCGTTAAAACGGGTCGGTTCTTGGGCTGGGCCCTAAGGCCCTTGGTTGTCCATCTGTGGTTAACCAATAGGTCAAGTCCGTTGAGTGGTGGCATTTTTACAGGCCACAGAGTCTTAAACGGGATGGGGTTCATCTTCGCGCCGCCCAGGCGATCGAGGCCCTATCGGGTGAATCCCGCTGGTGGGAAGCCCAGCAGGAGCCGATCAGCGCCGGGCGACGACTTACGAAGCCCCAGTATCAGTCAGTGCTAGCCCCGTCCCGCGCAACCAGCAAGTCGCGCGGGAAGGCCCAGCGGTCCGGTGGACGGGTGTGGAGCGGCGCCAGGTCCTGCAGATGCGTGAACCGCGACGCGTCGACACGCCCGAACATGTTGCTTGCCAATCTCTCGATGAAGTCGTTCAGGCTCTCGACTCCAAGGTCCCTCTGGTCCGCTGGCACTATCCTGTTTGCTGAGCAACTTGCGGACATCAGTCAACAGGATAGTGCCAGCGGGCGGGCGGTACACTGAATACAGCCGGAGCGGGGAGTAGCCTATTACATTTGCCTATGACTTAAGTGAATTACATGTAGTATTTGACAGCGTAATTCAGAACTTGCAAATGAATTTTATTACCGCCATCTATTAACAACTCCGAAAATGAATATCTAGCAACTAACAAAACATCGAACTTCCCATGGGAATGGGATGTTTTTCCGCGGTAAAAAGTAGCCTACATCACTCTCCACCCTCCTAACTATCCCCACACACATAAACCTTACCATATAATAGCTTTGTTGCGACGTGAAAGCGTCACAAACAAACAAACACACTTTCACATTTATAATATTAGTAAGGATTTTCGCGTTTTAGTGTTGCCAATCAATTTGTCATGGGTGTGGAATATTGCCCGTCCAATGTCTGCTATGATTGTCTAGCAAATAGCAAGTAGAACCGGATTTGAAAGAAGATCGCCGCAGGCGCCGAGCGACCTCAGTTTGAGTCACCACACCCACACATACATTATTGCAACGATATTGTTGCGCTTGTATGTGTATTCATCTAACGCCCCTTTTAGATACTCGGCCGAAAATTCGCCTTACTTTCTCGGTGAATATTCTTGCACGAAAACGATTACCTACAAATAATTTACGTAAAGAATATTCATAAATCTCACATAGATCTTTTAAATATGGGCGACTAGCAATCGCTGCGACGACTTTGTCTATTTCACTTTAACTCAAAAACAAAATGTTTATTTCTTCATACATTTTTACAAAAAATCTTCTGTTTCCAACCAAATTCATGAATACACCCAATATGTAGAGACGTGATCGAATGCGGACAATAATTCTTTGATGCGCGCTAATCGACCTACACCGAGTGCCGAGTCGCATACAAGAAGCGAATAGCGAAGATGCATGAAGTACATCTTACTCGCCGAGTATCTAAACGGGGTGTAAAGTAATATCAGTAGAGCTCATGTTATCGCATCGTATTATCATGATGTGTGCCACACTGGTATCCCCAATGATTGATAGCTTGTTATAATGTCATCACGAGTTTTTAGTAATACAATCAGGGTGTGGTAAACAATCTTACGCTTGAATTCATACAATTTAAATCACGATGTCCTGAGAGTAAAGTGATCTCTAACTTCCTTTCCCGTTAAGGATTTCAATAATTCGTATCGAGGAGCACAATAGGAATATTTTGGAGTTCCTAAAAGAGGTCCATCAATAGGCTGATAAACAATATGAACTTTTCGCTCTCATTTACGTATGGGTAATAAATAGTACTCGTAGTAATAGTAAATATTTACATTTAGTATAATTATGATACAGGCGATTGAGATTCTAGGTTCCAAACTGTTCCATCAAAGGCAATTATTCCATCGGTGAACTGAATTATTAGATTACGGCTCGTCCGGCGGACATTGTTATGATTGCATGAATTTTAAATAAACTGAAATATATGGGATTATTCAAATCAAGTGTTAATACGAATATTAATTATTTAGTGTGGTTTACCAGCTAAGATTACATTGCATAACCCCATGCAATGAGGTGCGATTGTAGTGAATCGACACAATATAACTAACTTTTTACAAAAAAATAACGGACTTCAAAGTCAAGATAACTCAAGAAGATGTCGCTTCAATTTATAAGGTACAAGGTACATGACAAGTACTACCTTTTGAACAAAAAAAGAATCATCAAAATCGGAACACCCAGTTAAACGTAAAGCATAAATTTAATTTAATTCACATTATTGAGAATAACTCAAAAACTGGCCGACAGATGTCGCTCAAATAAAATGGGACCGGACGTTGGACATTAGCTTTCGAATGTCGAAAGAATTATCGAAATCGGTTCACCCAGTACGAAGTTATGAGGTAACACACAGAAGAAAAAACATAATACAGACGAATTGAGAACCTCCTCCTTTTTTTGAAGTCGGTTAAAAATAAAAATATAGGATGTCGGATGCGAAAACGCTTATCCAAAATGCGCTAACCATCCTGAACTTAACTAGTTATTAACTAGTGTCCGCTGTTTATCAGGCCCAACCAATTAATTTCCATTTTTTTTAAATTTTCAGAACTCGAGTTAGGGACGCAATGCGTCGTGGAGATGGATGGCCAACAAACCATATTGCAGTATCCGCAGTCAGCGCACGACAAAGAAAGGTATGGTTCGCAGAAAACTTTTCACTTGAAAAAGGGAATGCACTGAAATACACAAGCTAGTGATTTATCATAATATGCTGCACTTGGTAGTCTCTAAGGGCTCATTTACATGATACCATTTTGTTGTATATTCAAGAGGAATAATGGAATGCAATTACGAACGTGCAATAATTGCCATTAAAGAATTGTAGACGCCTGTTTAGACGCGGTTTATTGTATGCAATTATTGCATGCCAGTCTTAACAGGCAAAAGTTGCGAGTCCCGGTATGTGCTGTTTACACCAAGGCAAAACTTGAAACGCAAGTTGTCATGAAGATCAAGAATGGTACGAGTTGTTTAAATGATGCAAGTAGTTAATTGCTTCAGTTTTATTGTATGCAATAGGCAAGAAACTGGTATCATGTAAATGAGCCCTAATTTATAGAACTGGCGATTACTTTTATTGCAATGGATTTTGGAATTAATTTATTGGCAGTTAATATGAAAGAGCATTCTTATTTGAGGCCCGTCACAGATATATTGCTACTTCTAAATTTAAACGTGATGTAAATTATTATTTTACGGTATTTGACGTTTGGCAAAATTGCAGTTACGGAAATATTACATAAATTACTAAGTACTTACTCCGAGTTAATTAATTAGTCGAGAATTCAGTTTTTTTTGTCAAAAACCGCTTTCAATGTAAAAAACTTTCGTAATGGTGTTTCTCAAGTGAATTTATTCACTCGTGATTTCAATATTAAGTAACCATACAGAAACCACCCGACCTTATAAGTCATTTTCATCCTAATGTTTAAAAGTAGTAATAATAGAGGTCCGGGACTTATTTATTAAAAACGCACTGCCAAAAATCACGGTTATATAAATTTACGATTTAAATGTTTACTCTTTTTGTATTATTTAAACGTAAAAACCTATTATAAGACTTAAAACTATAAAAAAAGAAGCAAAAAAAAAAACAACGATTATACTACCACCGGAAGAATTTGTATTTTAACGATGCAACGCTAGATTTCTGTATGAATTTATGATTTGTATTGTACGATTAAGTAACACTTGTGGCTTATTTTCTTTTTATATTGTAATAACTAATGACTATAGATTACAAATCCGATATTGCAAATCGTCCTTGTACTTAATGTAGCAGGTAGCGGTAATACCGGAAGAGTTTATTTATTTAGCGATGCACGGTGCACATTGCACGCCGGAGCTCTTATGGAAGTACCAGTTTACGGAGGTGCTCTTTGTTTTGTCTAAAGGCATTTTAAATTCTCCCTTTTAATCGACAATTAATCTTAATTACAAGGGCGGAAAGCTGACATTTGTGTGGGTTGCCATTTAAACGAATTCCATATCGAACGCGAACGGAGTATTGTTGGGTTGGGTAGATGGCGATGGAGTACGAGATGCTCTAAGAATCTATGCACTAACTATTAACCTACAAGCGCTTCTCGTCTTCAGAAATTAATGTTTGGTGTAATGGTTCTTTCATCAATTTACAATATTGTTCTTTCGTTTATCCTAAAGTAATTAGCTAATACTATGTATTTAATATTTGAAGTTTATTATCACTAATGACTCCCAATTGTGTTTTGTTATCCAATTTAACCTTCTAAGTCGTCCTTGTACCTACTTAAAGTATAGCTGAAGTATTGCCGGAAGAGTATTTTTATCGACTTAATGCTAGATCCATTATACACTTAATCCATTTTATGACGTGTTTATTCATGATAGTATTTTTTACGTCAAAGGAAGCTATTTAAGTGTCAGTTCACTTCTACGGATATGCCTCTTTCTCTAGATAGAAGTTAAATGTGTGGTATTTTTGCGATGGTCTTTCATTTAAATTGTTGTTTTTTTTTTTGTTTCTGTTGTCTTTTGTTTTACGTCGTTTGTTGTTTGTCGTTGTTTATTATCATCATAAGAGTGCCTTCGTTTGTATCGCAAATACTTGCAGAATAGGTACATTAGTTTCCAGGCGCAGCGTTAAGAGGTCTTATGGAAGAAAGTATTTGTTTATGATGTTGCCTTTGTATTTTCTTTCGTCATCTTGTTTTGTTACTTTTGGTCCCAAAAGAAGTTAATAGGTTGCCTTATATATGCTTTATCACAGGGCGCCAAGATTTCTACATTTTTACCGGATTTAGATTTTCTCAATCTTCAGTTACTTTGAATGTAATCATACCTGCAAGTACACGGTATGGTTTTTAATAATATTAAAACCTTAATGTGTACGGAACTATAACTAATTGAAAGGAAACCTTCGTTGTTTCCTCTAATTTTCTTCATGAGTCATCGCATCGCAAAATTAAAGCCATTGTCCGTTCAATGCAGATGGCCGGTTGAGATGCTCTGATTGGCTCGTTACCTCGCCGTTTACGCAAGCGGCGTGTGCGTTTACTGCGTTTCGTTTGGATGTTTCGTTCGAATTTTAAATGTTTTTAATTGTTGCTAAATTAATGTTAGCCGGTATTTTATGTCAAGGTGTTTTGTTTCTTGAAGTACTGGTTATTCAGCTGTTTGTATAATTCTGAGTTTCATTTGCAAGTATTATTTTGACAAAGATTTGACTTTCTTATTATAGGTACTTACTAACGACTAATTTTATCTTAGAGCCCCAGCACACAGCGTAATTTTTAACGCGCCGACGACGCGCGTTTACGAACGCAAGTCGTAGTCTGCGCCGTAGATGCTTATTATTTTGTTTTTGTAGATGCGAACGCGCGTTGAACGCGATACAAACGCGTGTATGATGCGCGTTCGGAACTCGATTGATAGTCGTACAAAGGGACAGAGATCAGCGCGCCGCAGCCGCGCGTATACGAAGAGAAATTGATTTGTTGTATACCTAAATTTAAACTACTACTACTATTACTACTAATTTAAGCAAGCTAGCTACACGTAAATATTTTTAAAGTGGCTTTAGTGCATGTCCCCAACAGGATTTAATATCAGCAGAATTCTTGGGACTCGACTTTTCTCTAAAATATTTCTTGGAGCTACTTACGAGAACATTACGTAAGGAACTGTTGTGCAAAACTTCTTTATATTATTACGATGTACCTACATCGTCAATCAGTAATTTCCACAGTTTAATAGAAGGCTGTGCCGACCTTGTGAATCGTGGGTGAATGCTCATTATTGCATATTTAAATGGCCCAGTTTTAGACATACAGAACTTGAGGATTGAAACAGTTTTGTAGTAAAACGTGTGTAGTAAATGAATATTTAATGTTGACGATGCATCTGGCGTAGTTTATCTCCGGCAGGTAACCTCGACCTTAATTTACTTTATCTCGAGAGAAAAAACACCGTACAAAGTTTAAACTATTTAGATTCGCGAATGGAAACATTTTTACTGGACTACGACGATGCCATGAAGGGCCCTGATTTTTTTTCTTATAAATTAATGCTTGACTACGATTTACTCTTGATTATAGTCCCTTTGTATGTTCGTCAGTTCCCACATAACATCTGCATTTCTATTCATAATTAAACTTCTGGATAGCCTTTTGCTTTTGAATGTCTACTGGTGGCTTTATTATTATGACAGCACAAAATTCAATGTGATCCACATAAAAGATATAAAAAAATGTAAAAGTTGCCGTGTTGGGTATCAATTAGCTTTAAGTTTAATGAAGGTTAAGGTTAGGTTAAGGTTAAGAAGCTTAACGAGGGCTTAATTAGCACCTTAATAATGATATAATTATCTTGGCTATTTTCACATTACAGAGTTTCAATTTTTATCTAGTGTTTTAACTTTTTAACAGTTTGTCATCATTCTATTAGGTATAATAGGATATTTTTGTGCACAGTATTCATAAGCTTTGATAGTTTTAATTAACTTTAGTTGATTGGAATTCGGCTCGCGCTCCGAAAACGTAGTTTCGAACTCTATTTGCATTTTAATTTTTGAAACATACATGCAAAAGTTATAAATACGTATTGAAAACTAGATAAGTAGGAAGTAAGACTGAAAATCCCGTAAACATTACATCATTACATGAGTATTTTCATTATCAGGATTACAGTAGTATTTTCAATAAATATTTCAGTATCCATTCCGCAAAATAAATATAATTACTAATAAGATAATATATAGTGCCGATCTCTGTTTTAAGCCCAGCTACATCCACATACTGCTAGCGAATAATAATATTTTATAGGTAATTTGATGTGGTCAATGTATACAATCGTTACAAGGGTAAACAAACGCACGTACATATGTTGCACATATGTTCGTCCGTTTGGTTGTAAGACTATTTAACTGTAATTCATTCAACTACAGTTGGTGCGGACACCACCTCTCAGTAAATTGTGTAGCCGCATAATTAAACGGTAATGCGCTGTCCATCTGTCTGTAGATAAGAAGAATTATGGTGGCATGGCGTTGAGTAAGCTACGAGAGAAAGGTCGGTTGGTCGAAGCCGTTTATAATCTGTGGTTGTGTAAACTGTTTAGAAATAGTGTTGGCCGAGGTGTCCGCGAGCATTGCTCATTGTGGCTAAGCGGCTTTGCTGTTTCAGTCGCTATCTGAAATATCTTCAATGTAAACGTCGATTACGTGCTCTGTTCGAACGTCTACTTAGATAATGCACTTAGTGACAGGCGTAGAAATTGCACCTGCTTATGCAGTATTCGTACTAAAACTATAATAATTATAGCACCACAGCTACCAAACAGGCGTTCAATATTATGATGATAGTATCTCAATCTACTGATCGGTCAAAGACATGTATTGTATTCCTGATGAAAGGAATTTTGTTTTCGAACGCAGTGAAAAATTGTTGCTAGCTCAACAGCCTTCAGCTAATTCAGGAATTAACAATTTGCTACTATTTGCAATTGAAATCACAACTTACACAATTTCATGTAACCGCACGTTGTCATGGGACGGTACTCATGGGACGCAAGTTTAAAAGCTACTGTCCGGATTTATCCGGACGTCTGGCAACCCTAAACTAGTAAGAATCACCCGTTATTACCATTGAAGTAAGAGGAGTAGAGGGAGAAATAAACATTTTAAAGATCAAAGTCAATGTAGTATAATAGAGGTCGTTAGTACTAGAGTAGGTATTTGAAGTTGATAGAGGCTCGCGTGCCCGCGACTGAACGGACCGCGACGTCGATGTCGTGTCCTATTGATTGACCCAAATGCGGCTCCCTCAGTACACTGCTTATTACGAACCACTATTATTGTATATCATTTCAAACAACGGGTTTTTAAGTGGCGCTTACAGGTCTGTGGACAGAGGTTATAGTCTGCCTGTAATAGCGTTGTCAGCAATGAAATGTTCGCAAATCGAATTTTGGTCGTGTTCTTAGTCCAAAGGTTGCGGGCGAAGTGTACCGCGTGTTTGCCAAAGATGAACAATATTATAATATTATGACGTCTACCCATAGGTTAGCGTAGTTTTTAACGACCCTACTTGTGAAGCGAGGGGCACTGGTTCGATTTCTCCACAGGCAGTCATATAATATATTATGTATATAGCAGATGTTTTATTTATTTTAGGCTTCATCTGTGTTTTTACCTTTTACGGTAATTCTTAATTAAATGGTTGATTCAAAATTATTGTTATGAGACCCATTGTAGTAGGTAATAGGTAGGTAAGTATTCAAAATATTTTCCATAACGTGTAATTTTTTTTTCTTCATCTATTCCATTGTCTTACAATTATTGATTGTTGGATGTAGGTATAATATACAAATGCAAATGTATGCGCTAAAATGGAAATTTCTTGTGGTGGAGTTTCATTGGAGTGTCGCCAAGACACCAAAAGAATCTCATTTATTATGAGTCACGTGATTTGCGACGGATTTTCCTAATAAGATAAAATTCCTTTATATATATGTAAGTAGATACATAGTTATAGTTACTTTTGGTCTCACATTTTTCTTAAAATCCAATCCTCTCTTAGTGCTGCCCAACATTCCAATTCCAAAGAACATTTGCCAAATTTCAGCTTCTTGCGTTCAGTAGTTTCTGTGCTGTGCGTTGTCTGTCAGTCACTTAGTTTCAAGAAGTTAAAAAAAATATTGATTGATATGATACATATCTAGGTACTCCGAATGTACACAACTCGATGATGCCTGATATTTTTCTTTCAATTTGTACTTTAAAGTAGGCTCATCAGAGCAGATTTGTACCCTTTGAATCCAACTGCTCCGTTGCGCCATGATTCTTTATGATTTAAGAAAGCAAGTTGAGCGTGGAACACCACCTTCCTTTGCCGCCCATGAAGTCTATGTCTGACTCGAAAAGAGTTTCAAATGGAGACTACGAGCGTTTATACAAAACACATACAGATAGACATAATACATACCGTATTATAATAAAACTAGCTTTTGCCAGCGGCTTCGCCCGCGTGAATTTCGTTTAAACTTCACCCCTTTATTTCACCCACTTAAGTGTCATAAACGTAAGAGTAGATAAAATATAGGTATACTTAATCAGAAAGCTTCGAACTGCTAAGCTATCGGGAGTTACACGTGTTATTGTGAGTCAACCATAAAAGATAGACATATACAGCATATGTCTATCTTTTGTGGAATATTTTTTATATAATTTTAAGGAGAACATTTCCGTCATACATGATTTCTGTGTAGCTTTAACCATTAAGGTTGCACACGCGACGGAAGCTTAAAAAATGGAGTAACTTCTCCCGTTTCCCCAACATTTCCCTTCACTGCTCTGCTCCTATTGATTGTAGCGTGATGAAAAGTATACTATAACCAGCGCGGGAGTATGAAAAATAATTGTACCAAGTTTCGTTAAAATCCGTCGAGTAGTTTTTGTTTCTATAACGGTTATACATCAGACAGACAGACAGACAGACAAAAATTTTACTGATTGCATTTTTGGCATCAGTATCGATCCCTAATCACCCCCTGATAGTTATTTTGGAAATATATTTAATGTACAGAATTGACCTCTCTACAGATTTATTATAAGTGTAGATGTAGATAGAAGATAGATGTGCACGGTCCGCGATCAATCAGGTACGTTTAAAATCATTATACAGAAGGTGCTTTAGTTTTAACAGTTTGATAGTAGGTACATACCTATGAGGACCGGGCTAGAGATTGTTAGTGATACTATTGTTAGCTAGGTATTT
This sequence comes from Hesperia comma, assembly GCA_905404135.1. Lineage (NCBI taxonomy): Eukaryota > Metazoa > Arthropoda > Insecta > Lepidoptera > Hesperiidae > Hesperia > Hesperia comma. Next base: position 19,064,981 of record FR990014.1, on the reverse strand, counting down.
AAATAAAAATTTCTACCACAGACTATTCACTACATATTGAGTTCAGTTACCAATTGTTACTAAGCGTCTCGTTTTAATTCGGCTACAGATGTGATCCCCTTGAGGAATAAGATGGTCGCCTCTAACGGTGTGAGCGTATCAGATTTATTTAGCACAAGAGATTCCTTCTTGTTATTTGTATTTGTATTTAATGTTGTATTGTATTTAATACTTTTTGCAGCATTTTTCGTCGGATCTATATAAAATGTATTTATATTTGTTTCACATTTTTCACGTAGCACTTTATGGTACTTTTGTGTCTCACAAAGTAACCATGATATCGTATTTATGCAGCAGTGCTACGCCAGATTGTGAACGATTTGTCAAACCGTTGTGCAATTTATTGCTGTCCCGTAGTTTGGAAACAAGCTAGAATTTTCCGTATATCACCTCTCTGTATGTCACGTTTTTGTGAAGCGTCCAGCTGCATTTTGATGGAGTCATTCAGTACACTTTGCAATCTGTGTAGCCGTACCTTTGCGTCAAAGCTGGGGCCTGTTTGTATTTGGAATCAGGTGAACGATAAATCTGAAGCGATGTAACTTTATTCGGTTACTCTATTGTTGTCTTCACTCGTCAGTTTATTGAAACGCTACTGACTTACTGACTTACTCACACCTTATAATCAAACTATAACGAGGATAAGATTTAGCAATATTTTTTAAGTAGAAATGGATAATAGGTACAGTTGACTATATAATGGGACGGAATACCATTTGGTGCGATCACCTTAAATAAAATCCACAGACTTTTAAAGAAATAGCAGCCGTTTATTTTACACCGAGTAGTAATTTAATAACGTAAACATTGTTACTCTTTGGAACAGTTCATTAATTTGAATGAATGTCATAATTTATTTATTGAACACGATGTGTATAGTCTCCATTGGTGGATCATCAAAACGTAGGTTTTAATTAAAATTTCATTAATTAAGTTGTATGCGAAATTTATCCAATATGCTTTTCTTCGTACAATAAAACAAAATGGCAATGAAATAATAACTGTGAAGGACAGAATATGAAGCGATGCGTCGCTTTTTGATTAACTGATGCATAGCAAATGTCGATATATTATGTGATAATTCATGTGTTATGGGTACCTGCAGTCCAGTATAATACGAGTATGTAGGTATAGTTACTATAAGAGATGTATAGTTTCGTAAACCTATAAGTGTAACGTTAGTTATGTATTGCTTTGTTATAATAATTTTCAAGACGAAAAAGAGGAAAATAAAAATATACAGTTCTAAATTATGCTGTATAAAAATACCTTTTACACAACAAACAACGAAACGGAACGAAACATGGTATTATGCACATCAAATAACTACTACCTACTTATAGTCCGTTTTTTTTTAGACTTGGGTTAACTACAAAACAAATATGGCCAATAATTGTCAAAGTCATAGTAGTCAATAAGACACTGACATTACACATGTAAATTGTACAGTAAAACCAACTTAACCTTGAAATGAAGAGAGGCGCTGTCGGACGCATTGGACCAATCATCGAGAGGTAGTAACTGACAGATGAATGACCACAAAGTATTTATGAATGACTTTTTAACATGGCGCCGTTAGTTCCAATTTTTGCCATTTCCGAGATAAGTTAGTGGCACTTATATCGAAAAAAATGTCAAACATGTCAAGTTCTTGTTGAAATGATTCATCTGTGAAAAGTGATTTGCAAAATGTATGAAATTATTATATATTATTACAATTTTAAATTCAAAACAGTTTTTGGTGTAAAACAAAGTGCGATATATACCGGTTGAACTGTTTGTAATAGACTACAGGCCCATGTCAAAAATGGATGGGTCATATGAACCACCAGGTGATGTATATAGGACGATATAAGAGCACAAAATAATAAGATTCAGCACTATGACGCCACTTGTAAGCTGTCCAACTGAGTGCTGGTGAGAATTCAAAAGTGCAGGTAGAATGAGTACATTTTGGTCATATATTTTTGTACGGCATTTTCACATTTCATCCATGAAAAAAAATAAGAAAGCGCGCAGTCCCGTAAAAAAATGGTGCGCCACAATCGGTATTTTTTTTTTGATTTTTTCACAATTCCAGGGTAAATTTGGTCATTTCAGTTTCGGAACTCGTATGTGGCTTTCTCTTTTTTAAATGTAGATTTTTATATGTATGTGTAAAACCTTGCAAAAACATTTTTTCTAACATCGCTTAAATATTCAATCCATTTTAACTATAGAAATAAATGCCAACCTTGCATACGGTTTATATAAATATTCCTAAAAATGTTGCACTGGTGAAAATGTGTTGTAACAAAATACCTTTGTACGAATGGCAATGAGATTTGAACGTGTGACTAGTGACATTGAGATATTATGTACTAAAGTACTAGAGAAGACACCGCAAAGAAATTTTATTCGCCAGTCAGTTGCGGTGAATGCACCTCAACTCGCTCATTCGCTTGCCAGCTCGCATGCGCGTATAACGTCTGAGACCTGTCAGTGATTCTTTAAAACTAGCGTGAACAATGCCCAATTGTGTATTACGTAATTGCCGCAATAGCTTCAGGAACTCAAATAAATGCACAGGAGTAACTTTTCATCGGTTAGTAACCATATTTCACTACTTTCAAATAAATACAAAAAATTATTTATCGTCTGCCATATTGTGTGTTACTCATAGACTAACAACGCCCAGTAGTGAAAGTAGGTACAATTTGTTGACATCACATTAAACACAATATTATCAGTTTTACACGCTGACATTCATGACTCTGTAATGTTTTAATTCTTAAAAGACTATACTTTGTCCGCGGTTCCATCTGCCTAGCATAATCATAATCTATATTGCGTCATGCTTTATATAAGGTGTTACAAATATAAAAATTAAAGCAGCATGAGCAACATTACAAAACAAATAATTAATTATCATTATACATATTTGGATTAAAGATATGTTTTGTTTTATTTATATTAATATCATAATGTAATTGTTATTTTTGGAAAAAAAATTGTGTGTTAGCTATTTTAGGCAGGTCGTTTACGTAGTTGTGAAATAAGATGCATCCTATCACACTTACCTGAGGTATATAGCCACAAATTAGATAATAAAGATTATTATTATTGGTTATTATTGTGTATCTCCAAAATTAGTTTGACGGGTCCTTAATAATTATTGTTATTGCAAAACATGTTTTTTTTTGTATACGAATTGACGGTCTATCTATACTAATGTTTATCCATGCATTTAGTAAAAAGTGGTTATTTCAATGTTACAAACAAACACCCCAAATTTTAATTAGTTACTTGTTTAGATTTTTTGTAAAATAAAGAAATTTATTGATGTTTGTACTTAATAAATGTAGAACGTGTACACTTTACAGTAGAACTGAGTTTTGGGGGATAAAATATTCACAATAATACTTAATTTTAATTTTTTATTTCATTCAACCTGATGAACCAGATAGGTAAAAAACATGTAAAAACCCACACTAACCGTTCTGTGTCCTAAATGTCATAATCTATATTCCGTCGTCATAGTAACCGAGTAATGAATGAAACGACCTACAGTCCTACAAGTATCTTTTGGCGTGTGCGTGACAGAGACAGCGTCATACAGATAAGGTAAACTGTAAGGCGCTGTCTTTGTTACCCACGGGCCAAAATATGCTTGTAGGACTATATGCATCTTATTAAGCGTATTAAGCGCTGCGGTTTAAAATGATAGATTAGACAGAATGTTTTTTTGTAGCGCTGCAGCGACGGATAGCTTTAAACCGAGAAAAGGAACATGACTTTTGTTTGACGTAGCTTCTCTAGTTTACATAGTAACTCAATGACTAGTGACGAGCCAATATGCGAAGTGCTGCATTGATCCGATCCGTTGAGTTATTTGATTAACTGTTGCCAACGCGGCAACTGACGTTCGACAATGTTCTGCGATCCGTCAAGGTGAATTTTTTGAACAATGCATGGATATTTGGTCATTTTGCTACTGTAGCGGATTTCTTTATTACTGTACACTCGTGTCGAGCGTTTGTGATCTATGTGTCTAAAAGTTTGCGCAAATATTACACTAACTCAACTATTCTCGACTCCGAACGTTGAAATTCATTGAAAAATACATTTTTGATTATATTACTGGAACATAGCAAGAAGTTAAGAGTGGTTGATTTCTGATAAATTTTATTTAACAAGTTAAACCGTAATCTCACTCACTAACCGAGTTAGCTTACACGGTTCAATTGTTACTGAACTGAACTAAACCAGCTGACGCATTGACCTAGTTCTCTGTAATTACAGCAAGTTAGGAATTCGCATGTAGTTCAAGATTTAGTTTACTTCCTACTTTATTTTCCTTTATGCTTATGAGAGCCTGAGGCTAGAAGGCTTCACGGCCACTAGCGTGCCCTTAAATAAATGTATGTTAAGATTTAAGAGGGTCTATTAAAAGATCCGTTAAAACCTTTATAAAATTTAACGGCTTATTATTTTATATAAAACAACCCAGTTCTCTTTAATCGCTATCCCAAATTCCCAGCCCGAAGGTATTTAAAATAATTTGCAGTGAGAAGCCCTTTGTTGCTTTACCTGGGGTATTTTCGCTCGCTCTAAGCCTCAGATAAATGAACTAATATTGCTTGGCTTTAGCCGCCGCTTTCATCTTTCCTCGTTCCCTTTCGATTTAAATGTAAAGTCTAAAGAAAATTGCAAAGCGGACGAGTTTTCTTATCTTAAAAAATCGTACCGGAATGAAGTCACTGTATCTTTTAATATTATCATCTTTAAATACGCATTCCTAATCCTATTATCTGCCTTTGCAATGGCTTGGTTTTGTTTTTCATTCGCAAAGTTTATGAAAAGTTGAGTTTTATTTACTCTAGTGGGTTGTTTGGACATTTTTGTGAGAATACATTAGAAGTATACAATTGTGTGTCATTGTTTTGTAAAGTTGCTATCCAACGTACCTTAAACCTACTGAAACTTATCAATTAGGAACGCTACGCTTATTTACTAGTACAAGTGTATCCTCAGTTGGAAGTAGATATCTACATACCTACCTACCTACCAAACCTATACCTACCAGAATTTCATCCCTTTGACACATTTATAAATTTTGAGCTGCTAATACAGCTATTGTACATCCTATGTATAGTATTTATGGGAAAATTTCTAACTTAATTAAAATCCTGTCACTGCGATGCGATGTCAAAGGCTATATACGAATTCACTTCGTGATTTATCAAAAGCATTTCCAATTGTGTATATATTCCAAATGTTAATTTATTCAAACGAATTTCTAGTTTTGATTTTCCAATTTAAATGTTGTTACCTTGTTACGTATTGGAAATATACCTACGTTGATTTTTAACAAGTGTTTATATAATAGTGATTCTAAAACTGTGCGAGAAGGAAAATATTTACAATTAAAATTGTCTACCACTACTAAATGATAAAAACGTAACATTCCCGTTTTCGTTATTATTATCCAAATAATCTTCAAACATACAGACAAAGATAAAGCCATCTGATAGTAAATGCTTATCGTTGCCCATCGACATAGTTTTGCTGGGTGTAGCCGTCTGGGTGCCGAGGTAGAATTCGAAAGTTATCCCGTAACGCTTCATTATGACGATGGGAATGCTGGGTTTTAGCAGGTATTACGGCGTCCGCCGAAAAGTCTTGGAGATCCGTCCAAAAGCGGAATGCGTTTGATTCCACTTCTTAAATGTCGTGAACAGTTAGAGATGTTGATTTGGTGGTTGGTCAAACCATTAAAGATGTTTCTAATTTGTTTTATAAATATTATAATCAATGTGAATGACACCTAGAAATCGCCCCCGATAAAGTCCGATGAGCTCTTAACAGGATTGACCTCGTTACCGTTAGCATTTTTCCATTTATCAAAAAGGTGCATCTAGAGTTATAGCTTAGTACGCATCGCACTCAGGACGGATGAAACCCCTGAAGCCTGAAAATTTAAAGCTTTTAAAAATGTTTGTAAAAGCCTGCCGCGTAATTCTTTTGAATTTCCAACGCTCAACTTTAAAAGTAGGTTCTTTCTGTAGCTTAGGTTTTTCCTCATTCCATTCGTGGCGGACGTCTTGGTGTTCGTGATTTCCCAAGGATCCCTAACAATGTCTTTGTGCATGACCTCATTTTGTGCTGAATGCACGCTTTAGGAGCGCCACCTAGTTGGTAGGTTTTGTTTTTTCTCGAGAACTATTAAAGATGCCGACAATAGCCTTCTTCTTCATTGTACGCCGTATTCAGAAATTCATGAAAGAAAATTGAAAAATTAATTCAACACAATAGTAATGGTACACCAAATTGCTTACATAGGATAGCAGCAGTTATTCATTGTTGTTGTGTATCTTGGAAGATTCATTTTCAAATATCTACTACTTCTTCTGCTAGTCCAATTAAAAATTTAGACTAATAGCACAGCTTACTAGTAAACCTGCCGTCGTTGCTTCGCTTCGGGAAAGTTATTCTTTAAGTATTTTCAACGATTTATAATCCAGAATCACACCACATTCCGCTGTTGCGCCCATAACGTTATCTATCGCTTATTTTGCTAAAACATGTTTTCCCGTGGATATAATAATTTTTTTTTGTGGAAAAACTCACAAAAAAAGGCAGGTTTCTGAAATTTTAGTAAAATTATGTAGAAATGCTATTTAAAGAGTGAGATCAATATTTTACTGTATTTTCCCAATCAATAGAGCAAACGTAACGGTCAGCCTCGCCGGCGCCTAGTAATGGAGTTTTGGGCGCTTTGACCGAATATTCTCAGAACTAAATTTACTTCCAAGTGGATTATCTCCATTCCCTACGGACATCTTCAAAATCACTTTATTGAAATAGCTACGTGGCATCGAATCTAATACGGCAAAATATGTATTATTTCAATAATACTGTGTAGTACCTACCTAGTTGCTGCGAATTGAAAAGGTGTATCTTGTCAACCGTTATATTTTTAACTAGAGAACCGCCCGCGCTTCGCTTCGGGACCCGTAGGTAACAGCCGCGTAGGTCTCGCTCCCGTAGGAATTTAGGTTAAAAAGTAGCCTACTACTCGCTCTCTTCACTCCACCCTGTCTGAGGTGTGTGGAGTGTCTTTGGGGGTGTCTCTCGCGGCCCGATAAAACGGGCCGGTCCTTGGGTTGGGCCCTAAGGCCCTTGGTTGTCCATCTGTGGTTAACCAATAGGTCAAGTCCGGTGAGTGGTGGCCTTTTTACAGGCCACAGATCTTAAACGGGATGGGGTTCATCTTCGCGCCGCCCAGGCGATCGAGGCCCTACCGGGTGAATCCCGCTGGTGGGAAGCCCAGCAGGAGCCGATCAGCGCCGGGCGACGACTTACGAAGCCCCAGTATCAGTCAGTGCTAGCCCCGTCCCGCGCAACCAGCAAGTCGCGCGGGAAGGCCCAGCGGTCCGGTGGACGGGTGTGGAGCGGCACCAGGTCCTGCAGATGCGGAAACCGCGACGCGTCGACACGCCCGAACATGTTGCGTGCCAATCTCTCGATGAAGTCGTCCAGGCTCTCGACTCGAAGGTCCCTCTGGATGCGGGCGTTCCTGACGTACCTCGGCGCACCAGTCAGCCGGCGGAGCGCAATCGCCTGAACCGCGCGCATCTTCTTGCGCTGCGGTTCGCTGGCGAGCGCGTACCACGCCGGTGCCGCGTTCGTGAGGCGGGATCTAATGTAGGTCTTGTAGACCCCGAGCTTCAGTCCAAGAGGGAGGCTCGAGGAGAGCACTGGTTTCTGCCATCGCGCTTCTGGAATTCGCGACGGCTTTCGTAACCTGTGGCTTCATCGAAAGTCTTCCGTCGATTTTGCCCCCAGGTATTTGGCTTGTGGGGCCCATTGGATATCTTGTCCGTGAAGCTCCAGAGTAGGATCCCGCCTGTTGAGGTACCCTCCTATGTTCACGGCCTGCGTCTTCCCGACATTCACCGACAGTCTCCACGCGGCGAGCCATTCGGGGAGGGCATCAAGCGCACGCTGCATCTTGACGATGGCGTGGGTTCTATTCAGCGACGTGGTGATGTACGCCACGTCATCGGCATATAGGGCAAGCGACGCCCCCCTGCCGCCGGGATGTCGTCGGTGTATCAGGCGTAGCAGACCCGGGACAGGCAACTCCCTTGCGGGACGCCGGCTGCGATCGGACGCTCGGTGGATTCGGCCTCTTCAACTACTCTGAAGCTTCTATTTTCGGGGAAACTGGAGATCACCTTAACGGCACTCCGGGGCGCCGACGACTGCGAGATCTTGTAGAGAAAGCCGTCGTGCCAAACACGGTCGAACGCCTTTTCCATGTCGAGGAATACTGCACACACGCGTTCTCTCTTATTCAGAGCTACTGTAACGGTGTGCAACACCCTCGACAGTGTAGCCGTGCTGTTCAGCGGCATCAAAAAGTAGCCTTCCAATTCTGTTGGCAGCTAGGCTATTCCACCCCGGATGCTTGCAGTTCCAGTCGCCCGCGCCCACCACCGGTGTCGGCGAGTCCAGCAACTTGCGGACATCAGCCAACAGGATAGTGCCAGCGGGCGGGCGGTACACTGAATACTGCCGGAGCGGGGAGTTCTCGAGGCAGAGCTAAAGTAGCCTATTACATTTGACTTAAGTAAATTACATGTAGTATTTGATAGCGTAATTCAGAACTTGCAAATGAATTTTATTAACGCCATCTGTTAACAACTCCGAAAATAAATGTCTAGCAACTAACAAAACATCGATCTTCCCATGGGAATGGGATGTTTTTCCGCGGTAAAAAGTAGCCTACGTCACTCTCCACCCTCCTAACTATCCCCACACACATAAACCTTACCATTTATTAGCTTTGTTGCGACGTGAAAGCGTCACAAACAAACAAACAAACAAACAAACACACTTTCACATTTATAATATTAGTAAGGATGACTGAGTAGTCTTTCTCGCATCGTTTTATTTGTGCATGTAAGTTATCTGACGTACCTTACTTTACCATAGGCGTTTTATGTAAATTTTGTTAGAAAAGTATCTGAAAAAGATTGTTTACATGTCAAAATGTGTCATTTTTTAATTAATTGATGGAAATGAGTACCTATCTACACTAGCCTTAATTACATTAGGTACCACAAAAATCATACCTTTAGATTTAAGTATTTTCCGATAAATGCATAATCAATTGACTGCTCTGTCACGTTTAGTTAACTAGAGTATTAGCGTTGAAGTAAAAACTTGTATAAGCTCAACTACGTCGAACGATAATCTCGTCTTCGGTAGCTGAGCAAGATTGATGGCCTGAATCTCCGACCCACTGAGCTTCGCGATAGATCAGCTTTGTACAATAGAATTTGGGGAAATCAATTTTGAATTGTGTTCGTGTTTGAAAGTTTGAAGCCTAAGCCTAAGTGATGTCTGGAAGAATTATATTTTTGCTTCTTTGGGAAATTAATTTTGACATAGTCTGTAAAAATCTTTCGTGGCGATAAGAATAATCATCGCTATTTGCGCTTTCTTCTGAGAGAAACTGATTATTCGATAATATTGTAAATTTTATGATTCTTCATATGTCTATAACTAATGGAGTTATGCAAATGCACTTATTATAGGTAGGTGCTTTTTAATTTCTCTACTTCTACATCATATTTAAACATTTTTGTTGTAATAATCAGTTACTCTTTCGAAATCATGTCATCTAGGGTTTTAGTTGGAATTTTCCAGCGTATAATGAAATATATTTTAAACACGTTTTATTCTAGTAAACGTTTACCAGGCCGCAATTTGGGGCGAAGCCTTCGTGAAGCCAAGTCGGGTTAAACCAAAATTAACGTACTTCCACCTTCATACATTACAGTGAACACTAGCGAGCGAGATGGCGAGACGAACAAGATTGATCGACCAATTACACTGGGGATAATGTAGTTCATGAACATATTTCAGTGGGAAAATATTTATGTGCACCAACTTTACTCTTATTACTTCGTTAGTTAGACATACAGCGGCGTTAGACGGCTGCTTTACGTGTACGTTGTTAACATAAAGCATAAATATTACTTAGATACAGTATACACATTTTGTGTTGCTAATAGTAATCATTTGTATCTTCTTCTCGTCTCTGTGTTAAACATAACTTAATGTGTATATTATTTTATTCTTGGGAGATGCAACTATAGACCTTTAAAGTTATGAGTAGATTCAGAAGTAATAATGCCCTGTGTCAACTCAATATCAGCAGCACTGATTGCTTCATACCTACTAAAACTCCGCAGTCCCTCATAGTTTTAAGGGCATAGTGGGGCATATTATGTAGAACGGCCATGATCCATGATTAATGTAGTTGTGATTCGTAAAATCCATAATATTTTTACTCCATTTGATTTTGATTATTTTGGGTCAAATAAAAGGATATACAGGAGCAAATAAATTATTTATAGAATTCCTTCTTTGTAGGGACACCAGTTTATTGCAGGCTGACAACGGGACGCTTCGAATTACTTCGCCATCGAACGTCGACTTCAATGGAATCAATTCTACGAAATCCTTGATTTCGTAGAATTGATTCCATTCTTTACCCCTGCGATAGGCGGCGAACCCAAATAAATGTAAATTATGGTTTCAATTACACTGCTGCTGGTCGTATTGTCATTAGTCATGTTCATTACTCATTGTTAAACAATAAATGTCTTTAGCGGATCATTAAGCGGTTCCGATTTGATGTTTAATCCTTTAAAATCGATTCTGATTTTGTTAGTGTAAGTTTAGGACCAAGCTGCAGTAGTTGTGAGTCATACTTTTTCTGATTTAAAATGCGTACAATTGTAACTAACATTTGCATGCTTCACGGCCATTACGGACGAGAACGGATCGCTTCGGCTTGCTACTGTTTTGAGAATATGCGTGTTGTTGTAAACTACCAATCAAATTCGGTATAAATATACCAGAAGTTTAACGCATCCTGACTTCTCTGTGACTTATCAGAAGACATTGATCCAAGAGAAGAGGGAATCCATCCTAGAGAAATCGAGGGGAACTTTCGAAAATTGTAGCGACTAGTGCATTTGTTAATGATTTCATTAAGCCTTTAAAAAACACTACGATATAAAGAAGAATGTCTGGAGACGATCTGATCATGGAGCCGAAAGACAGTTGAGGGAATTCCTCGACCATTTCAAGCAGTTACCTTGTGTTTAGGCTTGACAAATTTGTAATGATGAGAACTTTACACCGAGATGGGTTGAATGCGCCATCTGGTGAGTGGTTTTTTGTTATCTCTGTTTGTCGATTCTGTTTGTCGATTGAAGTTGATTGAAGTTGGTTATTTCTGTTTTGTAAAAAAAATAGTTATAACATTACTAGACTGATATTTTTACTTCTGTGAGCCACCTTTATATATTTAAAGTATCAAAGTCTCTTGCTAGACTTGGTAATATAGCTTAGCTTGGCCACGACCCACGATTCAATACGGTAGGGATTCCAATTCGTCCTTTTATGTCATTGCTAAAATCTCCGCTTTATTGCCAACGTTCACCGTTGTAAAATATTGTCGCGACTCACTAACATTTTATGAAGTCCGGATCCGGATCCGGAGACAGTTGCTACGACTTTGATATTGATGAAGTTTATTTATGTCGTTTGCTTAAGTCTTATAGGACATTTACTTACATAAAACTTATTGATAAAATATTTCAATAGCTAGAAATTATTATTGAAAAATTGTTTCTTATAAGAAAACCCTCTTTATGTCATTGTTAATAGATATACTTTAAAATAACCATGATATAATATATCATACAGGTATCATTTTATTGTTGCGAATCCCATATCTAATCTATTATTTATTGATATGAGCACAAAATTCCAGCCGTGGAAGTAGTACACGATAAATTTATTTTGTGACGCATATTTTATCGTCACATACATTAGCGTTGATTGCATGGAGGTAATCATATTTCGAAGAACAGTTTTCCCCTTAATTTGTCTTTATTGGTATGTGTGAAATTGTCTTTTGTCATGAAACTTGAAAGTAGGGTAAGTACTTTAATCGTATTTCTTTATCACTGGACATATTAATGACATTACAAGTGTCTAATTAAATTATTTGGTTTGGTTTAATACATCTTTATAATGTTTAATGCTATGGTAGATCACTATGGACCATTCAAATTATGGTGATACAAACAGCTAGCTAATAATATATCAACGTTAGCAATATTATGTCACAATTATAAGTTTGTTAATAAGTCTAACTTGTTTGTAGATTTTCAAATACCTACCTACACTTCTTGGATGTGAGGCTTCGTGAACTATAATGTAGATTAGGAAGAGGCAGTATCTTTTAGTTGAAGAGAAAATTGTAACACTGCACTGTCATCCATTGATCTATCCGAATCACTAGTACGTCTGGTCACTTGTGCCGTTTAATTTGATCTACGGCTACTTACTATCAATTGAAGCTCCGTGCGGGGTCTTAGCTTATCTTTTTTACATCATAAAAAACTGTAATTACGCTGAAAACCACAGTTACTCATACACAGTTATAGTATCTACATATGTTATCGTTAGACAATGACATTACAACAGTACCGTAGAGGTAAGCGCTTGTAGCGTGACGCACCCGTTACATTAATTAACTACTATCAACTTTATTACTCAGGTAATATGAGTGGGAATTATTTTCCACATCAACATATTATTATAGTGATGTGTTCATCATAGAAAGTAAGTGCGACTTGTTTCTGGAATTCTAGAGATGCTTGAAGCTTAGAATCGATTTGAAATTCAAATCAGTGTTCATTCAACAAACCAAGCTCTCTGTTAGTCATTTATTTTTCATTCTCGGTACCATAAAGTGATTACCTTCATTCATGTTCTAGCAGCATACACGCATTCTATTGTGAACATACACGTTTATTTATACCGTGCCTATTTTCCGTTTTGGAACCATTTATTTGTATCTTATGTGATTACTTAAAAATTGGGCATGGATAATAGGTATTCCCATGGGGTCACGGCGATCATTTTATTCTATCCTAGTCGTATTATCTTATGATAATGTAAATGTAAATAATAAATGTAAATGAGATTGTATTCTAAGTAGACATCTAAAGCTAAACTTTCGGCTAATTTTTAAAATGTCTGGAAAAAAAGATTAGAACGTATTTGGGTTAGTACGCTCGTGACTAGCTGTAGTATTAGCGCGCGTCGTTGTAACACAGAATTTGTTAAAATTATTATTTGTAAGGATTTTTTGGTTTATTATACAGATTGAAGCGTTTCCAATAAAGATAATAAAATGTGTATTTTTTTGCTACAATGAGAAAATAGGCGGTACTGTACTGCCCATTCTAATCGGAGAACCAACGAGGCTACAAAATCGTTTAACCACAAATTGTGTAATTTGAATATAGTTAGGCTTAACTTGTATTTAATTGGAATATATAAAACTTTGTTACGGCGAGAAATATTTAAAATGCTTTTGCCTTTGCACTATCGTTCCTTGGGGAATTTTAATTCCACAGGAAAATACCTTAATTACACTAAAAGCCAAATTCCTACCATTTCTTGAAGACGTTGCAAATACAGTAATTACTTAAAGAAATTGCCGCCTTTATCTTAATACCTACATACTTTCTTTGAAATATTGGTTCGAATTCGAAACGCGATGCCGCGTTGGTCTTACTGCTTACTTCGCTGCTTAATTTCTACAAATAATGGAAGATGTGGGTATCATTCTTTCTTGTATAAATGCTCACATATTCACCAATTAGAGAACCGCCCGCGCTTCGCTTCGGGACCCGTAGGCAACAGCCGCGTAGGTCCCGCTCCCGTAGGAATCTCGGCTAAAAAGTAGCCTATAATATGATATACTGGAACTTCATATATAACATTTGCCTATGATATGACTTAAGTAAATTACAGTATTTGATAACGTGATACAGAACTTGCAAATGAATTTTACTAACGCCATCTATTAACAACATCCGGAACTAAATATCTAGCAACTAACAAAACATCGATCTTCCCATGGGAATGAGATGTTTTTCTGCGGTAAAAAGTAGCCTACGTCACTCTTCACCCTCCTAACTATCCCCACACACATAAACCATACCATATAATAGCCATGTTGCGACGTGAAAGAGGCACAAACAAACAAACAAACACACTTTCACATTTATAATATTAGTATTAGATTTATTTGTTCATTTTGGTGTTTGGTGATAGATTTCGCGAACGTACTAACCACTGCACACCGCTCAGTGAGCAGTGTTATTATAACTGTACCTCAGAGCCGTTTATGTACGTTATATTTATTACCTCAGAATAAATCTAAGTTTCGAACATGCTTAATTTAGAAAGAAATGCAGTGAAACATTCAGGGCTGTAGGGATTTCTAGAAACAGCCGCATTTGTAGCAACTTCGATTAAGTAAAACACGAACTAAACTGAAGCTTGTTTTTAATCTCAAGCACCTATTTCACTCGCCAAGAAATTTGAAACGCGTCGACAATTACCACGAGTCCCGGCTTGTTGCTCAAGTTAATTAATTAATAGAATACTAGTCGCCACGACGAACGCCGATAAATCATTTAAGTGTACTTACTGAAGCCGTAATGGATTGAGTTTTTCAGTACCCTTATACGAGCAGAATTTATTGGGTAATATAGAAATAACAATGTTTACTTGCTTGCTTGCTTTATAAACGATGGTATTAATGGTTTATCTTTCTTTATTGGCCGGGCAATGCGTTAGTAACGCTTTCGGTATTACTAAACACGACGGTGAGTTCGTACTCACCATCTCGTGGCTGGTCTTGTCATTTGTAGGTTAATAACGTAAAAAATGCTATTTTGAAAGATAGGGGAGGAAACGACGCAATTAAAATATTTCGTAAAAGTTAAGGCAAGATTAGACAGTAAGTTGCTGCATTCAACCATCTATCTCATCGTGCTACACATATTATTCCCTATAACTCCTCCCCTGATCATGGTGGACTACTGAACATTGCTAACAGATGATGCGCTGGGTCTGGAAGCCTTCTGTTGTTGTCCTTCTCCCTGAGCCCTGTATCTACCATTTACATTAATCCTAACTCCGTATTGGTATGTACTTTACAATTAGATTTAGCTGTCATACAAGGCGAAAGATTAATACCATAGATTTACGAGTTTAAAAGATGGGCTGTAGTAGAGATATAAATGTCTATTTTACGTCACATCTCCCACAGAGCCGCTGTGTGTAAACCACATGTTGATTGTGATTGATGTGGTTTCCGAGCTCCATTTTGACGATTGAATGTGAAAAAGTTGACAAATTTGACGCATAACGGATTCACTGTGGCTCTTAAAGCAACTCCACCCGTTTCATTATTAAACATAAATGTTTTTACTTAGCAGATTAAATGTTAGTAATATTAAGAACAATTTAGTTGATTGCATAACGGACATTCTTAGGTTAGAGTTAGGGATTAAAACAAATCGATATCGATTATACATAATTAAATTTTTAGGTCAAAAAAACCTAACTACAAACTTATCCGACTGGTTAGCTTTGCCTAACCAGATTTAAGGTCTATCAATGTAATTAAATGAGTTACGGAACGGTTTTACGCATGTTGTTGATCTAAGCTCGATGTTTATACAGCGACTGGGCACTTACCGTGGCAAGAGTATTTTTATTTCATCATAGTATGGCCGACGCAACGTCAACTACAAGAGCGACCGAGCTGTATTTATTTGTTTTTGACGAGCAAAGTTTAGTGACTCGCTCTTATACAATCACAAACAGTATAATGCAGTTTATGTCATAGTTTGTTGATATAATTCTTTTATGTATAATATATCCCACATCACTATCTCCACATCCACCCAGGGTTGACTGGTGGACAATGCTATTAGGCATTAAGTTGTACCCTATGTTTCTCTGTTTAGAGGTGACATAAATGTTAAATAAATAAATATCCTAGCAAAAAACAATTTAAACCTATCTTTAAATATCCTATCAACGTGAGTAACAAAAAATATATTTAAAGAAAATCGAATAAGTCAGATTTTTAAAATTATAAACCAAACATTGCAAAGCAAACATGTTTATTTGTGTTTATTTTGCTCAAAATAAAAGGAAAAGTATTAACCGTGTATCTTCGAGATAAGATTTTTTACCGTGCTTAAACGGACAGTGATACTGCAGCGCGTAACAAGCTTAGCCAATACAAACACAACACGTAAATCTTGACACTGAAATATACATCCAATCCACTTCAGTACCCCTATTATGAGTTGTTGTAGTAAACGTAAAGGACGTTACTATTGTAGTTAACGTTTAGAATTTGTATGAGAATCCGTACAGCGCCTCTAGCGGTTACGATCGAATAGTCTAATACTGTAGTTACATTATGAGCTATTATGAGTTTTGGAAAAGAAACTACAGCGGGTATCGTAAAGACGTGAGACGGTACAGTTTCCGTTACGTTATGTTGGCATCCATGAGTAATACCTCTCTCATTCTTTTATTATGATGTCAACAAGGATAGAACGAGACCCTGGCCAGCGAGCCAACATTTGTGAAATTAAAAAAACAAGTCTATGGATGCTCTATAACCCGACTAAATTAGGAAATGTGAAAGAAGAGTGGAATTAATGGCGGTTTGGTACCTTTTCAATTTAATTACATTAGCGTTCTGCGTCAGTCGCATTCAGTGTCAAACTGTGGTGTCAAAGTGTTGCTAACTTTGATGTTTTAAATATCTAGATGGGACATCGAATCCGCGAAAACGTGTCAAAAAATTGTGGCTAACTGTTAGCCACAATTTTTATATTTTTAGCAACTAGAAGTGAACGCAAAATAAAAATCACATTTAACAATTAATTACACGCAAATTTAAATGACAGGATATTTAGTTTAACCATTCAAACGAGCAGTGGTTCCCCTTGCCAAGTGAACTCGACGTGAATTGCCCGCAGACTGAGCTCGCCAACGCTTATATAGACTTCATAGCTTCATACTGACAGGAAATACGTCACTCTTCTCCTAACAATATCATTACGCACACATTACGCACACATAGACAATAGACGAACGGGTAAAACATCGTCTGCACGCACACATGCTTGATAATGTTGCCTTGTTTTTTTTTTTGTTTTCATTGTAGGGCGACGCTCAATCTAGACATTTAAAACATCAAAGGTTGCTAAATATTTTGTTGATCTCGCAAGTTCAAAATTTCATTATTTTCATCTCTGCATTCGGTCGCGTGAATCATTTGCCAAGCAAAATAGTGCCTAGCCATGATTTTGTTTAAATATACAGCAATAAATTTAATGACATTTAATTTCGATAGTGACTTTTCACCTTAGAAAATAGCGTGAGTGCCGTAACTACTACGGGTAACGTAATTTACTATAGCATCTGTCAAATTTGTGACTCGTAATACCAAATTGTAAGTAAAACATGACCGCAAGTACTGTATTTAATAGAGTTATGCGCATTTACTATTAAAGCAGCGTTTTCACGATAGCATCAATAGTAACGTCCTTTGCGTTTACTACAACAACTCATAATAGGGGTACTGTACAATGAACGTGTCGTACATCGCTCTGAGGCTTGTATGATTTACTATTCACATGGCCAAGGCTGGAGATTAGCGGGACAGTGCATCCGTTCTATTGTGACAACATTACTACCGAATACTTGTCACTTGTGTGCTCATTGTACAGTTTTTAGCAATTTAATAGGTACTGCTGATGACTTTTTATTACCTACTTAAGAACATTTTGTATATTTTATTGTAACTTCTTGTTAAGTTTGTTATGTAGGTATTAAATTAATGATACTGCCGTCTAAAGACAATAGTTACGGTCTTACGGTGAAGTCGTAAGACGTCACTGACGCGATAAAGGCCAGGCTCTCTGATGTGCAACCGAAATGAATTATAAAAAGATTTTACGGTTCATTCTAGGAGGGAAGTAGCTAGCCAAGCTGGTAGAAGCAGAGCGACCTCCAAACTTATTGTCGTACCTACGAAATTCAAACGTAATTTCTAAGGCGTATGGACCATAATTAAATGCTTTCGTTTTAGTTGGTCCGTTGCTGAGTCTTTATAATGTGGGCAGAGCTTTATGCGCGCACTTATAGCGACACCGATCTGAAAAACTACCGAATACTTGTAGCGAATATCGAAGATGAACGAATAGGCGGTTAATTACATAATGTATGTTCCTAGCTTCCTATGCGTTCTCTACCTTCCGCGCCGAGTAGGTACCTACCCAAAGGGGGGCATTTGTTCCTAGCTTCCTATGCGTTCTCTACCTTCCGCGCCGAGTAGGTACCTACCCAAAGGGGGGCATTATAGAACAAAATATGACGTCTTTACAGAACTCGTTACAATTTATTTGTATCAATATTCTCGACACTGACGGCTGAAAGCTGGCAGACAAAATACTGTTAATTAATTATCAATGTTAAATAATTATCAATGTCACATTGCCGCAGCTTAACATTTTATTAGAATGTTATGTCAAACTAAGACGAAAAGCGGGATCTGGTTTTATAGTATCACGAACTTGTTGAACATATTTTTATTCAAGTGTTTGATTTTAGAGTGAGTACGTGGTCTACTCTGTGTGTGTGATTTGACGATCACCGTATGTAGGTAGGTACCTCTAGGTACCTACTTATCCTATCCGCCGTCACGGCAACTTCAACTACGATTCTCATTTCTATAACTTGATTAAGCTAGTACATAATTAGTTTAATTTCTCTTCTTATAGGAAATTTTATAATTTTATCCATTACTGATATTGGTTCAGCCAGTAGGAAAATATAATATTTACACGGAAGCGGTGACACATTTTTTATCAGCGGATATAAATCAGTCGGTGACATGTTAACATCCTTAATTAATTCAGAGTCACCAACATAACATTATGTGTCATCGGATTGAATGATCGATCGACTCGACTAGTTTCTACTTTTCTCGTGGACTTGCTCTAGGTCTAACGGAAAAATTCGCAATACAGTAACAGAACGGGCGATAGGTGTCCTGATTATTTTCTGATATTACCTACTGCGAAGATTAAGGCAAATTACTTTGAGGTTTTTGTCTACAACAAGATATATTTCACTGGCCGTTAAATCGAGACTAAAACATATCTAGTACCAGGAATTTTACATATATTTAACATAATAGTTTGTAAAATACTACAATTTACATTCCTAGGCTTAAAACCACCGGAAAACAAGGTATCAAATAGGTAAGAACAAGATGGATACATAAATCGAAGTTAGAACTAGCATTAATCGTGCGGTTAAGTGGATGTCCTTCTAATTATTTAGTAGTAGTTCGTAGTTTAAACCCTCAAAACGAAAATATACTTGCTGAAAACCCTTACACATTTTATACGAGAAACGTGGTGTTTCATTTATCGATTTGCGGTGGGGTGTTTTTGTGAGTGGGCTAAGCCGCGCTAGAGCGGTGCCGTATGCGGTGCCCGTTCGTTAAGACTTGCCTTCAGATTGTGAGGAGGTTCTTGTCTTTAAATGTAGGTCAGGGCGAGGTGTGTTTGTGGATGGAAAGTGTTTTTAAATTAATGTACTTTAATAAGGGTCAATTTTGATAAAACACTACCTACGCTGCGCTGTTCTAACTAGCAGTTACAACTGCTTACGAATTACCAATGAACGCATTGGTAACAGAAAAATTTAAATGTTTGGATCGATTTATAATTTTTGAAAAATTTAATTGTTTCCGGGAACAAAAAGCCAAAAATATTTTTGAATTTGTATGTATTTATTTTGGTCCGGGCATTTTAAATTTAGTCTCAATACGCCGCCTAAAACCTGAGGTATCAGTAGTTAATATTCTATGACACAAAACAATGTCTGCAGGGTCTGCTAGTGAGGTATATTTATGAATGTGACGGTTGGGTTTAAATTTGTTTTAATTTCGAAATTTTGTAGAGATCAACTATCAAGTTCATAACAACAAATCAAAAATATTTGCTCAGATAATTTAAAGTAACCAGTAATTTTTTCTGATGTAACTAAAATACCCAAGCCGAAAAGTTAATAATAAATAAATATTTATCACTCATAAATAGTATAGTAGGTATAGTAGGTAATAGTATATAGTGTGTCGGTGTCAAGGAATTGTGTCCCAGTCTTGTATCAAACATTAACATTGAGACGAAATAAAATATTAAACGAAGTTGGAGTATGGATGGATTTATTTTACTGTCTTGTAATAAAATAGATTATTGTCAAAATAAAAATCATATGTATTGTAAAAATCATATGTCATCATACATAGACATGGCGTGGTTGAATGTTTATTCGACCAATATAATCTGTAGATGGAAGATATGACAAAACTATTATAGGGGGTCTCTACTAACGCAATAGAACCCAAAACAATTATTTTTATAAATTTTGTCTGTGATAATGTTCTCTCAGAAATGGCTCAACCAATTTGGGTGCGGTTTTCACTAATATTTTGTGGTAAGTTTCACTTAGTGTTCGTTTTATTTAAATCGGTTCATTAAAAAAAAGTTATATCATTTTAAAGAATCCCGTTCCCGCCTTATAATTTCCGAATGTGGCTACTAAGGGATTGATTCCGAAGCGAAGGGAGGGCGGGTTTACTGGTACTCAATATATTTTTGCACAATACAAACATGTCTACATGTATCTGGAGTAAGTACATAAAATGTGCCGAATACCTCGGAAGCGTGTAGTAAAGTCAGGGTTAGCCCACTTCGTTTCTTAATATCAAAGTCGTACCTATCATTATTAATTGTATACAATTCTTATTTCCTCTAGTTCTATGTTTATAAAAGTAACAACATAATACATACAAACATATACGAGTATATCTAGTGCCGCATCAATGTTGTGTTGTCTCTTTGTATTTGTTTGAATCTGGTCAGGGCATTAGCTGTTGGTATATCACTTTCCCTTTCAAGCAAGTTGCATTAATAATTCAACGCGCAATACCTACCGAGTGTCCATTGAGAGGCTGCTCATCCCATTTGGACCTTCATGTGCCTTTACGACCGTTTGATATTACGTATAGGATTCAACGGTTACCTAAGATCTGGTTTCTACTCAATGGTGTAGTATGTAGTTTTATTGAGCTTTAATATTTACTAGCTATCTGCTCCGTGGCTTCGCCCGCGTAGATTTTTTGTTTGATTTTATCCCCCCTTTTTATCCCTCAAGGGGCGTATGTTTAAAAATCCTCTCTTAGTACTACTCTACACTCTCCAAGGAACATGGTTGACAAAGGAGAACATCAGATTTGAGCCTGGAGCGAACAGCTTGTTCAATACCCTCAAATAATCTTGCATATTTTAAATACATCCATTTCATATTAAAAAATCAAGTTACATCATAACATTAAAATATTTAACGACTAAAGTAGATACTAAGTGTGCGGTGCGTAAGACGTCTTTAATTCATTATTCCCATCATTTTCCGCAAAGACGGAATAATTATGCACAATGTGGTAACAATATCCTCGATCTAAAAAGCGATGTCTCATGCATGTTCATATTCCAGTCCCAAGGTCCTTAAGAAAGTTGCTGGTCTCCTTTCACAAGTATAAGTCATAACAAGTTTTGGCTGTGCGTTGTCTGTCAGTCACTCAGTAACAGAAGAGTTTTATAGAATTATATTGATATTGATGACATGAGACCTGTCCATAAATAGGTCCTTTTCTTGGCAATTTGCAAAATTGGTTGAATTGAAGTTATATCAGATGTTCTTGTTATCAGCCAAGTTTGTTAAATATGTATATTACTGTCTGTAAGGATGGTGTGAAACAAATCTATATTATGTTAATATCTTGAGCCGCATTGCAAAAGATTAACAAGGTTTAGTTGGCATTGCAAGACCAGGTCTAGGTCTTTCTTATATCGAATAACATTCAAGACGGTTTTTAAATCGGTTTATTTTCCTCGTTTCTTTATCTTAGTGCTGTGCTGAAACTACCTTACGATACACAGTTATCTTTTTAAAGTTAGTAAAATGAAACTCTTTTTATTTGGACCAAACAGAAACAAACATCAGGAAATATAAAGTTAGTCATACAAACATTTTAGATCAATGAATACATCGGTATTCAATATTATATTATTTAAGATATTTAAATAGTATTTAGCCAAGTGGTTCTGTAATTTATCTACGGCACACAGTTGCTACGAATTCATTGCAAGTACTTACATGGCAATGGCAATGCAAATGTCAAGGTTGCTGTTACCACCTGCTTGTAGTACTTGTTCAGTGTTCTTCTTGCGGCATTCCAACGAGCCAACGACTCGCTTACATTTTTTGATACAGCCACTATAGAATTTATGAATCGAAAATATTATTATTACAGCATCTTGCTGTGTGTTAATTATAACTATTCTGTGTTTTAATCAACATTATTGTTTTTGTTTCAGGTACTTATCGCTTTCATTATATAAAGACATAGTAAGATTGCACAAAACAAAAAAAAAGTAAGTCAAATCGCCATTTGTAACAGATAACACATAAAAGTTTTCTTAAGCAGTTACAGTTTAATGAAATTGAATAAGTAAAATAATAACCAATATTCTTCCATTAACCGATTGTACTGACGGGAGCATTGGACCAGAGTCGGCTTAATGTGATTTTACGGATCATAAGCTCGCGAGCAATCCCGCCCAGCCAATTACGTCTACCTGACGTGGATTTGTCTTTGAGCAATTTATTTGGACAAAAACCCACAGCAGGTTATTGAGCTATACAGATTTGATGGGCTGTGCCACGATGAGCATATCTACTCGTATCTATATTCATTAGTTACCTGGGTAATTACATTTTGACCAGGCGCTAGGCGTGAGGAACATTGAAGCAGATAGAATTTTTTACGTTAGGAGTATTAACATATTCTTCGGTAAGCGTAGGTATTTATGACAGGCCTCCATTTACAAAATTAATAAGGTTGAAATTGGAACTCGTTTCATCTTCATAAAACTGCTGGGCACAGGTCTCAGGCGATATTCCAACACGCGGGCCTAACGCGAATTGGCAGAATACACACACCTTTGAGAACATTACAGAACGCTGTGTACTGTAGTAGTAGCATATTATCGACTCCGAATGTTTCTCCATCAATCGAGTTCATTCGTAGGTTCTATTTTTTCATTTTGCTTCAAAACACTGCCAGGTGTGCGGTAGGTTTTGTTTATCAATGACAACGCGTGAGTCGAATTTCGACATTGCTGCCTTGTTTGATTGTTCTCTTGTAATTCAATTTAATTTAAGCTTATCATTTTAGGGTATCAGTGGTTATTTGCAAATGAGACATGTTTTGTAATCAAAACCTATTTAGTTGTGAGAAAGAGGCCCATGCTGATAAGTGGGCTGTTGTCCGTTTTATATACCTAGCTACATACTACCAAATCTAGCCAAGGAATTTTCATACCATTGCTGCGAAATAGCTCAGCCATTCATTTTGCCCAAGATGTAGAGTTTGTCTCTAATAGTCTCTATAAATTCTATAATATCTGAACTCTTTCAGACTAGTAAAAGTAGAATTTGGGGCTTGCCTTTTATTAGAGTCGGTTGGTTTATTTTACATTAACTTTTTATGGGATTGTATCTCGCTTTGTCTTGCATTTCAGAACGTTTATTTCTTTGGGTTTGACACCACCGTTATTGGGTTCGCATCTCTACGCATTCCGCGGCAAACAGACAGCTTTGACAGACGCTTCCAATATATTTCCGTTCGTTTTTCATTACGAACTCCACTCCCGAGTCGATATTCGAATATCAGTTCGTCGTTCGTAGGTACAGTAATCCGCCACTGCCATCTGCAATACTGAATATTTTACTAACTTTGCAACTACGGTAGGGTTTTAACTTTTCATTTACTGTGGCGCACTTAGGTCCTAAATCAAGTTGTATACTCTACACTCTCTGCAGTTTGCCGACATATAAATGAGATTCATAAGTCTTTTAGTAACTACGCGTAAAGAAAACTTCTTTGGCAAAGTTATAGACTTTAAGCGGGATACACAAAGATCAGACAGTACAAATACATAAAATGTTACTTTATAACTCTCTGTCACGCGTGTCTAAGCTTTTGAAGAAGCTGTTGGTGTTACCAATTATTATTTTTGCTCAAGAACGAATATAAGAATGAAAAATAACTAGCCCTCAGACACCGCAATCAGAACACGGTAAAGACATTCCACTGGTCATAGAAGTGTGATAACTAGCTAGATCCTTGCACGAGTGCTGTTGTGTAGACCCCGTGAATAGCTTCGTCAGTTGTGAATAATTCAGCAAGATGCTCTACAAGTTACACGTTGACAAAATATTATATTATTTGATTATAATACAAGTTGAGAGTATTGTTCCATTT
Source organism: Hesperia comma (assembly GCA_905404135.1). Lineage (NCBI taxonomy): Eukaryota > Metazoa > Arthropoda > Insecta > Lepidoptera > Hesperiidae > Hesperia > Hesperia comma. The sequence continues at coordinate 19,040,584 of FR990014.1, read as the reverse complement.
CCTCTCATATAGCTAATGTGCAAAGTGATGAATATTTGATTGAGTTGAATTGAGGTGTGATAGGTATATAATAATGTGAACTGTTACAATAAAGACAGTACTGCACAAACCATCTTTCATTTACGACGGCTCCCAACCTTACATGGCGACCCTGCCAGTTGTAAGATGAGCCGCGGCGCGTGTAAAGTACGTACGGTGTAAATGAACTTAGTGCGTGGACTAATTAATTGTGTACCTATGTAGAAAGAACAAAGGATTTCATTATGGGGAGTGACATTATAGAATCTGTGTGGTTATCGGTTCGGTCGTGTATACTGGTGTTCAGCAACAATGGGAGGCAAGCAGAGTAAAAAAGAGGAGAGCGTTATCATCCAAAACGCTGCAGCGGGCGACAACGACGCGCACTTGGAGGCAATAAAACATCATGTGGGTGCGACCAACTACACATTGCTGGTCATCGGCATAATCCTTCTGGTTGGAGGCGCAATTCTGCCACTGCGGATGTACAAACGATGGCATAGTGGAATGGTCCAGCAAGAAGTTGCTAACAGCATGCTAGTGAGGTTCGGCAGCTTGCTACGTCGCCGAGAGGATCGTCCGCCACCTCCGGTCTGATCCCCGCCCGCCCGGAACCAGAACCCGTCAGCGCCACATCTCCCAGTGTCAGTGTGAACTTTAGTGTTGTGATGAGTGTAATTGTAATAATTATATCGTGAGTGTTCGGTTGCTTTTATTAATGGTAAGGACTATAAGTGATTATTCAATAGCGTAATAATAATAATAGGTAGGTATGTATGTCGTACATTTTTAAGCATAATATTCAATCATAATATTTTTTTTATATTTTATTTGAGGCATAATATTTTTATTCTTTTATGGCGCAAGAACTACAGTTATTATTAAATGATTTAAAAAGTATTAGAACATATTTAATAAAAATTGGCCCGTGTCGTAGGGTTGGAAATGTTCTAGAAGTTAAAAAACGGGAAGCGCAAAATATTAAGGAAAAATATAATAACTATTTAGCTACATGTAAAAGTTATTTTAGTACTCTTTTGAAGGATGACTTATTAATAATTAACAAGATTTGTGCGGACTTCGATCGGATATATTCTGAAATAATTTCATTGTGTGTTGGGGAGCAAGGTTTAGTGCAGACCAGCACCATGGCGGATGATACTTTTAGTTTAAAAATTGCATTGAGCCTTGTACCGCTCATGACTGAGGATGGTGATAACACCAAACAGTTGATAGAGAGCGTTGAGTATTATAATTCCTTGTTAAATAAATCTGAATGTAAAAATAAATTAATTCAGTTTGTTTTGAAGAATAGATTATCTCAGCACGCTAAATTAAAATTGCAACAAAACTATGAAACTGTCAATGAGCTATTAGTGGACATGCGTAAATATTTGTTACCTCAGAAGAGTCACACGGCTTTGCAAGCACAGTTACAAAAATGCAAGCAAAACAGTAAAACTATTACGGATTTCGGTAAAGACATTTCCGAATTATTTGTTGATTTGACAATCTCTCAAGCCGAAGGGAATGCCAGTAACTACAGTATATTGAGACCCTTAAATGAGAAGGTGGCAATTAAAAGATTTGCCGACGGCTTGCGGGATCGTCGTTTGAGCACGATCATTGCAGCTCGTAATTATTCTTCCTTAACAGAGGCTATTCAGGGTGCACAGGATGAGGAGTTATCAGCACCAGGCACATCAGAAGAGGTCATGGGAAGTATGCATAAACATTCCTGGTCTTCATCTAGGCGTGGTCAACGAGGCTACGGCAGACCTCGAGGCTTCGGGTCAAGAAATCGCGGATATAACACCTTCACTCCTCATCGTCAGCGCCCGCAGGCACAGGTACCGTACCATAATAATTATTACTATCGGAATAATTTTGGTAATAGGGCTAGGCAGAATCGAACCCGCAGCCGAGGTTCGAGAGGCCACGGCAACATCACGCTCTTAGAAACCGAGCGCGCACCCGACACCGATGCGCCAAATCAGGAATCGCTGAATCATTTTTTTCGTGCCTGATGTCATCTGTTCGTGTAACAATTTAAATAAGGTTTTGTTTAATATTGGACAATCTAAACATTATTGGTTAATTGATACTGGTGCCTCAATTTCAGGTGTTAAGTTTGAATGTTTAAAATGGTTACGTATTCCTTACCAAAAAGAGAGAATCATTGTTAAAGGTATTGGGGGTGATGTCATCTCAGAAGGATTTATTTATTTAACTCTAACACATAATGGATTTAATTTTACTCATAAGTTTTATATATTTAAAAAGTTACCTTGTAGGACCAGCGGTATTATAGGTCAAGACTTCCTTATGAGATAGGTATAGAGCGGAATTGAACTTTGAGTTTAATACGTTACGATTATTAACGGATAATTCGGATTGTGTTCAGTTGTCATTTGATTGCAATACGACGAATAATAATGGTTATTTAAGAGTACCGGCGCGAAGTGAATCAATACATTATATCCCTACGCATTTAAAGGATGAATGTGTGGTTTTAAAACAGCAATTATGCGAAGGTGTGTTTTTGGCTAATACTTTGAACTGTCCAAAAGATGGTAAAATCCCAATAAGAATTTTAAACACTCGGGATACAGACGTAATGTTAAATTATTTTCAATTAAATGTTGAGACATTAGATGATTATTTTATTTGCCAGTTTGAGAAACCGACGGTAAATGCGGATAGGGTAAAAAAGTTATTTTCATTATTAAATTTTAATGGGTTAAGTGACGAGGAACAACGGTCCGTTGAGAACTGTTGTGCTAAATTTCCAGACATCTTTCATTTACCCGGTGATAAATTGTCAACAACTACAGTATACGAACAAACAATTGATTTAAAACCACACACTACTCCTGTTTACACTAAACCGTACCGTTTGCCTTATGCACAGAAATCTGAAATTGACAAACAAATAAAAAATATGTTGGATGATGGGATAATTGAGCAGTCAAGAAGTGCGTGGTCCAGTCCTTTATTGCTGGTACCCAAGAAGCTAGACTCTACTGGTACCAAGCGATGGCGGATAGTTATTGACTACCGTAAATTAAATGACCATATCTTAGACGATAAATTCCCTTTGCCTAATATATCAGAAATTTTAGATTCATTGTCAGGAGCTATATATTTTACGCATCTGGACTTATACCAAGGATTTTACCAAATTAAATTGAATAAAAATAGTAGGCCTTGCACTGCATTCTCCACAGGTAGCAACCAATATCAAATGACGAGAATGCCCATGGGGCTTAAGTCGAGTCCAAGTAGTTTTAGTAGAATGATGACCATTGCCATGACAGGTCTTAACTTCGAAAAATGCTTAGTATATCAAGACGATTTAGTAGTAATTGGCCGTAATTTACAGTCACATAATAAAAATTTAATAGACGTTTTTAATAGATTGCGGAAGGTAAATTTAAAATTAAATCCGTCAAAATGTCAATTTTTACAGAAAGAAATTCTTTATTTGGGTCATATAGTATCAGAGAAAGGTATATTACCAGATCCTGAAAAGGTTAAGATTTTGGAAAATTATCCCAGGCCACGGAATACACATGACATAAAACGTTTTGTAGCCTTTGCCAATTACTACCGAAAATTTATTAAAAATTTTGGAGAATTAGCACAACCTTTAAATAAATTGTGTTGTAAAAATGTTACATTTTTATGGACCAAAGAATGTGAATACTCTTTTCAAAAATTAAGATCTGCTTTAATAAACCCTCCCGTCCTACAATACCCGAACTTTTCCGAAAACAATGTATTTGTTCTACAGACTGACGCCTCAGGCAAAGCCATAGGATCCGTGTTGTGTAATAGTGATGGTCGACCTGTAGCTTATGCTAGCCGAGCTTTAAATAAGGCTGAAATTAACTATCCTACTATTGAAAAGGAACTCTTAGCAATAGTATGGAGCGTAAAGCATTTTCGACCTTATTTATACGGAAGACAGTTTAAGATTCAGACCGATCATCGTCCCTTAGTTTATTTATTTGCAATGAAGGATCCTTCATCAAGATTATTAAAGTTTAGGTTACTATTAGAAGAATACAATTTTATTGTAGAGTATATAAAAGGTAAATCTAACTCAGTAGCAGACGCGTTGTCGCGCATTGTCGTGAGTTCAGAGGACTTGAAAACTATGAATGAGCAAGTAATTAATGTGCTAACTAGATCTCAGCTTAGAAAAATAAATATGAGCAACGAAAGCACAGGGAGTAATAGTTTATCGGTCGATAATATTGACACTAGCTCGAGGCCTGATCAACCAAGAGTTGTGGAAATCATTAAAAAACCGAAAAATATTACTGAGCTTTCGCTGATCACAAATAGTAAACTAAATAATTTATTAAAAAATAAAGTTCTGTTCGAGAGATATAAATATTATACATACGTGCCTAGTAAGTCCACTATTTATTTAAATACAATATCTCGATCATCAGTTACGCGTGACGAATTGGTGAGAGATTTGTTATTTTTATGCAACAAATTAAATATTAAGGAAGTATGCATACTAAGAAATGAAAGTAATAAAGATTTTATAAGTGGACTCGTAGAAACAATAAAGAGCGACGTTAAATGGTCCGGACCATGCGTATGTATAGTGAATAATGTGCAACGGATAGACAATTTAGATAATAGGCGTGTCATTTTGAACGATTTTCACCTATTGCCCACAAGTGGCCACGCGGGCATTAGGCGAATGACAAATAATATTAAGAAATATTATTTTTGGCCTTGTATGGAAAAGGACATACGTGATTTTATTTCTAAATGTGATGAATGCAAAAAGCAAAAACACTCAATACCTAATAGGCAACCAATGGCCATTACAACTACTGCAAACTCAGCTTTCGAAAAGATATATCTTGATATAGTTGGACCGATTAACACTGACTTAAATAATTATCGTTACATCCTTACTCTGCAATGCGAGTTAACCAAATATATAGAAGCATATCCATTGTACAATAAGGATGCGACGAGTGTAGCTAGTTCTTTTGTTAATAATTTCATTTTAAGATATGGCATACCTCGGGAGATAGCAACAGACCGCGGTTCAGAGTTTATATCTAGCACGATGAAAGAGATATGCCAGCTCTTAAAAATTAACCAAATTTTTTCAACAGCTTACCATCACGAAAGCATTGGTGCACTCGAGAACACACATAAAACAATGGGTGCGTATCTTAGAATAAATTGTAATAATCAATCTAGCTCGTGGAGCAGTTGGCTGCCGTATTGGTGCTTTGCGTATAATAACACCGTCCACACGGAAACCAAATATACACCGCACGAGTTGGTTTTTGGTAAGAGGTGTATATTGCCAGGTAATTTTACAGGTGACATCGTACAACCACTGTATGCACATGACAGTTACGTTTCAGAATTTAAATACAGATTGCAATTATCGCAGAAAGATGCTCGAGATAATCTCATTCAGTCAAAAGTTAATAGAAAAAATAGGTACGATACAAATATAAAACCTGTTCATTATAGTAAAGGAGATTTAATTTTAGTAAGAAATCCATCAGAAAATAAAATGGATCCGGTTTATCTAGGACCTTACTTGGTCATAGATGACTTAGGTTGCAATGTAAAGATATTATTAAAGAATAATAAGGAAGATGTCATTCATAAAAACCGCACAAAACTTTACAGTAAATGTCCATGATATATTGTATAACTTAGTTTTAAATACTTATCTATAAATCTATACGCCTATGTACTTGTATTTTAAATCTAGGTAATCTTTAATGTTTGTAATCATAGTTTTAAGGCATTTAACCGTAAAAAAAAAATGTACCAAGTTTATTTTTTTTTCCTTTTCAAATGGGGAGATGAGGTGTGATAGGTATATAATAATGTGAACTGTTACAATAAAGACAGTACTGCACAAACCATCTTTCATTTACGACGGCTCCCAACCTTACAGAATCACTGCGGCGGAAGCACGCATCCAACGAATACCAAACACCTTCGAAACGTAGATACTAAATTGCTTAACTCCGCTTGTATTGAGAAGGCTGGGTGCGTATCACAACTCTTTGGTATCCTTAGTAAAAAAATCTAAGTTTTCCGTATGTAATCCATTCACTTACAGTCCAAGCCAACTTCCCCTGCTCATGATGCAACCAGCTGAACAACGGACGAGGGTGTGGCGCCCGGTCCCTCTTTTAAGACGTACTGGACTTATCGTCTAGTATAAGCCTGCCTATCTGATTATCACCCTCTTGTTTGAGTCAAGTCTTCAAACGACTTGTTGTTCATTCGACTGGGAGCTTGAAATTGTTCCTTCCTTCCTTTTTGTGTTTTCTTGGCGGACAATACATTAATAATGATACATGACACCATTATTTGGCTCGAACACTTGACTCCGCTATAACATACTTGCGTTACCTTATAATATTTTCTGACCGAATTAAATCGTAGACTCTGAAAACAAATTTAATAACGATAACTTAATTAGTTTCGGCTTTCACAAGTTAGTAAGTATCGATATTTTAATAATATTACCAAAGAACAGTTTCACAGTCTGCTAGACGTAGACAGTGTTGCCTAACAGCTCTAGTTGTTGGCGGGTGGATACTCGCTGCGCCTAGCGGGTCGATCTCAGATGGTGTGGGCGTCTGGGTGTACCAATACCGCTGTTTCGAGATTCGAAATAGAAACAGTGACATGAAACCGATACGGGTGCTTCGTTCGTGATTGTTTTGACAACAATTTCCTTGTATAGGAATTTTGGAGCAAGTTGGGCCGTTGAACTTTCACGAACACAGCGCGTCTCGACTGTCTGTCTCAGTTGGTTCATTTAAGATTATAGTACCTCATTGGCTTCATCCTTCGTAGGTCAGTGCAGTTTGATAATCGGTGAAATATAAAATTCTTTCAGCAAATATATTTCACGAAAGATTTAATTTATTAGGTACGCAAAATTAGTTTAGTTACTGCGTATATTTAATTAAAATTGTATATTATGTAAGATTTCTACATTTTAGTTGCTTGCAGCTCACATAACATACCTACATCACAGATTAGAAAATAGTTGCCCTACACTTCACATCGATATAAGGAAAAGTTATAAAATTGCACAGTTTAATTTAATTTTACCATTGTTTCGTAATTCTGAGCATCGAGCTTAACCTGATTAATTAATCGAAGTCTTAATACCGTGCGCTGTTCTAATCTATTCAAGGGGCAACACTGTGAATATGTACATATATCCTAATTGCTTCACCTGGTACGTTGCCGCTGGCGTGCTGAATAGTTAAATAGGTGCCTATTCAATAGGCAATGTGGCTCGTTCTACCGGATACACCCCCTGAAATCCTTTGTTGCTGAGATATTAATTGATATCGAAACGCAGAGAGGTATACGATATTTCTATGTAAATTAAACCTAACTTAAATCATCAAGAACTTTATAAAGACACGATAATATATGTTTAGTCACCAATTAACCAAATTGCCAGCTAAAGATCAAAGATCCAAATTTCAAAAGAACCTGTTAAGAAGTGGCACAAAATATGTATAATTTTTAACCCCAATTAAGCTCTTACATCGCAGTGTGTGTAAAATATATCCATGAAGCAAGAGGCTCAGTATTTTTATAATTGAGACGTTTCTATAATACTAAATTAGCCTAAAAGTGCTTCGGCCGCGCCATGAATTAATAACCGTGAATTTTCTAATTATTAACCCCGGGAGTCTTTTGAATGATCTTAATTCAGCCAGGATCTTTATAATAATTTATACAGGGACCTCGTGAATACCTTTGATGTTCTCATCGGTGTATTAAATAGCGTTCGCTGAACACTCATAATAACCAGCTGTCTTTACAATGGTTTTATGATTCGTATTCAAATTGATCAAAAACGCTACGGTGCTACCCCAATTCCTAACGCTTCAGAGAAGTAAGAGCCTTCAGTGAACCTTGTGTTTTGGTTTGAACTTCAGTCTTTGCCGCTTACTTGCCATAATACTCCTAGAGAGGATATTGCCTGTTTAGTTTATAGTCTCACTTATTAAGGTTGTTAAGGCGTTTAAATGATAAATTGATATAATAATTGTTGATTATTTATGAGTTTCATGACTGACCCTAAATAAAACTAAGCGATGAGAGGTTACGAGTAAATTCTCACGTTATATCGTCATTAGGGTTCTCGGGCGATACGTAGACATAAAATTAAAGCGTAGATTTCATATAAAATATCTAACTAGATAGTCCACGTGTTGAGGTATGGGGAAATGTCATGGACAATGTACTGGCGACTCCGCGGGGCGTCCAGCGTCCCGTCGCGGGCCCGCTGCGTTTCCACAGCCGTGTCACGGGTGGCATTTGTTATGGTACCTACAGAATTGTGTTTACTATATAACTAGTCATAGGTACTTATAACAATATGCGACCGGCTGCCAGTCTTATGGGAAATATTTTATAGAGTAATTGTTGTTGGTTGGCTAATCTAAGTAATGGAAACATTGCGACTTTGTCTAGGCTGATTATATCCATGAATGTTTGAAATAATTTATGGAAATGCGAATATCGCTTACATACTCATACACTCGCTCTGACCTTAAATAACATGTTCATTAACGTTATTGAAAACATACTGATACTTTAGATGTGTTCTGTGGAGTCTTTTCATTTTCCTAAGGAACATGTTTTATAAATTATTCCTGATACACTGCTCCAAAAACCAACAAATTGTTTATTAATTTTATAACTAGTAATGGGTTATCGAATATCAAGAGATTGCAACAAAACTAAATCTGACAAACAAATTATGTATAGGCGTGCCGCGTGAATGATCGTTGATCGTATAACCTGTAACAGTTACGTCTATTCATTGCCCCTATAGAGGGTTCTATGACCCTAAGATTTGAATAAGTACGGATGCATCTATTGTGTACACAAGCTTTCACGTTCTCATTGAAATTTGCCGGCGAAAACGAGTTTTTTGTCATTATCATCTGTTGTAGTAATTTTGTACCGTTCTGCGTCGAGTTAATCTCGCGTCGTTATCAATGTAAGAGACGTGCTGTCGGACGGAAACATTAACGGCTCTCCTCATCTCGTTACGTTTTGAACTTTTGACTGAGCATTAACGGATTAGTTTTCAGCTGCTGCCCCATCGTCGCTTTACAAGTTAATTTATTACATCATGTATTTACAAAAATACAACTTTCGATTTATTTATTTGTTTTGTATAGGTCTTATGTACACTATATACATAGGTACGATGATTAAGAGGGGACTTATTAAACCGATTTCAATTTTAGTTTAATCTCTATTTCTCTAATAATGGATTTCCGCAAACTAACTAATGCCTGATTCAATCAATTATTTTGATTGGTATATCGTCGTTGCTTTATTCAAAACTATTAGAACTTACTTTTAAGGTAAGATTGTGAATGTGTTATGAATTATGAATATACCTCCCTTATCTTCTACTACATATTATCTATTACCGTGACCGTTTACATGTTTCCATGCTGTAATGTTAATAAGGTATCGAGTTCGTATTAGCCAGTATCTGACTAAATCTAAAAATAGACCTTATATAATACCTAACGTTATTAACATGAAACATGTAACCTAGAACTATAAGTTTATACCTTATTTATATATCTTTAATCGAACGAAAAACACTTAAATAAGCTAGTAGTATATAAATAGAACGACATCATAACATTATTTAAGATAAGAAATCTCGTTCACCGTGCAACTTTCTTGTTGAAAAAATATTTTTGTACTATAAAAGACAAGTGCTCGTGATAATATTTATAACGATTGCCTCTTACTGCTAGCAGATACTGACATTAAACTTTCACACCGTGTGACAGGTGATAACGTAGTTTCACGTATCGTGTACGACGGCTTGTTTATTTTTATTTTATCGTAGGAAAACTTGGCGTCAATAAGATTGCTTACTAGTTGATGGTTTCTTGAGATAATGGACCGTTAGTATTATACAGAAGTGATGTGTCAAGCATTATTTATCAATAGATACAGGGAAATTTACATATTAAAGTACTTTCCTCGTGTTCCTGTTCTACGCAGAAACTGATAGATATTTTAAATTCGTAGATGTCTAGGACAATTTAAAGAAATCAATCAAGTCTACATCTACGTCCCCTAAAATGAAGTCATGCCACTGATGCATGTAAAATGTGTACTTACAACATGTTCAATGTTACTATATTTATGAACAAAACAGTATTTAACCTATTTATCATTACTACTTCTCTAAAACGATAAATCATAACTCGATATTACCTTATCAGTAGATTGAGGTGATATTGAGGAAAAATAAAGTGTTATCAAACCCAGCTATAGTGTTATCGTCTACTAGAAACAGTAAAGTAAGTTGTATTACTTCGTGAAATATTTTATATACAAACAAAAAAAAAACAAAACAATACTTACGTTCTTTATGCTGGACTATGATAAAATTTTAGGATATAGACTCAAGAATCGGATCTCTAATCTGAAGTTAATAGCACTCAATTATTTAATGGCTCCTAATCGATTGTTGTAATGCTTGATGTTTACAAGTAAAATTTAGTAGTTTATTATATAAATACTATCTCATAAGTTAAATCAAACGATATTTTCTTAAAGCAACAATTCGGTACGTAATTTAGTATAAAACTTCATAAATCATGGATTGTGGCTCCGTTTTTTACCCTAAGGGTACTGAGTCCTAAAAAAGTAGAGTTGAGCATAAGTACTAACGAGTATAACCAACTCAAAACCACTCTTGTTAACGCACCAACCGTTTACGAGGAGTCGTTGAACAACGTGTAGGTACTGACTGCAGACGAGGAGTACGCCAGCGCCCCCTAACTTGGGGAACGTGCCACTTGACAGACACGTCGGCGTCTTCACTATCTCGTTACAAACGAGTACAATCTAGATTATTTAGAACGTAGCGGAGAACGTAACAGCTGTACGGTTTTAATATTAATAAGGTATTTGATATATCTAAATGTATAGGGAGACTAACATTCTTAACTTGAGGCAATTTGAAAAGTGAAAACTCAACCAAACGTAATACATATTTGCAATATCTTAACTTTTAATCAGACTTCAAAAAAGAAGCTTCTCAGTCCAATAGTAAATTTTTTGGGTTACCTGGGAGACCGATTTTCGTATTTTTTTTTTAATATTCGCAAGCTGGTGCTTTAAGTGAAGGTAGTCCCATTTAAATTTTAAAATCTCACGTGTATTTTTTGATTTTTTCTTAATAATGAGTAAATTATTTATTTTGATTATGTTGATAAGGTTTTATTGCTTATTAAGTTGCAATTGGGTTTTTTAGTAGAACGGATTTTAGTTATGTCAAATTTTAGACTTCATCAGAAGTAGGTACACCTACAAATAAGTTTTTTTTTAATGTAGGATGCTCTTCACCAGTATTAAGCTTTCCGATTGCGTATTGGTTTGGCATTCGTATTAACTTAACACAGAGCATAATAAAATTGCGGTTGAAAACAAAACATAATAGGCAATTATCTACTCGAAAATCAGTTTTGGAATTAATTAAAGTAAAGCAAATGTTCAAACCAATTTAAACAGAACTCGCATCCAATTACCGTTTTACCGCAGTAATATAACAAAGATGTTCCATAAACCGAGATAGGTCCCGGATAGGTTCAATGAGACATAAAGCCATTTTGTTATCTTATTAGCTTATTACATAATTAGCTTCCGGCCTCGGTTTCGTCCGCGTGGATTTCGTTTAAACTTCACCCACATAACTTCTTTACTTTTTAAACGATTTAAACATTAAAAAAAACACTAGATAATAAGTGAAGCCCATCACTACATAATCCTGAAAACTACATTCGAATTGGATAAACCGTTTCTGAGATTAGCGTGAACCAACATACAAAAAAACAAACAGACAAAAAAACATTACTTATTCTACTCTTGCGTACATGATTGTCCCCCCTATGATTTTTTAAATATATTTGTCATCAGTTACAGTTTTGTTACATTTATAGAATACATACATAGTTCGATAATGGTAAGTTTTTCACATACGCAGCACTTCCCCGGAACGTGTCGCTCGGTCCGCGGGGACCGTGGTTGGCGGAGCGTGGATAATTTTTATCGCACCGCGTTCACTCGAATTGCTGAATACTGAACGATATTGCCAATATTATACAGCATTTGAATCACAACTCGGGTGCTGGAATTAGCTACTGTGTACCTAATGGAACTGAACGGATTTCAGATGCATTAAGGTGCTTGTGTTTTACTAGATATATAATATGTGCAGTCTTCTGATACTTTATAAAATCCAAAATAAAGTGTTATGTAGAATACGGTACAAAGGTTAAAATACATATTTCATAACAAATATTATATTAGAGAATTAGAGCATGTATACCTACCTGTCTACTACTACCTATGTACATAAAGTATAATTATAACATGTTTAAACACATTATGTCACGGCTCTACCACAGTATCTGATGGTCTTGTTTTTCCTTATAAGGTATAAAAATTAGGTACACCGTACCTACCTACTCCATCGTACAGTAGTAGGTACAGTATATAATTACATATCGGTTAGATTTATTGCAATTATGAATTACATACACACTACACACTTTTACAGGACTAGTACCTACCTAGGTCTAATTTGTTATTTGGTCAAATTATCCCGATGATTGCAAATAATAACCTTCTTATTGTTCAAATTTCAAATTTTTATTACACATTTTTATACAGGTCTACGAACGATATCTACAACGATATTTCGACTATGTTGACCAGTTACTTTTGAATCATGTGAATATAATTATGTAAAATCCGCGAAGATAAATCATAAATGGTTTTTTGGTTAGGACAAGTTAAACGTAATAGTGAAGTGGACAAAGCAAAGAAAAGTTGAGTTGCATTGCAATCACAGCACAGATGTCGCGTGGAGCGCGGGCGGCCACGTGGGCGGCCCCGTGATTGCAGGCGCCCGTGAGCAAGGAAACTGTAGAGACGCCTAGAATTTCATGTGAGCGGTCTTTAAGGACCCGCATATCGTTTTTTTTCGTAATTCGTAATTATTGTGCGACAGTGTACGTATAAAATTATTGCGTGATTTTTTACAAAGTGAGATTTTATTGGTTAACTATTATTGTTAATTTGAAAATTGTGTTTACCTATATTATGAACCGCGACTTTGGTAGCAGAACGATTTATTGACGAAATATCGTGTATTTATTTTTTAATGGGCAACCACTACAATCATAATTTGCAATCAATAGAGAGTATAATAAAACCACGTAAAAAAAGCTAAACTCATAATACGAAGAAAGTTTTCTGTGAACTTAATAAAAAAATAAATTTCTTCAAACGAGACAAATAACTAAACAACGTCAGTCGAGAACAATGTCAGTACATGTTTTGTATTATGTATTAGTATTAAGTATAAAGTAACCCATTTAACATTTGCTCTCTGTGATTTCTGTAATCATGCGTGGCTTATAAATCGCGCCGCGCGCCACGCGCCGCGCCAAAATAGGTGGCGAAACAAAAACTTACGAATTAGCACGTGGCGACATCACAAGCGTCGATAATTTTATGTAACTTGTATGTAATTAACTCATATTAATTGCCTTAACATGCCAATCATCGGCGTTTTGAGCACTGTAACGTAATATTTAAGGTATAAAATTGCGCGAACTGTGTGGTGTTATGGTGTTTAGGAGAACACGACAATCAGATTGGATCTTGGTTACCTACAGACAGTCGTATGTTTGAAGTGCTCGATGACTTTAACAAATTCGCTCTATACATATAAAAACCTCTGACTGAGTGCCTACGTACTGGCATTTCAGTTCCGGACACGCTGTCAGATGTCTCGACGGGACGTCCCGGTTCCCGGTTTACACGGTTCTGTAGACACGTGCCGAATTCATACCGCAATATAGTGTCACCGAACAAATTCTAACCTATTTATTATTTGCTCCAGGCAATACCTATGTCCATGAAATCTATGCAAAACCCACCGCTATTATTATAAGCTGTTCATCTGTTACATTGCTTCCGCGGCTAAGTTTGAACTGTTCACAAGAATTTGGTTGGCTGCAACCCATTAATGGCCCACTACTGAGCACGGGTCTCTCCTCATTACTAAACCATGCTGCTTCAATGCGGATTGGTGGAATGGTGGTGAATTTGGCTACTGAATGTTAATATAAGTAATTTTTTATATTACATTGAAAGAAAATTGCTCTCCTAATACCAATAGTGCAAATATCAGTAGTTTGTTACGTCTCAAAGGAACGATATTGCATTATTTGCTGTTTATTTTCGCCTCTGGTTCCAAACTTACAATTGACATTTACGGATGATTCACACATATCAGTGAAGTCACCGTTCCGTCACAGTACCGGCAAATCTTTCATACATTCTCGGCATTGTCAGCACTGACACTGCACTGACAATGCCGAGAATGTATGAAAGATTTGCCGGAACTGTGTCGGAACTGAGACTTCACTGATATGTCTGAATCGACCCTTACTCGATATTAGATTTGCACGAGCGCATACGATAAACTCCGGAGATGGTACGGAACTTTATTTTGCAATACACGTCTCTTACGATTCATGTCTAGTATTTATTTTATTCTACGCTGTCTTCCAGAGTGCATTGTGACGTCAGACACCTGTTTAGAGTTTTGAATTTTCCGTCAAAAAACTTGCGTGTCTGTATATTTGTGGCTTTGTGGCCCTTCATAACATAAATTTTTCTATATCATTTCAAGTTATCTTTTTATAGATAAGATAAGGCAAACTATGGAAGTCAATGACGTGATGATTCTATTTATGTCAGCAACTTACTTCATAAAATATTTAAAGTCCTTTGTTTCGCTGTTCAATTCGCACTTTAGAATCAGCGCTGATGTCACTATTCCACCTAAATATATTTTATCATTACGTCATACTATTACGACTAGGTGTAAAGTAATGTGTCAGTATTATTTTATCACTTACAATACCTAAGGATGACTTTAGTGTTGAAACTAGAACCGCACCAGAGATCTTTGGGTTATCCAGTATAGTGATATTTTCAAGTACCTACCCATTAATAGCCTATTGAATTCAAGCGTGTACAATTATTGCACAGAAGTCCTTGATTCAATCCTGACATCTTTGGTTCTCAAGTTATACATTATAAGACAAAGTGAAGGACTATTATTATGTTGTCCGAAAATATCACGAATTTTACGAAATGTAACTCTATTAGAACCACCATTTTCAGAGTGGATTTTGATTATTTTAATGGGAGTTTCGCGCGCAATTGAATTCATTGTAACATTGTGCCAATGCATACTAAGAATACGTCGAAAAACTAAATGTCAAAACTATCATGTTTTCGGTGTTTGTTGCAATTGAAAAACAAAGTTCTTGTTGAAACACCCTTTGCATATAAAGATTTGCCTTAAAATTACAAAAAATATCCAGTTTACAAATCTGACCCCGTTATAGTTTAATTATTAATAAAGATTACTCACTTTCATTAACCTTGGTCTTGGTAAAAAAGATTCGAGTAGTTATAAATTACTATGTTATTTATTTAACGTTTTCACATTGAGCCAAGGACTACAAGGCAGCGGCAACTTAAGAATGACTCACTGTTAAAAATTATGCATAGCGCATTTGAATTTCTATATTTTTGCATTTGCGTGCAGTCAGCTTAGGTGTAAGCACTGCGGCTGTTTCATTATAGTAAAAGAATGCAACAAAAGAGTATTCGTTAGTAATAATTATGCCTTTGCAGCCAGCTCCGGAAGAAATCTTACGGTTTGCAGACGGTTTGCTTTATGCTTTTGTTCTCAATGCCGTAGATTTATTCTGCAGATAAGCGAGCTAGATTGTCTACGACAGCCATTTTGAATCAGCAAAAAGAAGCTGATAGCATTCAGTATTTAGTACTTTAATGGCAATGTTGGAAATAAGGTCACGTTTTTAATTATTCCAACTTGAACGGTCTCAAGTCTGTAGTGGCTCCATTTCAGGAATCCGGTTTCTTTTGCTGATTCAAGAGGTTTAAAACATCTTCTACTAGGTCTTTCACAAACATTTTGGATAAGATGAAGCCTCCTTCGACCTGATGTAACTATTGCTACTTTATGAGGATATTTAGGGCAGCTTAAGAAATCCTCCGAAGTAGGAAGTTATCTTAAAATTGTGCTCTAGCATTAAACTGTTGCTCCTAAAATTTCTTAATTCGTTTGATTATATCCACTTCACCGTTAGCAAAGATTATAAATATATTTAGTTCGGTTAGCAAGTGGGTTTTAACGGAAACGAAACTCTGAAATCTCGGCATATTATCTTCCTACGCTCGCACGCGACTGAGTCAGTGCTCCCTTTATGTAGTCGCATCAACACTTTCATTTCGCCTCTACATACCTACATTTATAAAAGCTGCAGTGATTCGAGTGGCTGAATGTAATTCACTCGATGACCTCGCTGTGTGTAAACAAATCAAGATCTTCTACGCGATACTACAACACTGACGCACGTGCTCCTCAATTGTCACGCTACGTGTTGGAACAAAGGGTGATACGGTTATTGTTCGAGCTTCTGGCGATGATACTATGTACGTCGGCGCCATGGATTTAACCTTCTTCAATGTCGTCATTGCTATCTCTGTAACATGATAGTTTTCCGATTAACAACTGACCATTGTTTTCACGCCTGATAAGTCGCAAATGAGAGTGACCTTGCAAGCATGATATCTTATTTCCGAAGGCTCCAAGACGTAGGTCGGGGGCGCCGCGCCGGGTGCTTCTATTGCCCGATTGCCGTAGTTTTTCGAGATTGGATCGCTCACATACGATATTTTTCTATTTGCTCGACGGAGCGTGAATGTGGAATGGACGTAATTTCAATTCAGCAGCAACGAGCTCTCACCTATTGTAGCGGGCGTTCGTCGAGATAAGTTGGAAGGAATTCATCGCCGTCTAAATCGCGGGCTGCCGGAAAAGGATCCATTTAGACGCGGCTCCACGTACAGTTTCCAAATGAAATTTCCAAGTGCTAAGAGAGTTGGTGGGCGACCGGTCCGACCCCTTGGGAGCGCTCGGCTTATGAATGGCCGGTTCTATTTGTTTGTCTTGAGTTTGTAGCCCCTCGTCGCGTCGGCTCGAATGAATGGAAAATCGAAAGTGGTTTTCTTTTTCAGCGGATCGTTCTTTTCAAACAATTTTATATGTTCTTTTTATAAAAACATGGTTCAAAGTTAGATCTAGATTGAAAAAAACTTACGGACTATTGCATATTATGTATGCTTAGTTCGATATGTGGTATGTAACAAATACCAAGTAGGGACAATGTGTGCCAAGATGTCAATTTCTACGCAGCTTCATAGCCTGTCATTTATATTTACAACAATTCTTAAATGATACATTTTTGTTTTTGTCCATTATGAAAGGAAACATCCGAAGAACAAATAGAGAAATCAGGTTTCGGGAACTGACCTTCCCCGACATGTGATTCAGCAGTTAATTATTGGTTAATGTATCCCACCTTCCCCAATTCATCCCCAGCAGCCTCGCCTCTGCCATAAACGCAATCCCCCTTTCGGTACATTTGTTTTAATTATACCACCATTCAAGGGATGTAACTCGTAGGAAACAAAGTAGCAAAAGTCGAGTTTATTTATAGAGCGGACGCAGATGGTGAAGGTCGTTGCTGGAACGCTACTTATTTATTTAACGTTTGCCCACACACTCGGTTCTCCTGTACCGGATAAAAAAATAAAAACGGCTTTCGCTTTAGGGCATGTGTTAGCATTATTTCTGGTGTATGTTTTCCGATGCGCGTCTTAAACCTCTCGATCCACATATCCGGCGTTCAACTAGAGCCGGCTTCCGTAAACATAAAGTTTATTTTATTGGCTCGGACCGTAGTTTGTTGACTTGCCGTTTCAGCTATCCGAAAAACATTTGCGAAATATGACTGTCGAGATTAGTACGGTAAATCGGAATTGTTGGAATGAATCTCTCATAAATACTACAAGGACTCTCTTTTTTACGGCTTAAGCGATCTGTAATGTCTATACTTTTATAGTTATAATCCAGTAAATTATGAACACTAAGGACCTGATAAGTCTTGTAATTTGATAATAATACTTATTAGTGAGAACTGACTCGTTAATTCTTTGACGCATTTTAGTGAAATAATTGCCTACTCCTGATAACTGTTTTTTAGTGTTGTGATGTTGTGAACGGTTTTATTATGTTTTAAGGACGATTTAGGTCTTGTTGGATTCTTTATACTAATATGGCATTAAGAAGGGTATTTGATAGATTAACGCTAACGTCTCATGAATAATAATACATACTCGTAATTTTTGCGACAGTCACAACAGTAAAGTGATGAAAGGAGCTTAAGATTTTCGTCTTTTCGGATTTAGGTAAACGTAGGTATGCGAATTGGTATCTCAGCGATTTTTGCGGCGGTGTAAAACATATCACACATAGTAGAGTTAAAATCTTTTTCCTTTTGTATGGATAAGATAAGATTTGCACGAAATACGACTATTACACTTGGCAAGAGCAATGCTATTCCTGTAGCATAATTTAACGCCTTATTACCCCTACTATCTTATGGAAGGCGTGGAATATGTTCTACGCTTTGTCTTCATTATTAGGTTTTGTTCTTTGTTTGCTTTCCACTTTTTATTATTGTTGTTTACTTAAACCTGATTATTTATAAAACATTTAGTAAATGAAAAAGATACGTTATTGAGTTAAATTCTTGTGTTGAAGGTAATTTGATGGAAAAGGTAGGTAAACCTATCTTTCGCCCTGTTGATGCTGATTGTGCGATTCATTCGTTTAATATTGACCTATTTTATCTCTTATTTACATACATTTTTGCGAGATAGTCCATTTAGACTAAGACCAAGGCGGTCCATTCCATATAGTTGCAATAGTTTGTTATTGA
The DNA here is from genome assembly GCA_905404135.1 of Hesperia comma. Taxonomy (NCBI): domain Eukaryota; kingdom Metazoa; phylum Arthropoda; class Insecta; order Lepidoptera; family Hesperiidae; genus Hesperia; species Hesperia comma. The sequence goes on along the minus strand of FR990014.1, from coordinate 19,021,586 downwards.
AAATTATACACCTAATCGATCGTCGGTTTGGATACAAATCCAAGATAGGAGCTAACCTTCTTGATCTGACCTCCATCTTAAGGACAAAGTAGGTAGTTACAATAGGCAGAGCCAAGACAAAAGGAATCTGCAAGGGTTCTCTCGTGTGGTAACAATCACGAATACCTATGCCTTCGTTTTATTTATAACATGCGGAGCGGAAGTTCACAAGGGAGTCGCACAAAACATCAGGCAATATTGATATTAATAACGCACCGGCTAAGGCAGGGGTCGCGTGTTTACGTTTCATTAGGCGGAGTCCACGCCCCGCCGAACACCGCCTGTCATATCGCGGTATCGACTCCTATCGGCGTCTTCGGGTAATGACTCATCGTTTTACACGATCGCTATCGCTGATGCAGACTGGGTCTTCGCTCCTCCGACTATGTACATAGTGATGATACATTTTTGACAGTTTAGCAGCAAATGATTTCATTGAGAAAAGATGTTTCAGTATTGAGTTGCCTCCCTGAACTGAGTGTATCAAGAGATAAAACTGATTCATCTTTTTAGTAAATAGACATTGAATTCCACATCGGTGGAAATCAGAAAAAATTAATGTTATTTATCAAGCAATTACATTATAAAAGCTCGTCGATATTTTTAAATTTTTATTTTAAATTGCGTGCCCCTGGGACGTTTCTACCCCTACTTTAGTCTCATAGCACGCAATGGACGCATTGTGTGTAAACCATGCTTCTGCAAACGTGCGATAAGCAATGTATATCTTTTACCAACCTTTGCGTTTGTTGGCCTTGCATAAATATTTGATTGCGGTAATATTATATTTACGCCTAATAAATACATTTTATATTTCACATTTCACGTTTGCATTACGAAAGTAAATGTTGTTTGTGTTAGTGGATGCGTTCGGTAATCGGAAGCCGCGAGTATTCAGAGATACACGACTGACATACATTAAATTGCCGAGGCGAATTTAATTTCGCATCTACTCGACTCAATTTTACAGTTAAACTACATATTTAATTCACTGTTACCAGTATTATTAACTTCCAGTTAATACGAAATACTAAGTTTTATATTTAACTGTGCAATTTGAATGATTTTAAGTTTTCAGGTAACTATTATGTTAGGTACAGCTAGGGATTGCAATCCGGTAACATTTTCAATCCGGCCGGATCCGGTCGAATATTCGTCAATCCGGCCGGATCCGTCCGGATTGACTTTAAAGTTATTTAGAGTATAGTATTCAGTGATTGTGAGTTTGCAACCCTTATATACCGAACCTCAATATAACAACTTGAATTATCCATAAGAGTCCACGTAAAATATACCTTTACATTACGATTTTTTACGAATTAAAGTTTTTTTTTTGTAAAACAATCGAAGTCGTTTGATGAACAGTAATGTAAACAGTGCTGCGTCACTATTGTTAAAGATTCCAGTTCCAATAGCTCAGAAACGTAAAAGGTGCTGCTTATCAGTCGCAGAAAAGCGAAATATCATTAACTACGTTGAAAAAAACTTTAGACGAAAAAATTTGACATAGCTTAAAGTTCGGGAAAAATTGTTACCTACCTAATCGTTTTAAAAAAGAAAATACACAGACTCATTTAATAAAAATGTGTTATCATTTATAAGCAAAAGTTGTTCGCTGTAAAAAAATTATAGATGTAACATAATGTTGAGGTGAATTTTTTGCCTCTTAATTACAAAATTTTAGACCTCCCTTGCGTCAATATAACAAACCTCAGTTTAACGAATTACTTGATATAATGAATATTTATTTGTTCCCTTTTTATTTGTTATATCGAGGTTGCACTTTAATACATAAAAAGTTCTGTATTACATATCATGTCATCCAAACTTCTTCAGTGCCTGAAGTCGAGTGTTCGAGCAATGTATGTTGCCAGTATTAACATACGGATCTGAGACGTGGTCTTTTACAGTTGGCCTCATTAAAAGGCTCAAAGTCAAACAGCGCGCTATGGAGAGGGCTATGTTAGGTATTTCGCTACGAGAAAGGATTGGCAACGATGAAATTCGTAGACGAACGAAGGTTACCGACATAGCTCTCAGAGTTAGCCGGCTGAAGTGGCAATGGGCAGGCCACATCGTTCGAAGGACGGATGGCCGATGGTGTAGAAAGGTCCTCGAATGGCGACCACGTCTTGGTAAAAGGAGCATAGGACGCCCCCCGACAAGGTGGACTGATGACCTGAAGAAGACAGCGGGAAACCGTTGGATTCAGAGGGCTCAGGACCGGTCGGAGTGGCGCCAATTAGGGGAGGCCTATGTCCAGCAGTGGACTTCGATAGGCTGATAGATAGATAGACATACAAAGTAAAATAAAATACGTATATATGGAAAATCAAATCAATTTTACACACAGTAAGTCCTGTTTTTCGCGCTATCTTCGCCTTACCGGATCCGGTACCGGATCCGGCGCCGACTCTCCGGATCCGGTAGGTCCAAAAACACGCCGGATCCGCCGGATTACCGGATCCGGAAAACCGGATTGCAATCCCCAGCTTGTTCAGCAGAGTGTAGCGCGTGCAGAGAAGGTTGGTTAGGATTGAAAGGGGCTTATAGATATGATGGAAGTAAGAAGTACATAATATATTTAAGACTATGTGCGTCTTTGAATTTAAAAAGATGCTTCGTGAATTTCATGTGAATGAACAGCGGTCTGTGTGTACGTGTGGAACGGGTTGCTTTTTTGAAGTATTTTAAAGTAAATGTCCCTTAACAAACTCTTGATGGATCTGAAGGCTGTCAAAGTCAACCCGATATTGAACATCAGAAAAAATATGGGAATAAATGGAAATGAAGGAAATACCTTCGCCGATCCCTCCACTCCGTGGCGCTCGCGATGGCCGTCATAAAATTACAATGGCATGACGTTGTTCCGTGAAGTCATCGTCGTGGGGCGCACCCTCCGAGGGCTGTGAAATTATACCTCTATTACCACTAGTCGTTTACTTGAGAGGATTATTTTCCAAGGGAAAGCCCCAAAAATTACATGCGTTAAAGTAAAAATATACGCCCTGGAAACTCGCACAAATGCGGGTGAAAATGTTTTCTTTAAAATCTGTTGCCGCACCAAGAATAATTATGCGGTGGCGTGGGTTTTGTATAATTACACAGAAGGTTTCTTGCATTTTAAGGTGTTTTATTTTTTAGAGCATGTGTTAACGGACGCGTGTGTAAACATTGGAGAATGTTATACTTTAACCAAAGATTTATACGTCTAAAACTAGAAATGAAAAGTTAAAAGTCTTGAAAACTATGTCACTGTGGGAAATTTTACCTTAATTTATAAACGTTACAGAAGGCTTGGAAACTACGAATTGACGACGTTTCGATTCGACTGCCTTTAAGATTCATGATTTCTACATTCTGAAAGTGTCTTGTACATCATTTCAATAGTTATCTCAAGTACTCGGTCGTCGCACAGGTAAACGCGAGGATTGTAACGCTTACAATGTAAAGCCTTCCTTATTTCCAGCTCCGCCTACGTTATTACTATTATTTATTCCGTATAAGCTACGTAAGCTGACTGCCATGGGTCAACACCCTTTGAAATAAGAAAGTTGGAAGCACTCCAACAATCTGACCTGAAAAATCTGTCTTCTTGAGTTATGGATGCACACAAATCACATCGAAATTTTCGCAATAAAATTGGATAGTATTTTATTTTAAATTAATAAATATTTTGAGATGTCCGTATTTCAAATGCACCATTTTTTACACAATTAACAGAATTTTAATTTTTGTCCTTGTGTCTCATCGCTGTCTGCACATAAATTGTCTTTGGGAAAAACTTTATACGGAATCCATTCATTTTTTATTTGTTTATTCGTTTATTTTTACATCTAGCAACTAACATAAAACTTTGAATTTATTCATTGTTAGAAACTAGTGAAACAGGAATTTTGCCAACCTGCTGTTTCCGTAGAAATGCACGTAATAAGCTGCTGGTAGTAGTTTGTATTTCGGTGCCATTTCTACAATTTATTTGTCTTAAACAAAACGATTACTAACAGATTGTTATTGAAAATAAGTGCTCTAAATTGATTTTTTTTAAAACAAAAATATAGATTGTATCACTGGAAATAGCACACTTCGCATTTAAACATTATATGTATATCTATCTACGATTTGACAGCAAACCAATGTTATTTCTTCAATCCGTTTCGTTACACATACATAGGTACTGTTAGATGGAATATCGTAATAGCCGATAATGCGCAACACTATGGATATACCGAGATGGTGGACAATGGACATCACTAGTGGACGGGACCGCTAAACTTCCCGCGCTGTTGTCAATAAAAAGATTGTAAAGTTGTATAAAATAAAGCCATTATAACAAGTACAATATTTAGTGTTTAATAATTCAGAAGTGACATAGAACTTACGTGCCTATATGTATTGTAAAGCTTGGCGAGATGTATAATATAAAATTCGTGACTTGTGTTGATAACCTAAATTCAACTGAGGGAAAAGACGCTTGAAAAGTTACAAAGTGCATAATGACTGGCCTTAAAGTTTAAAAGATAAGTTAAGAGTGCTTAAATATGCTCATATTAACATTATTCAGTGCTTGTGTAACTAACATGTTACTTTGGATGGAGTATTACCTATACTACTTGTGATATCTAGACCCTAGATGCATAAGTCAAGTTGTGACGTGTTTTTTGTTGTGAATTGGTGTGATGCAAAATGCATGTTAAAAGGACTTTTTAAATAATGAGTTGAGAGTGCATAATATATATTATATTAATGGTGAAAAGAAACACTGAGACCACTTACTTTCATGGGTTCTAGTAATGTTACACTATTGAGTTAATGTAAATGAATCTGAGGAAAGAAGATTCTTGCAACAATTATGTTGATTGAATTTATCTACAACTAGAGTCCAAGGATTGGAAAAGAATCAAATAAGGAAAACAATTATAGAAAACTGTTCGAAAGCATCGGAAAGTCTTGTGAAGGAACTAACTGCATTATAAGAAAATTGACACAGAAAGTCTGATCTACATATAGCATATTGGATATAGAATTTAGCTCTATAGAGCATTGGATTCAAATTGGGAAGGCATATCTAAAATTCATGGATGGGACAAGTATAATATTAGAATACAACTACACTCCTAAGTTATGGAGTGTTGGCAAGGTTTGATATGTGCAGCAATCATCATATAAGATAAGTTGGGCTTTTCTTATATCCTTTGAATAGCAAAAAGTTACACAAGTGAAAATGCTATAGAGTTTTATTACAATAAACTTAGCTTAATGTATCATTGGGGCACACGGGGGCAATAAAGACCAGTGTAAATAAAGATATTAAATGTTTTGAACACAGGAGCAATGGACATAAGCTTTTGTTGGTTGTGTGTGCAAGGAAAGACAGGGAAGGTCTTAGGATATGGTCATTTTGTGATAAACTTAGTCATGGGCAATACAATTACTCTTTGTTGCATACCATTTTACCAGTACATTTAGTAAAACTTGAACTAAAAAAAAATACACCTAGTATTAACTACGGGGGATCTTATCACTAAAGTAATCTGTTCTAGCTCTAGGTAACTCAGGGTAGCAAATATAAGTTGATAAATAAAGGGGCTTGAGATGTAGAAGTATAACTAAGCTATAAATTTATATAGTATAATGTTCATCAATTTTAAGGAACTAATTCTGGAATTTATATCAAATTCTAAGGATAAAAGATATTATGGATGAATGGACTGGAATGGTTGACATGGTATGCCTTAATGTAGGGGCTGAGTATGCCTAATGGATACTGGTAGTGAGTTTTAAAGGTAGGCTTGAGAGAGAGGATAAGGAGATTTTGTAAAACAAAATTACTGCGAAAAACTTGTTAAAATTTAAATTAAGACAAATGTTAATGATTTTGTAAAAGAAAGGGGCACTTAATTAATGAGCTATAATATTATTATTGTATTATTATTGTTATATTATTATTGTTGTTGACATAGGTTGAGTTAGCAGAGGCAATTATATGAAATGTAGTGCTTTCATTTGGTCACTGGGTCTAATTATATTTTATAACAGTTCATTTTATAACATAATATAAAACAATATATAAAATGTATAACAGGTTTATGGTGGTGATAGTTATTGGTATAGTGCTTAAGTCATATTGAATGGTGGACTTATTGTCCTTGCCTTTTGTTATATTTTCTTTGGTGAAATATAGAGCAGGAGATTTTAGAATTTAAATGCAAATATGGCTAATTAACATTTAATATAAGGTAATACATATATTACAAGCCGTAGAGAAACAAAACAATAATATTACAAAATAATAAGATAATAACAAAGAGATAAATTTATTTTAAAATTTCATAATTTTGTTAAAATGATTTATATAAAGGGATATTTGGAAAATCTATTTCTCACATACAAGTCCTATGCTTTTAATACAGGAAATCATTGTATATGCTATATGCTCACACTATAGAGCGTTTAATAAGATAACGGAGAAGTAATGATATCCCCATTGGTTATTTTGATATGTGCAATTTATACGATTGGTTGATAGTATAATTGTTATTTAGAAATGACATTGAGTTGATATTAATTTAAAATTGAGTTGAAATTAATTTCTAAAGTCTAGTTTCTAAAGTCTATACAATGTTTGAAGAGCCATGAATGAAGTTCTAGTTTCTCTTATTAATGAATGTTTGGATTGTGTTATCATACGGGGTCTACCTGTAGAAAGTAACAATGATATCATTGATAAAAAAATATATATATGAAAATATATAAATAAATAGGAAATTATGTAAATAAAATGGTGAGGGCAATGCCAGTTTTAGTGACAGAAACCAAATTAATGTTATCATTTTGAAAAGTACACACTGTAGTATTCAGCATCTTAGTTTTATGATGTGTGCTCAAATTGTTGTAGTTGAATGTGTTGAGTTGAAGTTGTTGTGTTTATTTGGGAACTAAATGTTCATAGAGGCTATGAAAATAGAGTACCTATTGATGGCAAAAGTAAAATCATTCAGTAAAAAAAAAAAAAATGTAGATTGTTAAAGTATAACTAAAACATAAGGGTTATCATCCACTACACACTATGGTGGATCATCAAGGTTAAAAAAAAAAGCAATAGCATTATTGACTTGAAATTATTGATGTGTTCTCAAAGTTCTTATTTTCAGCGAGTATTTAGATGACTGATGAATATAAAAAGTGCTAAGCTCACAATTTTAAAGAATTAATAATTAAAACAACACTGCTTATGAAGCATTTATGGAACGCAACATGTGTGGATAGATCACATCATTTTAAGCTTTAGTTGATTCTACGAGTTGCATTTAAAATGAATCAATGGGACTTCCATATCCATTTTTACAATTACGGTGTGGCTTAAGGCCACTTGGTGTGTGTAATGTTTACTTATACATGTTGTTCAACTGTGTTTCAGAAAGGTGATCTGATTAATTATGGATGAAGGGTGTGGGGCCACACCAGACAAAGACAAAATAGTCGATCAAGTCGATTGAATATGTCGAAATAAATAAACAAGTACAAAATATAAAACGAGAAAAATGACAAAGACAAAATAGTCGATCAAGTCGATTGAATATGTCGAAATAAATAAACAAGTACAAAATATAAAACGAGAAAATGACAAGGACAAAATAGTCGATCAAGTCGATTGAATATGTCGAAATAAATAAACAAGTACAAAATATAAAACGAGAAAATGACAAGGACAAAATAGTCGATCAAGTCGATTGAATATGTTGAAATATATAAACAAGTACAAAATACAAAACGAGAAAAACGATGATTTGCCGTAAGGGGCCACATGTCTCAGATGCCGTCAGGGGCTGAAATCTGAGTTGCCGTAAGGGGCTTATAAATGGTGCATCTTAACCCTCAATTGCCGAAAAAGGCTAAAATATATTCAGATGCCGCGAGGGGCTAAAATCTGAATTGCCGTGAAAGGCTACATATAACAGATGCCGTCAGGGGCCGAAATCTGAGTTGCCGTAAGGGGGCCACATGTCTCAGATGCCGTCAGGGGCTGAAATCTGAGGTGCCGTAAGGGGCTTATAAATGGTGCATCTTAACCCTCAATTGCCGAAAAGGCTAAAATATATTCAGATGCCGTGAGGGGCTGAAATCTGTACTGCCGTGAGGGGCGAATAACCGGATCAGGGGCTGTGTATTTCAGATGCCGTGAGGGGCGAACGTCTGAAGAGTGCCGTGAGGGGCTGTGTATGTCAGATGCCGTGAGGGGCGAACGTCTGAAGAGTGCCGTGAGGGGCTGTGTATCTCAGATGCCGTGAGGGGCGAACGTCTGAAGAGTGCCGTGAGGGGCTTTGTATTTCAGATGCCGTGAGGGGCGAATGTCTGAAAATTGCCGTGAGGGGCTGTGTATTTCAGATGCCGTGAGGGGCGAAAGTCTGAAAATTGCCGTGAGGGGCTGTGTATTTCAGATGCCGTGAGGGGCGAATGTCTGAAATGCATTGAGGGGCACCATATGTCAGATGCCGTGAGGGGCGAGATATCTGAACTGCCGTGAGGGGCTGCGTATTTCAGATGCCGTGAGGGGCGAATGTCTGAAAATGCATTGAGGGGCACCATATTTCAGATGCCGTGAGGGGCGAGATATCTGAATTGCCGTTAGGGGCGTAAGTCTGAAATGCCGAGAGGGCAACGTATTTTATTAACCATTAAGGATGGATGTCTGAAATGCCATGATAGGCGAATATCTGAGTTGATATTTCATCAACCGCTAAAGACGAATATCCGAAATGCCGTAAGGGGCGAATACCTAAAGTAATATTTTAGTTACCGTTAAGGACGATTGTCCGAAATGCCATGATAGGCGAATATCTGAATTGATATTTCATCAACCGCTAAAGACGAATATCCGAAATGCCGTAAGGGGCGAATACCTGAAGTAATATTTTAGTTACCGTTAAGGACGATTGTCCGAAATGCCTTGAAGGCCGAATATCTGAATTGATATTTCATCAACCGCTAAAGATGAATATACGAAATGCCGTGAGGGGCGACTGAATTGATATATCAGTAACCGTTAAGGATGAATATCCGGAATGCCGTTAGGGGCGCCATATTCCAAATGTCATCAGAATCAAATAGCTGATATTGCCATTGGAGGAACCATGTTCTAGATATTGCTGGTCCGAAATGCCGAGAGGGGCATCAGATTTGAAAGGCCGGTTGGGGCGCATTACTTATACAGCCGATAGATGCTTTTGTTTCAATTGCTGATTTGAGTGTACGATTATGTTGCCGAGAGAGGAACAAGGCTTCAAATATCGTTAAGGATACACACTGAAATACCCTAGAGGGGCACTTTGGTATCAAATGCTAATAGAGACGCGTGCTTATACGTCAGACAGAGATGGGACATTAAATGCCATTACAGATGCACATTATATTGTTCAGGAGAACCTCTTTATTACAGTGCCATTAAGAGCGGATGCGCAGAAATGCCGTGAAGGGGCTCATGCTTACAGTAACTGCAAAAAGCTATGGCTTGAATGCCTACAACTAATAAAAGGAAGAAACAAAGACACAAACAAAAAAAAAAGAGAGTAACTACAACTGGCCGTGAAAAGGGGTCTAATTAACTATCGCATGGAGTATGTGTACAATGAAGCCACGTGGAGCTAAGTAACACATATGCTATATGTGAATTATATCTACGCTATGGTAATTATAGCCTTCTCATTCTGACAAGAGGTTCGTGCTCAATAGTGGGCCATGATGGGTTGAGATGATGATGATGAAGTAACATATGATATAATGCAAATTGAATTGTTATTGCAAGAAGCTGAAGTTACTAAATTGAAGTTGCGGTCATGAAGCATAATAAGATTCTACAATGTTGTTGCTTACATCAATGAGAGTATCCTTCGAGGCCGAAGGATTGCCAGGATGGCCGAACTGTTAGATGGAATATCGTAATAGCCGATAATGCGCAACACTATGGATATACCGAGATGGTGGACAATGGACATCACTAGTGGACGGGACCGCTAAACTTCCCGCGCTGTTGTCAATAAAAAGATTGTAAAGTTGTATAAAATAAAGCCATTATAACAAGTACAATATTTAGTGTTTAATAGTACATACATAAATGATACAGCATATTTTCGTCAGCGATTCGTTTTTCCCTACTGGACCTCATCGATTGCCACCACTCTAATAGGAGGGATTAGTTTAGGTTCGTTTCTTATTCAAGTTTAAGGCACGTACTCCTCCCTCGGGTATTGAGAGACACGAGTAACTTTTTTATGACAATGTGAATGGCCTCTCCCTCCTCCCTGTTACTAAAACTTTTCGTTGTTCTGTATTTATGGTATTTGTTATCGTTTCTTCGAAATACCAGTATTTTCATTTACGATTTGTTACGCTGGTGAAAGTTTTCGCCCCGATTTTCTGAAATATTTTCATTATGTGCGTCTTGTCAGGTTCTCGTTCGGGAATTTCATAAAGCGGGAAGTTTTTATAGCGGAACGAAAAAGTTTCTCGGTCTCACAGTGAACAAGATTTTGTACATAAAATATGGTAACATATGTGCGCTATTTCAAAACCTGCTTACGTTTCAATTCTGTTGGCACGCGAACGTAAACCGAATGCCTAATCCTACAGGACGTAATAACTTAACCAGTCTAGACGGCCAAACTCGTCTAGCGGACGGAATGGAAACGTTCGGTTAGTGATTTTTGACGAAAATTTTAACTCACATTCTCGTAAATATTTTTATCATTATGAAAATCTATTGCCAGTACTGGTTTATCTAAGTAAAATCGTCTATTTCATGTTCTTACATGACTTACATGTATCTGTGTAAATTAAAAAATTGTTTTACGTATTTTGGTTTTGGTTATTTAGGTTAGTTTAGTTAGATTTCTGTCTACGAACCAGTTATGAAGTATAGGTACATTAGGGTACCTAGAATATTGTTAGGTGTTATATCACGTTAATCCGAAAGTGCGGTTTCCAGTAAAAAAAAAACTACTAAATACGTAGAAATTCAAACTCCATCGCGTTTAGAAGAAGGGTGATAGCGTAGCTAGCCAGGCATTTAAAAATATCCTAACACCGAAGAACGTCATTACCGATGGGCTTAAATTGTAAGGTACAAAACTCTATGATCTTCTGTAGAAGGGACCCAGTCTCACAAGCGGTAAGGATGACTTGGTTAGATTAACATAAAGGTAGAAAGAGTCCTTTGCCCTCTTTTATTTAATGCTTTATTTTTCTTAATGCTAAAAATAATATCTTTGCCATTTTCCACTTCTAAGAATTATTGTAGATATTAGGAACCGTTGACTCAGACACGACGGCGAAGCGGCGTTTTACATCCAGATTACTTGTAAATGAATTTCCTTCAAGTGGCAGATAACTGCCAGTCTAATAGAGCTATAAAGGCTTGAATACGCTTTACGTTCTGTGCAGTCATGACCAGCCTAATTACGGTACAATCGTAAACTTGTAATTATCCGTCGGGTTTTGGCTATGCTGTCTAAAGCACTCTTCTATCTTATACTCGTTGATTAAATGTTTATAATTTCATGGTACTCATCTTATGATATATTAGGGCAATATAATTATTTAAATCTCGTAAAAGGTTTACAATTAATTTAGCTATGTATAGTTGTTTTATATATTATAGGTAGTGTTATTTAATAATGATTTTTTAATTATTAAATCGGCAATGCACGACTTAGTTTCCAAGTAGGTAAGCGTAAGATATGTTGCGGTACGGGCATTTTGCTTATTCCGATTTTAAATTATTTCCCTTTGCATTGTTTTCATGGAAATTATGGATAAACTACTTCAATGGGCGAAGAAATTTCTAGTAACCGAATCTTATCTTTTGGCATTTTGATTTCCCAGAATCGCTTGTTTATTGCGGAATGTTCCACAGTTATTTCACTTGATTGATGACCTCATCTCTCTTATTCGTACTGACCTTTAAATAGGTACATAATTATACAACAATTTCATTCATACGGTGGCGGCCTTGGATCTAATTTGGCTCAATTATCACATGGTAATTTTAGCGTATGTATTCATTGGGGCACAAGGCATACATCGTTGTTCATTATCGTTGGTAAAATTTTACAAATTTTCATGCTCGTATGCTTTTTAGAGACCCTTTTTGTTTGGATTCCCCAATTTGTTTGTCTTTTGTATTGTGGCTTTCATTATTCGCTAATGAGTTTTTAATGTTATTCCAATTCTGCATTATCATTTTGTTGAAGTATTTTTTTTATTCTTCAAACTTAGTATTTGCCACTTTGTACAACATGAAACTTAATCTAATGAATGTTTTTTTAACGATAGTTTGCTAATATTTAAAGCCTATATAGTTGTATAGATAGAAAATGTGTTATTTCTGTGCGAGATAGAAATATTTTACTTTGTAAGTACTTACGTATGTCTCATATTTTGTAGGTTTTTATTTTCTAGTTTATATTTATTTCTACGTACAGTACAGTCAAGTTTTAATGAAACCGCATAAACCTTGGCCCGCATAAACATTTCCACAGATTCATAGTTCCGATTACACGGCATATCCGAGTCTAATTGCGATATGTACTCGAACTATTTATATTAATGACTTCTGCTTTTTACACAGAAATAGGTACAACGATTGTGCATTTTGGATTAGAAATGTAATTTTAGTTTATTCTGCCTTAATAAGGTATTAGGGTGGTATCCCACTGGTCAAATTTTTTTTCCAATTTCTATCTTCAATATTTGATCAAATTTCTTTGACGAATGCCAATTCCAATACAAGTTGGATCAAATAAATTGGATGAGTGGAATACCACCCTTAAACATTGGCGCACCTAATTCTGCCGTGAAGCGACTTGCTGTCTGGGGGCGTGGCAGCCGACACCCATCGGCACGCGAGCTGTTCCAAATTATCAGGAATGTAAATGAGCCAACGAATTCTATAAGGACTACAAACAGGACTTTATCAGGGACAAAAATATTCATACCTATTCTGAAATTTGTATGGAGTATAATGGAAATGATTCAAAACTGTCTTTTTTTTTATTGAATTAAGGTAGCAAACGAGCATGCAGCACCACCCTTCCGCTGCCGCCCGTGGCAATTGTGACCGACTTAGAACAAGACCCAATTTAGGGACTAGGGTGGTTAGTCCAATTAGTAGATGGTGTTACAATGTTAGTTGGTTAGTTTGTTAATAAGTGTGAGGACAGGGACTGTTAGTGATAGTTAGTCCTGTTAGTTAATATTAGTACCTATTGTCCAGTTAGTAATGATTAGTGTGAGTCTTGTTCCAATTCGGTCACAGATGCGTTGCTACCCCTGAGGACTGAGATGGTCGCCTCTAAAAAAGTGAACCGGCTGGGTCCGGACCCGTGCTCCACCTAGGTTCTCCACCTGGGTGGAGCACGGGGACTTATAAGGTCCCGTGCTCCAACTGATGGCGTTAGTACAGTGAAACAGTAAATTGTTTTCCTTAAATGATTCAAAAGATCTAAATCTAGCAGCTAATGTGGTGCACAGAACGGAGTTTAAGTATTATTTACAAACCTTCTTGGTGCACAATTTTTAATTAAAAATAAATTCAACGCGTCTGCTTTCTGCTTTTCAACTTTTATTTCTTTAAATCGCTGACAAAAAGAGACACACAGAGGTTACATTTAGCCATAGCTAGCCTATTATAATTGTTTAGATCTTTTGAATCATTTAAGGAAAACAATTTACTGTTTCACTGTACTAACGCCATCAGTTGGAGCACGGGACCTTATAAGTCCCCGTGCTCCACCTAGGTTCTCCACCTGGACCCAACCGGCTCCACATCTTCCTATCCGGAACGCAATTGCTCTTAAAAACAATTATTATGACGATAGGAATGGTACTGAATACCTTGGCGGGCGGTGGTACTACCCCGGGCGAACTCTAGGCTCAAGTGTCTCTTGAATTGTGGTTCGTTGGCAATTTTGAACTGGACAATGCACAACTTATTGTACAAAAGGCGGTGAAGAACTCTCTGAAATGACGGCAAATATAATTCTATAACGAAATTCTCAGTTTAAATTGTGGTTTGAATAAAATAGAAAGCAGTGGTCTGTTGTATAATTTGAGGTCACAAAAGCTGAATGGTTACAGAAACTTTGTAGGATTTGTCCCGGACTCCCGGACCACCGCGCAATCATCTAATTTAGCTCTATAAATAGGTTCTTCATTTGAATTTAAATTCCGATATCGTTTTTACCCGATATAAAACGACGAAAAGATGACACGTACAAATTACGTGTGTTTTGTGGTGTTATGGGTTTTGAAAAGTTGAAGGATCACAACTCGCAAGATACTAATAATGTGTAAATTGGTTGTTTCTTATATCTTTGGAATCGCCAGGTCGCCACATACTATTCCACTATTCCGTAATTTTTATGTCGCAGATATTAAAAGCCCAAAATTAATTTTATTTACGTTAATTTAAATACTTAATAGCGAATGTTCTAATATAGACTCTGTTATTACGCTTTACGTGGAAGTGCATAAAGAAAACCCCCTTCACCAATAGTTTCCCAATCAGTGCGTTATAATCGTTACACAAGCGAGTGCCCGTTGACGTAGCTCCCCGGCCGAGGTCGGTGCGCCTTGAATCAATATCGCGGTAACCTGTCGCGGCTACGTCATCAATGTTTGTTTGCGTTCAGTCACTAGGGCGACCGATTGGGTTTGACTAGGAAGCGGGTAACAGTAGCGCTACTTTTTTTAACCTTATTCTGTAATAATTTACGCTCGTGTTGCAATAGAAATGAGGCGTGGAATACCTGAAATTGGTAAAAAATATTGAAATAAAGTTTAATCTCTAAGGACGTGCTTTTGCTGAGCTCATCAGATAGGTATTCGGACGCGGTAATATAAAAAAGTACCTACTGCTTGGATCTTTTTGCCGTTTTTGGATTTTAGCCTAAAAGTGCATGTGCATTATTTGTGTTGGAAAGTTTAGGTGTATTGACGAAACAAAAAATAATATTACACGAGTACCTACTACATAATATGACCAAGTGCTTGTTTTTAAGGTGTAGCTAATCCTTACTAATATTATAAATGTGAAAGTGTGTTTGTTTGTTTGTTTGTTTGTTTGTTTGTGACGCTTTCACGTCGCAACAAAGCTATTATATGGTAAGATTTATGTGTGTAGGGATAGTTAGGAGGGTGGAGAGTGACGTAGGCTACTTTTTACCGCGGAAAAACATCCCATTCCCATGGGAAGATCGATGTTTTGTTAGTTGCTAGATATTTATTTTCGGAGTTGTTAATAGATGGCGGTAATAAAATTCATTTGCAAGTTCTGAATTACGCTATCAAATACTACATGTAATTTACATAAGTCATAGGCAAATGTAATAGGCTACTTTACCTCTGCCTCGAGATCTCCCCGCTCCGGCTGTATTCAGTGTACCGCCCGCCCGCTGGCACTATCCTGTTGACTGATGTCCGCAAGTTGCTCAGCCAACAGGATAGTGCCAGCGGACCAGAGGGACCTTCGAGTCGAGAGCCTGGACGACTTCATCGAGAGATTGGCACGCAACATGTTCGGGCGTGTCGACGCGTCGCGGTTCCCGCATCTGTAGGACCTGGCGCCGCTTCACGCCCGTCCACCGGACCGCTGGGCCTTTCCGCGCGACTTGCTGGTTGCGCGGGACGGGCCTAGCACTGACTGATACTGGGGCTTCGTAAGTCGTCGCCCGGCGCTGATCGGCTCCTGCTGGGCTTCCCACCAGCGGGATTCACCCGGTAGGGCCTCGATCGCCTGGGCGGCGCGAAGATGAACCCCATCCCGTTTAAGACTGTGGCCTGTAAAAAGGCCACCACTCACCGGACTTGACCTATTGGTTAACCACAGATGGACAACCAAGGGCCTTAGGGCCCAGCCCAAGAACCAGCCCGTTTTAACGGGCCGCGAGAGACACCCCCAAAGGGGAACTAACTGTCCCGAGGGCTCCACACACCTCAGACAGGGTGGAGTGAAGAGTGAAGTAGTAGGCTACTTTTTAGCCTAAATTCCTACGGGAGCGGGACCTACGCGGCTGTTACCTACGGGTCCCGAAGCGAAGCGCGGGCGGTTCTCTAGTAAATAATAAAAAAACTCGCTCGGTTAAAATTAACATCGTATTTATTTCATGTAGTCATTTATCCACATCCATACAGGATTTGACGAATCGAAGCTACCTCAATCCATTCAACCGCTTGTATCTTCCAAGCCGAGAGGCTTACGAAGTGCTGAAGATACGCCTGGAATATATTTATATCCTCCCTCTTTGCTGTAGTCGAGTAAACACAGCATTATTTATATCGCTTGTTTACGTGTTTTCCAGTGCTCTACGTGAACATACAACGCGCGATTACCTACTAAGAATGGAAAGGAAGCTAAAGATAAGAGTTATGTATTAAAATGACTTAATCATAAGATCATAACTTTACCTTGACTTAAGATTTCTCTACTAGGATTTCGTATATAGTGGCTAGCTTAGATACACAAATAACATTGCAAACAATCAAGATCGTAGAGTCTTGAAGTAAATAACAAAATGGCTGCGTCCGCTGTGGTTCTGAATCGAAACTCTACGCTAGACATTCGTGGAAACAACTGAGTTTTAGGGTCATCATGTAGTATTTTATTGTATTAAAAAGTTATTCATGATTCTAAGTCTAAACAAAGCGTAAAATTACCTTTGAAATTGATCAATTGTTGGAATACTAAGCGCGTGTGGTTCCTCGGTTAATGCATTATGCACGCGCGGCTCTGTAACGTGGAGGACTTGCTTCCGATCCGAGCACAACAACCGCTGTACGTCTTGTTATTTCTAATGCAATTCCATATGTTATTATGTAAAATACACGAATTTGTTCCTTACAATACCGGACTTACGAACGAAGTGAAAATTGTATTTTTTCGATACCCAAAGGTTTTGTAAGTAAATAAATATTTCGGCTTTTTAAGAGTTCATCATAAAATTTATGATGTTTATATCTGCCTTGAAAAGAAAATATCGTAAGACCCTTCTTCTTCTACTAATGTAGGATATAGTAATTATTCGTTAAGGAGAAAGGTAGAACATCAAATGAAGTCTCGTAAATTGTACCACGTTATGAGGTTTACGTATTATATTTATATTTGTGTAAAAACGAATAGTGTTTTTAGAGTGTAAAAAAATGAGTAAAATATATATTATTTTGTCTTTATTCTGTAGTCGTCGTGTTTATAGAAATCAGAAATGCAATTCAGTACTTTAACTTCCTACCAATGATGCAGTGTTATTGTACTAAATGGCCGTCTTTTGTTCCTCTTCGTCGGAACATTACTGAGTAGAATCCTTAATACGTTGCTACGCTCATTGTCTAATGCATACATATTAGAGCACGAAGAGATGGAGCGCATAAAAGACAGGCCCAAATTTACAGGTAATAGCCATATGGAAGATAAATGGAAATTAGAAAAATGAATAGTAAGTGTTAAATCATGACGTCACACAATTTTGTGTAGGTATTTGTTGTTTATCGTTGCAGTGCTGCAGAGATGTCTTATTAGGTACCATTCTTGGATGCAGGAACAAGAATATGATGTACTTTACAACGAGCTATCTTAGGAACATGTAGATAGGTACGCCAAAAATATACCTACCCTAGCGATTAAATTTTTCCATTTCGTACCTACCGCATATCTCGGTGGAAGAATGAGACATCTCAAATCTCGGTCTAATAGCTATGTAGTGTAGTACCTAACGGGAAGTTCACTAGAGCCTTAATGGCGTCAGATGTAGCACAGAGATTGCGTACCTACGCTCCTTGTGTCTATAAGTACCTTCGTGCGTAATGTACTGAATCGTAAGCTTAACAGTCTTCTTGGAAAACAGGAAGGGTATGTGACTCATATCCCTAAGATGGCTGGCGATAGTCTGTTGGGAGGTCTTAAAAATTAACATACATCATAAATCATAATATATCTCTCTTTTTTAAAATACACATATTGTGACACTACTTAATGGTTCATGTCCAAAGTCCATAGTCGACTGTAACCGATTACAATCAGACGCGTCTCTCATTATTTTGTGGAATACAAAGTATTTTATTGTGATGCTTAGTACCTATATTTTATAAGTGGAACATTTCAGTCTTATACTACAGAAGTACTTGAAAGCAGTTTTCATTTTCATATTCAGTTCATTTTTGGGTTCCGTACCCAAAGGGTAAAACGTTATTACTGAGACTTCGCTGTCCGTCCGTTCGTCCGTCCGTCCGTCCGTCCGTCTGTCACCAGGCTGTATCTCATGAACCGTAATAGTTATACAGTTGAAATTTTCACAGATGATGTATTTCTGTTGCCGCTACAACAACAAATACTAAAAAACAGAATAAAATAAATATTTAAGTGGGTGGCCATACATTCGACGTAAGTTTAGTTACCATTCGGTCCAAGAGATGGCGTTGGGCGTAATATGTGGCTACAATAAAACAATTAAATATTTAAGTGAGGCTTTTATACAACAGACCAGATTTTTTTGGCGTTTTTATACATAATGGTACGGAACCCTTCGTACGCGAGTCCGACTCGCATTTGGCCGGTTTTTTCGACGTTAGCACAAGAGCACTATCATTATTACTTCTATATTTTACTTCTATATATCCAATACCACTCATACAAATAATAGGGTCATCACATGAATGTTTTGAATTTTAAATACTTTAATATAGGTGAATGAATCTATTTTATTGCTTAGGTACGTATCTATGGGTATAATTGAGTTATAGGTGTCCAAATTTTATTAATTTTCTTAATGCTAAATACCATACTCAAATAGCTAAATATAGTAAATTTAGGAATTTTTAGAGACTATTGAAAATCTAAGCAATGTTACTACTAGATGCAATAGTATCCGATGAATAGGGTAACAGAACCTTTTTTTATAAATAAAAAATAATTGATACAGTATTCCAACTTTTGAGTTTACAGCCTGTTTTTCTATTGGTTCTTACGAAATAAATAATTTCGCTTGAAATCGTTTTACGAGTTACACTAAAAACTGAGATTTTATATATTTATTCGGCTATTGTTCAGTTCGCACAATGACCTCTTTAAATTGCTGAATGGAGGGTTGTATTGTTGTTATTTATTCAAAGAGATTTTCTGTTTTGTTTCAGGTATAATGACATGAGTGCAGTGAACAATGCCATAGAGACGACAGATGGGTGGTACTCGCATTAATTGGTGATAAGCCTTTTCTACAGTGATGTAACTTTGAAGTTTGGTGTGGTAGCCATCTGTGAATATCAGTGATTGATTTAAAATAGTGTTTTATAGTATAACGTTAGTTATAGTCGTTTTTTAGTTGAGGATGGATAACATAAGAGAAGAGCTAATAGAAACATTTTACATGCATCATATTTTATTCTTTATTCCTTGAAAGTTCTATAAAGAATAATAAAATAATTTGCGTTGATCATTGAGCGCATCGAGGCTTATTTTATTGCTCAAAGTTTTAAGCCTTTGATCATTTACTACATATATTATGTATACTAATTCTCAACAATAACAATGGTAATTTCAATTACTTTATGACTGAATTTGTTCAGATTGTACAGTTACGTTGTAATTATGTTTTGCTGTTGATATTCCATTGCTTTTTATTATACTGGTGCATTGTGATATAAAGGGGCTTATAAATGTACCTTACGTGATCTTGGCAGTTGCCTGAGCGTGTTGCCATTCTGAACTGTAACGCTCTAATGTTGCAATGTCATGATACTAACCTGTTTCTGTCGCCATTTGATCGTACGCTTAACTAATGGATGTCATTACGTGATATACCGAGCTATCCTACACGCCGAGTAGGTATGTCTGACGAACAGTCTTACCTTCTATATAATGTATAATTATATCGATATAATAAATAATTGTTTAACGGAAATATGGTGAATAATGAGGAGAGATAAAATAAAGTTTTCACCGCAAAATGCATTTGAAGAATGGTGTGATTTCGCAGTCAGAAAGACAAAATTTATGAGGATAACGTCTTTCTCAGATTAAGGCATAAAAAGTAAAAAGTTTTCTTCCTTTCCTGTCTTCTTCTTCTCTTTCTGACAGTAGGAGTGTGCAATATAAAGTGGTGCAAAAATTTCTAATTTTTACCTACTCCTACAAGTTTCGACTATGCTTTGATATTATGTCTGTCATTCATCAAGTCAGATGGAATTTTATATATTTAGTACAAGAATATAGGAAAATATTTTCTTACTTTGAGTTCTAATTTAGAATTTAAATTGAAAGAGACTTTAGATTTACCCCATCTCCGCTTCGTTATAAAACATCAAAAGATTTAATTGAAACGGGGTCGCCTATATCCTGCGATTCCACGTTCGTTTTGCATTTCCTCTCCGTGTTCACTACGGGTTAGAATAATCTTGTTGGATAATGTGATACATAAAACATATCTGATAAATATGCAAGCGTGTAATTACATTTCAAACGCAACGCGTGCTTACGTTTATTATGTTTTGTGTTCGCCGTAGTAGGTACCTATAACTCTAAAATCATTTCTCTTATTGCAGTCCACTATAAGCATAAATTTTGGTAATTAACTAATTACTTATATTTGAAAGGTATGAGCGGCTTGTATTGGCTTAAAGCTTTAATATATTAGTGGTTCATTTTAGTACCTGGGTCTTCTGTATTAGTAAATGACTGAAAAGTATTTAATTATGCTGCTGCAATGTGGACATTTGAAGAAAATTTCGAGGAGATAATAATTATTTTTGGAACTGAAGACTTCGAACAGTGCAGCTATTACCGAAACTGCTTTACGTACTTTCCGAAGTGTTAAAGATATCAAGATATTTCTTAACTAGTCTACATCAACCATCCTATTGCCAACCATGCCATCATTACAACAACTTACAACGAACAACACTTAGAGTGTACCAAGCCTTTGTTTTATGAGGGTGTACTAAAATAAATTATAACTTGCAATAGTAAACGAAATTGTCATGAGAAATTCACCATACCCAAAGTACCTAATTTTGGAGGCGTGTGAAGGTCGTTAGACAAAACGTCACTAACGTAGAGAATTAAGGTCTTAACCCTTGTCAGTTTGAATTTTGGAATGGCTCAATTAAACTAGGGTTTGTGATGAATACAGGTGGTTTAGGGTTACGTTCAGTTTACTGCCCCCTTAAGGATCCATTACTCGAAAACTAGTCCATTTATATTTACTGTCTAGCTCTAACATTTGTATTGATGGTTTTCATCCTCCACAAAACCTATAACCGTAATCGTAACTTTAAGGTACATATTCTTATTCCTAAAGCACTGTCACAAAAGAATATACCTATGTAAAGAACTTTTGCGTTGTAATCTGACTAAGCAGATCGCTTTTTCGCAGTGAATCTTTATATGGTCTGGCTTTAAAATACTTTTATCAGGTATCTGGAGAAAATCGAGAGATCGTGTGGGACTTTATACACTTAAGTCTCTTGCGTAAGTTATCCGGTAAGCAGAGGTCTATTATAAAAGCCGTTCGCCTCAGCACGGAAGTCTACAAACCAATAAGCATAATTATCTTGATAGTTAAGGTCCAAATATGTATTAGAGATTATTTGATAAAATTCTTTAAACGACTACTTGAAGGTTTTCTTTATCAAGCTTTAAGGTAAGGTGAACAATAAAAGTGTAGCTATAAGCACCAACATTCGTTAATTAATACAATGATGATTAGAGTCGAACTGGTCCCTGTTCAATGATCAAACTCACTCACTCAATGGTCCTTATAAGCGTTAAACGGGTCTTACTTAATTTAAAATGGCTGACGTTGGGTGTTTTTCCAAGAAATTGAATGTAATGTCGAAGTGCTCCAGAAAGGCGACGGAACGGATGTAATGTCAGATCAGATGTCAGCGTTCGTTAAATGGTTCTCTTGACTTTTTTATTTGAAATAAATATTTAGCTTTCATTTGCTGTTTTGCAATGTTTTACTGACGTCATTGTGATATTTGTCCAATTTAAGATGTACCTCTGCACCTTAAGATTTGTGGAGTGAGTGTGGATCTGGTTACATCCTTGAGTAAGTAGAAGGTAACAAACAATAGAAGTGTTTTTGTAGGCTCTGCTATTTTTCTAGACAATTTGTTTGGTCTCTAGAATACCAACGCTACATATCTCTAACTCTAAGCGTAGAAATGGCACGTTTTCAGGTATTTTGCAAGGCATCCCACGTTGTAATTAAATTCCGCATAAGCGAGAACTTAGTCTAGGGGCGAGAGCTGTGAAAATTAATATAAATTTCTCGTCAAGTTGTACTGATCGCCGTACGTACGTACGCCGTAAGTGAGTTGGCTGTAAACTGATGTGTCTGCAAAGAGAAAATGCTAATAGTGTAAGAAACAGCATGCTATTTTACCTTTTGTTGTTTCGAAGAACCTCAAACAACCTCAACAAATAGGTACATTCAGTCTTTTCACTGTTTGTACTGACGAGAATAAATTACAGACGTTGATGGATTTATCTAGTTAGTATCCACCTTGAAAATGAACGACAGTGGCTGAAAATATTCAATTAAATAATATTTCGACGGTTCACATCTGAGAATATAAAATGCCATTCTTTCCAATTTCATTATGGTTACCGTCCTTGTCCTCTTCAATGTTTTATCGATTTTCGATATTAATTGATGTTGTTTCGTAATTTAATTTCGTTCGCTGTGACGATAACAGTCTTCCCTAATTTAGAAAGTGCCAAGTGTAGCTCCGACGCAATTATGCTAGACCCAAGATGGATAGGGTCATTATTGGATAATAATTAGCGTTTTATGGGGAACAGTGGTGTGCTTACTTCGTGTTGTATAGATTTGACGAGTAATCTTTATTGTTTAATGTTTTATAAAGAAACAACTTATCGAATATTTTTGTTCTCCACTTGTGAATAACAAGTTGTGGATTATAATCAACATTTTACGACTGCTCGGCGCTTTATAATCAATTCACAATGCTTAATCTTTATCGCCGCGTTGGGCAATGACTGAATTTATGGTAAATCAACTTCACACCATGATTGACTTAATAACTGTCTTAGGAAGCCAATATCAAATAATTACCGATTGTTTATCTTTTGGAGGCGAGAATTTCAAAATTTATGTGGCCAGCTCGAAGCCCAGACATGAATCCTATAGAACATGCATGGGCAATGATTATCATATTATTTGATTATTTTATAATTCTGTATATAAAATACTAAATAGCAAGTGATTTATAATTTAGTTTTTTGTATATTACGATGTAGGAATTGTTACCTTAGTAACATGTTTGGATGTATCCAAGCACATAGTATCGACGACTGCACTTACGAGAACATAGAGTGTGGACCGTCCCGATTGATCCCGAGGCCGTCCGGCGAGGAAAAAAAAATTATATGAAAATTCTATTGCAGTTGTAATTGTAACAGACACTCTCCAAATAAATTCGCGCTGTGCAGTAACAAGTAACAACTCTGAATCTCTCGGGTATTGTCTTATCAAGTGGCGCTGAGTGTTGTTGTGTATTCGTTCATTGTTTTAAATGCGATGAGTGTTCAAGTCGAAGATTTTTATGTAAACTAAAACATTCTAGAGGATCAAAAACATTAGTGTCATAACTTATGATATTGATTTATATTATAGGTATTGATTTAGATATAATAATTATAGTGGTTATATGTATTATGATAAGTAGTGTTGTGTTATGATAGTGGACATTGAGACAGAATCTAAGGAAAGATTTGGACCGTCAATTTAGGCTAAATAATCATTCCTAGGTATAGAAAAATTGTACCTAATGTCTAATACGAAATTATGCGATAGAAGGGGCATAACACTAGTGTTATTAATAAAAGTAAGTTAGTCTTATTATTGTATCGGTCATAATGTAATCAACATAAATTCGTATTATTTAAACTTACTTTTCTTTTACCCACGTTTTCATACGACGCGCTATAGCTACGTCCAAACTTTTATGGGCGGTATTTTGCTTTAGTGCTCTTATGAATTTTACGACTAGCTTGGCACGTCGCTTTAAATAAATATACTGGTATTTTTTTTTCTAAAAACTGTATCTAACGATAAAATATACGCCTGACAGAAAAGAGTCACCATAATTTTTAAACTATGAAACTAGAGATTTTACGGTAAGGCAGGATGTATTATATTTATTTCTATTTATTTATTTATTTAAATGTTGCACCAACAAAGAGATCACCATTACATTCTAAAACAACAATCATGCAAGTTTTATACAACATAGGTGTCGATTTACTTTTATACTTCTATGGTCTTTTTAATGAATTATTTAAATAAAAATATTATTATAAAAACAAAAAACCCGACTGCTTACAAAAGAACTCAAAAGAAAAAAACAAGTGTCACAATATCAACATAAAATACTTCATGGTGCTGCAGGCGGGGAAAAACTTAGTAGGTACTTGTGATAAATCTTTTTTTACCCGTAGGTAGCAGTATAGTTTGTCCCCGCCTGCAGCACCATGAAGTAAGTACGTTGGGGTAAGATCGGTGGTGGGGTAAGACCGTTGGAATCAAATAACTCACTATTTTGGCTTTATTTTTCAATGTTAGCCACACTGCGCGAAAGATAGTTTTGTTACGCCCCACCCATCAGTGGTCGCCAGTCGCTCCTGCAAGACGCACGTATGCTACATGCTTTTAAAGTTAACAAGGTAAATTTTCCAAAATTTTTGTCCATCCGGTCTTCCCCCTCAATTTTTTATTGAATATTGTAGCGAAAGTATAATGTATTTTATTATCATTTTGCCTAAATACTAAAATTTAAGCAGTGGTAATTAGATAGAACTAATTGATATCCGTCTAGTATCTCTGCAGGCTGAAATCCGGTGTTATCCTCCTCAGGTGAAGATCGGATAAAAATATCCGATCAGCGCCAAGTGATGAAATTTGTAGTGGTTGTCAAACTTTTATAATATATGATTAAAAACTAAGATAGATTATAATAACAAAAATCTGATTATAGAATAAGCAACGTAACTTGAAGTATCATATTAGATTAAATGCATACATCGCTAACAAAATATATAATTTAGAACATTAAGAAAAAATTAACAGCTATAATTATTAATTATAATAAAAATGTATGTGCTTATTAATAATAATAAAAATTATTCTTAAAGCTTAATAAATCTAATTTTCTACTAATGTACACGCTTATTATTTTAAAAACTATTCTACCAATTCATAATTTGGCTCTAGTCTCCTTGGCTTTCCTTTATCACTCTCTCATATCCATAGTTTTACTTATATTTAAACACATAAATTTGTTTGAAATTACTACTTGTATACGTACATAAAGAAGTAAGTAGTAAGTAAAGGTCATTCACTTGTAGCAATTTAACGACAATTCTATTAGAGACAAATGTCGAGAGAACCTAAACTTTGGGAACCATTAAATCGCCTAAGTTTAAAATAAGGGGTAAGATCGGACAGCCCGAACGAAAAAAAGAGCGAAAAAAAGTAATCATCTGGAACATCTATGTTCGTAGCCTTATATAGATTTCATTGATATCATATTAAAGCACATAAAAGATCGGATATATCCTTGTCATACACCTTGTGTTCTTTGCAATAGAAACAGTTTTAAATTACTGTCCGAACTTCCCCCTTAATGACCAAATTGTGATTATACTCATAAAAAAGTATATCGAGTTTTTCTAAGCGTATAAATAATAAAATATTGAGTGTACGAAGAGAAATGCTATTTTAAATTATGCTATGTTTATTCATCATCCGTTTGCACTATATTTCATTGACATAGCACTTACTGAACTCACAAAATTTAAGTTTTTACAACATCCTTCGAACTTGTCGTAAATCCGTCCGGTATTACCCCAACGTACCTTATTTTATGTTGATATTATGACACTTGTTTTTTTCTTTTGAGTTCTTTTGTAAGCAGTCGGGTTTTTTGTTTTTATTATAATATTTTTATTTCAGACTTTTTAGTGTTTTCACCGAACAATTCTACTTTTTGGGATGGTTTTTGACAATTTGTGTAAAAACGACGTTATATGATATATATTTTTGAAAAGGTCTTTTCACGATCTTTCATTTGATACCCATATTGCTAAGATAACAAAAAAAAACTCAAGATTATCCCCTCTTTTTCTTCCACTTTCGGGCGCCATTTTGAAAATTCATATAGCCTATGACACTCACAGTTCTGACGAATTCAACGATACCTCATACATATGTCGAAATCCGTTCAACCGTTTGGGCTGTGGGGCGGTCCGAATAAATGGACAATGGACATAATGTACATACAAACATTAATAAATACATACATACACTCGAAAAACATAACCCTCCTTCTGACGCAGTCGGGTAAAAATACTCTATTCAGATGACCTGGAAAAACATCAGGATACAGAAGGCCGAAAGTAATTTTTATATTGAAATAATCAATAATATGGCGTCATTATAAATTATGTCTTTGATACTGAATTTTCCAGGAACGAACCTCATAAGTAGGTACTTAATAAGTATTTATTTTATTTATTTCTCCTCTTAATTACATTGTAATTATATATTCGTTTTAGTTTATAACACACCTGCTTGATATTGCTTTTTGATAGATATTTGCATCTTCACAAATTGCTTTTCCGCTGTTCCAACGCGCGACGCGGCCAGTAAATTTAAACTCAAGCCCCACGCTATTGGAATCGAAAGTCCGCGCGAAATGCAGAAATCTCTCGCTGTCGGTGCCCACTCGATCGAGCGCAGATTTATTTCAAAATATTGAAGTTCATTCAACTGTAATGCAAATATCCGTAGCATGCACGGATACCGTCGATACGGGAGCGTTTCAATAAAAAAGTCCAGTGTTGGTACGCTTCGAGGCACCCTGGCGCCCGTGACGTCATGGCCGGCTCTACGTAACTAAACTTTCTCGTTCACGTTGGTTTCGTCTACGTCTTGTTATTGTTGTTGGTACATGGACATTTTTGTTACACTCGTGGAACAAGTCTTGGCGATGACGTCACGCGAGGCGCCTACGGGTGGGAGACGGACATTAATACCTTTAAATGGGAGGACGGTGCTGAGGAAGGCTAGTTTTGAGTCTGCTAGTTTTTGCGATGGCCCGCCCACAAGTTAACTTTTATAGAAAGAAATGTATCTGTCTAATGTAAATGACGATAGTCATACTGGGCAACGTATATTTATTGCTTCTAACCATAAACTTAGTAAAATTTGAAAGGGATTTATGGTTATACATAATTATTTAAATGTTTCTATTCTTTTTACCTCTTTATTATTCTTCTTTACTCCATTTATGAAACCTTTTAGTTTCTTGTTACCGAGTAAACCCTTCATTGTTACAAGCAATCGATAAACCAACAAAATATTCAACCAATAAAAGTGTGATTCTTTTACATAATATTAAGCCTACGTACCGCATTATATCCATTCAATTTTTACATGCATTTGCACTATTCAAGTTACTGATTCCTGCCCGAACAATGTTGGAAACATACATCTGTAAAGTAACAAAATTAAATGTGGCAGTGGTTTTCTCGCTAAGTTGAAACAAAAAACCCCAGCCAGACCCTCCCCGTTATAACCCGGGTAGCCGTCGGGGTTGTTTTAGTGTCGAAAAAATCACGCATAAACCCCAGTTTTTCTCAATTTTAATTAAGCAACCCGTTACGCTTCTGTTATTACAAGCTTTCAGCGGAGTTTGTGGAATGTTTTAAACAAAATGCAAATGTAACGAATAAATAGGCTCTCCGAAATATATTTTCAACTAGCGCACTGAAAAGGCAAACCCATTTTGTTCGATTCCATAATTTCTGATCTGATTAATAAATACGTATTTAGTTGGGAATGTTGAATGACCGCACTAAGTTTACTTTATTTTTCTGTAGACGTGAGCTGGTAATGCGAGTTGTATCGATTATACTGTGATGTGTCACTTGTTCTGTTTATTAGATTTGGTTCCCACGCGATACTATGATACATCGACCAAGTACAGCCAGTGTGTAGGATCCTTTCACTTCAGTGGGTTAGGAGCGATTCTAGACGGATCTGTATATTGCAGTACAAATTGTGATAGTTACATGACTTCTTTAAATAAGATTTTAACAAAATAGTCGGGGAACATTGATGCCTGGTTAAACACATTTTAGTGAATGCAGAATAAAGTTTGAGATCACGTACATTTCAAGTCACGGGTCTCTCTTCATAATTGAGTAGTGCAGTTAATGATGAAGCTCTAGCTGGAATTGATGGAGGCAGACAGATTATAGTAGATTAATTATTTTCAGAATAATGAACAAGGCGGGGAGTCATGAAGATATTTGTTATTTGTTTTATCTCTCCGTGTAGTGCTTACTACTACATAACGATAGTTGATTGACCCAATAAAAGCGCGTCTTCATAACCGTGTAAAAACTTATCGTCTAGCCGCCGTACAAAGAGTTCTTTGACATACTCGATATCTGGTTCTAGTTTCGAGATCAAGGCGTCAATGAACTTGTACGAGCTAATCAGTTAAGTAACTAGATTTTAGTAGTGAAAAGAAAATTAATTCAGATTTGAATATAGGCTCTTAAAATTAATGGGGCAGTACCTATCGGCTTTTTCAATTTAAAGTATGAAAATGTAGAAAACCATTTAATTAACAAGTCACGAATTTAATTACCTAAATTATGAGATCATGCAAAACTATTGTCCTGTAAAATGTAAAAAGTCTATATACGAGCAGAGTTTTTATTTGATGATTAGTGGTCAACGCCATTAATGCACCATAATCTGGATTTTCGCATCGCCGTTACAAAGACATGTATTAATTGGTAATGTAGTTTTAGAAAGATGGTAGCTATCCCAGTGAAATACCCCCACGAACGAGTTTAAGTTTAAGTTTTAGTATAAAGCGAATCCGGATGGTACCAGTGCCCAGCGATATCCATTAAGAGCGACCTGGCGCCAGTCTCTTCCATTGCTCTGCAGGATGCATCACGGACAGGAGAATGTTGCATTGATCCAATAGTGATGATGAGGGCATAACTCCCCATCTGGAGTGGCGGGGGGTCAAATTGGATTTTCGAAGGTGATTACCTGGATGCGCCCACGGATGAGCCTCTTATAATGACCTAAGTTGGCTTGCACGGCATAAATGTGACCACTGAACTGATAATCATTTAAAATGGTACACTGTGTCATTTAAATGTTTATTGCTTTATATTTCTGAAATAATAAATGTGACTTATTCTGATTACATTTTTCAATATTGCAATATAAAAAGTACCGTGAAGTTTGCTGTATAACGTTATTTCCCTGAATTTAACCCCGTTAGAGGTATAATCGGATTGTGAAATGCAGGCTTCATTTTTCCATCCAACGAGTCTTTATCAGTTTTGCCGCATAAAAAATACTGTTATTATCTTTTGTTATCCACTTTTACTTTGGATTTGAACATTCACGCACGCGTATAAATTATACCTACAAGTAGGACTGACACCTAATGATCATTATGGCTATTAGTATATTAGGTACAACTGAATGTGTAGATATTGTTTAAGTTCGCTACTACAACTTTTTTGTAAAATAAAATAAGGTATATTTTAGCGTTAATAATTTTTTTCCGGATAGCGGTTATGAAGTCTTATCTGGCTGGTGAACATCTGGTCGTGTTCTGTTGGGGGGTTCTAGATCCAATGTATTCCTTCTAATTAACTGGCCAATATCGCATTGATTATGTTACTAATGTCCATAGACTATCGCAATTGCTTACGATGGTTAATGGTACCAATGTTTGTGGCAAATCGATGCTGAATAATCCATTAGGGACTTAAGTATATTAAAATTTAACTCAATTAACGCTCGGATACACGAATCATTATATGTATTAGATTGCGTAAAGTAGCTAAAGGCATAATGTAGGTAAATAATTTTACTTTAATTCATTCAAAATTTAAAATTATTGAAATAACAAATGTTTATCCTGGAGAATACAAATCTTATGTGCCTACATCATAAAAGCTGGCGTCTTCGCTAGCAAATAGATTCTAAACGTGTAACAGTCGTGAAAAGTAAACGTAAATATTCAAATACGTCTAGCCGTTACGAACGAAGTGTTGACGTGATCGATTTTAAATTTAAAATTCGTATCGCGATCGCAACGACAATGGCTGTGAATGGGGAGTTGAGAGGGGTTTAATCGTCTGCGAAAACGAAAGTGTCGTGCAGAACCATTGGTGCTTTAAAGAATTGTGGATTATGCAACGACAAAAAACGACATTTATTTTACTTACGCAAATATATAGTGCTCGATTTTCATAATAATTAATTCTCCGAATTTTATTTGTAATATGTTATGTCTTCATTAATAAGGGCACCGTAATGAACAAGACGTTTTTGTAAAGACAATCCTAAAAGCTAAGTTTTATAAAGCTTATAGGTAATGTTATAAGATTTAGGTCTGATAACTATGAATGCTCTGTCATTATTATAGACACAGTTCTTTCACAAAATAACTAAGTAAGTATTTACCTAATGGACGCGTCTGTATTGGTCGATCGAGTGAGGTGTTATTGGTTCCGGTTCTCAGTTACCTCGCTGCTACGAGCAAGTAATGATGCGATCAGAGCAAAAATGAACTCATGATCGCCGATCCACTGTACATATTCGTGATAAAAATATGGGGAAGCCATATGTCTTCATACTGTCACCGGGGTGGGTACGGGGATAGGATAGGAAACCACTGGTTTCTGTAGACTGTGTTTTATTCGCAATTGGGTAACACTCGCGACACTAAACTGCGACACTTACACTGTTATGTACTTTGCTTCACTACACTGGCTCACTTTTCTTCTTTCTTTTTCTTCGTCTACGCTTTCCAAGCTTTCGGATTCGCTCCCGAAACTGAACTCCCCGTTCTTTGTTTACGACCGCCTTATGTACCTGAAATTTCGAACGCTAATATTCAAATTCAAACACTTTTTTTAAAATTTCGATTTATCTAGAACAATCCATTTTTAAGTTTCTTGAATTGCTGTCCCGTATTGTATATTTTAAACATTTCAGAAATATGTAGAAATTTTATTACTAAAAAGTTCAACAAAACAGGGATTTGAACCACGAAACTATGAACCGACAATCTGCGGAGCTACTCTTGAGTAAGCACACATTGTTTACGCTGTGCTTGCTGTATTAGCAGTCAACAAACTACACGTTCAGATGTGAATGTGTGAGAAAAGTTCTTCCTGAATCGAATTCATACAACTAGTGGGTAGTTTCCAGTACGTACGACAAAAACAAGATAACCAGGAATTGGTTTTGAATCTTGCACTTTGATTACAGCACGGGGCTGCAGTTTACGACAGGCATCCAATTCCGAAGCACGAAACAATTTTAATTGAACTTCTGTATCCAAGCCCAACAGAATTTGCATGCAGTATTCTTGCTATTAGGAAATGAGAGTCCTTGACGAGGAAGCCTTCCTACCTGACTATGTGGTTACTCTTGTATTTACTGGGAACAGTGACTGTGTTATTGTATAATAATATGTCGTTGTATATGCACTTATGGGGGAAATTGATTCAATGGACGCATCTAAACTTATGAATCGCTTTTTAAAATATTACATGCCTGAGGACTGAAATTAAACTCTTGTTTTGTGTCTCCAACATGTTAAAGGAACAAAACAAGAAACTTTTTACTTTATAAAATACGTAACAAAACAAAATTGTTTGGTACTAACCTGATACTGTTTCACACGGGTGGTAAAAAGTACTTATTTTCCAACTATTCATAATGGCATCGCAATGTTGCAACTAATATGTTACACTGTGACACACGTAGGTAATATAACTTAAATGTAAGGAGACGTAAAAAGATATTATTTTTTCCCCGGATATTATTCCGAACACCTTATTTGGAAGAGGGCGTCATAGCTTCACGGATAAGTCGCCTCACCGCAAAGGGAGCGAGCGATGTTATTGCTTTTTGTGGATATTAAGTATATAAATATACATATTTATAGTTGTGATTCGCTCCTTGGCTTAGTTAGCTTAGCTAGCTTATTCTTAGACTAGGGTTACCTTGGTCATTATTAAAATCTATGTAGGTGTGATAAACCCGCACTTAAGAATCGCAAAGGGATTCAGGAAAATTAATCAGTGCCTTTGTTTTTCGATTCAATAAATTTTGCTCATGTTAGGTTAAATATACCTAACAACGGGTAAGAATGCACCACAGAAAACGAGTGTTTAAAATAAACATTCAATCGTAACGATATTAAGTAACAATTCGTAATTTCGTACTTGACGATGTGGTAAAGCTGCAAGATTTACGACATTGTAAGACGGCAGGAAATATCGTAATATAAACAAATTTCATGTAAGAATTTATTCATGTTTTATTATTCAATTTTGTGTAAACTATTACATTATGCAAACGCCTGTTCTCAATTGTACATAATGCTGACATAGTTGAACGTTTCGTGTAACGTGAGGGTTCATGAAATTCAGTTTTATGTAACAATTCGCTAAGCGTTGAGAATATAAACGTTACGAAAGAAATATGCAAAGATAATATAAAAGGGGAAATTGCTCGAAGCCACAATTTTTGCACCTTTTATAACAAGTTCAGGGAGCTTGAACGATATATCTACACCTAATGCAAATTCAATTTGCGATAATGTAACCAACTAAATAAGGAACAGTCGACGAGTCCTGCAATCTTCCTAAGAAGGGTTCCGTTACAAAGGTGAAATAAATGACCCTTGCTATGATAACGAAATCATAGCTTAGTTATTTCGTCACTGCACTTTTTGAATGTGAGGCACATTATTATCAATAGAATACCAAGTCTGATTGGTCCCAATGTATTATTAAGATTAATTCCTAATTTCTTCACCTACGCTAGCAGCAAAATTTTTTTAACACGTTGACTGCCATGACGGACAATGTTGTCCGACAGTAGACTTTCCCCCGGGGCCATACCAATATTTCGAGAAATGGCCCAAAAACGTCGAGGTGTTTTTTTGTTTATTTTGTCAGGAAATAACTTAAAAATAACGGGCGACTTATGGAAACAGCTATGTTCCCATTATTTTCCGAGATATCAAATGGCAGACACCATTGTCCGTCGCGGCCTCCGAGAATGAAAAACCGTGTTTCCTTCCGCAGACGCCGCGCGGGTCCCACTGTCGGTCATCCTTACGATTTTGCGCTCGCGTAGACGAATGCCGTGATTTGTAAAAATTAGGATTCCGTATAAGTTTCACTCGCAGGACAAAATTTACGATTTTGTAAATTTTGTATTGACTCAAGAGCTTTGGATTGGCCCACCTTAATTCAAATGTTTATTGTAAACATTTTTAAATTTGACACCTATCGGAGACCCTGAAAGTAATTTTTGGTGAAGCTTATTTTTCATTATTATATAGGATTACTGGTTAAATCGATCTAGACCCGGGAGGAGGTGACAGTATACATCATTTGTGACATATTTTGTCCTGAAACACCCTGTCTGTCTGTCTGTTTTTAAGTAATAGGTTTTGCTTGATTGTCTAGCTAGATGCGTTAAGATTTCTTGTCTCAAAATTATGCAATTTATTAAAATTTTGTAGGGTATTTAAAAGTAGATAAATGGGTTATATAATAATCATATTCAGAATCCCAAGTCACTGTGCAATATATAGGTAGGTACTTCACAATAAAGGCTTCATTGTTAGCAAAATAAGTTTACTGAAATAAAGTATGTAATTTATCGAATATCCGAAAAATATGCATGGTAGTTAGTAGGTAGAAGTGTTAAAAATTATCTACTTTTCTCAAATATCCAATTCTATAGCACGCCATCAAAGTACGTAGAGAAATACTTAAAAATAAAAATCCATCGTGGAGATCAGCAATAATTTTTTGGTCTAGGAATGAATTGGAATCATAATTTAGAAGTTATTTTTATTATTTATATCATTTATGGTTGTTATCCATAAGAAATATCTTTAAAATACTTGATTATCTAGTTCTGTTTTTGTATTTTACCATAAACTTTCGTATAAAGGCAGCTTACTTATATTATTAACCTTCTGAACCCATAATTTTGTACTTAATACGTACTTGGTTGAAATTAATTATAATTCTAACGACTTTCTAGTATCTTATAAAGAGTAAAAATTAATGTAAACATCACGTAATTGATCACTTAATGTATGTACCTACAACGCTTTTATGAACCGCTTGTTTCAAAGCCCATAAGTTCTAAGTCTTTGCAGTTTTTTTCGGGCCAAGTTGCTAGGATGTTCCTTGGGGCCGCGCGGGTCTATTGCCTTAGTAAAAAGACAAGAAAAGTCGTCCGTCGGCCGATTAGAGGCTTCCAAAGTGAGCGAGTGCACGCGGACAACGTTGTCCGACGCGGCCCCCTGGACCAGACATGTTGGCGGACAACATTGTCCGTCGCGGCCCATTGGGCAAGACATCGATTTTTAGTCTGGCGTTCAACGTGTTAAACGATTTGACAACCCTAAGAATTTCATCCGAGGTTAAGGATGGGGATATATACCCCCCACAACCCTCGGAACCCTCGGTGCGCGAGTCCGTTTAGCATTTGGCCGGTTTTTATTATTTGTAGGTGGCTAGTGACATAAAAATGTGATACTCAAAACCGGCGTTGCGGGGCCAGATCGCACTTGACGGTTCAACCTTCAAAGCGTCTGTACATAAGTCTAGTTCCTAGCTTTAACTGTCAAACCTTTATCATGATATTCTCGGTCCGGTGTTTTGCAGAGAGGTACGTCAGGGCATTATAAATTGAAAAATTTGGTAACATTTTATTAACGTGAGGTTTCTGAACGACTTGAATTTTCTATACGTATACATTACTGCTGTGTAGTCATCCTTATTTTAATTATCAAGAGGATTCTATCCAACTGAGGGCTTGGACATCGTGATAGATAAAGTTTCGTAAGATTAATTACCTACTACGAAATAAATACATTTATGTTAAAGTCACATCACTATCTACTTATTTTTTATTTTAAATATCAACGTGATCGAAAATTCTGTATTAATATTTGCGTACACTGCATCAACAAAAACATATACTATTAGTTATTATTCCAAAACCTAGACTTTTGCTATTATGCCTAATACTAACTAGGGCTCCCAAGTTGGTTCTCATTAAAATTTCCCG
This sequence comes from Hesperia comma, assembly GCA_905404135.1. Taxonomy (NCBI): domain Eukaryota; kingdom Metazoa; phylum Arthropoda; class Insecta; order Lepidoptera; family Hesperiidae; genus Hesperia; species Hesperia comma. Next base: position 18,986,325 of record FR990014.1, on the reverse strand, counting down.
ACACGTTTTAGACGAAGCTTTCACCATGTTCACAAATAGAATATGTAAGTGAGGATTCATTAGTAGGAATATTTTTTCTTGTTTGGGTAAGCATTACGCATTACTTTTGGTTTATATAATTAACATAATGCTAGACGTAGATGAGTGATGTACATTAAGTTATTCTACCGTTGTATAAAATTATATTCCGTTGTACATAGGTACTGTATGGTACTGTGAGGTGTCTATTGTGGTCTCGCCGCAACGGTATAAAAAAAGGTGAGTGCCTACTAGGTATAGCCCGACTTTTACTTCGATGCAGTAAAATGACATTTCCAGTGTTACCGTTTTTATTATCTCAAAAATAGTGATGTAGCCACGACGCAAATGATTCAATTTGAAAGAAATATTAATCGGATTAAAATCATTTCGTATTATTAAGCAAATCGCTAAAATACGGTATGAAATTATTACAGGATCAATAAACATAATATATCAGACATAGATCAGTATCTATAGGCTATAACAACAATTAACAACTAACGGGACTAACGATAGATTGCTTTTTTTTAAATCTGCTTGTCCTTATCAGTTTTTGTACGTTTCGATAGTTACGGATGTTATTGCTTAATTGGTGTAATGCAGTTACATGTTTCTCTTTGTATCCTTACGCGGTGTTAATATGAGGTGTAGAAATAAGAAAAAGTTTGTTCGTAACAACTAGTCGTATGGATGGTAGGGTATGTACTCCCGAATAGCCTTTTTTTCAGGAGGAAGTTTCGAACAAATTACTCGACCTCTCCGCACAAAGGTTAAGAGGGATTCATGCCCACTGACCTATGTCGCAGATATCCGCACATGACAATATGAGAGGTACCGGGATCTCGTACCTATATTCATATTATGTACATAGATAGCTGTCTTTCGCTGTTTCAAATGAACAAGTCGTATCTTATGACACTAATTTATTTAATAGCATACATAAGTATTAGTTGACTCGTTCGCCGACTACTAACGGAATATAAAGAATAGTAATTTAAATTATCTCTGTTACCTATGAATAAAATACAAACACGGAGGCGTAAATATATTGCGCTCGAATATATTATATGCCCATTTAATTCCAGAAGTATAAGGTAGGTACATAAGAGAACAGTCGCATGTTTCATGTAACCCTTAAACCCGTAATCCGTTAAACTGTTTACGGTGCGCGGACACGCAGAGCTGTGAGCTGTTGCCCGTAACCTCGCCGAGAAACCTTGCACTTATAGTATTGACACGTACGTTTATATAACTACACGACATTACACTTATGTCACATCACTACCAGTTCTATTTTCGGTGAGCGTGTGCGCTTCTCTTAATCCGCCGGACGTTGCGTCATAGTCTTTTTATTTTTTATATCGACCCATGTTTGATAATATTTAGGGTGTCTGACCAGCGACCATGACTTACATATGTATGGTAATAACTGACGCAACCGTTTTTGAATGGACCGTGAACGTGAATCGATCTTAATCTGACATTTCACTGCCAGCATTTATAAACACGCTTTTCTAATGCTAAGTGAATAAATGCAAGCCTAGCAAGCCAATGAAAGTAGCTGGTATTAACTGTTGAAGACCTTTTTGTTTGAAGTCAATCTTGAGCGTAGTATTAGGCCACGATTGTCTTAAAATTGCATTTTCGTGTGAACTAAAGCTAGGTACAAAATTTCAAGTCCATAGAAAAGTGAAAGTAGGTCGTTCTTTCTTACATATGGCCCGAACTTATGTATGATTAATATAAATATTGCAAGTTAAATAAAAGCTGAACTAATAAAATGAGAACAATCATCATGATAACTTCCATAAATTAATTCACGGTGGTATAGAAACTTTATGAGCAAACGGAATAGCCGAGTATTGTTGTTTGGCGAACCTTTGGCAAAACTAGCAGTTAACCGCACTGTATTAACGGGAGTGCTTGTTCAAAAGTAATTGGTATATCGCACACGTGGCTTACCCTTGTCAGTGCTGTAAGTAATGAGAAACTAAGTTCACATAATGATATAGGAATGTGAACTAACGTGTTGCGGGAATGTGATACGGCGTTACTGACCTTTTAGTTTCTCGAGCATTGTTGCACTGGTGCAATTTTAATCTATAGGCATAATTGTTGGGGGCAATTATTTTTTACTTTGCTATAAAAAAAGTAAAACCAGCTGTCAAAATTGCATGACTTCCTGTTTTGTTTGTAATAATGATGAATTTCTGTTTTGCTATTAGTATCTATTAATAAGTAGATACTAATCTCGGTTTTTCCCCTGTCACGGTACCTACTTAAACAAAGCACACGCTCTGGCTACTTCAGTATACTTATAAATTAAAATTAGGTATATTATAATATAATTTAATACATATCGTCTCGCTGTATCTTTAGCAGAAAGGCATGCTGCGTGCACTATACGAGTATAAGCAGCATAATGTTGCTAGAATATTTTATTGGTATGAAGGTTTATTCTTCAACCTGACGTCCGAAAGTTTTAAAAACGGCCAAATTTGGCCGACAGGGCTTAATCATTACTATTAGGTTAGGTATGCTATTTGTGAAAACTTGTAATTGGCCTTCCATCTCATAAAAAGTAAACTATACTGTTTTTAGCTGTAAGTTTTCCAAAGACTACAATAAATAAATAAATAAATAAATGTCTATCCAATTTTAACTACAATTCACGATTAGTCCTAAATGCGGAAGATTATCATATTTTTTCTTTTATAAAATATATTGTATATCCGTTGAAGTTACTCAACTACTTTTATGCGTTTATCTTAATAACATTCGTAACATATTGGTTGCAAGATCGCGTTAAACGCTTTAATATATAGCTCTTATCGGTACATTCAGTGCTCTGGTACCAAAATATTATGCTGTAGGCACGTGTCGAACTTCATGAATTATCACCGGCAAAGATACGAAGAGACGCTACTCACGCTACGGCAAGTGGCGGCAGTAGATGACGTGTGGATGACAGAGACAGCGCCTTATTACATGAGACCCACACGTCACCACGCGCCAAAAGATCCTTGTATGACAATAATACGGAATTGCCAGGCAGTTCAGTTTACGCCCGTGAGCTGTCTGGAATTAAGAGTTCATAATACAGGCGCTGGTGTTAGAACTGCCTCGTGATTGCCGATCTGTAAATCTAACTATACTGTAGATAGATTAAATATGGTAGTGGAGAGATTCTGGTGTACATAGCCTTCTGTTGTTCAGTAGGATCAAGAAAGATTTGCTTGGCTCAGTAAAGCCCACAGTTGGTAGTAGTTTGAATGTATCGAATGCAAGGTCCTAGTAAGCTGGCCTAACAAGTTTCTCGTTTGTCCAATTTGTTTCACTGTCTACGTAGAATGAGGAACATGCGAAATTACTTTAAGAATTGTGCCGGCTATAAGTTTTCGTTATCTCGGAGGAGCGTGAAATACGTTTGGTCGGCTGCGGTAACAGCCCGGACGTGTAACGTGGAATTTCCTCCGTGTTATTGTTCCTATATACCGGTTTGGAATGTAGGCATTAAGATATATAAATATTTGTATTAAAGAATATAATGTGTATTGTGTAAGTTCAAGATTTTATAAAGTTGTTAATTTCTTTTCGGTTCTACTGGTTCTAATAATGTTTGGTATCGACTCGTAAAACATTCGTTTCATTTTGAATTTCAATAACATCTGCTTTTAATCACATTAACATAAAAATCTATCACAAAGCCAAGAATAAAGCTTTGTTATAATATAAACTGAGGTGATGCACAGGCCAGAAATCTTCGTGCTATCCTTTTGATCTTTTATTTAGCAGAATGTATCATGAGTAGGGTATGTTACGATGTGTTGCAGCATACAAGGGTACTCCCAAGATCTCAGAATCCGGCCGTTCACGCATTGTTTATCATGAATGATTTGCTATTATTACTTTCGCTTGCAAGCTACTTAACACACATTTAATATAAATACTACTTACACACATAACTTCACGTAAGTACTTAACACTTCAGGTATAAAGGCGACTTACATTACAAGCGATTACGAGAGTTATGAATATCGCGATATTGGTAATGTTCGTCTTATGCTATAAGAATTCTGTAATAGTGCACAGAGCTTATCCTCACTCGTTATGCTCCCATTTTATCCTGCAGTATCTAGTGCTTAACGATAGCTTCACACTATCTCTAGGTTTATGGTTTTTTACGTTCAGATATTACCTACCGAAAGGCTTGGTGCTATGCATATAATAAATAAATAAATGCTTCTTACCTCCTGGTCAGAAACTTGTTTTACCTCAAAATAAAAATAATGCTACACACTCATAGTCCCACACTTGGATTCCACGTGTCGTCGGTGCGTTGACAACACCAAGACAAGATCACACAGTATCTGCCTCGCTTGGAATTATACCCAGGACCCCCATCGAATGGCAGACCGGCGTACGCGTAGTAATCATTGTGTGATACAGGTTGTCAATATAATACGTATATTGTATGTATTGATTTATGGAGTTGTATTCGAAATGAATAGTTTGCAATCTTTCGGTGCGGTCCCATTATGTCTGAAGTACCTGGCCTGCCGCCAACAAATGCCATTCTATCACAAACATCGCAGCCTTCCGGCGTTCTGTCGTCTCGCAACGAAATGGCGAGACGCTACGATCCTTTTATTCTTCCTACCCGCTTTTGTGACGGCGGATGGAGCAATGAGTTGCCACCTTCAAAGTGTAATTAGTAGCTTTCTTTGAAACGTTACGTTGGGCAAAAGTCAGGACTTTGACTATACTGTTTGCGACAAACATTTGAAAGAATCAATGGTCGCTTTGCTTAATGATTGCGTACGAGCGTATTGTAATATGGTAACAATACAACACATTATTCTTGTGAATTCCGCTAATGCGGTAAAGAGCACAGTAAATAGGAATAAATAAGCGGTAATCAGACGTGTTCTTCGGTAACATTGTATTTAGAGTGAGATTCAGTACTTTCATCTCTTCTCTTTGAATTGATGCTTCTAGTGTTACTAATACATGGTGAGGCAATTGCTCGGAATTCGGAACAGTCAAGGGTTCAGAACATTTTCAAAAAATTTCGGATTAACGCGAATAATACCGCTCTACACTGAACGCGTGTTACAGGATTTAGTGAGCAGGAATTTCACAGAAACTTCTACATAGAGGTCGGGTATCGTTGTCGAGTGCCGCAGTGTGGAGTGCATTTTGAAAACAGGTGATTAAATCTGATACACCGTTGTCCCTACGTTGTTTAATATTGAATGTGATAAATGTTTGAGGTAAAACATTTCGAAAATCTTACTAAATTATTCGATAATATTGTCTCGAAACCACTTATTACCTTAGAACGTTTAGTGATTGAACTAAAACACATGCACTTGTTTTTGAGTCTAAATCTTATGTTACGGTCAGAAGAGTCCATCGACTAATGAGTTGCATATTCTTGCTGTGATATTCTTATTTCCATTTCGATGTCTATTGGATTGTAGTGTAACGAGATCCATATACATACATATACCTATGTCTGTGATCGACTTGATTTGAAGGCTGATAGGCATCAGGTATAAAATCTTAAACGTGTGATTTTTTTGTCTATTATATACTAAAATACACGACCCCTTTTTATTCTGTATAATGTAATCGGGCATCGGGTTACAGTTTTGTGTGCAGAACGAACCACTCTCGGCTCACAGGTAGGTATCACTTGGGGGATTACGAGCGACAAAGGCTGGCTTGAGGCTTGTGACCTTTGGTTTGGAAGTGAAGCTTTGTTCGAATTAGATAGGGGATCCTGGCGACACTCGATGTACTTGTAATATTTGATAAGCTATTTATTTTTCATTGCAATATTTGTTTGAAAATATTAGTTGCGTTTTTATATTAAAGTGAGCAAGTGACCAGGAGACGGAAATTTGAGTCGTAGTTTTATTTTTACTTAGAATCTGACAAACCTTTTGATTTTTTTGCTTTGATAGATAAAACTATCGATCATATAAAACTAAATATTATTACATATTTACGTTTAAATTTCATCCTGCAAAGGGGAATAGAAGAGTCAAGCTTTACCCAGCACTTGATTCATTTCATGCATAGTTTACTGTTATTCTAGCCAAAGTTATACTGGTTTCTAAGATAGAAGTCAACGCCCGAAAACTACTAGCTCGCCATACAAATACATTATATACTACATATTTATTTTGAACGTTTCTTATACATTGTCGCAGGCAATTAGCTTCTGAATCATGTATCGCTTGCCAGATCGGAAGAAATAATAAAAGAGAATAATAAAAAGTTGGCAAGCCGTTCGAAGCCGTCGCACCAGCCATAACTACTGTTGAAGCATAAACCTCGTCCTAGTTTGTACATGCTTGTATCGGCCCACTGTTTTCACAATACAACGGACGCCTTTGTAATGTGAATGATGTCTTATATAGATGGGGTTTTAGTGAACAGCGACTTAACTTCGGCCACCTTTTTCTAAAAACACGATTTTTTCATACACTACTTAAAGTTTTAGTTGGTGCAATAAAGAAAAATACTTTTTATTTTGGTAATAACAAAAATTATAAGAACCAGTTTGCACTTAGGATAGCGTGACATGACCTCTCCAATATCACACTAATTAAATGGAGCCATGTGAGGGTAAAGGTGTGGGCGTACCCAGCCCTGATCTAAGCAAAGCTCCTAATTCGGGAGAAAAATCGGATTTTCGAGGTAGATTTTTAAAGGCTACCGCCGTAGATACTTCATTCGAGTTCCAAGAACTCCTAAAATGTCAGTAATGATAAAGTCGGCGAATGTACTCCTCGCTAATATTCGAAACACGTGCTATGGTTGGGGTGTTGCTGACGATGTTACTTAAAAACGTAAAAGACGGTGTGGGAAAGTGCGTGGAAGTGAAATAAAAATAGATCTTATAACATGATACCTCATAGAGAAGCAGAAACAAGGAGTATTTATTCTACTACAGGCGCCGTACATTCCACGTTTATTTACTGTACCTACTGTCAAACTTTTATAGAGCCGAATTTGTACTGTATTCGCTATAGATTGAGGATTGGATTTTTATTTTTCTGTTGGGACGGATCATGTGAAAATTACTTATTGGGTAGACATTGCAGGTTTATTACATTTCATTTACATTATAAACTTGTCGGTAGTTACGTGGGCGTACGAGACTGGGGCGAGAGCACATTGATGTTGCAGAGGCTTAATGCTTGTTGATGGATGGTTGGGCGTTAAATAAAAAGAGGCTGTATGGACTGTGATTTATACGACTTTCCGATAAGGTGAGCTGACCATCTGATGACGACGAGCTAGGTTAGGTGAGGTCTTTGTCCAGTCCAGCTCTACTTTTCCTAATGTATGGATGATTGCGTTGGATTTTCTTACAGTATACGTTTATTATAAGTCCGAGGGAATACGAAGTAGAGGTTAGGATTAATATACAAACATTCCTCTACTATTCCTGTTCATTTAACAGTACCTAATGGTTACTAGCACAATTTGAAAATTTATTTGAATATATTCTGGTTGGACCCAGCACCGCCAATGCGTTGCATTTTAAATTTCAATACATCAACCTTCTGTACAAAAATCCTATTTGGCCTCATTTTCTCCGTTCTTAAATGTGAACAAAGTCTGTCTCTCAATTCGCTGCGTCCTCGCACTCCTCGTCCTCGCGTTCGCTTCGTCACGTGCTACTTTCGTCCTTTCCGTTCCGAGTTATTAGTGTCCTCAAAACACTAACGAGTGTTCACAGCTCGCCTGTGATGTAATTTATAGGTACGTTTAGGGTGTAAATGGTTACATTTATATGTTTTAGAGAAAAACGTTTGGCGAGTCGATCAGTAAGCAGGCAGCTAAACATGTGCATAGAAACACAAGATTCTATAAGAACCGTTGTTTTGTTTCACCACATAAATAAGAGTGTTGTCGGCGCACCTCGGACCGGCTGTGAACCGGATGGTAACCGATATTACAGTGGTTGAATAACTCTTGTGCGTTTGTCTACAGCATTCCATGTGCATTCATATTAAGCGTATTAACGTGCGGACGCGCTGTGAAGTGTGAATGCTGAACTGTCGTGTGTCTGTGACTCGCAGTCGTGTTCTATACACGTGGCTGTTATCTACAAGCAAATGCGTTTAGTGTTATACTTTGAACCTTAGAGGTATTGTCACAGTTTTGAAACCTAGCAATACCACGAATGTGTCAAAAACTTCGCATAATATAGATGTCTAACATAAAACTTTCATCTCAATTTGAAGTCGATTAAAAGATACCTATGCATTTTTAATGGAGTGCAACAAAGTAGAAGGTTATTTTATATTTTTTTCTAAGTGAATGCGATATTTTGTAGATGGTGTTGGAAATTTTAAATGCTAAAATATCCTATATCTCCTTAAAGGAATACCGTTTAGCGCAAGTGAAATTTTACTACCGACTTACTACCGACGACAGAACGTCGTATATCCTAATGAGGTACGGAAATTGGCTTGTAACCGGCGCTGAATGGAGCCTCTTACATGTTAGTTGTCGTTAATTCAACATTACGTGTTGCAGGGAATTTGTGCAGGATTCAACTTCACCCCTCTTTAATATTTATTAAAAGCTGAACATTTTCCAGTGGGTATAGAAGCAAAGTGGTTACATGCATTTCGGCGTGTTATTACACTAATGCACGTTTAATTGAATAGATCGGCTCAACTCAAAAACCGACCGTCAAGTGTCGCTCAAATTTTTATGCGACCAGACGGCAGTCATTACCTTTCGAATCGCAAAAGAATTATCGAAATCTGTTCACTCAGTACGAAGTTCTGAGGTAAGTGGTAACAAACATAAGAAAAAAAACGAGACGAATTACGAACCTCCTTTTTTCTGATGTCTTAAAAATTTTGGGTAAAAGTTTTGGACTATTGATATAAATAGGTTTCTTTAAATGTGAAATCTATCTTTCTTATTATAAAAATGCTTTATTTATTGTGCAATGAACCATATAATATTCATCGTAAAACATTATCATCGAGAATCTATTCTAGATTCCAGCTCAGTAAACATCAATCTCTATCCACATTATTCCACAACGCGAGCAAATACAGTGAGTGGTTCGATAAATCGTCGTTACCTCATTATCTTGGACGAGCTCTGTATACTCGTATACCTACCTATTGCTCGCTTCAATCCTTGGGCAGTCCTTCTTCGTAATTGAAAAATCCTGAAGCGTACTGCACACTGCTTTGCTACGGATTGGTGGATGCGAATTGGTCCCACGAAGGTCGCTTGTTTTTATGCAGCTTGAAAGTTTCCAACGTTTGCTGTAGATTAATAATAATCATGATCGATTTTTTATGTCCGGAGGCTCGCCTCAAATCCTCATCAGCGCTCCAGTCCAAAAAACCTTCCTCAACTCACGACATTAAACTTATCGACCACGCCCGAAGTCCACATCCGACGAGACAAGCCATCTTTAGGAGCGTTTCATAGTATAAATATAAAACTTACGATTTTCTACTCGGATTCTTGTCTTAAACTAGCATAAATAAAACGTGGCATGAAAAATATTTGCTTGTCCAAACTTTTTAAAATTCAATTTTAACTTTCTATACGAAGTTTTTTACAGACTGCTTGAGCTGATAAGTAATGCAGAACTTTAGAAAGAGTATTATACACGTACGTGTTGCGAAGCTAACTGCTCATTTTAGAAAATTAACTCTGCGTGCAAGTATGTGAACGTTGGCAATACTGCTGTTTCCGAAACTTCATCAGGGGCTTGGAAGCTAGCCAGCCGGGTCCGTGGAGGGTTCTGCTCGCGGAACTCGCTTACACGCTTTTCATATTATGTACCATTAACCCGCCCTCGCTTCGCTTTGCGTTTGGACAAATAATCTTTTAATTTACTAACAGCACCGAACACTGAAGAATACTGCAGTGCCATCAAAAGTAGTGTTGAGTAAGAACTCTTCTCTTTTCTGGGACGGAATGTATTCTACGTGTTGTTAGTTGAATGTCACCTACCATACAGTGTGTGTGTTGGTTCAGAGATTTTCGCGTGTTGCCTTAAAAGACACGACAAGCAATGGTTAAAAGTTTATTTTTGTCTATTTTGCCCACTTGGATGTTTAACACAAAAAATATTGAAATAAATACTGACATCTAATTGAAACTCAACTGTGCGATAAAAAATGTTGTTAAAACTGTTTAAAAATTCAACAGTTGGTTATTTGTGCCTTAATACAATTCGTCGTTCGGCACGTCGCAATCAATTACTTAATGAGCTTTTACTCGAGCTCTCTCTTTACAATTGTCAACAGAATATTAAAAGTAAATAAGGCAATATAAATGACTTATTTCATGAATTCCTCGCTTTCTACTGGAAAATTGACGCGCCAATATAAAGCGAATTTACTTCGGGTACCGTCGGAGATGGCTTTTGGTTTTCGGACAATTGAGATAGCCGGGAAGTCTTCTACGATAAAGAATGTTTGGAGTAAATTTCTCGACGTTGAGTACTCCGACATTGTCCTATCAATTTACGTTTTATCGACCCAAGTTTTCATTGGACTATGAACCTGAAACTCTTATCTGGCGCGGGTTGGATCGTTGATAAAATAAAACATTAGAGGACTTTTGTAACTCGTTGAAACAACGATAACTCAACGTTTAATTTAAACTGTAGTCCCGTGTAGAAATCCGTGTTTATTTGTTATTGGGATATTATTTAATTTCATTGAAAGAATGTTATGAAATGTATAAAAAAGAAGTCTCAAAAGTGTTCCCAAACGTATGGCAAGTCAGTCCGCATGAAGCAATTCTGGTAGACCAGTTTAATTTCTTCCATTCTCAGTGGAAACTTAAGTAAAAGCAAAGGGTGTAATAAACTTAAAGGGACACGATATAAGTTACATTGAAGGTTTCAAGTACTGAAAATTTTAATTTAGTTTAAACGTTGACAGTTATAAGGGTCTTATTATCTCACTGACACGTGTTTTGATCATCAAGTTATTACACGACTGTTCCTTTTATGTTGTGCTTTTATTGTAATATTTTCTCGTCGAGTAGGGACATTTTTATTAAACGTGTTCTTACGGAACAATATACGCCATGAAATATAATAGTTCAATCATAGTAAGTAAAATCTGTCGTAAAATTGTCAGACTATTTTGTGCCGCGTAACAGCTGTTTACGTTACGCAGAGTGTGGATAACATTATAATCAGAGCATAATAAATAGCGTTAGGGTAATAATAGAACAAACTCGGTATTCGATATCTTTGCAATACATAAGTTTTCACAAGTCGCCGTGGGTCGTAAGATAAGAAAAAGAAGGGAAAGTTAGGGCTTTTGAAATCCTCTCAAGACGAGGCCATTGAGCGTCGCGCTAGGGTGGCACCGGTGCGGATGAGGGGAATTTTACCGTGCAATAGTCCCACATAACCGAGAACCTTTTTCTCCAATAATGTTTATCTAATTTCGTCATTTTGTTTAATGTAGGCCTTTTAAATTATTATTGTATTATTGTAAGTGCTGTCACTTCACGGCAAAGGGTGATAAGTGTTACCTACTTACGCATTAATTTAGTGATAGAGACTCGAGAGAGATTACCTACTCGAGACTTGAAGACAGTATCATTATTCCAAATGAAGACGAGAGAGGTACAACAATATCGTTGTATGCCGTCTAGAAAAAACATTGCGTCGTATATATTTTTAACTTTCACAATAAGTACTTTGTAAATTTCTCAGTCCAGTAGGCGTGGCGTAGTGGCTTTCCGTTTTGTTATTCAGCTTTTGTTTTCATTCAAAGGTCAGGGATAATGGCTTTTCCTGTCGTGTGTGTGTTCTTTTATTTACTTAACTTTACGCTGAAAAGAGCTGCAGTTTTCAGAGTTATTTACGAATTGCGACTCTTTAAATTAATGAAAACCTCTACACCTTAAAAAAACTTTACACCTTTTCATCTCTAGTAGGTACTGCAAAGAAGTGGAACAGATTATTACCTGCGGCGTAATTCCTGCCCGCCTGTAGATGAAAGAGTTTTAAAGAAAAGAATGGATAAAATCTTAGGGCCCTCAGTTAATGCGCTTACTATTCATTTATCTTAAGGAGAAATAGTATTGAGAAAAAGTTCTCGTTGTAAGACAAACAAACCATTTCTACCCTTAGTTTCATCTGCTTTTGCCCATAGGTTAAAAAAACCGAATGTAAGCGACGATCAATTTTCAACAGAAGACGATTTAGCCACCTAGCTCGTTGACATCACCCTTCTAACCTTTGCGGCTCTCAACAACTCTTGTCTTTGTTCGTAGGCATCCCTCGGTAATTGTTGTATGAAATTGGTGAGTAGTGACTAAACGACAGATGATTAATAGCACCCCCGGGGGCGGACAACAATACTCGGCGGATTGAATAAAGATGGGCGGTTTAATACCGTGCGCGTTGTGTACACAGCGGGGTTCCAATTAGCAGTTTTCCCGTAAATAGCATCGATTTTGTCTGATGTCACTTTTTACCAGTAAAAGTTTAATTTAATTTCTGTGTAGACTCTTTAAGTACACCCACATTATTCTTATAATAATAAATCGCGAAGAAAAAAAAATTTATCCTACTAATTTCGTATGTATGGCGTGTAGGTATCTAAATGGCTTATATTTGCCATGAAATATATGAAGACATTACCTACATCACCACAGTTCATTATTGTTCTACTACTGTGCTCAGATCTACTTTTATGAAATGAAATGGGTAGGTGTTATGTATTTATTATGATCTTGGGAGATATCACACTTCTTCTTTGATAGCACAATAGACAATGAACAATCAAGTATGTAGGTTCCCTTATAATAGTTTTCTCCGACAAAGCTCACGTGATATTTCAGTTAGACGTTACAGGTATTGTAAGTGTAACCAATTTTGTGAGTGAACTCCCTAATACTTGATTTTATCAATGGGCTTTTGTGGTAGTGTCAGTTTCGAAACAATGCACCGCAGGAACTGCAGGAAGTATGGTGATAGGCTTTCAATATCGAGTAGCAGGGTATGGCACGTGATAAGCAGGGGGAATTGAAAAGGATTATAACGTGAAGCCATTATTCATTAAGAACGCCTTATTTTTTATTACTTTTACACTTAAAATAAAACAAATAGGTAAATTAATAAAACAGCAGAAACAAAGTAATCTTGTATCTTTCAGAAACATGGGCGTACAAAGCTCCTGACCCTCTGGGTAAATCGGGTTTTTCCTGCGATCCCGGCTCCCATCTACGTACCCTTGTTCACAAATCTCACCCCAGCAAGAATCGGACATGGGATGCCACCCTTTACTACTATAGCTTCTGATACAACTCGAATATACAAGAGTACCAGATAACAGGTTCATTATAATTGTTCATATCCCATAGAGTATACATACTATTTGAATAACATTGGAAGGTATAGATGACTACGAGTATCTTTCCCTTCATAACCTTACATTTAGACATAATTTTTTGTGTAAAGATTTCGTTACTTTCGTTACATCAAACAAAACGAGGTAAAAATACTCATTTACTTAAAATAAAGCCTTAAAATATTAACATTAAACTCAGTTTAGGGGGCTCAAGGATGAGTGATGCGCAATACATGATTGCATAACAAGAACAATCACATAGCCTCTCCTCATCAACTCCACTCCCACCTACCCGCGGTGAGCCCTGTTACGTCGAGCAACCTAACGTCGAGATTGAGGTACCCAACCCCTTTGGAGATGTAGGTCGACCAGCAAACGGGAGGACAGGAGGTCCGGTCATCTTCACACTACACCGGATGTTAGGCGTTGGCAGCAGGACGTTCTGACTTATTGATAACACCACTGCGGTGCAGAAGGCAAGGGGAAACCACTGCACTATCTTCCCAAGAAATCCGATGAAAGTACACCTAGTAGAGAATGTTTTGGCCATGCAAACCGGTCACCACCCGGCGCCATGTTGAGTCCAGGTCACATGGTGTGAAATGTGCTACTGGCCACGCCGTCGTAGACCACCAGGCGCGGCGCGGACAGAATGCTACTGGTGAGGAAACAAGAACTACTCATCGTACACAGCTTCGTAAAAAGATGAAGATAGGAACCTGGAATGTTCGGGGCATGATACAACCGGGGAAAAAAGAGATTATAGAAAAAGAACAGCAGCACTACCAGCTGAAGATATTGGGGATTACCGAGACTCACATGAGAGGATCAGGTTTCTATGGAACACCTAATGGCTATACCATATACTTTTCAGGAGCAGAGGATGAAAGTAGGAATGGTGTTGCAATATCCGTGTCCCCGGAAATCAACAAGGCTGTTCTAGGATATAACCCAGTGAGTGATCGCATAATAACGTTGAGAATCAATGCAAAACCATGCCGTGTCAACTTAGTAGTGGTGTATGCACCAACCTCGGCCTCAACTGACGCTGAAATTGAGGACTTCTATAACCAAGTCTCCGACACTTTGAATAGCATACCCCGGAGAGATATCACTTTTCTGATGGGAGATCTTAATGCTAAGGTAGGCGATACATCAAGAGAGAACCACCTACGAGAAGTAGTCGGGAAATATGGACTAGGGGATAGAAACGACCGGGGAGAAATGTGGCTCCAATTCTGCGCAGAAAACTCCCTAACAATAACGAACACCTGTTTTGAAAACCACCCCAGGAGACTGTACACATGGGTGATGCCAGGCGGACGTGCAAGAAACCAAATCGATTATATAGCTATCACAAAGAGATGGAGGTCGTGTGTTAGCAATACTAAAACCTACCCTGGTGCCGACTGTGGGAGTGATCATAAACTGTTAGTCGCAGAGATGAGCTTAAAACTTAAATGGTGCCATCGCACCATTCAAAAAACTCAAAGGAGACCCAATGAAGGAGAACTTAAAATCTTGAATGAGTGCTTGAAGAACAAAATAAGTAACACCAGTGATTTTGACCATCTAAACGACATTGACACTAAATGGAACAAACTGAAAGACCTTATGCTCTCATCGCGTAAAGAGTGCCAGAACGCAGTCTTAGATGCTCCGAGAAAAGTGTGGATATCAGAGGAAACGTGGAAAGCCATAAAGGAAAGAAAGGAACTCCTAAAAGGCCCTAGTGAAAATATCCATACAGAATACCAGGAAATTTCAGCAAAGGTCCAGCGTTTGTGTCGTAGGGATTATAACGTCCACTTGAACGCAATGTGTCAAGATATCGAGGATCACGCGCAAAGATATCAAACGAAGGACCTATTCCTCAAGATAAAAAGTATAACTCGCGAGTTTAAGCCAAGGACGTGGGCAATCGAAGATGATGAGGGCAACTTACTGACCGAGATAGATAATATCATAATATCTGTCCGTGATGGACAGATGGCGATCATACTGCAATAACTTATACTCAAACCCATCAACCGGAATGGTAGGCACCCCAGCTGTGGAAGAGCATTATTTCGAGCCGGAAATCCTGGAATCCGAAGTTAGAGATGCAATACGCAAACTTAAGAGCAACAAATCAGCCGGTAGAGACAAAATTTTTGCTGAGGAACTCAAACAATTAGGAGACCAAGGGATGAAGATAATGCTCAGTATATGTAATCAGGTATGGAAAACGGGAAGATGGCCGAAAGACTGGAAAGAGTCAGTGCTGATACCAATACACAAAAAAGGCTCTACAAAAAAGTGCGAAAACTACCGCACTGTGGCACTGATATCTCACGCAAGCAAGATCATGCTGTACATTATTAGTAGTCGCCTACGAACGTTTCTCCAGTGGCAAATACCGAACGAGCAAGCCGGCTTTGTAAGAGGTCGAGGGACACGGGAACAGATCGTGAATGTGAGACAGATAATTGAAAAAAGTCGAGAATTCAACATACCTGTTCTCATGTCTTTTATCGATTACTCTAAGGCGTTCGATTGCGTTAGATGGGATTGCCTATGGTCCATATTACTGGAAATGGGAGTGCCTACACATCTTATAAGTTTGATCGCGAACTTGTATACCGAAGGTGAGTCTATGGTGAGAGTTAACAACGTCATCTCAGGGTCTTTTAAGCCAGAAAAAGGAGTGAGGCAGGGATGTGTCTTATCTCCCATTCTCTTTAACATTTATGGCGAGTACATCATGCGAAAAGCCTTAGAGGGATGGGAGGGAGGTATTTCTATCGGAGGCTCAAAGATCAATAACTTGAGATACGCAGATGATACCACTCTTTTTGCGTCTACTGAGACAGAACTTGCTGAACTTTTCCGCAGAGTACAGTACGAGAGCGAACTAGTCGGACTCACCATTAACAAGTCCAAGACGAAAGTAATGGTCATCGACAGAACTGGTCAGCTCTCCAGGACCCAAGAACTCTCAGATCTTGAATTCGTCAAGGAATTTGTATATCTAGGATCATTACTCTCTGATCAAGGAGGATGCGAGAAAGAAATCCAGAGAAGGACACAAATGGCCAAGAATGCTATGAGCAAACTTACCCGCATATGGCAAGATCGAAAGATCTCTAATGTGACCAAGATCAGACTGGTCCGTACTCTGGTATTTTCTATCTTTCTGTATGCATCGGAATCGTGGACGATTAGAGCTAAGGACAGAAAGAAAATAGACGCTTTCGAGATGTGGTGTTGGAGAAGGATGCTGCGAATACCATGGACCGCCAAGAGAACGAATAAGTCTATACTCGATCAGTTGCGAATTAAGATCAGACTCTCAACTGTATGCTACCAAAGAATACTGGGGTATTTTGGTCACATTGCCCGCCGCAAACCAGACGACCTTGACAAGTTGATGGTGGTAGGCAAAGTTGAAGGGAAACGACCTCGAGGCCGATCACCTAGCCGTTGGAGTGACCAAGTAACCGCACTCACTGGTCTCTCAATTACATCTGCCCTGAAGAAAGCCGAAGAACGTGGAGAATGGAGAAAAATATTAAGATCTTTGAAGGACTTTCATTCTGGACACGACCTTCAGTAATGAAGAATACGACAAGAAGAGAAGAGAAACTCAGTTTTGTGAATTTAATGAGCCTGAAGTCAGAATTAACGGCACTTCCTGTTATATTTTTCCTTTATTTTTAGGTCTCTTTTTAGAGGTGGAAAATTTAATAAGGTTTAAGTTTCAAAAGTTTGCGCTAGACACCTTATCTCCAGACTGTAGCCTGATGTTGCCAAGAGACTGACTTTGCTGTGTTATTATTATACTTGGGGGGAATTTATACGTACAATAAAACTCCCCGATGGAATGTCCTGGTGATTAATATCACGAGCAGGACGCATTTATCATGTATACAGTGGCGGCGGGCGCTACACGCAAAGATAAACACACTTTTATTATCAAAAATGGCACCACGCCCGACCAATTAGAACTTACATCCATTAGTGCGTTTTAATTAAACATGGTCGAATAACGAACGCTTTTAGTGGACGGAGGGATCTACGAATGGGTTGTTTTAATCTATTTGAGGAACCTTCTATGTTTTTCATTACGTTTTCATGGAAACATCGCCTATCGATATGTTTGTAATATCGTTTATGGCCGGGCTTTCAGATATTTGGACAGGGATTTTCTGATTCATTCGTAGCTTGCGGAGGATTACGTTACAACTGTTTTATATACTTAAAAAAAGTTGACCTTTGTGTATTTATAATCGAATTATGAAACACAAATTTAACAAATAAAACACTTAGCAAGTTCTGAGAGTCACTGATTAAAGCACCATCTCTACCGTTTTAATCGGATAGTATGGTATATTCTTATTATAGCAACAGCAATGATCTATTTCCATCTCAAGTACCTATACTCTTCTAATTTGTCAAAAACTAATAGGTAATTCGCAAAATTATCTTACTACAATATTTGCCGTCTGTTGATTGGTTTCTAATACAAAGGCTAGTGGATAAAATTCAAGATACCACAAACTCATATCGTCGTTATTACGCCAGAGCATATGTAGCTCTAACGACTTCACTCTGACCGGCCGGTTGAGGCAAGCACAGAGATCTGTTCCTCAATCTCCGCTCCTCCTACTGCTTCCCCGGGAACTGTCGGGTACATGGTATCGTTATACACCAACAGCTCGCCACAAGCCCTGTGGGTTGTACCATTATCTTTATTTAAAATACGTATTTCTTTTACAGGAAACAACCAAAGACATTCGCGTTCGACCACTGCTTCTACTCGCTGGAGTCGTCGTTGCCAAATTTCGCGTCGCAGAAGACCGTGTTCGAATGCCTCGGTCGCGACATCCTCGACAATGCCTTCGACGGGTACAACGCGTGTATCTTCGCTTATGGACAGACTGGTGAGTGACGCTACCTATGATTGTATACTATGTGTACAATACATAACTATTTACTTCGGTGTTCCCAAAGTTCGGTGTCCCACAATAGGTATGATTTGAGCATGAGATTAATAATAATGAGTTGCTTATGTCCACTGGTCTACTGTATTGACTTAAATGAATGAATGAAAGAGTATATACTCACTTTTTAAAATTGCTTTCCTATTAAATGCATTAATAATTTAATAATAAATAATATTTACTCATCTTTTATCTTATTTATATTTCTAACGTTTCGATCAAGTTTTTCAGTTTATTTATCCCATTACTCAGTATTACTGTCTCTTTCGTTTTCTGTCCTTGCATAGTATTATTATTGTTCTTATTAGTATAACTATGTATTTTATTGAACCGCCTTAAAAGATTCTCTGCACATCCTGAAGGTTGACTGTTAGAGAATGCTATTTAGCATTAAGTCCGCCAATTGTACCACTTTTTGGGGTTGAATAAAGACTAAATAAATAAATGAACCATGACGTTGAAAAGCATGCAGAAAGATATTTGACAACAAGCTTTTATGTCGTCTAAATACAACTAAATTTGTGCTTGGATAAAATGTAAAGATTTGGTTCCATATTGCACTTGTATTCAAAACAAGAGACAAAACTGCCAAAAGCAAGCTATATAACTTTTTAGCATACAAAACTTATCTTGCCGCTCTCTTTGAGCTTTGTAGCTTTGTAGCCTTACCTACATGCAGGCTGCAGTATGACTTGAAACTTACATACAGTATGACTCATGCTCCCTGATGACTAAGGACTAAATGACTGAAAACGCTAGTCACGTCGTCGAGGCCTATCCCGCAGGATCACGCGCGTCGCATGTATTATGATTACCACCTTCACGGACGTTCCGGTTATCGGAAACTCGGTTTAGAATCGCCATATAGTTATGGCCAAAAGCGTGGTGATTTTACCAGTAAACAAATAACGATAGCAAGAAATGTAACATTAGCAAAGCCTTTATTGATTGCTTAATAAGGGTGACTATCAGAATGCCCACGTAGCATAATGACGAAATAACCAAAACGTATTGAAATTAAAATGCCATAGTTACTAAATAGTCATGAACACTAAATGCCCTTGTAGCATAACGTCTGGACCTTAATATGTCATAGTAATAGTTATTAAATTGACATGAGCGTTTAATGACTTTGTAGCAAATGGTCTTGATAATTTAAATGCCATAGTTACTAATAGACGTGAATGCTAGACGCCAAACTATTGGTAGGTATATTATAGTCCAGTCCAATTTTTAAGGATCCAACGTAAGAGCGGCTTGCCCCAAGTTGTTTAAGCTTAAGAATTAAAAATATTATTTTGTCAATGGTGTCAGAATAAGTTTTTATTTTATTCCAATATAACGAGTTGTTTTTTATTAGTAGGTATATAGTTTAAAAAAATAAAACGTTTTACGGAAAAATAAATATTACACTTTCATTTAACTCTGATAATTATGGTATAGGAGTCCAAGAGGCTAAATGGGGATTTACTAAAGCGTCACGTCGTCGTGAGTGTCAGGACTGCGGGTGTACCTATTACACACAGGGAGGTACACAGACGTTTGTAATCAAAAGAGATATTTAAATCCGTGAGGTATACACCCGCCATTGTGACACTCACACGTCGTCGGGACCATTGGTCAGGACCTGTTGTCGGATTGTGAAGTTTAGATGCTAAAAATAAAAAAAAGTTTATATTAAGATGTATGCCCCTTCACTGGTGGGGAGAGCGTACAGTGCGCCCAACTTATCTCTGAAATGACAAAAATTGGAACTAATGCCGCCATGGTAAAAAGTCATTCATAAGTACGTTGTGGTCATTCATATGTCAGTTACTACCTGTCGAATTGCGGGCAATGATTGGTCCAATGCGTCCGATAGCGCCTCTCTGCGTTGGGTTTACTATATATAGGTTTTTAAAAATAAAGAAAAAAAGATATACCTACTCGAGCGTGTCAGATATTAATAGTGAATACGTCACACTTATTTCTGATAACGGAGGAATATTAATTTGCCAGTTTGCATTGTAGGGGTGGCCGTACGAACGCACGTTTCCTTTGAGATGAAAAATCAGCAAACGCGCGAATTTGCGTCTTTTTTTATTTTTTTTTTTAAATATATTTTTGGGAGAGTGGACAAACGATTTAGACTATTCTTTTCCAGACGTTTCCTCTACTAGCTCCTTCTGAGTTTTTGTCATCCAACTATCTTGACTTCTGGCTAATAAGGCATTCTAATCATACCGACTATTCACAATTTCAGACATTTTGCTACAAGTTCATTCGGCTTTTATGTCGTCCAGCTGAGTTGACTCTCTGCTAACGGGGTAATCTGCTTTTATGTCATACAGCAGAATTGTCTATCAGCGAAAAGGTCTTTCAGATAGTGACCCCTTAATAATAATTTTAAGGAAAATATTAGATTGTATATTTATTATTCCTGGATATAAGTACAAGTCCTCTGATTTTTGATTTCTGATTTGGGGTTGCGTTACTATGTATTTTAGTTGTTTTAAGTTATGTTTTAAGTATGTATTTACACACACGTTCACACACACACGCACACACACAAGCACATACATACATGCATGCATGCTCGCACGAACACATGGACATACATTCACTAGCTCCATTTAAAAATAATAACTTAAGACTAACATACATACTTAGAGTATTAAAACTAGCCAAAGTAAGTAACAAACCACTGAACACTCACCGCTATAAATTGCATTGTGAATATTGTGATACAAAATCTATCTAAATTACACTGGTAGGTATCTAGTAACTAACTGATTCTGGATGTAAGGGGAGTGACTAGCCACCCACGACACAGGGTATCCTAGTGTGGGGACTAGAGCTCACCATAATACTGGATTATATACTGAACCACTGTATATGATACTTGATTTTATTATTGTAACCATTGTTTTATGTGAGAAATAAAGTATTATTATTATTATTATTTAAATGGACTATACAACGCGAACGACTGAAACACGTGAATATACTTTGTTCATTCGTCTACAAAATTGGTCAATACAAAAGATAGTGGTTGAATTAGGGTAATTGGACGGTAAACGAATTGGACATTCAATTCAATTAAGTGTCTCCCGGGTGTGAGTGACCAGTGGTACGCGAACCCTCTATTCCATAAGACGGTCATTGCTATTAATTCCGACAAGGTCCGCAACATGACACACAACATGTGTCGAGTTGTTTGAGTATGAGTCACGACGCCAGTCGCCAAACCGTCTAGTAAGGACGCGCGGCGCGTATACGATTAATCCCATTTGTATTCCTCCATTGTAACCAACGTCCGTTCGGGACGTACGCTAAACTAAATCATTGGAGTACGATTTAGTTACTAATTGATCGATTCATCTTATTCTAGTCGCAGGATTAACGAGGAAGTTGATGTATTATCGCTTGATACGAAAGCATGTGTCCAAGAACACGAGAAATATATCTACTATCATTGTTCTTGTAATAGTTTTTTTAAACTTAGAAAACTTGACATGAAGTGAAGCTATGATGAGACCAAGATTTATGTGATTCTTACGTACAAGTAGGCAAGCTGATATAAAATATGTAGTAACGTTTAATTAAGACTATTTTGTTATGCGTTTGGGTTGAAACATTTATTTCTTAGTTCTGAACAGTAAGTATTGTTTTGTATATTTACTTGGCGAGTGTTTTGGTGGGTTCTAGAAGCGTGGGCGGCGAGTTTAATCAAACTTTACAGTGCCGCGAGGAGACTATAAATAAGCACAAATATAGCCCCTTTAATTAAACGCGTTTGCACATAAAGCAGTGAGGAAATGAATTTTAATCTTGTTCCGGCGGTGTGCTGAGTAGTAAATGTAAGAGTCATATTAAGTAACCAGATTTAGCCCGAAACTTCGTCAGTGTGAAATAAAAATCCCCGGCTTTCATGCAGCAACCAGCATCACAAAGCTCTACAATACTCTACATGATCCGGAAATGAGTTTGTGATAGGTTCTGTGTATGTGTGTGTAACATACTCTGATGTTATATTTTCTTGCATAAAAAAGAGTATAGTGATAGTTTTGTATTTTAATTTTTAATACACTTCAAACTTGCACTGTTATCATCATGATAATATTTGACTCATATTTTTATTTAAGTAAAGCATGCAATTGTGACGACAATTATTCGGCCCATTATAAAATGGGCAATATTTAGAAGCATTTTAATTCATTCTATAATAATAATGAAGGTTCTGACGATAATGTACGCTACATTATCGTCAGAACCTTCATTATTAACTAGCAATTGTTGTGCAGAATTCAGTAGAATCAGCATAAATTGGCTACCACTAGTTTTCAATAACGAATTTACCTCAATTGTTGTCACTGCGACAGTGATTTACTAGAATTGGGCGATCCGCCACTGGCTCGTAAACATGCCTGCTTCCTTCTACGGGCTTAATCACTGTGACAGCTCTTACCCCCACTGTGGCTGGGCGTTAACTCAAGTTGTTACGTCGAGTCAAACCGATAGATTTGTGCTGTTTGAATTAGACGTTGTTGTTGTTTGATCTTGTATCTTTGCGGTCATTGATGATTCGTATTGTAGGTTAAACTTAGCTTATTAGTTTATAGACATAGGCAAATGTTTTTGTTACTGTCTGTGCCCGTTACTTTGAGTTCTTGAGTAAAATTTCTTTGTTTACTTAGGTCGTGGCTACGTTGTACGTGCTACGGTGGTGGGAAAACTTGAGTCGCGGGAATATAAGGGAAGTGTTCCGTTCCGTTGCGTTGATTTAGTCACCGTAACGAATATTTGGTGTCCCTATAAAATTATATTAGTAATTGAAGTAAGTAACTAATTGTAAAATCATTATAAAGTAAATGTAAATAAAAAAAATCTCCGATATTAAACTTCCATAGTGTGAAGTTTTACTGGACTTCACTCATCAGTTTGTTTTTACTTATTTTAAAACGAACCTGGGTTATAAGACTATTTTCAAACGCATTTCTATTTTCGTCCCTTTGTGTAGAAGATAAAATTTTACTCGGAAAACATAGTCGTGATAGGCAATTTTCCACAATGTACGATGTTAATCCCGCCTCCCTGTAATAACTCAATCTAGTATGGCAGCCAATAATGGCAGCCAGAAATGTGACGGTACCCCAGGAAAGGGGGCGAGCAAACGTTTGTCGCGGCATCATTTTAGACTCGACCAATATTGATGTTTACGTTGCCCTATTTGAATTCTGCGTTGCTCACTGCTCGATGATAATATTGCATTCGTTTGCACTAGATTTTGGATGGCAATCTCATTAAGCTACGAGTAAGTTCTAAAATTTAATTGAAACATTTATAACATAATATGATATCATTTTTCTTAATAATCGTACAAATCAGGGTAAAATTTAGCGGCAGTGCTGAGATTTAACATTTTTCGGACATCATTTTTGATTCAGTCATTAAATATTTAGGTACTGTGACATTTCATTGTAAAGTTACTTTATGTGCCTAACTTTCCATTCGTTCCACTGTTGAACTATTCGGGCAATTTAAAGCACTCCGGGGCTCATTATTAATTCGTCAGGCGGGTCTGTTAATGTGCGACTGTTCTTGAAGTTCACAGTTTGTGTTACTCTTCGGCTCCTCGGGCTTTAGAGCTACCAGTGCCACTGGTTAATCTCTATAAACTTGGTATAACTGTGCGCCATAAGCATAACCTTAACGGTGACATAGAATGATAAGGGCCTCCGACTGATTTTTCCGAAGTCAAAATCTCTTGCCTCAAAGGTTTAGCAGACAGAGACCACCACCTTCCATGAGGAGTTTTCCGCCAGCGTAACCTTTACTTACCTATAGCAGACAGAAATAACCCGCTCATCCAACCTAGAGCCTAAGCTTATCTTTTTTTATCGTGCTAAACATCGGATTAGATTTATGAATTGAATATTTATTACTAGATAAATGTAACAATCAAACACTGGTACCAACCCTACATTACGAGATTTAGTTCAATATTTCATTTAGTTGCACCATCGTAATAGATGAGCTGCACACAATAAAATTGAAAGATATAACGACAAGTAAGATTGACGAGGCCTAGTTTCATGTAAAACTATTTCGATTTATTTATATCTACACTCTGTGGTGATTATTTTATGGCAACTATTTCCGGTCATGAAGTGTCGTTTCACTACGAGCCATTCGTCCAACCCCGGGAGATTTATGTCCAAGGCTCGCCTACACCGCTTTCTGTAATTTTAATCTTGTTTATCGTTCGCGCTCCGGGAAAAATATGCGTTTCCTTTGTTTGCCGGATTAGTACTAAGATTATGCTAAAATACCCAATTGTTATTTTTACGCCACAGTATTACAGCCGCCACGCCGCGTATACTTTTGTATTGGTGTAATTTATTGTACCGACGTAATGAGGTTTATCCGCTACTGGTCTTATATATTTCATTCAAGGCATCATGGTATTTATATAAGGAATATTTTGCTTATAATGTTTTATGTTACAATCTTATTAGTTGTAGTTGTAATGTTTACCTACGATTTTGCTACAATGAAAAGAGACCTCAGTTTTTGTTTTTCATTTTTGGTGTTAATTTTGAAGTTTGACTTGCAGCAGGGTTATAATTATGAAATTCGAGTATTTACAATTTCTTATAGGTATTATTACAAAATTACTGCGAGATTTTTACAGAGTTCATTCACCTTACAAATTGCACACGTAGCGTGTGAGCTCATGAATTATCAGAGTCCGTGTCATCTTTAATGTTTATTCTTATTATTTTTCTGTATTTTCGTGTTTCCACTCTACGCGTGAAAAGGAAGATGTGCCTTACGTGTTATGTATTTAACATTTATTTTGGTAAACATCCCTTCCTTCGTTAGTTAGGTTTGTTCGTCACCTGCCCAAGATAAAACAGGACCTCGTTGAAGCTTTGTCTCTTTAAAAATTTAACGTTCACGGCGGCCCTTAGTGCAGATAAAAGATCTAGCGCACCCATAATTTCCCGGAAAGTTATGAAAATCACATTACAGTCGTCGGTGATCATCGTAAATATTGAAACAGCTTTGTCATTCTTCGTCGAGCATGTGGCGTCATTGCGGAACTTTTATGTACGGTTCGTTAAAACGAATCGCACGTTTGTCATCGACTGATTTTGGAAAAGAGGAAATTGACTATCTCTTGCACTTTTTTCGTGTGTGCGTATTTTCTGTTGAAAAATTTATTTGTTTCAGAGTTTGTTGTGTCAAATGAATAGAACACTGACACAATTAAATCATCCGATTTGTATACATTTCCCTATGATATTGGTATGTGTCTCGTAGGTAAGAAACACCTTCTTTTATACTTATGCACATACGTAAGTAGGTATAAAAAGTTCTTAAGTAGGTAGCCAAAGATTCTAAAGAGTACCTAGGGATAATTTATATTAAATTCACCTTTTTCTTGAACCTACTTTTTAGTTTGTCCTAACAATACAATGTCAACGTATTATTTTACACAGGCATCGCAGACGTAATAATAGTAATTCCAAAAATGTATAAATATTAGCAGTTTATTAATGTTCCGACAACAAATGTTAATAGGGGTCGTGTAATCAAACGGAAGTGAGGGCTTGCGGGGGATCGAATGTTTTGATACTCGACAAGTTAAAATGAAACCTGGTATACCTACAAGTTTTGTAAGAATGATTTTGGCAACCAGTGATGAAATGTCGTAAGTGATATACCTACATGTTACATACTTTACAAAAGAATGAATAGTTTTTTTAATTGTCTAGGTGGTTCAAATATCTTAGAAAGTATACCACTTAGGTACAAGATTTCGTCACTGAATACTTTTTTATTGCAATTACTTATTCTTTCAGTTGACACATGTTTCAACATGGCCGTCGAAACGAAGTCCTTTTTAATGAAAAATAGTAGGGATGCTAACTAGGTTCTATGTGTATATGTTACCGTTAATTTGCATAAATCAGATAGAGTGCAGATTAACGAGGTATTCTGCAGATTATCTGGCTGAGTCAGTTAAAGTGGAAAAAAAATAATTGAGTTCCTATATTAACTAGTTAATCTGCAGACTTCCTAGTTAATCTGCAGACTAACGACCATGCATACGGTAAAGTCTATAAAATAGGTTCTTGTTTGAATAAAAAAATTTAATAACAGGTGTAGGTAGGTCGAATTGGTTACATAACCGAATTAGCCTACCCCTACTCTACGTAGTCTTGTATGTCCTACCCCTAGAGTGTTTTTTAGAATCCGGAGGCGCGGAGGGAGGGCAGCCCCCGCCCGCTGTAACAAAACACCCGGACAGACACCCGGGCGAGCCGGAGCGGCTGAGGCTGGTCGCCGAAGGTGACCAGCAAGCCGAAGCTGCGCAGGCGAGCGTGGGTGTCTGTGCTTTGTTACGCAAGGGCGAAGGGGCTGCACCTTCCGCAGCGCCGGAGACGTCACGGTTCGAAGTTATGCCCTATTTTCCGCGTTTTTACGATTCGGCCAAACGTTGATGACCAAATCGTGAAACGTAGACGATTTTACGATCTGGCCAAACTGAGTTGACCATTTCATGATATGGTCGATCATTTCATGATGTGAGCAAATCTACGATGTGGCCACGACATCAACACAAATTGGTACTCTGGTAGCCAGTCTTCCGCAATTTAACGATGTACTCGTACCATCCGATTACTGGCAGACTAACTGGGTAAAGTGCAAATTTTACACTTTAACGAATGGTATCAGTGAATCTGCAGATTACATATACATTAATCTTTTAATTAAATATATAACTTGTTAAGCGGTATATAATGTTGGAAGCTTCTTTTCTTACTGATAAAAAAATTAAAATCATGTGTAATCGGAGTTGGCTCGTCATCTTTTGTGCAAGTTATTTAGAAAACAATAGGTACACAATTCCAAACTTAGACAGACGATACACAGACTGACACCGATAAATCAAGTAACAAAGGAATGTCGTTACGACTTTTGATCTGTTGTATCACAGGATCATAAAAGAGATAGTAAATTATTAACGGCGCCTCGGAGTCTTATACAAGTACACACTCATCCTAACATCTCGACGAAAGAAATATTCAAAGTGGATTTACCTATTTTATTGCTGTATTTACAGTATTAGCCACAAATTGCGATTGTAACACCATGTATCTTTTAAGGCTTTGGAGGGAATTTTCAGTTTCAGCGAAATGTCCAATTTACGTACAATGTATCAAGAGAATGGCCTGAAAATGTAAGCCCGGGCGATATTAAAACCTTTAAAGGCTCCGCAGGTGAAATTACATCATCTTTGGAGCTAGAAACTATTTAAATATTATTTTAAGCATTTTAAGGTTTACGGTCACTATGTATAATATAGAGCTTGGTTGTTTAAAGTTGGTGAGAAATCATAATTTCGATTGAATAGGGTGGCAGTAATACGATTTCGTGGAATAGGGGGTCGTTATTGTACCATGCATAATTTATATGGTCGATGAATGTGTAGACGATTTTCGATCAATAAATGACTCATAAAAGTAAAATTTTTATCACCTAAAAGTCATCAAATAAGTCATAACATTATAGGAAATACGGCTATGCTCTATTTATTTTTTATTGCAGGGAAAAAGATCGCATTGAGGTGTGACAATTTATCATACAATCCATACAATGAATACGAAGTAACCTTTACGTAGGAAAGAAGCTTGAGATACCTATTTCAAAAATTACCTTGTAGCTTACAAGCAAACTTAAATAAGTCATAATAAAATCTCCTCATTCCATATCTATCAGCACTTAGAATTCATGGATTGCACCCTCCAGAGAGTTATGCCCACAATGCACCATTAACATTTACGAGTAAAATCAAATTCCCCCGTCGCTCAGGGTCCTTTGAAAGAAAGCAAGGAAGGAAAATATTCATAGTTCGATTGCTTTCTCAAATAGAGGGTTTTGTGGTTCCGTTTCAGAGTATTCTTTCGAATGAATACGTTCGATGAGTGCTACAACTGGATGTTTCAATGGTATTATGATGCTCGCGGAGTGGCGTAATACTCGAAAGGTTTTACAGAGGATAAAAGCCATCGGGATCTCTCCACGATCGACTGAATATTGTAATTGAATAAGTGGCTGTACAACGCAATGGGGTCAGTCTTTTTCCTAAAAAAGACATATCTTAATACTACAGTAAATAAGTGATGGATTAAAGTGACGATTTAACATCTATGAAAATATAATAAGAGAAGATGTGATAAATGTTTTGATTACGAACTATTAATTATATTATGATGATTTATTATGTAATTCGACATTATAGACGTAAGTGGTTTTACAGTAAATTATAATGGGTGTAATTTATCATATAATTTATGTAATTTAATTGTTTTAGCTTAATAGGGTGTAAGTGGGCGTCACGTAGATAAACAGAGAAAACTTTTACCTGATTACATAGGTAATTCGCCCTCACAAGTAAGTTTAGTATCGTTTACCTTCGAGAGACCTTCAGCGGGAATTTAGCTCGGGTAGGTTTTCAAACGTTGCCGGGGATTGGGCGTGCAATAGTTTTATTGTGTTAGGGTGCGTACAGACTATATAACAAAACATGTTATAAAACAAAGTTAAATAACATGTTTTATAAATGTGGACGATATGTGTCACAAAAACTTCTCTTGGTCTTGTTATGTAATTCATTGTGATACAACAATGTTAGATAGCGTGGACGTGTTATACAACAGAAGTTATATAACATGTTACTAAATATATACGCACCCTAGGTTTCCCGTGGACACCATTTTGTTTTGTTTTAAAATTGATAAGTTTAAATTATTCTGTTTTCTACTATTTAAGCCCACTCCGTGATGCAAAGGACGGTACTGAAATGAATATTTTGAAGATTAATTACAGAATGTGAAGATTCTAGCCTTAGCCATTTCGCTAGTTATCGTTGAACCAACCAATATGACCGAAGAGTATATACATATATATTACGACTATTTTTAAAATTTTCTTACACGCAGAAAACTTGAAGGAGCAACCTTGAACACGGAGGAGGAACTAATGATTGTTGTTGTAAAATTGAGTTTGGTAAAGGGCGAAGTTTACAAAGGGGAACAGAACTCCGAGTGCAGTTGGCCAAAGTATTTTGTTCTCGGAACGAGGTTTGTTTGTAAGCGGAGACATTGTAATCACGCGACAAACAGACACGCCATCTCGCGAAATGGCGTTGCATCTGCGTTGCGCCTCCTTGTGTCGTGCTTAGGGTTGCCAACTCTTTTACAAGAAAAGAATTATATTTTAGGTGTGAGAAAAATAATAAACTATAAATTAAAAAAAATTAACAGTATTTTATGTACTTATTTAATGTTTTCAAAATATATTTTTGGAGCTTCTCGCACATCTTATAAATTTAGTCTTTTTAATTTCATATACCATTATTGTTTGCAGTTGCGCCGCACTATGCGCCTTTTGACATTGAAAATGTTAAGAATTTTGATGCTGAAAACAGTATTTTGTATACATACTTTACTTTTGTTCAAAAATAAAAAGTATTATCTACCGAAAAACAGTATGATACTATATTTAACAGCATAGTTGGCAACCCTAGTTGTGCTTTCTTTTACATGACATACGAGTAATAGATACTTAATGTAAAAGCTGTCACAGGCGTACAAGAATTTATTTACTCTGAGTATATTTCTCTGGATGGGTGATTGCTACTGGCAAATTTTCCTGAGCCGCTTCCGAGGATATCCAAAACCGTCGTAGATCTCGTTTGTTAAGGTAGCCATTGACGATACGTCCATACTTCCATATGGAAATCGTCCATTTAGATGCATTCCAAATGGACGTATCGTCAATGGCTACCTTTATATATTTTGTAAGCCATGTCAGAAGAGTGCTATTAAAATGTGTGATCACTTCATGTTGGCAATGACCCCATTCTCCAATCTGGACTTGAGCAGCGTAGTGGAGTTTGCTCTAGGTCTGCTCAGTGTGGAGAAACCCCTGCTCAGTAATGGTCCATTAATGGTTTGAAGCCTGTCTATGAGTTCTATAAAACATAAAACAGATAAATAAAATACATACAATCGGGTCTTAATCCTCGTTTTGGCTTCGTCGCATTCGGGTAATTAAGTTAACCGTGGTTACCAGCAGTCATCACCATAAATGAACCAGAAACGTTTAGTCGAACGGTTCATTTGTATTGTATCCGCTCTTTTGTTCGTTTTTTGCTGTTAAGTAACATAGTACTATGTGTCGTTGGTTTTGCGCGTACCTTGATTTATTCTGTTACGTGAAGTGTCAATAGCATATTTTTAGACTTTACTTAAAGAAAAACTAAGGTTAAATTAAAATGTAGTTAATGCTTAGAATTCAAAGGGAATCTCTTTACAATTTTCCTATTCAAGAATGAGTACAATTACACAAAGACAACAACTTCATAAGTATCACGATTACGTTGTAGTAATTCTCCCTAATTGACACATTATCGTGACTTTAAATGGCGGACCCTATACAAAACCGGTCCGCCGCGCCGGACGGAGGGCCTTTTCGCACGAACTTATCTATTCCTTGGCAAAATGCTCTTCCGTTTTATACATTTTCAACGCGTGATTATGATTGTGTTCCCTAACGAGTTTTTCCACATATTATATACGTTGGGGTTATGTGTGTAGATTATTGGAAAATCTGTTATATTGCCGGCAGTTCTGTACTTTTTAATATGACCAAACGTCATGTATAAAGATAATTTGCTTATATGATACTAATCCCCAAAGAGACTTACCATGGCGCTTGATTTTGTAGACAATACACCGGGGTCTACCAATCTTATTATAACGTCTATGTATGTGGGAGATGCGTAGTCATTCCAAATTTTTGTCAAATGACAGAGAGCAAGTTATAAGAATGAACGAAATCAGATATGGCCTAAATAAGATCTGTGAAGAATCACGTCAACATGTGAACTCTATAGCATGCAAGTTATGTTATAATGCGATATGGTAAGCCCAAATTTTGGGGTTTACAACTCGTGTAAGATGTGAGAACTTGCTCCTCGTTTGAAATAGGTGCATAATATAGATACTATTGAGTAGTACTTAGGTGATAAAGAAAATATCGCAAAAAGTATATTCTATGGTTGGATATTCTATGGGTAGATGAAAGGATTAAAATTATATTGGGAAGTAAAAAAATGTGTTAGTATTAAAATGTGGGTCTCACATTTTCCCGTTCGAGTGCATTTGCGTATTTTTCCGTCACTAGATTTTTTTCACTCCAATTTTTAGAATATTTATTGTTATACTCGTAGAAGTAAATACAATTTTTGTTTTTTTTTCCTTATACAATATTGAATAGTTTCATAGAAAACAATTAGTTATTCAGTTGTAGTGATTCGACACTTCCGCCAGTTCGGGTTGGTGTTTATACTATTGTAATAATTAGCTAAAACGAAGAATTCGTAGTTATCGCTAAGTGCTAAACCGGTCCAGTTAAAAACCCTACAAATACGTTTAATTGGGACTTTGCTTGTTCTTCCATTAGAGGTGTGAGGATCTTAAGCTGCTATAGTTGCTCCTCCCGTATCTAAAGAGAGTACACCTAGAAAATAACGAGAAGTTGTGATCGTTGGGAAAAGGTTTAGGCGCCTTTAGCTGTAATGTTTTTCTTTATTATTTTCACA
This sequence comes from Hesperia comma, assembly GCA_905404135.1. Taxonomy (NCBI): domain Eukaryota; kingdom Metazoa; phylum Arthropoda; class Insecta; order Lepidoptera; family Hesperiidae; genus Hesperia; species Hesperia comma. The sequence continues at coordinate 18,954,286 of FR990014.1, read as the reverse complement.
GCGACGTTCGTATCGGAGATAATCCTTGTTTAAGAAGAGACTTGTTATGCTAATAAACTCTGACATAAAAAACAATTTTATTAATACCCACAAAGCAATTTAACTAACTCAAATTTATGGATATCTTAAAGTATCATCGTTAAGGCAATCGGTTGTCTTGTTGGATCACAAGGCAGCCTGGGTACTGAATCTGCTCTGTTTTTTTCTCGCCTTTTGGCATCGGTGATCTCTTTTGTGTTACTTACGTCCATAAGGGAAGCTGACCAGTTAATATGAGGCCGACTGCTCGTTTTTATGGAATTATGGTGGCTTACCAACATGTATGCATCACCCCTCCGCTGACGCCGATGACAACTATTGTAATAAAACCACTATTTCTTGTACAACACAGGTTATATTTCGAATTTACAACGACCACACACTTATGACATAAAATAATGACACTGTATTTATTTTGCAAATTGGTAGAATAACGACAATATTTCAAGAATTAGCACGGGTGCAGGATAGAACGTATTGACTCTACTCTCGCTCCTCAACGACTGAACCCCAAGAACCTTTGCCCATTCTATAAATACCTTCCCAAAAGCAGGTAGATTGTCTACCTGCCTGCCTACCTGCACCCTTGCTAATTCAAACCTAACACTCGTCCGTCCTGACCACCGTACATGTCCTCATGTACGACTTACAGTATAACCCTAACACTTGGCCAATAATTAGCTTTCCAAAGATTAATGACAAAATAAAACATAAATATAACTGCAAACATGACTGCATCGATATCACAAATATTAATTACATAAGTTTACAGGGTAATAAACAAAATATTATATTCCTCATTCCATTAACCAAGTTTTAAGCTTGTATTTTTATCCGTAAACCAGTCACTTCTTACGGAAACAACATTGCAAACCAATCACTTCTTGCAATGTTGTATGTATATCTTACTTATTACAGAGAACATAACTGCAAACCAATCACTTCTTGCAGCAGTGCTCCATCGCAAGCATTGCAAACCAATCACTTCTTGCAATGCTGTACGTGCATTTTACTTGTTACGGAAAACAGTACTGCAAACCAATCACTTCTTGCAGCAGTAGTCCGTCCCAAGTGCTACAAACCAATCACTTCTTGTAGCAGTTCTTCGTACAATAAATACATTTATCATAGCAAAACAATCATTTCTTGCAATTCATATACATCATATCTCTTAATCACTGTTAATGTATGGTAGTTATAACATATAGAATATTTAGTAAGGTAAAATATGACTGTATAATATTAACCACATTATTCATTAAAGTATATTAATTCTGACATTTTCTTTATTAAATTAAGTTCATAAAATAAACTTGTTTTAAAATAAATAACAAATTCATCAATTAACTTAAAATAAATATTATGTAATAAAACAACAAATTCATTTATGAATCGCTATTGTTGACATCATTATCTGAATCGTTAGTATCGGATTCCTTATCGGACTCATGAATTTCTAAGGAGGCCACATGAACCCAAGGCGACATCCTATCTGTGGCTACGGTTGTTTTACGTCTATTCTTAGTACACGTTAATCCGGGCACCGCTGCTACCCTATACCTATCGTTTCCCAATACTTCCACAACTCTATAGGGTCCTACGTAAGATGGCAATAATTTCTTACTTTTCCCGTCATTATTGAAATCAGTCTTTAATATCTTCACCAACTCCCCTTCGCTATAAACGCGAGCGGGACGTCTATTCCTATCATAATGTTCCTTCTGTTTTTCCTGCTCTAAATCTGTCCTGTCTTTTACTGCTTCTCGAATGTCAGTCAGTTCACAGTTATCACGAGTCTCCTGCCTGATCTCATTGAGTTTGGGATTTATCTCCGCATTCATACATGTACCGAACATTACCTCGGCTGGGGTCTTACCAATAGTTTTCTGGTAGGTGTTATTCAAACCCCACTGTACCTTCCCTACCGTAACATCCCAATCCCTTTCATCACAGTTTAAGTTTTGAGCTGTGAGTGAACTGAGGATCGTCCGATTATACCTTTCGACTTGGCCGTTCGACCGTGGACTAGCCACTGCATTTAAAATATGCTTGATACCTCTATCCAAACAAAACCTCTTGAAAGCATGTGACGTGAAGCTAGTACCACGATCGCTAATTATTCGATCTGGATTTCGAAAAATATGAAAAATGTCCTGAAGAACCCGGATTGTACTCTGAGACTTGGTGTTCCGAACTGGTCTAATAAAGACGAATTTGGTAAACCCATCTACGATTACCAAAAGGTGAGTGTTGCCGACTTTTGATTTAACAAAGGGCCCGAGATGGTCAACGTGAAGCGTATGAAACGGAACTGAGACCTTATCAATTGTATGTAAATATCCTTCTTTATTAATATTGGACCTTTTTGCATACGCACACTCGATACAGGCGTTGACATACTTCTTTATAAATCGTGACATTTTCGGAAACCAGTAAGATTTTCGTATTCGCTCTACAGTTTTCTCTACCCCTAAATGTCCTATATCATCGTGGTTCATACGACACAGTTGCCATCTCGCGCCCTTTGGAACGACCCATCGGATGTTATTCTTCTCTCCATTCAAATAACGGTATAACTTATCATCTTTCAAGATATAGTTATCCCTTATATGCTGAAGCCCATCGGCGTCCAAGTCGGAAACAAGGATGTCTCGGATTCGGCGTAATTCCGAGTCACCCTGTTGCAATGTGTGCAACCAATCTTCTCCCGAAATACGCATCACAGATGGATAGTCGTCTGTTGTAACCGTCAATTCTTCGCTGGGCACTGGGTTGCGGGAGAGAGCATCAACGTGTGACATCCTAGTACCCGGTCTGTAATCTACTGTGCATCGAAACTCTTGCATGAGCAGCCACCATCTCGCAATTCGTGGGATAAGATCACGTTTTGAAAATGTGGACCGTAACGCACTGCAATCCGTCACCACCTTGAAGCTCTGTCCCAGTAAATACACTCTAAACTTCCGTAAAGAGCAGATAACAGCCAGTGTCTCCAGTTCGTATGAATGGAAGTTTCGTTCTTCGGGGGATGTTTGCCTACTATAAAAAGCTACCGCTCTAAACGGCTCGTCGCTCTTCAGGCGCTGCAACAGAATTCCACCGATGCCCACTCTACTGGCATCGGTGTGGAGTTCCGTCTCAGCGTCAGGGTCATATATGGCTAGAATTGGACGATCGACAAGCTTGCTCTTCAAAGAGAGGAATGCTTGTTCCTGTTCGTCCTCCCATACCCAAGTTGCATCCTTTCTGAGTAATTTATTTAGAGGGTGAGCCAGCATAGCGAAGTTTCTAATGAACTTTCGGAAATACCCCACTAAACCAAGGAATTGCCGGACCGTATGATGATTTACTGGTCGAGGAAAGTCTAACACACATTGTATCTTTTTAGTCCCTGGTCGCACTCCTGCTGCGCTAATTTCGTAACCAAGATAGTCAATTTTATCTTTTAAAAATTCACATTTGGACAGATTCAGAGTCAAATTAGCACCTTCTATCATGCGAAGAACACCCTCAAGTCTCGATAAACATTCCTCCACGCTTCTTCCGTATATTAGAACATCATCAATATAGGCTGTTGCTCCAGCATAGCGAGATGACCCTAAAACCTTGTTCATCATTCGCTGAAAGACAGCGGGAGCATTTGCTAGACCGAACGGCATCCGATTAAATTCGTATTGGCCGTCCGGTGTAACAAATGAAGTGAGTGACCTAGACTGCTCTGAGATCGGCACCTGATAATATCCCGATGCAAGATCTAATGTAACGAAGTATGCCTGCCCAGATAGCCGCGCGATTTCGTCTTCAATATTTGGCATTGGATAACGTTCCTTAACTGTGATTGAATTGAGCAAACGGAAATCTATACAAAGTCTTAATTTATTGTCCTTCTTACGGACTAATATTATTGGACTGGCATACTCCGACACAGATTCTCGAATTATTCCTGCCTCCAACAACTCGCTAATCATTTCACGCACTTGCTCACGCTCCTTGTGGGAAAGCCTATAGGGACGATATACAATGGGCCGGTTACTATTGACCTCAATCGTCATCTCCGCCACGTGAGTGCATCCGAGTTCTTTTAGGGTAGACGCGAAGCAGTGCTGGTACCTCTGGAGCAAATCAATCAACCGACATTTTTCGGATTGGGACACCGACTCCCCGATTTTAATCTGGCTTTCATCGATCTTGCCAGCTGAACGTTGGACAGGTAAACTGGTTGTTGGTGAAACGATACGATTAACTATCTGGACTCTCATAGCGCGAGCAATACGGGAGTTGACTACTTTTTAAAAATAGTTTTAAGCGCTTCAGGTGTTTAAAATAATACCCGTAAAATAATATTTTATTGATTATTACGCCCTTGAATGTGATAAAAAAATATTTTTAATATTGAATTCAAAATATGTCACAAAAACGCGCCATTATGGTCACGTGATCACGTATGACGTCATTGTTCAATAAACAAACAAAGTGAGCTGTGCAAAGTGATTTCGCTATTCGCTTTAAAATTTAATTATGAACGTGAAAAATTACTACCAATGTTGTGCTGTGCCGTATTGTGGGAACACTACTATCAAAACACCCACAAAGCTGTTTATTCATGTCCCTGCTAAAACAGATATTCGAAATAAGTGGTTAGAACTTGCCCGATTGAATCCAAAACATGTTTCAGCAAAATCAAATTTATTTTTCTGTGAAGATCATTTCGATGTAAGTAACAAGTTATTGCAATAGGTACCTACAACATTACTTAAATAATTTTCTTCAGTCATCGGGATACTATGTCTTCAGTAAATATAACCGTGTTTATGTCAAGCATCCACAAGCATCATTAACATTAGTCATTACTCTATTTAGGTAATATGAATGCTACAATAAGTATATACTTTTTTTCAGCTCCCTAATGATATGTTAAATTACATGGAATACCATTTGTTAGGTTCTGTTAAGAGGATCTTAATGAAACCCATGTGTTTTCCATCAAAATTTGCATGCCTGATCCCTGAACCTGATCGAAAAAAACGAACGACTACCACTCCAGCCACTCCTCGAGATGTTTTTTTAAAAAGACAAAGAAAGGAACTCATTGACCAACTATTACATGATGTTAAGGAAAATGAACCGGAAGAAGTTAGCATGAACGTTACACACATGGCAGAAACTTCATGTTCAGGTATTTAATAATCAGTTAACTTTGAGATTTATAAACCTCAATAATATAATGTGTAGGAAGGCAGAATATTAGTCATATAGTCCAAAGTCCATAGTGGTAATGTGGCAAACTGCAATCTTACTTTGGTTTTAAATTGATTTTACATGTCTTTAGCTAATACACTAAAATGTGTGTATGACTATGTTGTAACTGCTTTACTATATAAAGCTGAAAAAGTTAGGATCTATGTAATTTTTTTTTACAGATCTACAGTCTTCTGAACAAATGGTGGTCCAAGTTGCATCTGGAGTTAATCAACCAGATCAGGTTCACAAAATCCCTCCAGTTTTACCGAAGTCAGCAGAAAAATCAACACAAGCATATATTGCTAATAAATACAGAAGTAAAGGTAGTCAAACTCACATAAGGAAACGGAATGCTGTGACCTCGCCACTAAAAGTTGAGAAAGTCAATATTGCTATATCTCCTATCAAAAATATAGCTCCCTCAAAATCAGGTGCTATGAGGAAGTTAACTTTTATAGAGGAAGAAGCATCTGAAAGTGAAATTTCTATTGTTCCGTCTGTGCCAGATTCGTCTCCATCCTTGAAATCTGTAAAACTTACATCTGACAGCAGTAGCAATGAAGAAAAAATTAAAGCAGAGAAAGAATATAGAAAACAATTAAATTTACAGAATACCTTAACTAAAATTGAAAATAAACCACGATTTTACATTGGTGTACCAAAATCTTGTTACTTTTTAATTAACATTATAGAGGAACATTCAGGTATCCCAAAAAAAATTATTTTACTCTGTTTAAAGAAAATAAGATTGAATACAAAATTTGAAGAACTTGCAGATGAGTTTGGTGTAACGAAATCTTATGCAAGTAAAATTTTTATTAAAAATATACCAATCATAGCCCATTTCTTGTCACCATTTATTGTTAAATTAGATCCTAAAGCGATAAAATTAAATCTTCCCATAGCCTTCAGACATAAGTATCACAAAGTTCTTTGTATTATAGATTGCTTAGAGATAGAAATTGAAAAGCCATCAAAAGCAATACACCAAGCTCTCACGTGGTCACAATATAAAAAAAGTAATACTGTGAAATACCTAATAAGTTGCACACCCAATGGCCTCATCAACTATATTTCACCTGGGTTTGGTGGTAGAATAACGGATATTGAATTAGTTGAAAATTGCAATTTTTTGGATGGTCTACCACCTGCTGCTAACATCCTAGCCGACAGAGGGTTTAAACATTTAGAACCATTGTTATCAAGTAAAGGATTTAATTTATTCAGACCACCTAGTGTTTCCAGTGGATCGAAATTAACAAAAAAAGAAGCCAAACAAACAAAAGAAATAGCAAGCTTAAGGATCCATGTGGAAAGAGTAATTCGCAGACTGCGAGAATTTACTTTTTTTAAACCACATGCAGGAATAAATATAAAGTTAATTAATAATTTAGATGAAGCTATAACAATAGCTTGTGCTCTGATCAATTTACAAGATTCGATTATTAAAAAGTAGGTAATAACATTCAAACATCAAATTAAAATACACTACAGTTGGTCCACTGTGTTTAAATCTATTGATCTTTTGATCCTGTATGAGAAATTATTGTGATTGTTTTGTGATTATTATAAAATAAAAGAACTAGAATTGATTGTATAGTTTTATTTATTAATATGTAACTCCAGCGCTTTGATGTAGTAAAGGGTATATATTTTCCTTCCAAAAGTTGACAAGACACAATATTATATTTCTTGAATACATTTCATTATATTCCACTTCGATTATTTGCACTTTTCTATTACTTTCAAATGCAATATCTGCAATACAAAAGTAACATTTCTTAATTCCTGTGATATGCATTTGCATCTGTACTTGGCAATAAACAAAAACAAATATTTAATTTCAAGTACCTACCCCTAATAGCTTAGTTAATTTTATATCACCAGGCTATGGAGGGCGTATAAGTGACACATTACTCATAGAAGAATGTGACTTTATGCAAACATTGCAACCTGGTAGTTGGGTATTAGCTGACCGAGGCTTCAGACATATTGAACAAATCTTAATACAAAAAGATTGTCATCTACTGAGACCCCGAGTGTAGCTCAAGGTGCTAAGTTAACAAAGCAAGAGGCTCACAAAACTAAACAAATAGCAAGTTTGAGAATCCATATTGAAAGGGTAATCCAAAGGCTCCGGGAATTTAAAATGTTAAAACCTCATTCTGTCATAAATTCTAAATTGATACGAGTGCTAGATGATTGTGTTACAGTAGCATGTGCTCTAATAAACTTGCAAGATAGCTTAGTCAAATGAATAAATTGTGATTTAAATTTTTGCCATTATTGTGATACTTTTATATACATTTTATTTTACTTACCTACTTTATTTTGAGAATTTTAATAAATAAAACCATTGACAAATTGTGTATAATCATTATTTATTTAGTGCTTTCATATAAAATAGGAAATATATTTTTTTCCAAAATTCACTTATACTAGAGATATAATGTATAACTAAAGTTTCATCATAATTGACTAGCAACATTTCTACATTCTTAGATTCTTCAAAGTTCCAATCAGCAACACACAAATAACAATATTTCAAATTTGTTACAAACATTTGGATTTGAATTTGTGCCATACATTTTTCTGTAACTTTATTATCTTTTATATAATTTTGGTATGACTTTTCATTAGTTGGGCACTTAATTTCAATACAATATTTTTTATCAAAAATACCATCAGGAGAACCAGCAATGAAAGGATATTTTGATGAAATAAATAACCCACACTCCTTCACCTTTTTCCCTAATGTTTTTTCCACGATCACTTTTACTTGGCTTTCTAAGTTTCGACCTCTCCTCATGGCTTTTGTATCTGGTGTTTTGCCTCCCATAATCATAGCAGTCAATGATCCATCCACAGTGTGACATTTGCTCACTTCATAAGTTTTTGAAGCTGTAACTCGCCCATACCTCAATTCATGCCATAATTTGTTTTTGTATTGTGCTCGAGTATTCTCTTCAACCATTTCAATGTTTTTTTCAGTGAAATACTTGGATATTGTATCTAAAAATGCATCACAATCACTATTGTTACAATGCTCTATAATGAGATAATGGAGTGATAATTTCTCATGCTCTTTAACACTGCTGGAACTAGTATATTTTAGTAATTCACAATTGGTAACATTTTGATTTGCCGCTGCTTGAAGAAATTGTGTCAGCAAATTTTTATTAGGTGGAAATTGTGTAGAGCGGGGTCTTTTGAATAAATCCTTCACAGTAATATATTTCACACTAGTACCAACTTGAGCCAACTTTGATTTTTTCCATTAACACTGTATTTCAGTACAGCTTGGCTCCTCACTTCGCCTGTGCACCCACAACAGGAAAGCTACAGCATGTTTGCATCCACCTGTTGAAGCAGCACAGTCATGGCATTGAACGCTGATGATTTTTGCTTCTTTTTCGTCAACTACCATGGTCGCGGCATAAGATTTTGACCGAACTTTATGCTCTGGACACACCTTGCATTTGATGGTGCACATACCCGACTCACGATGAAGTTGTACGTATCCTATGGCATCATCTCCGTAAGATTCTCTCGCAGATCTGGAAAGGTGCAAAACCAATAAATATTTAAACTTGAAAAGAATAGAAAATATGTGAAAATAACTTGGTAAATAATGGAACTAGTTAGGTGATGTTTTCTTTTGTTATTTTTTCAATAATTTCTATGGTTAAGATTAACAAAAAGAGGTTGAAATACTTACACTAATGTTTTCACATTTCTAAATTCAGCAGAACAAAAGTCTGAATTAGTGGCAAAGAAACTGCCGACCATGAAAATATCAACTTTTGGGAGATTTCTATTGTCGGCTTTTGTATAACCTTGTTCCATTATAAAAACTTAACAGGAGGCTTCAACTACTTGCGACCACTTTGTTATGACTATAGTCCTTCAATTCGTAACTAATTACAATTAAATACTTTAAGATTTTCAGAGATCATTTTACGCATCAACTACGACAAATAACCTAAATTAGTTGTCAAGTCAATTGTCAATTTTGTTTATTGTACAATGACGTCATTATTTCTGATTGGTGTTTCGGATCACGTGACTTACAGATAATAAATCCTATTTTTTCTCGAGGGAAAATAAAATAAATCAATAATTATTTTTTCGTTATTTACATTATTTTAGACTTTTTATCAATAAATGTATTTAATTTAGTAATTATCTTAAAATGTTAAACATACCGTCAACTCGCGAATTATGATCATACCTGGAATAACACCTGACTTCGAGAGTGGAACAACTGAAATATTAGCTCTGCCATTGTTGATCTGGTACAACCCTCCTTCAATTAAGCATTGTTGAGTCGGTTTCCCAATGACTTTACTATCCACCAGAATGTTCCCATTATATTGGGTATCGACAATTGCTTTAATTGAGGCCGGACCATAAAGGCGTGTAAAGCACATTGTTTGGATTTTGACTAACCTACTATCATCAATGTCTTCTTGAGAAAAGGGCATTTCCTTATGTATGTTTAAAAATTGCAATTTTTCAGAGTTTTTATACACGACCACATGAGACTGCTCAGTGAATGTTTGGCCTATCAGCAGGGGAAATTCAAGGTGTTCATCCTTCACCACCTGACATGTAACAGTAGCCTCAACCTCATCAACTGTCATTTTGACCACGACTTGTCCTATAGTCGTTATAGCCATGTTACCGAACCCTTTAATAATTACCGGGGCATTTTCACAGACGACACCTAAGGACGACACTATTGATTGCGACAACAAAGTCACCTCACTCCCAAAATCTATAAAGGCCTTTACAGGTGTGTCATTAACTTTGACATCCTTCACATACTTATTGTTTGAGCCCAACAGGGCGATGCACATCGTTTTTTTAGCGGAGCTGTCCTTAGCATTCTGATAATTCGCCTTAATTCTACAATCTTCTACTTTATGACCAACACGATAACATTGTGAACACCGGATTAAAGGTTTCGGACATCTTAAGAATGGATGACCAATCTCTTTACAATTATAGCAGAATACGTTCTCCCCTTGACTACTAGAAGGTCTAGTTTTAGTAATTAAAACATTAGAATTTGAATTAAATCCCGGCTTATTTTTAAAATTAGAGCGATCCGAAAATTGAGAAACTTCCTTGTTACTAATAAGAAACTGTAGTAGTTGTTCTGGATGGTTACATCTCAGAGCTAAGGCACTGGATTTTAAAGACTTATCACTTAACCCGTGTATTATACAGTCAACAGCTCGCTTGCCGACGATGTCGCATTGATTCAGTAAGGCCAATTTGTCATAAAAGTATACTTCTATAGGTTCGTTATATCTACTTTTCCGCTTCAGCATCTCCTCCAAGGATTGACCGTAGTTTTGTTCACACGGAAAAGCGTTAATCAATTTTTCTTGCCATTCTTTCCAATTAAATAGTATAGAGTTTAGACTTTCATACCAATTTTTAGCCAATCCTTGGAGTTTTTGCATTGCGAAATGTATTGTAGTTTTATCGTCCCAACCGTATACCTCAGCGCACTCATTCACTTTTCTAAGCCAAATATCAACTCTCTGGTTCTTTGAAGAAGGATCGAAGTCGGGTAATATGTTCCTATGGTTAACGTTATGCGCGGGAGTGACTGTAGCTGAAGTTGACGGCTGTGACTTCAAATCTTTAAGAGCAGTAAGGAGGTTAACAATATCACGTGAAGAAAAAGATGGACTGTCTGACCTTTTCGTATGTTGATCACCTGCCTCGACGCCACATGGTTCCGCTGGGCGACGCCGCTCCTCTTCGCGGCTCACTCTGCTCTCCAATCTCCGTCGCGATGCACGTCGAGATGTGGAGCGATGATCGCGTTCTCGGTCGCGGCGTGCCGAAGACCGCAACATGCTTCTTCTCCTTCGTACTTCGTCTTCCAAGTCTTGCAGTCGCATCTTCTCCATGTCGAGTTGTCGCTCACGCTCTCGCAAGCGGTCCCGTTCACTCGTAGGGCTGCGGCCGCGAGGCCGGCTCCGGCTCTGGCGGCGGTGCACGCTGCTGCCGTCCCTCCGACGGCTGCGGCTGCGGCTGCGCTCTGCCCGCCGCGACGACGCTCGACCAGGGGTTGACAACCGCCGTGGAAGCTCAGCATCATACTCCATGATCTATGACTCACAAAATAATGCAACTATGTAAACGTTCGATTCATTAATTTGTCGTAGATAAGAAATTTGTTAAATATAAGGAAAATAACGCAATATTAAACTAAGTTTATGTTTGTTTTATTGATATGATTAATTAAAAATAGTTACATAATACGAAGATATTGTATATAGACAAGTCTGCACCCAATCTGGTTTTCTATAACTTCATTTGCTCGGAATAATTATTGTGATCTTATTGAAATACCAACTTATTAATTTTATTGATACGGTAGAAAATTAATTATTGTATTTCATGTCCTTGTAATTGAATAAAAAGAGGGTAAAACCTCCCAATGCTATGTTTGAAATCTGCATTTTATTTATAATTAAACTACTTATTTGAAGTGAACTTCAGAGTTACTGTATTTCTAATTTCCTTTACTTCTAAACTTATTCACATGCATACATGAACTACATTCTGTCGGCCAACGTTTTTTTTTTTTTTATGAATAATTAACCGATATTGAGTGACTGACTATTTTAAACGAGTTACAATTACAACTAATTACTAGTTAATTGAACACACTATAGCAAAAAGTAGGTACTTACCACTTCTGAATTGTAATAAAACCACTATTTCTTGTACAACACAGGTTATATTTCGAATTTACAACGACCACACACTTATGACATAAAATAATGACACTGTATTTATTTTGCAAATTGGTAGAATAACGACAATATTTCAAGAATTAGCACGGGTGCAGGATAGAACGTATTGACTCTACTCTCGCTCCTCAACGACTGAACCCCAAGAACCTTTGCCCATTCTATAAATACCTTCCCAAAAGCAGGTAGATTGTCTACCTGCCTGCCTACCTGCACCCTTGCTAATTCAAACCTAACACTATGAACGACATAGAATAACACTCAAACACGGACTATAATAAGATAGTTAGTCCAGTCAGCAGATAGAGTTAGGAATTAATTGGTTATGTTTTTAGCAAGCATGAAGACTTGGGCGTTTGTCGGCTAGTTATTTAGAACTGAACAAAAACTAGTCAACTTATAAAATAAACCACGTTACCGGGCAAACTACATTTAGTTCGGTCCCACCCGTGTAATAGATGGAAAGCGAATATTAAAGTACAGTAAATTGAATTCAGAAAATCCATTTATACATGCACCGTACACGCGGCGAGCTGCCCGCGGGGCTCGTTTGTTTTTTTGTATGGACGTCATCGCCGCCAAAATTGTTTTCTGTCGGAACGCCAACGGCTTCTGTCATATTTGTGAATTTTTCGGATTGAATAGTGCGTTTGTTGTTACAATAGCGTCGTCGTGTTTGCGAATGTACATAAATATCGATTATTTAATAACAATATTTTAGTAACTTGTCTCCAGTAAAGTATCTGGCCTTCCGATCATTCTACAAGGAGTTTTATCATCGTTTTAAAAGTACTGGGCTTCGATCTACATGAAATTCTTTACTTGTTTGGTACTGGTAATGACGGTACGTAACCCAATTTACAAATGATCGAATTTGTTAAAATTGAATATCCCTTGTAAAATTATTTTTCTATTTCATCAATTCCCCACCTCATTCTGTGGTAATATCATTATGCCACTTTGGATAACTCAATTAAACTCTCTAGAGATTGTTACGAAGTTGTAACTTATTTTGTACCAAGAATAAATTTTACCAAGTTCGAATGACATTAGATGTGAAAGTTTGGTACTGCCTTGGTAAATACTCGGCTTGCGAAACTCATGTCGAAGGGAAAGCTCATTACGGGTCGATTTTCAAGTCTTATAACGTTTTAATTGCAATATTACTGTAGATGGGTATCGTTAAAGTGCTAAACGAAGGTCGAATCTGGGTTTATGGAGTCAAATTAATTCCTATTTAACGTTTAGTAATTACAGAAATACAGGCCGTTACAATTTTATTGCTCACTAAAAGCTGGGAAATTCTACGATTAATTTATATCTTACTGAAAATCGCAAGATTCACGCATAAATTATTAAAAGTTCATAAAGCAATTTAGTTCTGCCATCAATAAGATATAGTAATGTTGGAAATAATTAAATGCAACTAGTTTTTTTTCCTTTAGCTACCTTCACAAGTTGCTGAGTAGGTTGGTACCTTTTTAGATCTGCATTTTTTGATTTATTATCCATCTGACAATTTAATAGATCTGATTCGTTTAAAAAGTTTCTGTGAGCTCTCTAGTTATTCAAACATTCATAGACAACCGTTCTGTATTGATGACTTTATTTAGAAGATTGCAATTTATTGATGATCGACGATACACATAAAGGTGGCTTTGTAACCTGAAAGATGACTTGCCAGATACCAGATGATACAATAATGCCATGATTTATTGTTTGATTTTGTTGTTATAGCTTCTTTTTTGAAGGAGTTTCCTTTAATGGTATGCTAATGCCCGCCAAGGTACTCAGTACCATTCCTACCGTCATAATAATTGTTCTTAAGAGCAATTGTGTTCCGGATAGGAAGGTTTGTGGAGCCGGTTTCACTTTTTTAGAGGCGACCATCTCAGACCTCAGGGGTAGCAACGCATCTGTGACCGAATTGGAACAAGACTCATACTAACAATAACTAATTGGACTATTACTAACATTAACTAACAGGACTAATTATCACTAACATACCCTGTCCTCGCACTTATTAACAAACTAACCAACTAATATTCACCACCATCTACTAACTGGACTAACCATCCTAGTCCCTTTGAGTCTAGTTCTAGGTCGGTCACAGTTGTTATGGGCGGCAGGGGAAGGGTGGTACTGCATGCTCGTTTGCTATCTTAATTCCATAAAAAAAAAAAAAAAAAGTTAATCAATATCACTTCAATAATAAATATCTTATCAACATCGCAAACAGTACGTCATGTAGAAATAACCATATTATGTTGCAACAGCTGAAACACTTAAATAATGTATGAAGTTTTATTGTAATAATGCAATTTAACGAGCGCCAGTTGACTACAAAAAATTAAGATTTTTTAAAAGTGCATATTAAGATCAAGATAAAGTAATTACGTATTAAAATCTCTATTTATAGCTCTATTTTTAGTAAAATTCTGATTATAATAATATTTTCTTATGAAGACCGTTAACAACAAGGGCTGTCTCCGAAGCTTTACTGGCTTTACTTGCCACGGAATTCAAGTTTACACAAGCTTTATTAGAGCGCTGAGATTTTTGATCACGGTCGCTGGTATATTTGCACTAAAGAAGTGTTTTAATGATGAAGTCCCTAAAAAGATATATAAAGAAATGAATCGCAAAAAATGTCGTGTATCAGAATAATAACATGACAACTCACAGTGGGACCTTTCTGTTTGCACACGTAAATGAATGTTTGAATGAATGGGGCTTACTCCCACATCCGCGTTTATTGAGCACTCGACGTTTGCGTAACACGTGAAATAATGAACTCTGGGTTAATCCCTCATGAATATTACATAGAATGATGTATGTTTAATAAAGGTACCTTTGTGAAAACATTGATTCTATCGACGCTTTCATAGGCACATGAAATTCAAAATTATCATAAGGGTGCGCGGTGGGAATTCAACTGGATAACCTATCATAGCTCTAAATTTATAACCGATAAACATTTCGGTACCTGAAGTCGAAGATTTGAGCCGTGTGTATAGCCTGTGATGATTTATTATTGGCCGAGTGAAAAAATCAAAGAGTCGCGCATCAGAAATAAAGAAGTCTGTAGGTAGATGAACGAGAGTAACCAACATAGTACAGAAAATATGACAGATGTTAGACAAAAGTTATTAAGATATTATGTCGAAGGACATTAAAAAGGTTTTATATTTGGGTTTTCAACTAATGCCCTCGTATATAGACCAATCCGATTTGAAGCAACGCTAAATGAGGGCCATTAATGGGTTGAAGCCATGGATTCTATTTCGATTTTCGAGCGTTGTATTAAACGTTGAGCCGTATCGTCACTATTACATGGATCGTTTTCGTTGTGCTTGCAATTTCGCCTGTGAATTTGAAAGCTCAACGAACGCACCTAGCGAGGTTTCGTGAAACCATTTGCCGTCCGCTTAATGTTTAAACTTCAAATAACGTTGCTGATAGTATTATATGCAGATTAACCAAATTATCCTCATTGCAATGCATCTGCGTTTAAGTTTAGTAATAGAAAGTAAAACCTTTGTTCTCTTCGCCTGGTTCGGTTTAATTTGTAGGTAATTATTTCTTCTGCTAACTTTTGTAACTGTTTATTTTGATAGGACTACTTACTCTACATATGTCACCACGAGGACCCAGTGTGAGCTGTTGGGGGTTTACCCTATTATCGAAATCAAATTATTAATTGACCCCTTCAGGATTATCAAGAAAACAAGCTTCTTTAGTAATTTGTGCATAAATTTTTGTGTTTTTACAATATTTAGGTGGGTTACAATTAGAATAACTGAGTTGGCTGAGTATTCGAATAAGTGATAGTTTGTAGCGCCAAGATAAACGATCACGGCAACGGAGTGTAATTTTGGTATTCCATGTTATATAATTGTTTGCCTTGTACGAATAAACCCTACCGCATTTCCATAGAAACTTGTAAATTGTTAGCGGTTGAATTTCAACACTCCGACATAGTTGAGTACAAATGCGCAAGTCACAAAGGACTCGATTCGCGTACAACTCTGCGGCTGTCGTGTTCCTCGAGGCATAAGGTCACTCGCATTTCACTCAGTGCATTAATTGATTAATTAGCACAGGTTCAACTTCTAACTGGGAAATTAGAAGTCCAATTAGAAAATGACTTATTAGTAAGTAAATGCTTTACAATCGAGTCCTATAATTCGCATATTCATTTGTTATAATTTGCGAGAGCATTTTTTTGCGTCGTAGCAGTGGAATACGAAATGATCTCAATGATTTCTTAAATTATTAAAGTTCGTTTTTGTCTTCGTTTTACTTAAATGACGTTTTACATTTTTTTTTTCATTGGGCCCTTATTTTATTCGTGTTAAACTTAACTCGCAAGTTGTTAAGAAATTTGGAATTTGCAATGAACATACATAGCAACAAACATACACAATGCACTTGAATTGAACATCCCTCGAGCTGAGTCTATCACACAAGTGTCTACCACTACCTGCCGGGCCAACCTGTGAGAGAGAGTCCAACCCAAGAGGTATCTACCTATCACAGTCAGCAGGATCATGTAAACTTGATTGCAAGATTTGTGACTTGCGATACCTACTTATGCTTAACTTACGTATAGTTGAAGACTTCCTCATGCAAAAACATTAGTGATATAACGTTGTCAAATTGCACATCGTTGTTCCGTTTATGAGTGAAGTGGATCCCGCCGAGTCACGTGGCTGGAAGGCAGCCAATGCGGTCTGTTGGTGCGGCGCTGCAGGGGCAGCCCGGAGCGCTCCCGGAAGCAATACGGCGAAGTTTGCACGGTTGTACGTGGCAATATTCCAGCTCGCGTGACGACTGACGGCGCTTGTGCGATGCCTCCAATTATTTGCCAGAATGGAAGATATTTAGACGTTTACGTACTACTTATGACTTAGTTGTGCAAATAAGTAAAAGAAAATGACGCATACACACTCATGAAAAGATTGAGATGGAGGAGCCTTGCTAAAGCTGTAACCACTGTCTATGACCATGACCACTCTGCAAGGACTGTAACGACTGAGAAAAAGACATGCTCAATGCTCATATCCTCATACTATGATCTTCCGGAGACACTCGTGTCATCGATAAAACACGCTAATAACATATTATGAAAACCAATATTTTTATGTTAGGTCGCATAAATGCCGGTACCAGCCAAGAATTCCGACAGGATCACTATAAATCAGCTACGTGGTCGACGATGAACATAGATCATATGGATGAATCTGCGTCTAAGCGTCTTCTCTCGAGATATATACCCTCCTAGCTTACTGTCCCAGACAGCACATAAGCTCAATTCATCAAAATGTTCCTGGCGGTAGTCACATAACTTTCAAAATATACATATTTTGCACTTTACAAAACAACATAGTACATACGAGTAGAATTATGTTAGCTTTTCATCAGTCGGTTTGGTTTAAAAAAATGCATTCAATTTTGCCCTCGTACCAATTATTCAGCCGTTATTTTTAACAAGCATTTCCCTATGAAACCAGAGATAACTGCGATGTCTACTTCTTTATCTTTTTGTACCTGTTCATTCCAGTGTGAATGGGTTGAACACATATCGAATGCATTTTACAACTGTTTTCTACAGCGTCTGTTTTATAATATGACGGTTCTTTAGAAACCAAACTAGGGCATACCTATGTGTATCATATACTTACACGTTTTTGTGGGGAAACTGTAGCACACAACACATTTTACTTTATAACTGAACTTTCAGGTTAAAATATATTCTAAAAGATAACTGAGGAACTTGAAGAAGCAAACATTACAAAAAAACATATGTAATTAATATTAATAGGAACAACGACCTCTATGAAGACTGCTACTCATTTATAAATCAAAAACTGCAAGCTTTAGGTCGAATGCCTGTTCATTAAGTTAAAATCTATTTTAACAGTGCAATTATGTGTGCAAACTTCTAGGGTACCTATAATGTACATGATCCAATAACATACAATGTAGGTAGGTTAAGGCCACTTTGTTACCTACATGCTATCATTTACTTTAAGTTTAATAAACTACAGTCGCCAGTCACTGATAGATACTTACATGTGAGAAAAGACAACTGTACCGCAACAAAAGTAATTTGATTTGTTTATTTGTGATTAAACAGTAATGCTAAATAAATTAATGTAATATTCGCTGCATGTATCCAAAAGTTCCGAGAGGGCCATTACAGTCGTTCCATCGCGAAGCTTTACGATATCAAAGATAATACCACCTGAGCTTTCGTACAATCCGGGGAATTGAAATTTTATGCAAATTAACATTTTGCCGCTATTCAGAATTAATTTGCAATTTTTTATATCTCCTAATTATCTTTTTATTGTTTTGAACATTCGACTATGATTTTTGCCGTGTTAAAATTTGTTGAACTAATCAATATGCTTTGATCGTGAATGAAGTTTTTTCGTCCACTGCAAAGGCATTGATTTAAGCTACCTTGAACCTTCGATAAGATCATTCTTTTGTCTCCATGATAGCCCTTGGCTTTCGCTTCGTCAGATGTAGGTATAGGTGTTAATATGAGTGTCTTGTTTCTGTCTACTTCTGTAGGTATTTTTATGTTTGTTTATCTTTTCGTATCGTAATTTGTAAGCGCGATATATACCTTTAATTTTAGTAAAAACTTTTATGTAGACGGGACCTTTACTGATTCATGGATAATGCTGATGCATCAATAACTTTAAAAAAATAGCCGATTCAAACATCGACCAGTACAGGCAACTCAAAAACTACTCGCTAGATAACACTCAAAACCACACGGCAAGCACTTTCGAATAAAAAAGTATGATCAAAATCGGGTCGGTAGATATAGATAGTCATCTATGTGACAGCAAAAGCCATATATTTGTGTTTGCATTTTTGTGGTGTGTAATGTGTTGCATACGAATACTAGGTATGTCCATGCCACCCGCGCTGTAGGGAATCCTAAAACGAAAGTAACGTTAACGATTATAATTATTTCACACAACATTTTGCTGGATAATTTGATATGTATTTTACTATAACGTTAATTGGAGTTAATTAACACTGATGACTCGAATAATTCTTGCGCACGCCCGACGTCGAGGTACAAGCGTGAAATTTATTGAGCGTATCATTGTAATGGAGCCAATATGTGATTTCCATTACAACCACATCAGTGACGCTCAAGTTAAATCAGCGTTGCGAGTTCACTTTGAAATTAAACGGGGCTTATACACAGATATGTATATACGATATGTATGTGTTAGGTGTAAACGTTACGTAAACAGTAGGGACATCAAACGATGTACCTACTAATTATCTAGTTCCTAGGGCAATAAGCGTTAGCTACCGTAATTGCGCTTAGAATCGCTAATGAGTTTAAAATTACAAAATGTGAAATTTAGGTATATGTAATATTACCTATGTGCAATCATACGATTTGTTGTTTTTTAAACACGTGTTACGAGTAAACTTAGAATCGAAATTTAACAAGCATAGTCATATAATATTATTAGTACCTAATGTATGACCCTATAAATGCAACAAAAGTGTGATTTTACCTCATAGATTGTGGTGATAAAAATGATAAAATAAAACATAATACGTAGATTAGTGTTTTACTCGTATGTTGTTAATAAACACAAATAGTCATACCAACAGTCACTCAAATAATCACACAAATAGTCCGTTTTAGCGATTACCACCACCCGGAATATTTTTAATCCGATTATAAAACTTAATTCGAAATATGCCAATAGCTGCTGTTGCGTGTTCAATAAAATAGAAAACGTTAAAATGAACTGCAAACCGAAGAATAAAATGCCGTTGACTAATCCATTTTAATCCAGTTACTTCACGGGTCACGGTATGAATCTGAGTTGATATAGTCCCCGGGTAAATGTAGGTATTGGGTAAGACCATTGCAATGTTATCGTCAGCGATTTTTAACTCTTTTAGACTTTAGATGTCATCAACTTCTCAAATCGAACAATGTATTAATCAAAATCGATAGCCAACTATAATAAGCATTCATTACCTACTGAAAACTCTCGGGCATACCTAGAAGGCTTTTCACAGCGGCTTCTATTACCAGTCCATATAGAAAATTTATGAATTATTGAGGCAGACATAATAAAATGAGCAACGTAAGTAATTAAACGGGTGTATGAAGTATGTAAAATTACCCATGAAAATTGTAGTGTATCCTGAAGTTCGTAAAGTTACTCAATGAAACGGTAATTACGTTTGAGAGCGACGGAAGTTTTTAATTACTCCGTGTTTCAGGGAATTGATTCAGCTTGCCCAGCGTGTGGTTGTTGGTTCGATCTCTCGAGGCACCGTTTATTTTAGCTCCAATATCGGATGCGATAGTTAATTGTATGTTTAGTAGGTACCCTGTCCACAAACCCCTGAAGTGTCTGACATATCGATAGGTACATATTGTAATTAATCTGTAACTGATGGATTCCTATACATGGAAGAAATGTATTTTGTATAAACTGACAAGAGACATTTTTCTGTTACGTAAAATGTCACTACGGTAGGGAATCGAACTCCGGTTTCATATCGCAATGACTAGGCCAGTGACTAGACCAGTGCCCCGACCAGTACCAGGGAAGACCCCGTGGTCGTCTCTCTATATTTATAGACTTGAAAAGGGATCTCAAAGTTTTATTTCACGGCCCTCTCATTTTGTTCGATGGCTCCAAAAAAACTTTGTTTCTCAAGTATACCCAAAAAACTTGCATCCCATTTATCCATTAACGTTGAATCTAAATTGCAGAAATTATTCTCCAGCTTGAACGAATCGGTAAGCGTAAATGTTTAATTACTTTTTGCGCTGTTTGACTGACGGCAAACGTCCCTAACGTTCGAATTGGAGTGCCGAAGTTGCTGCAGCTCTCCGTATTTCGGTCTCCGTGAAACGTTACTGAAATTCGAAAGTAGAATGGTTCTTCACCTTGCGAGTTTAAATTCGTGATTGCGATTTTTGTGTGCTTGCGCGTAAATGACACATTCTATATTAAAACAAAGGAATATTACATCTGATCATTGATTTTTCATTATATAACTTCTGCATTTCCATTATATTCAAGATTCCAAAAAATCTCGTTTCGTACTCTTGTATCTCGTACTCTTTGGGTACAAACCAATACGTTATTTAACTATTGAGACACGACATTTTGATTCACTTAGTATACACAATAATTTATGTCAACAAATCAGGGTTAAGCGGTACTGTATGGGAATCGTGAAGATAGCTTCGCATCTGTGCGACATTACACTGCGCTCACAATTGTGGTGTCCATGTGTGGAAAGTTGACAAAACAATGACGTCATACTTTTTACTGTCTGCATCAGTAAAAGCATTCTTTTTTATGTCAATGGAACAAGTGTAGAAAAAACATGTCCACATGTCTTGGTATGCAAAATTTGCTGTATTAAATGTAAACTAACAACTGATTGCGTAGATTCGGAAAATACCATAATTTCGCTTCGGAAATAACATAAATAAATGTTCAGTCCAATACTATCGTTATCACGGGTAAATTTCAAACAGTTTTGAAATATGTTTTAGATAAAAAATAATGTTATCATACCTATGCCAAATTTTAAGTCTCTAATTAAAATTATATTTATAGGAATAATTATATTTATAGCAACTTAAAAGGTACACACAACATTAAATCCTTTGTTTCACTATCCCATGGGAATTTCTAAATATCCTACTGAACAAGAGTCTTCTAGTGATAGTCCCTAGGATACATTTCTTCCTTCGTCGCATACAATTATTTACCGCGTAGCAGCGTTGACTACTGCGTAGGTCTACGCGGCGTGTTTAGGAAAAATTAGGTTACTCGTAGCGTACGAAGTTTATAACAAACATAGCCGTTCTACTTACGAGACACTGTCTTGCTGCAAACTAAAACATGTGTTGCGACTTCGAGAGCAATGCTGTACGTTCGTGTTTGCCTGATACATTTAGATTTAGATATATCTCTTTAAGGAAGTGTCACGAGTTGAATAGGTTTTCATATTTATGTGCTTTTCGTGAATCGTGGTTGGGAAGATTATTTGCTTTGCGTTGCGTTTTGGAGATTATTCATAATTCACTGTAGGTTCATTTGCTATCTCTTGACTCTTGTGGAGGTGCATTTATATTTCAAAAAGCTCCAAATATTATTTAATTATTGTCATTGAGATACTATGTACTAAAATTATTGTTACCATTTTAACTTTGTATATTTTAGAATTTGACTGTTAATCATCTGTATTCATATAATAAAGATGAATATTTTTAAACGTATTACCTCGTTCCGGGTACTAAGATTTATAAAAAAATTATAACTACATTCATTAGTTGGCCGTCAGTACCTAGTGTACCTACTATTGATTTTACCAAAGCGAACGAGGGCGAGTTACGAGAAACATAATATTATTGATAACGATACGATTACGATAAACCGCGCAATATGTCATAGTTATAAAAAATCGATTTTGTGATTGGAGTAATATTTAACAAGTCAAACAGACGCTACATGTATAGGGCTACTAATTTTACCAAGGTATAAATCTTAACCTGTTACATAATGAACTGCTGTTGGAAGAAGCTCAACAAAAACTTATGATAACTTGGCATAACTAGACTACAAATCATTACAACTTTGAAATAGTCAAGTTGTATATAACATAAATTTACTGCAACTGTAGCAACGGAAGGTAAATATTAACTCGTTTAATTAATTCTACGACTGAGCTTCTCCTTTAGCTTTTCAATTAACGCTCCCTAATTTAAATAATAACTGACTGATTTCATTACACTAGCTGGAGTACGATGAAGATTTACTAGGATGTTCAATTGATTAACATTATTTTGGATTACGTGTCTGGGCGTGCTAAAAATTGACAGCATCTCTAAGTCTTATTGGTGTATTGTGTTCATAAAATACGGGTCAAAAACCGCGATCAAATATTTACAATATCCCCACATATATCACATAAATTAAATTACAAAGATCTCAGCCCGATTGGAATCGAACCCATGAGATTTAACGCGACATATATCACTATCAAATGGAAATACAAAGCCGTATAAATAAATGATACGTACCTACATGATATCTGCCTACCCATGTCGTCGGACGCGGAGCTTTGTTTTACGGGCTCACGGCTTTTGTATACGTCAACCGCAACTAATCTGACCTATCAAAACAAAACATCAACTTGAGCTGAAAATAATTTGGCCATATTTTAAATTGTACGTTTTTAACTTGCTGTTGAAAAATGATTTACTTTCGTCTCTTGTTGTACGGAAATTGAATGACATTTCGTTGATCTTTTGACATCATCTTAAAAATTTTGTATCCTAGAGTGTTAATTGTTATTTAGCTGTTACTGTTTAAAGTTACACTTTCATTGACGTATTTTATAAAAGACTAACTTGTTTCTCCCTACGGCTTCGCTCACGTGGTCACAGTAGCCCATGGACATCAGTAACACCATAAGCATCACCAAGCAGCATTGGCGGTCACGCAGAAGGAATACGAAGAAAATACCTACTCTGGCTCTCAAGTCAAAAATACTTTCGCAAATACATATTATGTTTCGCGACTTTAATTTACTAAGGCTAAAATAAAAAAATATGACTATTGAAAAGTTTTTATAATAAAATCTTTTTTTTTTCATTATTTATTAGGTATCTCTCTCACGTTGAGTGTCTATCGCAAAAAGAGATACATTTATAATTTCATATTACAATAATGTATGTTAAGTTGTATAAATTACGCTTTGCCGATTATGAAACATTTTCTAGCGTCATCTGCAAAAGGTAAAATTTTGCTCTACCTACAGTAATATTTGCATCGAAAAATTAAAAGCAAAGAAAACTGAAAAGCGAAATACGAGATTGCACTTAACAGAAAGTACAATTTGAAGCTTCAATGCGTTCGGCCGAGCCAATCTGTATCACGAAATTCGCGTGAATGGCAACTTTATATTTTCTCGTTCGCTATTGATCAAGCATTTTCGGTTCACTTAGTGGCGGTATCAGGTGTTTTACGGAATGCGGTGCGGCATAATATGGCAATAAATCCGTTATATCATATATGGAACCCGATTCATCGTTTTTTCTCGATGAACGCGGAATATTGAAAGCGCACATTCGACACAAACGCGAGATCTGTAATTCCCCTAAGGTTTGCGCTTGTCATCGGATTCTGATTTGCGACGTCGTTGTGGGTCTCCGTTTTGTATTCTATTTTATATCGTTTTCCATTGTTCCGACAGGGACATAAGTTCGGTGAGTTATGGCTTCCTATTTTAGGGAAATCGTCAAAATTTTATTATCGTATGTTGGCGTTTTTGTGATCATTTTACGATCTATAACTTGAATAGTTGATTTTTCAAATAACTCATGAGTACCTGTGTTTAAAAGTATGTAATGGTATATATTCATGCAGAATACCTAAATCACATACCTCTTCTATTTATTATTTATAATAGATAGCCTCACCCTTATTTTTGTTCTTATTTTATTACTTTCATGTCTTTAGTAAATAACTTACAATAGCCGTAAGAATGACGTGAAAATCTCACGCATGTGATTTCTAGATCGTCATAAAGGCTCTAACATACAGATGTAGACATTACAATACCCTCCTTTGCATCTTGCATTCAGGTACAAAATGTCAAGCTTTTTTGCAAGACGTAAATAAAATAATTTGCCGTATTATTGGCGTGGTGTCCAAGCCACAATCCCCTAGAGATTCGTTTCCCCTGATGTCCCTGAAAATTATTTCAGCAAGACACGTCCACAGCTGCTGCTCTCAAGGCTAATTCTTTTGTATTTGTAAATAAATTATTTAAGGAAATTTTTTTACCATCCTTGAAGATTGTTAGTCTTGTCCGTTATGATTAAACTTCGTGAAATATTTCAGCTGTTCTTTCTCTTTAACGTCTCGTTCGGTAGATTTATGTTTTTTGTGTGTATTTTTTAACGTATTTTCCGGAATTCGCTTTTTCATTCTTTACCAGAAATAGATCTTTGTAGTTTTCGTGATAAGATTAACCACGAGAAAAGAAAAAACTTAATATTAAGTTTTAAACGAATTACACAATAATAATAATGTATAGATGTACCTACGATTCCAGAGAAGGCTCGTCCTAGTTCAGTTGCATTGATTAATTTTTTTATTATATGATTTATCTGACGACTATGTATAATACCTTTATGTTTGACATAATTACTTCATTTCTATACAATACTTTGTTTTAAGATTACAAAAATATAACTATAGGTACTCATTGTAGGAATACGAATGTTAAATAACTATTGCTCATATAATTACTATGTGTACGGAACGGAAAGTTCGCAAAAACCCAAAAGTGTGGGAAGGCCGCCAATCCGCACTTGGCCCCCTCCAAGCAAGCACCCGAGAAAAGACCCCTACCCAGCAGTGAGACAGTTATGGGTTGCAGCGATGACGCTAAAGCATGGTTTTCGTTCGCCAGGTTCGGGCAAGTCGTACACGATGATGGGCTCGCCGGGCGCCGAGGGCGGCATCATCCCGCGGCTGTGCGACGCGCTCTTCGAGCGGATAGCCGTGCAGCAGTCGCCGCCCGCGCTCACTTACAAGGTAATTTTCAGAGTTGTTGGTCGCTTACGATGTTCACTGCACATAGCGCACATGTGTACTTATAGTTGAGTCATCGAGCATATGGAATTGCTACTCTCCGCCAAAATCAAGCTTATAACCTTTGTTCACAGGTCAATTTAGCTTGTCAGAAAAATTTACTAAGGACATTTTTAGATAACGACGTCAATCTTAAATGTTCCTTAGTCGCATCGGTGGAACACTGGCATTTGTGTGCCATGCAATTATCAATATTATCATCAATTCCAGCTCGAATTTAAACGGACTTTTATAGCTTTAAAGTATTTTTTTGGTATCATTTGTTTGGTTTTGTTAACTTATACAATATAGGTATTTTATATACTCGTGATTAATGGAAGTGGTGTGAATTATAACTCTTTTTTTAAAACAAAGGTCCATAAGGCTGTCATACTTTTGTCACATTTTACGTGATTTATCTTTATATCATACGTATTAATTTTCCAGTGTGATAAATGTTTAGGTATTATAGTTGGGCCATTTTAATAGGCCACATTTGACAGTTCGTCAAAATTTTACAAAGTAACCTTGTAAGGGAGGCACTCCATATTATTTAATATTCCCTACTAGATATTGTTAATTTTTTTACACTTTTAAGTAAAGAACTGACGTCGTTACAAAGTTACGTCAGTGAACTCCTTTTCTTTTTAAACATGAGGGATGGTACCAAAAGAAACAGATCAGTAGATAAGTTGAATTCGAGAAGTCGATCTAATCGTCAAAAAGTATTTCACGATTACAAAATAAAATATATTTTAATGGGAACAGAATTAATTTTCTTACATTTTAGGCCAAAAAATACGTAATCATTAATTTAAATATATAACGTCTGGCTCAAAAGCCAGTATCCAGAAACGTGAAATGTTACAAAAAAGTCATGATTTCATTTCGCGCCATTATTAGACGCATTATTTTTGTCGTTTTTTTAGTCATTGTTTGCAGTGGCGATTCCTGGTGTTTATAATTGGGGTGGCTCCAGCTTTTGTTATATAGGGTGTAGTGTTAAGTGCGCATAACCGGAAAACCATTTCTTCAGACAGACAATCTAACAAACTTGCAGTCTTTCAAATCCCTTTGGATTCCAGGTATATAAGCGGTACTATGCATTCTCGACATGCATAGATGTCGTTGGAATCCAACAGTTTAAGGAACCTACTTTGAAATCGCAAATAATTGCTTTTTACAAAAAAAAAATAACCGACTTCAATCTTGATAAGTAGAGATAACTCAAAAACTACTCGCCAGATGGCGCTCAATTCAACATGTAAGTGTAAAGTTCTCGTCGCTACAAATTAATCAAGCCCAAACACTAGATAACTGCAGTAAATCGTTGAGGAGTTCCCTCGACTGTCTTTCGGCTTCATCAGATCGACTCCAGATCTTCATGAAATAGTAGCGCTTTAATGTACTTATGGTAACATGAACAAACACACTAGTTGTCCATACAATTTTCAAAAGTTCCCCTCGATTTCCCTGAGATGCCATCATCAGATCCTGGTGTCCTTATCACCGGACCCCACTGCGGATATCTACTTTAGAATAAAAAAAGAATTATCAAAATCGGTCTATAAACGACGAAATAATCGCTGAACGTACATAAAAAAAGCATATATACGGTCGAATTGAGAACCTCCTTCTTTTTTGAATTCGGTTAAAAAGAAATTTCATACAATTTGACATTTTTATTTTTGTATGAAATAGCTGATGTTTTTTCGCGATTTTAGGGTTGGTCCCATAGTGAAAGTCCATTTTCCACTATCAAACGGCAAACGATCTCGTCGTGAAAGGTCTTTCTAAAAGTTCTTGTATCAGATTTTATTGAATCACTCATAATTTCATGTCATTTCATTATAAACTAATTACCTACTAAATAAAAAGTAAATTAAATCAATAGAAAGATAGAAACCGTAATCACAAATCTACACTATCACGAAAAACATGCGAAAACTCGTTAGGTAATGCGCCATTCCCAGCGCCAGACCCGCGTTTCAAACTCAGTGATACCACAGTATAATTTTACTATGGTGATACTAAGCGATCGAAGAGGCGCGGGCGGCCGCGGGCCAACGACTTTGTATGGACTATGCATGCGCTAGCAGAAGCGCATGCCTCGGCCGCGCTCGGCGCCGACCGAACGCGAAGACAATCGCCGCGAGTCGCGTTCGTGATAGAAGACCGCAGCGCTCGTAAAATGTAATTATTGTACTTAGGTCTAAATAATTAGGTTGTAAATATATGATTTTTTACATTTTATTTAATGCTTAAAAATTATGGTATGGCGGCGCCATACGCGCCAACTTAGAGAAATCGCCACTGATTGTTTGATCTGTGCGGTAATTAAAATAGTTTTTATAACAATCACATTCAATTTACAGATGTTTGAAGTCCTCATCGATTAATTAAATTAATCGATGTTTTTCAGTAGGTTACCCTCACTATAAAGCAAAGACAAACAGTTGTCAAATGTGGCCTATTAAAATGGCCTTACTTTAACATATTTCGTTTTTAGAGAGCCCTTGAGCCAGAGGTTCTGTCATTGATTGGGATGATTAAAAAATTTTGTGACAATCTCATCCGCAGCATTTTTGGGGTGAATACATTATTTTTTGAAAAGTCTCAGGGACAACTTACATAAGGTGTCACAGCTTGTCCAATGTGAATGCTGATGTTCACTAATTACACAAAGAAGTCCAATTAGTAACCACTGAGCACCCTGAGATAGACGTTTATTACCTACCTAGCTACGTACTAACTTCTTAGCCTACGCAGTTGTTCTGTGATGTAAAAGAATTTTGACTGACCCCGAAAATTCTTACCAAAAAGCTTTTAAAGATTACACATTAATATTAAATGATTACCGTGGTATACCTACACACATTAAAAGGTATATTTTTTTATTGTCAATATTCACGAGGTCACTCGTGAATACTCGTGATTTAATTATTTATCTCTAGCAGCCTTGCAGATTGTATCTGGCATTTCAAAACGCTTCTCGTGTAAACTGAATCCACTGAAGTGAGTTTTCAGCAGCATCAGTGTTAGTCCGGTTTTGTATGTTAATAAATAAATGGACGCTAGATAGGTATATGTATACCTATATATTGTAAGGTATCGTAACTGGCCCAGATGAACTTGAGCTTCATTAGTTTACGCTCAGACGGTTTCTCTTCGGAGATGTGAGTTAAATTTCAATTTAGTTTCCCTCTAAACTTACTTAAATTGTTGTTGAAGCTGAGCTGCTTTAACTAAATATGTAAGCAAAATTGCTCCTATACAAATCTATTTCCAGCCCAGTGAATACACAATTGAAATAAATTACATTCTGAATGGTAATGTTGACGTTAAAAGCGACGCTCATAAGATTTTTATATGCCTTTGGGGTTACAATTGGTTTTATTGTGTTGTGTAACTTAGAATAAATGGGTGGAACTCGTCTCGAATTACGTTATAGTGACATATAAAGGCTCTGATTTAATGAAGAGTTCCCTCGGTGATTCTGTGACGACGGTTCTTATTCTACGTTTTATAATGTTTTTTTATTTGACAATCATATAAATATCCTATGTTTTGTGATTTAATGTCACATGGTGCATAATATGAGTAAATAGACAATAGCGTGCCTATATGAATATAAAACAAGATCTGCAATAAGGTATTTTGCTCTCGAGCAACGGCAAGCAAGGATTGTGAGAAATTTTGTGGATCACCACGTCTGACATCGAAGTGTGTTGAACTCAAGTCGTAAAAAAATAATTTATGATCAAGCGAAACGATTCATATAATTAAAGGAGTTCATCGACGCACGTTGTCACGAAGTTAATATTTAGAAAGCTAATTACATTTTAAACTTAACCAACGTTAGCATTATTTTAGTGCTCCCCTACACTCTCCCTCTCCAAGTAACATGCATGTAACATTTTTGCTTGATGTGTTTAGTAATATCGACTGTGTTTTATCTGTCAGTCATTGAGCCAGTTACGCAGTAACGTAAGAGTTTTTCCCTGAATATATTGATAAATAATAAGACGTGGATATTTATCGTGTGGTGACAGGTGGAGGTGTCGTACATGGAGATCTACAACGAGCGCGTGCACGACCTGCTGGACCCGGAGACGACGCGGCGCTCGCTGCGCGTGCGCGAGCACGCCGTGCTCGGCCCCTACGTCGACGGCCTGTCGCAGCTCGCCGTCACCTCCTTCCAGGTACGTGGTGGATACCATGCCAGGACGTGGCGTTGTTTAGGTTAAGGTGACGTTCAGCAGAACGCGTCTACTTAGGTGTCGCTCTACAGAACGCGTCTAATGGTGATAGCGTTTAATAAGGCTTTAAATATTTAAAGTTTTTAGGTTATAAATTCGTGTGAGTACAATTTAGAGATGGGAAAAATGTTGTCATGATTACAGATTACAATTATTCGAGAGGGGGTAGTAAGAGCGTTAGTAGCAATCGTAGCGGGAGCGGTGCCGTGCCTCCAGATTTAATCTTTATCCGTAATTATGCTTGCATTTTGGGCACTATGTAGCAGAAAATGATAATCTGTAAAATTATTCCATTATGCCCATCTCGTATCCCGCAGACCGAAGTCAGTGACGATAGCTTTGACAAGTTGCAGAAAGCATTACCTTGCAGGTTTAGTTTTTATTAGCTGTCGCGCGACAAGTTGTATGCTGCTACTATCGTCTTACGTCTTTCTACGGAATAGCAATTTTCCGCATAATGCACAATTTGGATAGTCTGTGACGCGATGTCGAGTTACATCTATTCGAGTTTGTAATTGACGTTTTCGAGTTTATCTATTCGGTACTTGCTAAGAAAATGTAAATTGGCATTCGTAATCGTATTTACGCTAGAATTATTCTGGTAGTTACCGGATTTATTGTACGCTCAGTACCTAAATGAGGCGTTTGTCACTCACTCCTTACAGTGCTTCAGTGAATAATTTATCAGTCTCCGTACTCGCGTATCGCACGTGAGGCAATGTTTAGGTGACATTTTGTAACGGATATTACTTTAGAAGTTTAGAAGATGTAGTGAGACAGGCGACGTATTAAGTTAATACCCACTCTAATGATGGTTCGTGTACTATTAATGTGTCGGAATATAAGGTAGTTTAATTATCGTTTAACTGATGAAATCACACATTAAAATATCTTACCTGTACAATTTTATAAAAATTACTAGTTTAGAGGTAAGGATTCCAATATAACTATAAAATGTCATCTTTTGAGATGTTAAATAAAAAACAACACGGATTTTTGTTTCATTTTCAATTTTTGTTTCACTTCATGTAAATAAATAAGATGTTACGAATGTAGAATATTCAGAAAGATGTTGACGAGTATTATTACCACAACGTAAAAGACATCGTGCGCTACGTTTTTAATTACTTCGGTCTTTACTCAAATTACAAGTTAAATTATGTATCCGTCTGCTAGCAAACATTTCATTCATTCAGTAGCTGGCGACTTCATTTATAATAAAAATATCTTAATTCAGAACCGTCTCCGAAGCTAAAAAGCTCGTCTCTTCTGTATTAAAGTGAAGTATAGGCGCCAGTCATTTAGTTTCAGACGTTCTACCGTCATTAAAATATCAAAGTCGTAATGCCGCTCTTTGAGAATTCAGCGTTTTAAGAACAGTTCAAAAGATGGCATAAAATATGTAAATTTAAATGATTTTGGATAAAATTATTCAATTATTTCTTTTAAGAAAAATTGACTAATTATGTTGTTAAATTATGAACTAGAGTTTCAATAATAATCAGATCGATGTATAAAATAGTTATTAACTGTACCTATAAAGTTTTTACCGCAATAATGTATTAAATAAATTACCTTCATTTTTATTTTCTTACACCAAAACATGTAAAATAGGCTAACAAATTTTATGACTATAAAAACATCTGTATACATAGTAATGTAATAAAAGAAAAGGTTTTTTTTTCATTACATTTTATTCTCATTTCGTTGGAATCTTTAAAAATGTCGCGAGTTATTGTATAACGAACAAAAGACAGTGATAGGTATAGCTGACAGAGATGATTATTATTATTGTTGTAATCAATATTTATTACATATGCATAGATACCTATTTACAAATAGTACTTACACAATAAAGAGGTATAACAAAATTTTAACAATATATTATTGTTTGAACTACATGACCTGTTTTGTAACTTAAACTTGTTGGAAGAAGATAAACGGAAAGTTATGTATCGATCGTCGAGACAGTCGCGTACGGACAGTCGGAAACAAGTTTCGGGGTACGTTTCCAGTTTCGAATCGAAGCGGAAAGGGGAGGAAACGTGTAGGTACAGTCGGTGCCAAAAGCCCCTGCAGCGAGTGCCAACAAGTGTCCGGGTGACGGATAGGACGAGCGCCGGCTACGTGCTGCGGCGCGGTCGGTCAGCTTACGCAGCTGAGTAACATTGGACATTCGTATCCGCCGTGGACAATTATTCGACGTCACTTTTAAATTGTCACGGAATAGATAAAGCTGCTGCCAGTATGTCGCGATGCGGTTTTTGGTCTCGTACGAATACCAATAATGTTTAGTTTTCATATTTTTTTCGTCGTGAACACTTCACGTATGTGTAGCTGACTGTGACAGAATGTTATCCTTAAAATTGTATTGGTCTTTTGATCCATATCAAAGGCTACGTACATGGAAATGCTCATAAAGCATCCTGTTTAACCCAGTTTCATTTTTATCTACAGGCATTTTGTGGGTTTATTATGTACGGGTATTACAAGTTATACGAGTTTATGAGTTATCCCAAAAATTTCGTCGCATGCGATGTAAATAGCGGGGCCGCATGCCGGTGGAGTCACACTTTATCGTTCAACAGTGGCGAACTCGGGCAGGCCTCTAGTTCTGAATATGATATTAGGTAAACCCGACTGTCATGGCAGTGTTTGACTTGGAGAGTATGACGTTTAACAAAGAGTATGTATTGTATTCCTTTGTGTACTCCTTGCCCCGGCGTACGCACGTCCTACATGCAAGTGAACAAAACTTTATTATATGGGAGAAGTTTCACATTTTATAGCGTAACTTTGGTACACTTGCTTATCTTGTAAAGTTTTGTAATTGAGCAATAAAAGTGTTTAGCTTGTATTTTCGTATAACGTCATTTTAATAGTGGTTGTAACTGACACTGAACGTTTTAATTTATTTAGGTTAGGTCGTCATATCGTCATTTTCTCTGAGATAAATCACATCGCGTTATTCTTATTTCTTCGGTTGTTATTGAGTAATCAAAACGCTTTCAATTTAAATTGAATGTAAAACAATTGTAAATTCGTAGCACAATTTGAATACCGTTCCTAACAAGGTTTCTATTGTTGCGAGTAATAGCGTTTTCAAAGCTGGAGCCCGAACTGTAATGACACAATTTATAACAATTACTAATCACCCACGCTTCTCTTGTTTGAACGGGCTTTTTGATTGGCATATCTCCTTTTTTAAAATTTACTGTATAAAAACAGTGAAAACTGAATCTAAATCGGATAATACTTTTCTGAGAATAGCAGGATCAACGCGCTTTCAAATTGATAAAGCGACTTAATGACAAATATTTTAAAAATAATTAATGTAAGCCCTATTGTGCTAACAAATATTCGAATAATAGTAGGTATTTTATCATTTATCTTCCATCTGCAAGATATTGATCGGTTATATTTTAGCACGACCGCCCTGAATCTATTCTTTCAGTGAAGTTGTGAACTTGTTTGGGATGCCCTTCAAAAAGGTTTTGTCACGTTTTATGTTTAAATCCTAAGTAGCCCCTCGAAGTGCCGGAAACTTTTTGCGAAAGTGTTTTCTCGCTGAAAAATAAAACCAGTCAATAGGGTTGCTGATTTGAAGATCTTTTGAAGTTCGGTTGTGAGGGATGTGCGAAAATGTTGACGTTACGTCGTAACATTGCATATCACCAGAATACCAACCTAATAATAATTAAGTGAACGTTGAAAGTTAGAAATGATGACACGAACTTGAACAAATAAAATGTCACAACTACAAGTTCACGCATTGTAGGGTGCTTGCAGCCGCGATTGCTAACTTAATTCCATAAAAATACATAATATTAAAATTAAAAAACTCTTCATACTTGCTGTTTATTTCAAAACATATTTAAACCTACCAATAAAATGTTATTTACGTAGTACTGTTACCGGGTCCATATTGATAAATTTATTATTCTAGGAGACGTTTGTATACAAATATGTACTATTTTTTACGCTCCAATGAATCCGGGTAGCATCTCACGAATACAATATACCGTAACTGGTGCGAATTCTGTTGACAAGCTCATAAGTCGGGACACAAAAGAAGGCCCTAAACGGCTCGCGTTGAATACGTCGTATCAAATCTCGCCGTTCGCTTATCATTTCGCCAGTTATATGTATACCGTAAGGAAAAAGTACCATTCCTTAGGACGCGACAAACGACAGAAGTTAGCGATTGTCGCGCGGCAATCGCTTGCGTGAAAGTCGTATTGTCGGAATAGGTTTCGTACAATTCTATATTGCAAAGCTTTGTGACGTGTTTTTGCATTGTCGCTGGCGTCTGCGATGCCGCGTGCGGGGAATGGTATCTTACGACCAGTACAAAGTAAATTGAAATTGGTTATGTACCTACTAAATGAACGTTCTGCAAACTAATAACGCTGAGATTGTGTCAAAAAAAAAACATCCTAGTCCCATTACGGTTTTCATGAATGGCAGTTCCATAAAATCAATTAATCAATCATTATTTGCTCGAAATAAAAATAAATAAAAAAATATTGTAGTCGTGTGTGGCTTGCGTCTGTTCTCAGCCGCGTTCTACGGAATTGCACCTTAAGCTTTTTAATAAACGTCGACGTGGCCGCGAGTATCTTTCATCATAGCACGTGACAATGTTGACGTTCGTTATGAATAGAAAAAGGAGACGAATAAAAACCATATATATTTTTGGCCGTCAGGAGTTGAATTGATTTATGGAATTGAATTCTCTCAACAAGAGATGACGTAGAGTCGTTCGACCTTCGCCTAGAGTTTTTAATTAAAACGCGTTTATGGTCGTGACCTCGTGACTCGTGAGTTTTCTAGTCATCTATTTTTCTTACTTATATACGTAAAAACCTATAAACACAACTATCCGACCACTAGATTGTAACTTACCTATGTGTTCACACATACATAGTTTACCCCGGCCTGAAATATAACCCACCAACTCTCTTTATTACTATATAATCTGTTATATTGCATTGTACATTTAGAATCACGTTACCAAAAATTTGAACCGTAAAAAAGAAAGCGTTGCTTTGCGTTACACCGGGCCGGGAACGATTTTCAAAATGCGAACTGAGTACCTACACAGATGTGATGTGGGGTGGCTCATCGCAGTAATGGGTGGGTAAGCTCGCTCGCGGCGACGTACGCCGGTCCACTTGTGCTGACACCGAGCCACTCGCGCCAACAGCTCTCACGACGTTTAAGAAAAATATTTTTTCCCTAACTAAAACTAACCCACTACAGTGACTCGAGTAATGTGTTATGAGTTTCAAGGTAACCTACGAGATATAATAGAACTAGGTACATAGCGTATCCAGCGCGATGACTTTGACATAAATCTAAGAATTCCCTTGGGTTAATCTTTCGGTATGAAGTTCAGGTCCTATACAAACATTCCAACTGATATTCTCTCAGAAATCGGGTTTAATTTACAGATAAGTTTATACGAGTATATTATACTCCTTAGCTTAAAGTGAGCTATGTGAAGTTTTTGACAATTTCGTGGTATTAAGGCCGAGGCCGCACTACGGCTAAACCGCCGCGGTTTCTTGCCGCGTAAATTTTGTAACTGAAGGAAAGCAATACAAGCGGCCGCACTTGCACTTGCACAGTTACTGCCGCGGGAAAAAATCGTGGTGCGACCTCGCGCTAATGGATGTCAAAGATCAATTCGTGCAATGTACGAAGGTTCAAAAGAGCGGCCTAAAACAAAGTATTCCTCGAAATAATTCAGTCACAATTTACTTGAATCAACCAACGCCAAGCTTTCACTCTCTTCAGCTTCGTGTTACATTATATAACTAAGTTTATAAATTATTATATAAGTGTTCAATTGAAAATCACTCTGCTGGACTTTAGGGTCGGGCTATTGTTCTCCAGGATTTATACCAAGTTTTCAGTACCTACTTGTTTGTTCCCTAATACTTTCTCGTTATGAACGGTTTAGCGTTAATCTGTTCAATATTGTAAACTCATGAATTATTCTCTTGAGAACTCGTAATTCGTGAGATGGCTGCTTCTAATTCTGTCTTTGTCGTCTCAGCAATTTTTATTTGTTGTTTTCCAACCTACTTTTAGGAGGACTAGGATAAACGTTATAAATTTCAAACAAATAAAATTTTCATAAGCAGCGAAGTCTGGGTTTTTGTGTGATTTATATGCATGGCATATGTCCGAAATAGGACGTGATAGGACGTACCTACTTATTGAAATGTTAATTAGTGCACCGTGCGAACCTACATACTTGTCTACTATTATTTGTTCTGTTCCTACTACCTACCAGGTCAATTTTAGCTCTACTAGGTGTCAGTTGTCAAGGCAACCACCCTATTGGTTTATTATACCTATGTACACCTACACAGATCAATTCTGGAACAGCGGGTGGTAAAGAGATTACCCGTGTATTGGTCTAATATAAAATTGATGATCGCTATTCGCAAACGATATTATAATAATACAATTCAGCAGAACACAATTTAATTTGTTTCGCATTATTTAAATTGAAAATTATCTACCGAACCAGTTATTGTAACAAAGTTCAGGCTTAATTAGGCACTAATTGACCGATACTCATTCAGTTGCATTATAGGTTCATGATAATCTTATTATCGTTATTATGTTATAATAACACGATCCCAGACGTAAACAGAATAGATGTTAAAATATTTTTATGTTCGTTTAATCTTCTGTATAACCTATTGACAACCCTTACGTGGAGATATGAATTTAATCCGAGGACTTGTTTCGATTCAGTTCACTGTAGCGTACAGTCAACAAGTAAAGTAAATCTTTATTTAACCAATCGAATGAATCATACATAATGTACTAGAAGTTACGGTAAATTTAAAGCTAAAAGCTTTGTCTCAGGTAAATAATAACAAGAATAGCGCTTTGTTATTTGTGAAGCTCACGGAATAAGTTTTGTTATAGATGTTATCATAAAAACTCCAAAGTTATATTTATGAATTCGAGGTAAATAATGTGTATTAGAAATTTATGTGACGTCAGTTCTAGAAATAAGCCACACTTTCCACGTGCAAGCGTTCTGCTGTACAGTACTCCGAGTGTTGAATAATAAACGCATTTGGTTGTAACGGGGAGAGTGAATAAACACCTCGTCGACATTGGTACTTTATCTCCGAGAGTTGCTTTAAGATTTACGACCGGCTCCAATTACCTATATATCCGTTACTTAAAAGATCAAAGTACAGCTCATGTGACTGCAGTTTTGCAATTCTATAGAATATAGACTAACCTACAGCTACAAATAAACAGTTGAACTTAATCTGATTTATGTGAGGATAAGTTGGTTCATAAAAAATGAATGGAATAATATAGTAGGCATTAAAGGATAGGGTGTATCTGCCTAAGTCATGTGAAATGAGTATCTGAATATCTTATCACTATATGATTTGGAAGTGCTTTATTTATTTATTTAAACTTTTATTGCACCTTACATCAGTACAGGATACAAAAAGGCGAACTTAATGCTAAAAGCATTCTCTCCCAGTTAACCTTTGGGAGTGAGATCCATTGTAAGCGGTGGTGATTGGAAGTGGTTGCTACTTTTGAATTCTTTTTGATGTTGAACACAGTTATGATTATTATTGTAGTTGCTATTTTTCTGTCATACGTCTACGTATGACCAGTAGATCAATGTCTACCAAATAAGTAGCTACTTACACATTTGATGTTCTGTGCAAGAATTTAATGCATTAGTAGGTATCGTTAGAATTAAGCTGTGTTCCTGCCAGACACCTGATTTTCAGTGAAGAGCCTTTGAACCCATATCCATGTATGTAAAAAGTTTACTTGGAAATAAAAATATCTGAGATTAATATGTATAGCACGCGTGTAAGCCAAATGAGAAAATGATAGACCAGTGGCGCCCACGTGAGTACTATTTAAACGGTGATATAGATAACTGATGAACATTAACCACGTACCTACCCAATAAAATATATATTTGGGCGGATGATGGATCGGTCGCGGTGACGAGGGGAGGCGGGACGCAGGGGGGGGGGGAAGGCCAGAGTCGATCAGTCATCCGATCCGATATCGGAGCTTGGATTGACGCTTTGACGCTCCACGTGTTGACAGAAAGACGAATATAACTGTACATATAGTTGCTGAATGCATTTGGGTTGCTGTCGGTCAAGATGCATTGACACTACAAAAGAATGATTAAACGCCTTCATGATTTAAGTAGGCTTACCGCGGTTAGAGAAATGGACCATAGAAATCGATCAACATTAATTGATTCGATTATATTTCTACTAATATTTTCATTATTTATTTATATTTAAACTTACTACCCTAATACAATGTTACAAATGCTTACAGTACCGTCAATCATTTATGATTTTAAGTTGTAATATGCGGACTCTACATTTTGAATGCAATGAGTAGTACTCACTTTTTTAGGTTTTATTTTTATACTGATATTGTTTCAAATAATTGGGTCAATAATACTACCGTTACAGGTCGCTAGCAAAATAAAATCACTGTAAAATAAAAACTTTAAAACCCATTCATTGTACCTACTGTACAAACCTCACTATAAAATGAAACTACGGATCAGAGGCTATTTGAAAAGAACCGCAGGGACCGCTGCACTAAATAGGTCTCTCAAAGCTGCGCAAATTACATTCCGGCCGATTCCTTTGTGTTAAATGAAGCACATTGGATATCCAGGTCAGATGTTCCGTACTCGGGATTTAATTAGATGATGCTGAAGTGCAGGACAGCCACGTGCTTCTCGCCGCGGCGCCAAACTTTCGTCATTAGAGTTGCGCTTGCAAGTTTTAAGGGTGTTCGGTGCAACTATGAGTAATCTGTATCCACTGGTATCGAGTGACTTGCTGAATAAATTGTTAAAATAAAACGATTGGTACATCTATATATATAAAAGCGAAAGGTCACTGACTCACTCACTCACTCATCACAAAACGCTGAACGTATTGAGATGAAATTTGGCAGGGTAGTAGTTTATAGTTAGAAGGGATCCGCTAAGAACGGATTTTTTTATATTCCACCCCTAAGGGGGTCTAATAGGGGTTCAAAGTTTGTATGAAAGTCCGTCAATTGTAAACCAGGTGTTTTGAAAATTAGTGTTTAGAATTATGAAAAAAAATAATGAAAAACCTGTATCAAATTTTTTTAAAAAATCATCCCTAAATGGGTAAAATAGGGGTTGAAAAGTTATAAAAAAAGTTTGTCTCTTTGTACACGCTTATCTCCGGATCGGCTGAACGGATTTTAATGGAACTTTTACTGAGAGATTCGGAAGGTTTTGACGCAACATATAGGCTTTTTATCCAGAAATTCCCGCGGGATCAGGATTTACGCGGGAAAAACTCTTATGCGCCAAATCGCGGGCTTATATTTTTATGGGACTTTCACTGGGAGATAGAGGAGATTGTGGACCAACATACTTATAGGCTACTTTTTATCCCGAAATTCCCGCGGGATCAGGATACACACGGGAAAAACACCTTCGCGCCAAGTCGCGGGCTTAGATTTTTTTATTTATGGGACTATCACTGGGAGATAAAGGAGGTTATGGAGCAACATATATTTTTATCCCAGAATTCCCGCGGGATCGACGTTCACGCGCGAAAAGCTCCTATTCGCGAATGAACTCGCGAGCTCAAATGGGGCTTTTAATGGGAGGTAGTGGAAGTTGTTATATATAAGCCACTATTTATCCCAGAATTCTCGCGGGATCGGGATTCCCGCAGGAAAAACTTTGTGACATACTGAGTTCCACGCGGGCGGAGCCGCGGGCGGAAAGCTAGTATTATAATATATACTTAAGTACTGGAGGTGTATTTATACTAATTACCTATATTGATCCGATAAACTGACGTTTCTTTAATGCTATGCCATACATAAGCATTCATTTTTTTGCTGAATGTATTACAGTTATTTTATTTTGAACCGAATGAACTGAACGCTTAATGTTACTCCTAACATCCTTTAATACGACAGTGAAAATGGCATACCTACAAATCGGTTAAGCCGTTGCTGTGATTTGTGAAAAGAAATGCACTGAAAAGTAAAATGCAAATGTGAATATTTTTTAATCATAATATGTATAGGGTATTATTTTTTATTTTTTATTTATTTATTTATTTATTTATTTTATTGGATTGCCAACACAAGATACAGTGGAAAACAAGCTTAAAAAAAATGTACAATATTAATAAGTAATACTGCTCTTGCAGTTACAGGCAACCGCAGCATGTTTCGTGATACACTGTTAATAATTTTTATTATAATTATTCCGCATTGAATGCTAGGGAAAATTAGACATAACTTAGATGAACATAACATAAATTAGATTAAAAACATAACATAATTAAAACTCAGAAAAGTACAAATTATTAAAATTAAACATTCGTAACAATAAAAAAAAATAAGTACCTATAACTCAAATACAGCAAAATCTTACTACCTACTACAAAAATATACTACTACAAAAATATACAACAAAAATATACAGCAAAATCTTACTACCTACTACAAAATATTACTACCTACTACAAAAAAGTGAAATGAAAATACGAATGTTTATATTAATAAACCGTTCGTATTTATTCATCATCTTGTGAAAGTGCCCTCTTCAATGCGTATTTCTCGTGGCAAGTGGCGCGGTGCCTGCTCATGAAAAATATTCTCTGAAAGGAACAGTCAATAGCGCAATACACGAAGTGCTTCTATCGTCCCGACCCGACGACCTGATCAACTATTTTCTCATTGAAACCAAATAAGAATATGTTTATACTTTATACCTAATGCGCATAATGTGGATACATACTTCGAACTGTTTTTTAATGTATAGATGTAGGTATAAACTACAGAGTTGTTACCTTAATTATCTGCATATAAAAGTTCATTTAAAGTATGTTGTGTGATAGGTTTACATTAAGCATTGGACTTTACGTTCACCCACTACCTACAAGCTACATAATTTCGAGACGAATTAACAATATGCATATGTATTTTTATGTAAATACCGGATTTTTCTTCCAATCGGCCGCTGATGATACCTTTGTATGAATACGGTCTAAGTGGAAATAAAAAAACTACTTTTCGAAGACAAAATCAAACTCGTTTTACACGACACTTCAGTCGCGCCTTCGATATCTGCTTCGTTAGTCGCGACGTAACGTAAACCGATTCGCAAATAAAAGGCTGGAGTTTCGATAAATTGAAAACGCTTCCATGCTCTTTAAGTCGGCCCCCGGGCCGTCGAAATTAGGGATCGGAATACCGAGTTATTACCATCATAGGATTCTTACGCGAAAACAATGTAAATTTGAAATTGATCGCAAGGCTCCAGACAGAGAATGTAAATAAAATGCCCAGTTACAATATATTTTTCCTTTTACTGCTCTCCGTGATGGAAATACAGGCTGCGCGGCGACTGAATTGAATTTATTTGTATACGAGCAGTATACGGCTGTAGATCAATGGAGGTTTATGAGTAAATATAGCATATGTGTAAGAAAGTATAGTTATAAAATATATTTTTTTTTACACTGAAAAGCAAATATAATGTACATATGTAGTACGTTTACCAATAGGCTTGTCGTGATATAATCATAGAACTAAAATGCATAAGGAGGACCTCTTAATTATTTTATTATCTTAATATAAATATTATTCAATTACGGCGAAGCCAAATGGAGCTGAGAAGGAGCGTGTGAATCTTGGTTTCAATCGGCATGTATCTCTATGAAAGTAAATTCATTTATCCCCGCCCTCTGTCCCAATACTTATTCAACAAAATAATTATCGCTAGAGACGTCAGACGTCTTGATCGGCCTCTGGTTATACATTACATAAATTATGTAGTCAGATTTTAGTTTTGGTAGGTCTATATTTATTCTTCACATACAGAGGTTGTTT
The DNA here is from genome assembly GCA_905404135.1 of Hesperia comma. Classification (NCBI taxonomy): domain Eukaryota; kingdom Metazoa; phylum Arthropoda; class Insecta; order Lepidoptera; family Hesperiidae; genus Hesperia; species Hesperia comma. The sequence continues at coordinate 18,912,373 of FR990014.1, read as the reverse complement.
GTGGGATGGATAACATAGAGCATGGATAGCATTGAGCACATTCTTATACAAAAAAAAAACTAGTTTGCATATACAGCGAAACTGCGGTTCTTACTGAGAAATTTAATATATCGGCTAGTAACAGGAAATCCTAGCGTCTACTGACTGACTGACTAAATGGCAGGCTATTCATAGCTTGCACCACACCAGTGCACCTAGAACCATAAACATTGTACAGGGCTCCTTTATTTTAGTGTTCGGGAATATTAAGAACATCCTTTTGGGAGTGTAAGTAGAAGTTAAAAGATTTTGATTGACAGTACCATTTATTAATCTCTTGTTGGGAAAACAGAGCTAATATAACGCAAAACCAGACTGCCTGATAATTTTTCTTTCGATATCGAATGCATTAGACCACCATTATTACGCCGCATTATTACCACAGATGTATGGGATACCATGGTATGAGCAAATAACTGTGACGTAAGTAGCACTTATGTGTTGTGTGAATCGGAAAACACGTGTAATTCAGTGATGCGTTTGCACGTACATTAGATTGATTGCATGATAATTTGTCTGCCGGGAATTAATGAGCGCAGGTGACGGTTCCCGCAGCGGTCGCCGTAATATGAAGCGCTGTGTGGTGACCTGGTCGAAGTAACAAACTAAACTGTGTGTGTTAGAAAATTATGTAGTGGATAAATGAGTTGCTATACTTGAGCTTGAGTCGCCCGTTTAAACAAATTACCTGTGTTCACAGTTCAATTTAGCTTGTAAGCAAAATCTACTTATGGCATTTTAAATTCTCGTCGTCAATCTATGGAACCTTAATCGCAGAGACTTAAAGCTGTCATTTGTGTGGGTTGCCACTTAATACGAATACCATATCCATACTGAATACGAACGGACTAGTTGTTCCTTTTGTTACAGCTACTGCCGGCAATTTTAATGAAACTTAGCGCTAATTAGTTTATTGCCTTTTGAGGATGTATGTGAATAATATCTCTACTTGATAGACATCAATAGATGATGCAAAAATGTTTTAGTACCATTTTACGGTTTGCCAGTTATTTTCGTTTATTAGCTTCATGGTTATCAATGAGAATTCGATTATTTTTGTGTCATATAAATGGGGCTGAACGTATTGTAATTACCTACACACTAAATAATTTTTTTCGTAAAATATACAAATTAGCCATTGACCATGTTTCATTAAGAGGAGAACAAATAAACAATTACAGAGACCGAAGTTTTGATCCTAATTAAGAACACGACCGTCCTCCACAATATTCAGCCTCGTAAAATGTTCTTTCCTCAGCAATAACAGTAAATCTCATGTTAATTATATCAAGAACGTGTTCACAAAGCAAGTTATGGTACAATTATTGTAAAACTTAAGTAATAAGTCAATTTTGCGTTCATTAATTGTTTTCTGTTGATAAAATTAATAATTTTGTAAGTATCGGAAAAGTTTGTGCGATGTTACCGGCAAGGAGTTGGAAACGCACAAACGGATAGTAATTTAATTTGTATCTGTAACTTGGCCGGGCGGCAGGCCTCCCCGTGGGCCCAATCAGGAGTTAGTGGAGGTCATTAGGGCTGAGGTTTGTTTCTGATAACGTTCCGTTGTTTTCCAGCGGTTAGATACGACTGTAAATCTTAGCTTTTGTTGCAAGGGTGCGCTTTCCCAGCCTTTTAAAGCCGAAAATGTTTGTAGAAGCTTTGTTAGCGTATCTTTATATAGTTTAAAAGTAATTGTAAAAAATAACGAGTGTAAACTTATGATGACCTCGTCACAAAATTTTAACTCTTTCACATTCCACATTAAGTTTAAGTTCTAAGACAAATCAGCAATTATAACGTATGCAATTATAATGTGTGTTTACTAGATAGGTAGGAATTGGGCATATTGGTAATAAAATGTATTATTGTTTTTTTTTGTCTCAGGTTCCTCGTACCACCCCTTTCAAGGGCATCCATTTTTCCTAAGTTTTCTACAGACTCAAAGCCTAAAAGGAAACGGTCATTGCTCACTTTGAGAAGGATTGATATAAAGTAACCATGTCGCTAGATGAAAAAGCTTTTAGCTCACAGATAAGATTAAAGAACCCTATCTATTATTTGTCCACGTACACTAGAGACCGATACGGCACTCAAAATGCTCTTCTTTATTCAATTATCGTTATCTGGGAAAGAGCACACTTGTGCCGTACGGTCACGAAATAAACCTTGTTTGCTTCAAATAATCAATAACATAAATGATACACACACTCATAGTCCCACACTAGAATAGCCTATGAACGACACACTAAGACAAAAACACGCCCATATCGTGATCAGAAATTTAAAGCCATCATAGATATTGTGATTTTTCAGTTAATTCAACGTCTACCTACTACGCTGTGTGTGTAAGAAAGTTGTTCGCGTCTTTAACTTTGCAAAGATTTTATTACTTACGTAGCAAAAAGAAATCTCACTTCATTCAACGTCCACGAAATGTAAGTAGTGTTTTATAATCCAATCTAAGTTAACAGCACCGTTGAGGCATCAAACATGCTTTTTCTGCTCTTTGCGTTGAGGTCTTGAGGTATCTGTGGTTAACACGAATTACATTTGTAATAATGTAGAAGTATTTTGTCAATACTTTCTACAAACTAAACGGCATATTGTCTTCACCTGCAGATATTTTAATAATTTTGTATCTATTATAATTTTGTCCATCTGTCTGGCTCTCTGTCGGTCTGTCTGTGACGCCTTCACGGCTTAACCCCCGCTTCACACGGCCGATTTAAATGGAATCCAAAATGTAAATAGTTGAAGACCCAGGGTCATGCATATACCACTTTTTTCAAAAATCAACCCCTAAAGGGTTGAAATAGGTGACGAAAGTTTGTGTAAAAAAATCTAATCCGCTTCACCGATTTCAATGCATTTTCCCAAGAAGATAATTGATTAGGCAAGGTCAATCAAAGGCCACCAATTTTTTCAAAAACTAACGCCTAAGTGGCTGAAATAGGGGAAATATTTAAGCTTCCCGAAGTGAAGCAAGTAACTAGTATATACCTATATTTGTTATATTATATACAGGACCTACTTTTTCCTGTGCTGCCAACTGCGTCAAGTGACATAGTTATGCCCCTCGGTCTGAGCAATCAATCTCGTTGGATGCGCAAATTGAATCGTCGCCCGTAATTAGTTTCCTTCTTTCGATTTCTTTTTGCTCTTAATTGAAACGTCAATATTGATTTCTTGACGGCGATAATTTTATTTGTGAAAGATAAATTCATTTCAATTTATCATAGTTTTATTGGAATATTTTTCTTTTACTTCCATCCTACTAATATTTTAAATGCGGAAGGTGTTCAAGTTTCCAAAATAAAATATAGCCTATATGTTGTCCAGGCTTAGTAGCTATATTACAAAAAAGTTGCATTCAAATCCATCCAATACTTCTGAAGGTTAGCGGTAGATAGCAATTTATTTTAATAATTATTAAGATGCAAACAACTATGACACCAATTGGTAAATTACAATGAAATTATAATTTTGTTGGATTGAGATGGGATAGACAGACAGGGTTTTTCTAAGGAGTGCAACGTTGAAAACACTTGGCTGTCACTGCGCAGTAATTTTTTTATAACAAATCTATTGGTTGGTAAGTTCTATCTCAATCGCCAGGAAAAAGACACGCTGAAAGAAATCGATCAGATTTATCTAAAATAACCTCCTAATACTATCGTGGAAATATTAATAACAGCCGTTCTTAGCTAGCCAATTGTATACGTTATACAAATTTATTTAACGGTTACGCATAAAACAGTATTGTTTATTTATTTATGAGTGGTAACGCGAACGGTTTATGAGAAGGCAATTTATCGAACTACGCCCACGTAGAGACTACTCGTGTTTGTGAACTTTCACGGGATCGAGAGATTGTTTTCCTGCCCCGGGCGCGGATACACGAGCCAATTCAAACAGAACGGGGGTGAAATGAAAGAATGACAGGGTAATAAGGGGATAAACATGGAAAAATAAGGTTATATGGCGCCGTTGTCGTACGTGAACTGTGCGCAACATCGTTTTACGGGCTCGTACGTACAGGTAGATGCGTACAGCTTTATTGTGTGTGTACACATTCATGTATTTAATGCGAATAATTTACCGTATGTTGTGGAATCCAACAGTACATATTAAGTACTTGTTTGATGTCATTATCTCACTCGAAATAACCGGAGTTGAATCCTACATGCTCCTCTGTTTTCAAATATCTTAAAATTTTCAATACCTAATGTATGCGCGTAATTATTACCAATTAAGTACCGATCACTTTATTACACAACAGTTTTTTCCTATCTGAGTTAAACTCGTAAACCGAAATCTGGAGAATTCCTCAAACACGGGACGTAGATTGATGCAATAGGGCTTTAATCATCAAACAACATTCGCTGAAATCTATTAGCGCTCCATTATTTCCATTAACTATGGAGAGTAGGTACATCCTACATAACCGTGCTAGTTACAGATTATTATGTGTTTGTAGGGGCTGCAATCTTGTTCCTAATCCGGAATCAAACATGGTTTACAATAGATTACACGATCTTGTCGGTTGTGCTTGTGCCTCGCATAATGAGCAATTTAAGACAGATTTAAACTCAAATCTTTCTCTGTTAGGTACTTGATACCGCTATCAAGCTGATAATTTGAATATCTTTTACAAAATACTCTACTATGTTACAAGAAATCATTGTCCCTAATCTGATTTTTTAATCAATTGGATTGTATTTTTGTGTCCTACCTCCTAACTCTGTATTAGGCGTACCCATTTTGATAATTCTTTTTTATTCCAATTTTAAACTGTCCTCTCTGTTACAGGACATCGACAACCTGATGACCGAGGGCAACAAGTCGCGCACGGTGGCCGCGACGAACATGAACAGCGAGTCGTCGCGCTCGCACGCGGTGTTCAGCGTGGTGCTGACGCAGACGCTGTGCGACGCGGCCACCGGCGTCACCGGCGAGAAGGTGGCCCGTCTGTCGCTCGTCGACCTGGCGGGCTCCGAGCGCGCCGTGAAGACCGGCGCGGTCGGTGACAGGCTCAAGGAGGGATCTAATATCAATAAGTTAGTGTTTGGATCATTCATAGTATACGGCTCGAAGGACCAAATATTGTTGGGGAAAAATAGTTTTTATGAGTGGAGACTCTGTATCCTTAATGTAATGTAGTTTGAAGGACCAGAAACTGTCGGGAGAGAAATGTCCTTAAAAGAGATTTCTCGGGAAAAGGAGAATAGGGCATTCTCCGACCAGATGGACTGAGAGTCTGAAGAAGACAGCGGGCATACGTTGGATTCAAAAGGCTCAGAACCAGGTTTACTGCTGCAAAAATAGTAGCTACATCTTCGTTTAACCGCTTGTGCAATAGGTATGTTCAGTGAAGGATGTCTGGGATTGAATTTAAGTAATGATAGCAGAAGGATAGAAGATTATTGTTATTTAATATATTTATCGATGTTTTGGGTACTTTGATTAAGAACATAAACTCTTTTTTGTGAAACAAAAATAAAGAATCTCGTCTCAATTTTTAAGCGTGTCGTAAGCAGATTATCGGTCACTTTAATTTAACGCTTATTTAATTTTTGCGCTACAAGCAAAAGTAATCCTCTTTAGCGAGCGGTATGGCTTCGAGTTTGAGAGCTTCCGTCGCCGTAATCCGTTTACAGGTTAATCACAATACGACTGGTTCTAAAAATGCTGACTTTTAATTGTCCTCGTTTTGCGAATACACTCTCGCCTCCTGCATTCCCGAGTCGTAATCTATTGATACACGCAGTTGGGCGGAGCGCGTAGACGTGTGTTTTGAAGGTGGTCGATTGTGACGGGTCTTGGGTTCGACGCTTGTCTGATATAGACATTTAAGTGACTGATAAATATGTGTTATGCTGTCAGTTAATTGATTCAGGCGTTACTTTGCGGAACTCCATTATTACAGATTAAAGGTTAATCTACTTTGCAACAATCCGCGAACAAATTCGTATGTATGATGGTGTATACTTTCATGCAAGTAGCACCTCCCTCCCTCCCACATAGGAAAATGCAACAAACAAATAATGTATACACCAACACACATACCTCCACCAACACGTGTTTCGCCCCAAAACAGGGCATCATCAGGGTAAGTAGACTCTACGATGGTCAGTCGCAAAGTCGTACAAAGTATACACCATCATACACACGAATTTGTTCGCGGATTGTTGCAAAGTAGATTAACCTTTAATCTGTTATGCTGTCGTTGAAGAAGATATCAGGCATCCGCTGGATTCAAAGTGCTCAGAACCGATCAGAGTGGTGCAAGTTAGGGGACGCCTATGCCTAGCAGTCGAAGCTCAAAGTCTTGTGGGTGGATGGATGCTGTCGTACGCTCAAAGTCCGATGGAGCCTGTGGTTGATGTTTCTGCTTCATTTGTGTATTTACATGTTACCAACGAAATATAGAATACTAGTGCGTGGATGTGAGTTTGTGATAGTTTACCACATATACCTAGTTTGATTGATAGTCTAAAATCTAAATGAGGTGTGCCTATTATCTATGTATTTGTGTGGTCGTTCCCAGATCTCTGACGACCCTCGGGCTGGTGATATCGAAGCTGGCGGACCAGTCGTCGGGCAAGACCAACAAGGACAAGTTCGTGCCCTACCGAGACTCGGTGCTCACCTGGCTGCTGAAGGACAACCTCGGGGGCAACAGCAAGACTGTCATGGTATGGAGACCTTTAATGAATACCTATGTTTCTTTGAATGAATTGTTGGTTGTAAATCGTAGTAGTAATTAGGTATCTACACTTGTGAGTGATCGCTTCGCGAAATCTGTTCTGTAGTTCTCACGCTCTAATTTATGGCGTGATTTTTTAAACTGATCTATCTTTTTCGTTTATTATTTGACCGAAATAAAACAAACACTAAATGTTAAGTGAAGCTTCCCACGCTACATTTGTAATAACTGCAACCAAGGTTAAGCCGCCTCTGACATTATCGCTTACAAAACCATAGACAGAAAAAAAAATCTGATTATCATTGTTTTTGGGTCTACTGCGAGATTCATATTTTTTCATATATTTCCATGTAACGACAGCGATCAGTTACAGATTTATTAAATGTATGGATATATGGATCCGAAACACTCAAATGGTAAGCACAATACAATGCGAAGTTTTATCGTTTACAAGCGATTTCTTCCATACAGGATAACAACTCAATAGGATAAAAGGAAAAATATGTTTGCAAAATGTTAGGGTATGACGTACTTACACATAAAGAGCTTAGGTATATTTATATTTTTATCGTAACACTAATGTTTAATAATAATTTTACTGTAGCAATACCCTGATGTTATCGAACTTGATAATAATATTCATATTGAGTTTTAGTTTGACTACCGTACCTTGAAAGTGAAATATAAGTGGTGTATATTATGATCTATAAAATACAGAAAATTCCAAAATTTATGAACAGCGCTACTATCCATATGAATATTGTGACTAGTCGATACGACTCTTGTGATTGTCGATTCCAATATTGTGATTATCGATATGAATATTTCGATTTTTGAGATGGATATTCATTGTTGATACGAATATTTCATAGCGATCCCATTCCGATGGTCGATAAAAATATTGTGGTTGAAAATACCAATATTGTGATTGTCGTTACGAATATTGTCCAGGTGGCGACGATCTCCCCGGCGGCGGACAACTACGAGGAGACGCTGTCGACGCTGCGGTACGCGGACCGCGCCAAGCGGATCGTGAACCACGCGGTGGTCAACGAGGACCCCAACGCAAGGATCATCCGCGAGCTGCGCCAGGAGGTCGAGGCGCTCAAGGAGATGCTCAAGTATGCTACGGTGAGTGGTGACGATGATGATGACGGCAATCGATATTTGAATTTTCACGTGTAGATTTATTGTGTTTAAGTGTGGATTGGTACACCAAATACTTAACCAGGGATTTTGTAAAATGCTTAGATGCCATGAACTCTCGTAAAATTTGACATTTCAAATGTAACTCCTCTTGTTACTTAACAGATTTCTCTCTGAGGAAATCGCCCTACAGAGTTGTAATTTTAACACCTTCCTTCAGCTAGTGCAATGGCCGATCACTAAACATACGGCAATGTAAGAATGTCGATTCAAACGTTTCCTAACTACGTCCGGTATATTTTTCATACTTGTTTACTTTCCAGGGTTCTCCGGTGGGCGAAGATGTGCACGAACAGCTGGCACAGAGCGAACACCTTATGAAGGAGATGTCGCGCACCTGGGAGGAGAAACTCGTCGAAACCGGTTTGTACCGCTTAAACTAGCCTGTGTCAAATTCTGGTACATAAACTGAAAAGTTTCATAAAAATCTATTCAGTGGTTTTTGCGTGAAAGAGCAGCAAACATCAGTTCATCCTCATACATTTCGACATTTATAATTTTAGGTATTTTGACACGGGCATATGTAAATTAACTTAAGCATTTAATATAACTCGCTCTTATGTTTAGACTCTAATATGTATAGGTGTACATGTTTTGAACTAGTGAATAATTTCAATCCGCAGGTCGGATACAAAGCGAGCGGCAGCAGGCGCTGGAGAAGATGGGCATCAGCGTGCAGGCCAGCGGCATCAAGGTGGAGAAGAACAAGTACTACCTGGTCAACCTCAACGCCGACCCCTCGCTCAACGAGCTGCTGGTCTATTACTTGAAGGTACTGTTATTGTTGAATAATAGTTTTCTTTGCAGTACCGAAGAACGTGGCTCAAATCGCTTATTTGGAAATGCAGTTAGTAATGAATGTGGTGTTTAAGATGTTCCGTGGCAGCGACCACATGTACATTATTTTGTCATTTATCTAACACATGGACACGGAATCAGAGATATAAAAACGTTAGATACGCCCTTCCCTTTTAACGCACGACAATGTGTCATTGTCATCATAAAAGAGAGCGAACGATTAAAATGATAGTGTTCGAAAGTCAGATAACACTAATTTAAATTAACTTTTTTTCCTAGTCAAGTATTCGCTATGTGCAAAGCGGGTGGCAGGTGTACAAAAACGATCGCAGCGCACAACGTGACAAAAAATGGAAACTATTGCGGCTGTGTGTAATACTTTCGAACGCGGTTTTTATGATTATATCCATTGTACACATACACTATTCAATAAATTGCACTCAAATAAAGTCAACAAGTATCATTTACTGTTTATTTTGGTTTTTAATTGCAAAAATACTAACAATGTTTACTTGTCATATTTGACAGTAGCCGAAAAAGTTGCGCGTTGCCACCGTCGTGCACGTTCCCAATACTACTAACACTTTTTGGAAGCGCAGGGCGCATCTAACATTTTTAAATATCTTGACTAAAACAAAAAAAAGGCAATCATTGTATGTTTGTCGTCGCCCGTAGGAGCACACGCTGGTGGGCGCGGACAGCTCGGCGGACATCCAGCTGTCCGGTCTGGGCATCCAGCCGCAGCACTGCCTGCTGCTGGTAGAGGGCGGCGGTTTACACATGCAGCCGCTGGGCGGCGCGCGCTGCTTCGTCAACGGCGCGCCCGCCACCGCGCGCGTGCGTCTCGGCCACGCCGACCGCATCCTCTGGGGGAACCACCACTTCTTCCGCGTCAACTGCCCCAAGGTCGGCGCTGCGTGCGGCGAGCCTGCGTCCGGTGAGTTGTGTGTTGTATAGATGTATTGTGTGTTATGTGTGAAATGATGCCTGTTGTAATAATTTCTCTCTCTTTCTCTTCTCTTGGGTAATGTGTGATAATGGAGTTACGCAATGTAACGCCTGTTGATTTATTTCTCTCTCTTACTCTTCTCTTTCCCTACTTTTTCTTTGTCTTTCACTCTCTTTAAAACTCGTCCTTGTAACTGATTACTGTATCCATTGCGGAAAATGATTTCCAATCGTACCTAAAACGTTACTTCAAATAATATAACGAGTGAGTTTAACGTGTCCCTAGAATTTATTCGGATAGTTATTAATTAAACAGCACATTGTAAATGTATGATTGCAGCCGCAGCTTCGGAACCGCAGACGCCGGCGCAGCCGATCGACTACAACTTCGCGCGCGACGAGATCATGCTGAACGAGCTCAGCAACGACCCCATACAGACTGCTATATCCAGGCTCGAGAAACAACACGAGGAGGACAAGCAAGGTCAGTAGACTATTGGTTTTAATCGGGTCTCTAAAACTGTTTAAAATTTTTACTTTTGGATACAAAAAATATACAAAACGTCAATTAATGTTGGATTAATTTTTCAATAACTATTTTATCCTAGTGGCTCTGGAGAAACAGCGTCAGGAGTACGAGAGACAGTTCCAGCAGCTGCGGAACATATTGTCGCCGTCCACGCCCTATCCGCCCTACTCCTATGATCCTCTCAAGTTAGGTAAGTACTGTAATATTAGAGTGTTATCGTAATATTAGAGTACTTTTTCCATTTAGCATAAAAGCTAATGGCGCTTTGAAAAGTAAGATAACTCTTTCTTTTTCGTAAGTATATTTTACGTATATAACGCGGCTTACCTCACGTACTGTTTTGTCGGATTCGCCCGACTAGTTTCGAACCGATTCCGAGGTTCGTCATCAGGAGCCACCGGCGATGAGAGCTCGCTTGTGACTCAAGTGTTCCGTAAGTACATCTGCAAGTGTTTCGTAAGTACATTTGAAAAAATCGTTATAAACTTTTTACTCGCATATGAAAATAATACAGGCAATATAATGTTGCCCAACCAATATGTAAATGAGCGTTAACGGTGTGATATCTGAAAGACTCCTTTCCAGCCACTCCTCATCTCACCTCATTTTTCCCCTCACAAAAACCTATTCCTGCTAACCAAGCACCTCTACCTTTCAAAAGGCACAAAATCTCACCAAAACAACCCTCAATCCGTAGGCAAGATGACAGCGTGCACGCCGACCACAGCCGCGCGGGTCGAGCGCTGGGCGGCGGAGCGCGACGACACGTTCAAGCGGTCGCTGGGCCGGCTGAAGGCGGACATATTGCGCGCGAACGCGCTCGTGCAGGAGGCCAACTTCCTCGCGGAGGAGATGCGTCGCAACACCCGCTTCAGTGTCACGCTCCAGATCCCGCCGCAGAACCTCAGCCCGAACAGGAAGGTAGTAAGTATGGGGTGTGCTAACGACGGGTGGCGAGTGACAACGGGACGGGTGTGGGGTGGAATGATTAACGGTATTGTGACTAATGAGTAATGTGCATAATGAGTGGAGATGCGTTTTTGTGTTTAACTCTTGATATTTTTAACAATATTTCATTTGAATTGGTTTAACAATAACAATATACCACAGCCTAAAATAACAATTTAATATTCATCTGTCATTAGTAACAAGATTACTTTTAGCTTTAGAACAGTTGTGTTAAAAAAATAATAAACTTTTATTACTTTGCACAAAGCCGTAAGAATCGATTATAAGAACGATAATGCTTGTGCTCAGTGAAACAATATTTATTAGTTTTAATATCAAATTAGCCCATTATATGAATCTTGTACTCGTTATAACACAAAAAATCAGTTCAGTTTAGCTCAGGCAATACAAATATGATGTCGATAGGTAGCAAAGTCGATAATTTACTCGATTCCAAATCGATAGATGACTAGACATGATAAGCAAAAGCAAATCGTATCCAAAACGATAGATGTGTGTATATCTATGTATATCTATGTAATATGAAAGTTTTCAAGAGGATAGTAAATAGGCTTTAATAAGTTAGTACGCTCAACCTCTCTGACTTCATCGTCACTTATCCATCGTTCTCACCGTCAGGTGGGATTGTGGTCAAGCCTTAGCTTATCTTACGTAGAAAATAAAGATGTAATTTGCGTGGCAAATGTTCCAGCGCGGCGCGTTCGTGTCGGAGCCGGCGATAATGGTCCGTCGCGCCGGGCGCGGCGCGCAGGTGTGGTCCATGGAGAAGCTGGACAACAAGCTGGTGGACATGCGCGACCTGTACGACGACTGGCGCCGCCGACAGCAGCGGAACGAGGACCAGATCGATCCGGTATGTATCTAGCTTTAGTGTGGTGTAACTAGGGCTAGTTACTCCCAGATAAAATTGACCCGGTGTGTATCTGGCTTTACTGTGGTGTAGCTAGGTTGAGGACTCTAGTCTCTCCATGATCAAATTGACTCTGTGTGTCTTTAATATGGTGTGAGCTTTAATATGGTGGTCAGACTTAGAACTATATACCTGATCCGCCTGGTTATGGAATTGTCAGCTTTATATGCTGTAGTCAGGGTTAAGATCCTAGTTGCTCCAAGGTCAAATTGACTTGGTGTGTATTTAGCTTTAATGTAGTGCAGACAGTCTCTCCAAGAACTAATTGAACCGGTGTGTATCTAGCTGTAATTGGGTATAACTAGGCTTAGCACTTTACGGCCGTATTCATAAATAAAACTTATGCATTACCTAGCCTATAAAGTCTTATAGCGTTGAATATAGCTCTGTCATTGGTCCAATTGTCAAACCAAATGACCCTATGCGTTGACCGTTGAATGACCCACTGTGAGACTGTGAATACTGTTAGTCTCTCCGAAGTCAAATAGACTCAGTGTGAATCTAGTTTTAACGCTACACCCGTAGCTAGGCTTAGGACTCTATACCTTAACCGCTGGGAATATTGATTGTTTATAACCAATTCGGAAATATTTAACCAATAACCATTAAGTTAGTAGTTGTAAATTGTTGACAAAATTATAACCATTAGACAATAGTTTAGCACATAGAAATCATTCTAACAAGAATCACACTGATTAGCGTACTAATATGTAATAACAAAAAGTAACAGTAAAGTCACAGTAACAGTAAAGTTCACGTCGAAGTAGTGTCTATGTAGTGTGTGTAGAGAGTCATCAGTGTCACTTTAATTTCAGGAGCCACCGCAAATAGAGCCCGAAAGTCCGAGGGTGCGTGTAGTTTTGATATAACATCATTGTTGATAGGAGCACGCTATCACTGAGCTGTAGTTGGCATAGTAATGTGTATAGTTCACACGTAGATTCGATTACCATTTGTTGTCATTTTTAGTTTACATGGTCACGGTATTTAAAAAAGGGTTTTTTGCGTTCATTCATAGTGTCACTAAAAAATTTGCGAATTTATAAAATTTTGCTATATTATACGTTAAATTGAAAATTGCAACAATATCCTCTGCATTTGCCTTACTTAAGTTTGTAAATAACTATTATTTTTGGCATTCATTGAGAAAGGTAACTTCAAAGAAACTTATTTCGAATTGAAGTTTAAATCCTAATCCTAATTAGCTGATCTTAACTAATCAGTTAGTGTACGAGGCAATTCGTACATCTTGCTGCGTTGACAATTTACCTGAGCCGCGCGATTCATTTTAATTAAATAATTTTTAGTGGTACGTTAAACGCGGTACGATAGACACGGTCCATAAACAACGGTCGCAACAAGGCGATCGCGCGTGCTCACTCATAAATCAATCATTTATCATTTAATTATAATTATCAATCAAGTTTTTATATATGTATCAATCATATATATATCAATTATAAAATGACAGTGTGCAATAATACAGACTTACTTATAATGATATGTATAATATTCTATGTAAAAACTGAATTGAAAAAGAAAGTAAGCAGTTTTAGCTTCAACCCATTTACACACATTAGTGAAGATTTCATTTCATCTATTGTCTTCATCAATATTCATTTCTCTCAAATTGTTATTGTAGTAGGTCTCATGTGTAGCATAAACGATAGAATCATAATTTACATCATTGTAAAAACCATATTTATGTGTATATTTTGTTGCCTGTTTCCACTCCTTTATCCATACTAATATTATAAATGTGAAAGTGTGTTTGTTTGTTTGTGACTCTTTCACGTCGCAACATGGCTATTATATGATATAAGTTGGGAGGGTGGAGAGTGACGTAGGCTACTTTTTACCGCGGAAAAACATCTCATTCCCATGGGAAGATCGATGATTTGTTAGTTGCTAGATGTTTAGATCCGGATGCTGTTAATAGATGGCGATAGTAAAATTCATTTGCAACTTCTGAATTACGCTATCAAATACTACACGTATCGTTAATTTACTTAAGTCATAGGTAAATGTTTTAACTTATGTTCCAGTATAACATATAGGCTACTTTTTATCTTGAGAATCCTACAGGAGCGGGACCTAAGCGGCTGTTACCTACGGGTCCCGAAGCGAAGCGCGGGCGGTTCTCTAGTCGCTTTATAAACATGAAAGTCACTGAGTGTCGTTGTGTCGGCAGGATCAAAGCGAGAAATCTCTGGACCCGTTTTACGAGTCGCAGGAGAACCACAATTTGATCGGCGTGGCGAACATATTCCTGGAGGCGTTGTTCCATGACGTCACACTAGACTACCACACGCCCATCATCAGCCAACAGGGAGAGGTCGCTGGGAGATTACAGGTGGGTTGGCGCTAACTCCTTGTATCTGCTTGAATGATTTGAACAATTTTTCAAAAAAAAAATTTTTTTTCACTAAGTTTCTTTATGATCTTAATACGTAAATTTTCTTGGCGCTTTTAAAATGTTTCAATTTATAATAAATGGTTACAATGTTATAATAAACTTTTCATTTCATGTTGTTATACAATAGATTCATCATAATTCTAATCTCGTACATCGAAATTCAATGATCGATTTCAATGTATATCGTTTACGGTCTTCACATGGAGACGTTACTATTGTTATATGATTGGTAAAGCACAATGACGTGTTTGACAGGTGGAGATAAGCCGCGTGGCGGGTCAGTTCCCGCAGGACCGCATCTGCGAGGCGGCGTCGGACAGCTCGGGCGACATGCGCGACGACGACGAGCCCGTCGACCAGGCCACGCAGCAGGTGCGTCGCCGATTGGCTCGCTTACCCTAACCTTGTTTGTTTACGTTTGTGAGAAGAAGGGGTTTTGTCCGCTTGTTGTTTTTTAGGTCTCCTTCATTGGAGTTTCACTACGCTATACAAGGAACCCTTGTGCAAAGTACATTTACTTGTGCAATTTACATTTCATTAGTTAATCTATACGTCGTTAACGCTTTATCGCCCTTTTTATCCTTTTAGAGGGGGGAGGGGGAGAGGAGGGGGTATACTAAAATTATCTCTTATTGGTCCCTTACACTCCCCAAGGAACATACATGCCAAATGCTTTTCTGAGGGAAGGGGGATTTCCAAAAATCCTATCTTAGTGCTCCTTTACACTCCCAAGAAGTATGCGTGCCAAACTTCAACTTATTACGTTTAGTAGTTTCGGCTGAGCATTGTTTATCGGTCACTAAGATATAACTGTACCCTGTAGGTGACAATCCGCGTGGTGATCAAGCAAGCGACAGGGCTGCCGCCGTCGCTGTCCAACTTCGTGTTCTGCCAGTACACACTGTGGGGCGGCGGCGAGCCGGTGGTGGTCCCGCCGCACGTGAGCGCCGACACGCCGCCGCCGCCCCCCGCCGCCGCCGCCGCCGCCGCCGCCGCCACGTCACCCGCCGCCGTCGCCGCCGCGTCGCCGAGACATCACCTGCTCACGTTCCGCTTCGATCATAAAATGGACTTTACGGTGCCGCTCACTGAGGAGTTTATTGAGCACTGTGCGGGTAAGTTGAGCATTTCGCCGGTGTGACTGTGTTCGGTTGGAGATGAGTGTGGTTTGATCTGGAGTGACGTATGAAATAAAGGTGTGTCTTATACTACTTATTATCTTATACTACCTGCGCCTTATATTTACATTCGTACACTACAAGTCAATGAATAAAGATTTTTTACGTAAACTTTTGAAATTTTAAATTAGTTGCTTTAGTAATAGAATTTTGCTATTTCGCTATCGCTATTTCGAACTTCAATCATCACTTCAACACGTGCAGAGGGCGCGCTATCGATCGAGGTGTGGGGCCACCGGTCGGCCGGGTTCAGCCGGTCGCGCGGCAACTGGGAGGTGGAGGCGCAGCAGCTGGCCAAGGCGCGCTCGCTCGCCGACCGCTGGGCGGAGCTCACGCGCAAGATCGAGCTCTGGGTCGAGATCCACGAGCTCAACGACCAGGGCGAGTACGCGCCGGTTGAGGTGAGTGCGTTGTGTGCGTGCTGTACGTAGGTGTGAGCGAAGTGTACGTTCGGTGGTTGGTGGCCGGGACGTGTTGTAAATTTTGAGTTTATCTCTACTTCGTGTCAGATGGGTTTTTTGTCAATTATTAGTGTAGTATGCAGTGGCGGATTGTTCCTAAAACCCAAACAACTATAATGTGAATGTGTGTTCAGGTGGTGCAGCGCGGCGACATGGTGACGGGCGGCGTGCACCAGCTGCGGCAGGGGCAGCAGCGGCGCGTGGCCGTGCGCGTGCGGCCCGCCGCCAACTCGGGCACGCTGCCCATCGTGTGCCAGCACATCGTCAGCCTCGAGCTGGGCTCGGTTACTGTGAGGTAGTGATGACGTTGTGTTGTGTGGTGGCGGTGGGGGTCCGTGGATTTTTTGACAGTGATATGGTTGTCTGCAATTGGGTGTTATGTGCGATTGAATGAGCGATCTATCTAAGAAATAACATTTGTCTTCGTAAAAACTACTATTGATTTGTTTTTCGAGAATTGGCTTGTTATTGTCGCGCATTCATGCATTCTAATCAAAACTAATTATGTAATTCTTTAAAATAAAGAGATGCTCATCAATATTAAAGTCAAAACGTATTCCTCACTGAGTACAACATTGTTTGAATCTCAGTAATATCCACGAAATATGAAGCAGATGCGATAACAAGTGGTTGTGACTGCAGGTCGCGGCTGCAGAAGCCGCTGGACTCGTACCAGGAGGAGGACCTGGCGGTGCTGCGCGAGCGCTGGAGCGACGCGCTGGCCCGCCGCCGGCAACACCTGCACGCGCAGCTACAAGTCAGTATATAACTTGTTACATAAAATTAATGCTCTTCCAGTGTCTTAACTCCTAGTATACATATCGCGCTTTTATGCGTGTTTTACAACTCAGTTAAGTGCGCGTTCATCTGTGTACGTATTATGCGCTTACATAATGACTATTAGTTCCAAAGGATACTAACAAGACTTAACTAAAAATAAAACTCATATTTACAATGTATTTTTGTATAATTTTCACAGAAACTAGTGAACATGTCGCCGGCCATGAAGAGCGAACGCGATATGGAGCGCGAGCAGTCCCTAGTCGAGCAGTGGGTCTCGTTAACCGAAGAAAGGAATGCGGTAAGCGTTACACACCCAAGCAAAAATTACTAGGAACTGGGCTATACATTAAAACATAGTAAATACAATAAATTTAATAAATCTGTAATCAATCGATTCTCGGGTCTTTATTAATGCAATAGAACCCACAAATAATTTTTAGAATTTTTGTCTGTCTGTGTTGATGTTAGCGTTAATCTCCGAAAAATCTTAACCGATTCATGTGCGGTTTTCACAAATATATTGAGGTCTATGTAAGAAGTAATGTCAGTTGAAAGAATCACGCCCAACAATTACCGAAGTTCGCCACTAAGACACTGATGTATGGTGTATGTACCAAACAGGTGCTGGTGCCGAGCCCTGGGAGCCCGATCCCGGG
The DNA here is from genome assembly GCA_905404135.1 of Hesperia comma. Classification (NCBI taxonomy): domain Eukaryota; kingdom Metazoa; phylum Arthropoda; class Insecta; order Lepidoptera; family Hesperiidae; genus Hesperia; species Hesperia comma. Next base: position 18,894,771 of record FR990014.1, on the reverse strand, counting down.
CGCGCCGGCCGCGTGGAACCCCCCGCCCGGCATGGAGCAGCACATACCCGTGCTCTTCCTCGATCTCAACGGTGAGTGGTGAAGGCCGCAGGTATTGGGCTGTTCGGTTAGTTGTCAGGTATTATGTATGTTTTAATAAACTTTGTATGCAAGGTGTGATGTATTTAGACTTTTAAGTATGCGATGCGTTGTACTACAATTTGGATTATTAACTTACCGGTCGAATATTAGAAATGGTTTGAAAGCTATTCAAACTGATAATAACCTCTATTATCATTTCTTATTACCGTCGGGATTAAACTGAGTGGTATAGACCTCAAACGTCATAGCGTGCACGTGCGAGCGAGGTGCACGTGTGTGCGCTCAAGCGCGTAAGAAATTGACCCATATTATAAGGGGCGCGGGCTGGTAAACGATTGCAACGCTAAAAACGACGTATATTAACGTATTATAAGTATAATATCGAATTGTAATGTAACGTATTGTTATGTATTTTTACTGGTTCTAACGTGTTGTAACATGTGTGCACAGCGGACGACCTGACGACGCACCCGTCGGGCGAGGAGGTGACGGTGGCGGGGCTGCACTCGATCCTGCCCAAGGAGCACGGCAACCGGTTCTACGAGCTGCAGATACTGCACCACCACGACAAGGACGTGTCCGCCATCGCCTCCTGGGACTCCTCCATACACGACTCGCAGTACCTCAACCGGATCACTGAAGGTGAGGGGGAAGTTCGTTGTTTGGTTGGTTGGTTGTGAAGTGGGTTGTTTGATGACGTAAGAGGCATTCTAAATTCTAATGCGTCAGTATAATATTCACTATTAGACTAAACGTTAATATGCGACGGGTACCCACAGTTTTTTACGAGATGGGTACTCACGATTTTTGTTTTTATATCGCTTGAATACAAATACCGCGACATTTAATTTTTGTTTGTTTATTATCTGTCTACTCTTTTTTCGTTAACTTGATTAATCGTATTCAATTCTAATAACAAGGTGTCATGTAAAAATTGTTTGTATTACTTTACAAAGTGTCCTTGTAATGTTTCAGCCAACGAACGTGTGTACTTGATATTGAAGACAACAGTGCGGTTGTCTCACCCGGCGCCGATGGATCTCATATTACGAAAACGGCTGGGGCTCAATATCTACAAACGACAGAGTCTCACTGAGAGAATACGGAAGAAAATCGTTAGGTATATGCCCATTGCCCTTCTATTTGAATATTCATTATGAAGTTGAGAAATAATCATATACACGTTTTTCATTGTATTTTTTTTCATCAATCAATCAATATAGTTTTAGTATTTATCGATTAAACATTGACCTACAGCATTCTAAATGCATATGAATGAATTAACGTAACATCAAAATACTTTCAGAACGGACCAACTAACGCACACGGGCGTGACGTACGAGGTGGTGTCGAATATCCCGAAAGCGTCTGAGGAGTTGGAGGAGCGGGAGAGCCTTGCGCAAATCGCCGCGACTGGCGAGGAAGCGAGCGCCGCCGATGGTGAAACCTATATTGGTTTGTAAAAAATTGATTATATTTTGATTTACACACAGGAAGACGGATTTGATGCGTACTTGTTGGTAGGAAGTTAGGAACATACAATAGTTGTCATTTAGCTGTATCTCTCTCTCACCTCAGTTCTGCTAATAGTACTACCTGACCACAATAATTAGGCGCATGTCAGATAGCAGTCACGCGGGCCCCCCACCCCGCTCTAGCCCCGCGCGTCCCCTAGTGAGGCGCAGTCGTGTACAATTGTACATTAAGGTCATTTAGACTAGGCTGATGTGAACTTCGTTTTCCGAGATGTTTGCGCAGGTACAGTAACTGACCAAGTACAGGTGGTAGGGCCTAGAGCTCACCCGGGGAAGTACCACCGCCCGCCACGGTACTTTGTACCATTCCTACCGTGTAATAATTGTTTTAAGAACAATTGTGTTCCGGATAGGAAGGTGTGGTGCCGGTTACACTTTTTAGAGGCGACCATCTCAGTCCTCAGGGGTAGCAACGCATGTGTGACCGAATTAGAATGAGACTCATTGAGTCTAGTTCTGGGCCGGTCACAGTTGTTATGGGCGGCAGCGGAAGGTGGTGCTGCATGCTCGTTTGCTATCTTAATTCCATAAAAAAAATTGTACCTCCATTAAACATTCACCATGGTACTTTTGGTACTACTGCAGAATGTACTACGTATTCCCATCCCTATTTCCAATGACGTCTTAACTGACATGCGCCTAATTATCGTGGTCGGCTAGTAGTTTATGCAACTGTCATATAATGAAGGGTATTAAAACACGAGTGTGAGTTTATGAAACGAGCGCAGCGAGTTTCATAATAGTAACGAGTGTTTTAATACCCGTGTTATATGCAGTTGCATACACTACTTTATCTTCACTAATGCAATTTAATTTGTATTTTAAAAACAAAACACATTGCGAAACATTAAATTCACGCGTACGTGTATTGTCACAGTGAACTTGCCGCCATTAAAATCTAACCAATGAGAGCGCAGCTGCGCGCGCAGGGCCAATCAGGAGCGAGCGCGCGATGTTATAATGAGATTTTACGATATCGATGTGGATATTATACCATCATGTGAAATTGCTTAAATTGAGTGTTTTGTTATCTGCGCTATAACAGTAGTAATTATAAGTGAAGTATCGGAAACATAAGTAGAATGTTATAACATTAGTGTAGATAAAAATACTAACAGTATTAACTTAAAATCTAGCCAGAAGAAGTACAATAACTTCCATCCGTTCCATCATGTTTGTTACTTGTAATTGTAACTGTCGACATAGTTTATAGATAACAAATAGAAAATCAGTTGCATTCACGTCGTCCTTGATCCCGTTTTAACGCTCGTCTATCCGCACTCGTATCCGTAGAGAAGTACACGCGCGGCGTGAGCGCAGTCGAGAGCATTCTAACGTTGGACCGGCTGCGGCAGAGCGTCGCGGTGCGTGAATTGGAGCAGGCGCGCGGCCACACCGCCTCCACCATGCGCAAGACCGCCTCCGTGCCTAACTTCTCGCAGGTAACTACTAACTTGGCTTGTTCACTACCGGGTGATAACTATACTTCGTTTTGTAGTGACTGTAGGGCACGAGATGTGACATTCAGAGCGTGCGTGCGTACGTAAGCTCTTGCGTGTGTGCGTTCGTGTATGCGTACGTGCATGCGTACGTGCGAGCGTGCGTGCATGCGTGCGTATGTGCGTAACAATCGCAAATGCAATTGTCGTTATTTTTGTAATTGATCTTTGGTGTATAATGCAAAGTCAGTTTAACAACCAATCGATCGAATTCTTCGGTCTTAGCCTGACTTTAGTTTTGAACTACTTGAGAAAAAAAGTTTTATGCCCTTAAATTTGTTTTAAATATAATTAATCGGAGTATTATTTCATGTTGTGTGTTTCTTGAAACTTGACGAAAGCCTCTTTTTCGTTTTCATTACTCATTATACGTAACAGTGGTGTATAAGTTGCCCCATAATGTTGCTTAGTGCAGGGTGTATTCAACGCTGAAAAATGTTCGCTGCCTAAACGGGGCCTTTCACTACAGTTCTCATATTAACACAATACAACATGGTCAATACAAGCCATTCAGTTTAGATTTATAGTTGATCAGACTTTTTGTAATTCACATTACTATCTATTTATATAGTTGAAACACGGTCCATTCACATTTTGAGTGTTTCAAGATTCTTTTTTAATCGTTTTGCTTATTTATCGCCTGGTGTTCAGGAGTCTATATATTTTTATTCTGTAGAATAGGTTCATTTATAAAATGAAATATAATAACAATTATATAATAAAGTTTTGTTTTCCCACTTTATTTTAGTCACACAAGCGTAAACTGGATTAAAAACACAGCTTAACACAGATTTAGAAAATTAATAAAAAAAGTAAGAACACTTAGTTTAAATGCACTATGGGCGTTCGTTTGGAAGACTACGGGTGTGAACTGTAATTTAGAATTGTTGATGTTTATAATTTAAAAAAAGTTTTTTTAATTTAATTAAACGTTCATTATTATCCTCGACTTAATCAGTCAGACCTTCAGATTCATAATTAATTAAATATTATTAAATATTTTCCGTATACAAATAACGTTTCTTAAATAAATATTTGAAACTTGAACGTCTTTGAAATGAATATCTTTTACTGTTTAAATATTTTTATATTGAAACTTATAGTACGTCCCGATAAGCTCTTTCGATCGCAACAAAACTAATATTATAAAGTCGAATTTCGTTTGCACCTCACGTCTCCCAAGCAACGTCTGTGACAATGATAATTTTCAGGGCACTTTCCCACGACGCGATGCGTTACAAACGATATGCGACGCAACGCGTTATGTCGTACATTACGTGTCGACATTGCACGCGCAGGCAGGCAACTGCGATTCGGTGATAAACGACCGACATGCAAATGAATGCGTTGCATCGCATTGCGTGGTGAGGAAACATACCCTTAAACAATATGCAATTATGTTGCGCCGCTTTTAAGCCAACTATATCGGAACGTCGTGTTCTACAAACGATGTACTGTAGGGATCACACGCTAAGTCTGTGTTGTAAAGCTTAGTACAGTTGGCCACAGTCTACTCGGTTTACGAGCACCGTTATGCTATTTTTGACTCTATTGTGTGCTCAATAAGTGTTAAAGTAGTTTTTAACAAATTGAGTCTGTTGCCCTCTGTATTTTATTGGTCATTAACACTAAACACGAACAAAATATACTAACACGTAACGCTTTTTAGCTGGTCGTCAATGTTATATCGCTAACACCAATTAACACGCTCATCATGTATTTGAATGTATGACATGTTTAATGCAATTTTTATTTCAGGGTATTTTTTTATTATCACGTTTATTTGCTATCAGTAAAACACTTTGTGTGATTATTGACGAAAAATGTGTTTATTACTATCCGTTTAAATATTTGATTTGATTTAAATTGGAGTAGGCTGCATATTATTTATAATTTCGTCGATATTTACAACATGTATGAAAGTTGTCAAAGAAATATTTAGGATTGCATAGGATTGAAACATGTTCAAAGTTCACAGCACTGAAATTTAGCGACTAACTTGATTGTTTTATGTACTGACCTACCAACCAACATAAACTAATGATAGCACCGTAAGCTATATATGTCGATGTTGCCATGCCTTGATTTCGAATCTAATCCAACCCAAAATGTTAATTTTTTAAATGCAATATTTAACTAGCAGAAAAACGGGTATACTTGAAAAGTAAAAAGTACAGAGATATAAACGAATATCAAGATTTACAAAATGTATGATTAAAGGAAGGATTAGATTTGAAGTCGAGGCGATACAATAAGTAGGTACGCTTGCTAATTGTGTGTTGTCGCTACGTGCGCGGGCGCAGCTGTCGCAGGCGCTCGAGAACGCGGCCAAGAACGGGAGCAACGTGAGTCCAACGCATGGCCATACTGTACACAGGCGTTTACCAATTGGTTGCATTCTCATACTGTTGTTTTGTTGTGAGCGAGCGCACGTTTGTATACTTTCAAATGATGTTATGGTACGGAGTATAGTAAGAAAACTTAATTTTATAGGTACTTAATGAACACCGTGTGTGTTTAGTCCGTTTTTTTTAGAAAAGACAACTAGTAAACAAATCACTGAGTTTCCGAAACATCACATTTCCACAATGTTACACGCATTAAACAACTTACAAATAATTGAATCGGTTCTCTCGATATATCGCACTTTGTTTTACACCAAAAACTGCTTTGAATTTACAATTTTATAATGCATAAATTTCATACATTGTGCAAACCATTGGAACTAATTTTCACAGATGAATCATTTCAACTAGAACTTGACTGACATGTTTGACATTTGCAGATGACAGAATGGGAAAGACGAATCGATTTGTTGCATTGGTTTTACGATTCGTTAAGTGAAATTTATCGATAATCGATTTATAAAATCAAAAACGTCGAAATGTAAAGAAGTTGAAGTTTCTGTGCCAGTTTAACATAAAATAATATTTAGTGTAACATTCACAATAGCATATTGAAATAATAGATATTTAATTACATTCGAATAATATCGTTGAGTACAATCGATATTTATACGACTATATACAACAATACTATATTCTATTCTAAAAAAACGGACTATAGTTGCGTATGCGCTTAGGAAATTTCTTTGAATGAACGAAATTATTTTTCGTTCATTCAAAGTAATTTAACGTATAGTAACGAGCGAAACACCGAATGAATGTACAATCGGGCAGCCGAGCCTTCGCGTACTAAAATACTTACCGTGGTCACGATCGGGAACACTAGCACTAAATACATCAACGACGCGTTGCCGGCAAATAAGGACGGAAGACGAAAAAGAGAGAGTGTACTGGCCCTCAAGCTTCCAGTCACAACAACAGTGAAGTTTTGGAGGTTAGATCAAGCAAGAAGGTATACAGGCAGCAGAGCGTCAACCTTGCCATAACCATTTTATTTATTAATTAGGTAATTATATTAATTAATTACGATCATGGGTTCCGTTATTGTAGTCGTTACAATTTTCAATTTGGTATAATTGGAATCGATAATAAAAAGTAGCTCATATCGCAAAGGAATGATTACATACCATATAAAAATACATACAATCAAATGATTACGTTTGACGTATTTGTATTGCTTCGTGAAAATCTACACCAAATGTATATTGAATCAAGTAATGTTATACAGTCATATTAATCTTGTGTAGGTACATACACTTATTAGTATTTCTATTAATTAAATTTTGAGTTAAGTTACAAAAATCATGGTCCCATCACAATGTAAGTGCTTTTACACGAAGAAAGAAAAGTGAAAGAGAAGAAGAACACAAGACGGAACACCGATTTAGTTCAATATTTAGTTGTGATAAAATATAAAAATGTGCGCTCGCTCTAGTGACGTATCTCATATTACGCCCGTTGTTAGATGACGTGGATGTTGCACCCTGTCAATAGTACCGTTCACAAGTTTCTATCGGATTTGAAAGGTACATCCTTGCTGAATTTGTTGTCAGAGATTAAAAAACATTAAAAAAAGTTCTTGTTAGAATCAGCAGAAAGTTCAAATTTAAAAGAAACGACAGTTGTTTAGCAAGGACATTATCATAAACTGCTATATTTCGGGTTGCACTTTCACAGCTTAATCTGAAGTTGTCCTGAAAACCATACTTTAGCACATGAAGATACATGAAGGTGCTGTTATTCATTATGCAGTTTGTATGCAGTTTTGTTGCGTTGTTTTGTAATATAATTTGTTTCCAAATAGTCTTATTTGAGAGAATGTTAGTATTGTAATGAACTTTTAAAAATGTTAAGTTCTTTTTGCAATTGCATTGGCTAATTATGGATGCATAAAATACCGAATTGTCGCTGATATAATTATTTAATTTATTACCATTTTAAATGTAATGTTACGTACATAATCTATTTGTTTTTTGCCATTTAGTTATCAAAAAACGATAAACGAAGATGTTTCTAATTATGATATGAACGTTATATGTATGTTGTAAACTTCCTAATCATGAACCATCTAGTACTTGCACTGTGTAGTATGGTCTTTCAAAATGGTCTATCGAAATCACCATCAGTGAATGCAATCACGTTCTTCATAGTGGTAATCGACTTTGGCGGGTTACTTTCTGTGGAAGTCACATCTTTCGTTTTTCACACTTTCTTTTGCAATCGTGTATTGGTATCGGTATTTATTTTGTTCTTTAACTATATTATTATATTTTTGCATTGTATACATCAGTATGTAATAGTGATAAGTTGTTCGATGTGTAAATTAGATCGGTCATGCTCTGTCGTACTATACGCTTGCATCATTCGCTTCCAAATAAATCCCTTACAATAAAAATAATCTTTCAACTAATCCTATAGAATTGAAAACCAATTTCATGTATAAACTACTTTGGCTGCATAACATAGCCGATAGATTCGCTACCCTAACTAAATTTATCACTTTAACTGTGGTGAAAATGTTCCAGATAATGCGTCTGGACTCGTCGTTCGAGTCGTTGTCTGGACTGGCGGCGACGCGGTCGGGCAGCGTGGCGGACCTGGCCGACGAGACTCCGCGCCGCACTGTACATCGGCACTCGTACGCTGCGCCCGCGCACAACGACCCAGACATGGCCACGCCCACTAAGCCGTTCGGCCTCGGTAAGCCACGTCTTCCGATTTGATTTACCTAATACTAACAGCTGTCTTACTTATAAACGCAGTGTAAAGTCCTCCAAGTTTAATTTATTTTATCCTTTTCTGACTTTTGACTCAAAAGAATCATTATGATGGGGACAAATAATTTTAAACATGGATTATCTTTATTCTGAGTTTATTAGTAAGGCATTTAATCAAGAGTGAATAACTTTTTACCATCTAAGGCTACGTTGTCACCTACCAAAAGTAGGGATCGTAGTCAAGCGATTACTAATATTTTGTTAAAAAATAATATAACAGTACGTAACGTGTTTTGAGTTTGGTAGAAGAATATGTCGTTATTTAGATTAGGTTCCACAGTCGGTGGCACTCTAGCTTACCGAGTTTGATAGGTTAGTTAGTTTATAGTTATTTTGTGCTAGACACAATTGAGTGTTTAATAGTGACACTGGTATAAGGGGAAAGTTAATAATTTTTGTATTTTGTAATCAATTCTAAGTTCCACGTTGCTCACTGACCGACTTAGATTATGGTGCACAAGATTTTGTATTACTACACAGTACAAATTACAGAGTATTTTATATGTCGTTAGTTAATTTAGTATTTAAAATGTTTATAGCACGCCTGTTGCACAGTTTTTAAACGTAAATGTTATGTATAATATACTAATAAACCTAAAAATATGTACTTAACGAAATTTAAACTTTGCAATATTAATTGTAAAAAAGTTATTTTAGATGTTCTATTGTTAGTTTTGTGTTTTGTTCGAAAAATATAAATCACTTGAATTACCGAAGAATATTAAATCAATAAATAGTTAATATATACACGTCGCACTTTTGTTATTAATGGGGATAACACAGATTAAAAGTTAAATAGGTATTAATTTAGTTTTTGGTGATTTTATAGTGCACTGAGTAGATTAGGTTTTGAACTATAGAGTTTTGTATAGAACATGAGGTACATAATATATTATATACGAATGCACGCTATTTTAGGTTTAGTATAGAAGAAGTAATAGTACGTAATGATTTATTTTTAAGTACCTATCTAATGCAGGAAGCGCGGAGGGCGTCGAGAAAATTACAAATCTTTAACATTACAACGCCACTCATTCATACACAACTTTTTCATAATATCTTTTCATGACAACACAACATTACCCTTTTCATGATTTCAATATGATTTATTTTCCACTCGCTTCGTGGCAATGCTATGCTCCGACACTTTCACCCCGACCACTCTTCTTCTGTCCCCCATTTCTGTAAATTATAACGCTCTATTTCGAAAACAGAACGAGTGAAGTGTATCTATCTTCTCGGTCTTTGTTTCGACTGGGGCACTTACTTATTCTTTGAATAATGCATTTTGAATGGTTTGAATCACCCAATAACTTATTGTTCCATTTGAATCGGCTCTTCATAGAATAAGGCCACACAAAATATTGCAAAATTTTACACCCAGCTTAAACTAACGTTGTTTTTTTCTGTATTCCGATCCCTCGCTACCTTCAGGCTCGTTCTTATCAGGTAATAAACGGATCATAATAAATGGTAACTGACTCGGAATGGCAATTGTATGGCAAAAATATTAGACGAATGCAACATTAATGTTGGAACTAAATATCTAGATGTGCTGTGATAATATTACACTATTGAGTTGTTTTAGTGTGTCAGTATCTGATTGGCTGTAAATTCTATTCGATCATTGACATGTAAAGTATTGGCTATGTATCAGTTGATGAGTACGTCATACATCATGAAGTGAGATCATTTTCCAAAATTTTACCGCACCGGAAATGAAATTAGACCCTATAGCTAAGGCTGTTAGAGCGTAAATAACTTGAGAGCTTCGAGCATCGAGCTAGCTTCTGTCGTTGTGTTTATCTCTGTTTGTTTGCGTGTCTATTTGATTTGCATGACGCCAGCATGGTTTATTACTTCCATCTACCTTTCACTCGATAAAACTATGTGATGTAAACTAATCTCTGCTTTCAGTTAGATCTAATAGTTGGAATAATCACTTGGCTTGATAAAAAGCGAAGTTTGTAAAATATATTATAGCCAATCTTAACGACAGTAAATGTAAAACGATCGAATGTGTGTTGGCTAAAAACTTAAAAGACAGTTTGTATAAGTAGACATGTAACAGTAGAATTAGATCGATGAAATCGATAGTGTGTGTGTTAGGTACCAGGCATGTTGTGTAGCGGGTTGTCTCTTCATTCAGTATATTGTATAATCGTGTGAATAGATGTGTATTCAACGCATGGATTAGAAATTGTACTTGATATGTGATAAGTGAAAATTATGTATAATATAACGAAATAACTGTTATAACTAGTGAACAATATAATTAGTACTTGACTCTTCGATTTCCTTCTAAAAAGTGATAATTTAAATCTGTTACTGTACCGCCGAAACATTGTTCCATGAATAGACTACTAAATAATGTAGATGTACCTAACATAGATTTTAGAATTTTACCCTTGTAAATAATCGATCGAAGTTGGTTTCTTTCAGTTCGTCGCGAATAACATAAATATTAATACTAATTCTATAGAATGTATTAGACTATGTGTAGGCTGATCGAGGAAGGCGCAGTAACTGCTCGGAGTGAAGCTAGAAGTGTGAACTGATGTGGATGTTAACCTTTCTATTGCAGCTCGGCCAACGTTCCTAAACTTGAATTTGAACCTGAACTCACTGCGACTGCAGACGCCGAACAAGTGTACGTGCAGATATTTAGCCGTAGAATCACTAGATTGGCTTGTTCATAAAGACTTTTGTTTGTTTTCGTCTTCATTCACTTTTGTTCTGCTCATTGGTTTGTTTCAATTGCAAATCGATTATCGTGTCAATCGATTATATTTTAAGTGCACTATTCTGAAGGTGATGTTTGTTGGACTCTTATTAGACTTTTTTTAACCTTTATCAATATTTTGTTTATTAGTCGATTTACTTTTTCAGTATCTAAATTCGTACAAAATCGATGACATCACTGACACACGAATCGATTTAAAAAATCAGGCAATTGGTTTTATTCGGAGTAAATTATTCTTGATTATCATTAAGTAATTCTCTGGTCTGGTGATAGCTATTTTATTTATTGTTTGCTTGAAATTATTGGAATTCTTTTAAATGTAAATATTAATTGGCATGATCAGTACTGTGATAGCATGACAATGGCGTTATGTCATATGGAGTGTTTTTATGTAAAATACAACCAAACAATAATCGAGTTCATATGCACACGAACATTTTGTTCGAACGAATATTCGTTTATGACGGAGTAATGCACTAAATCGCTAGAAAACAATTTTTGATAAGTTTTATTTTAAGAATTATTACTATTCTCTGTTTGTACAAAAATAAGCTAGAATTTATATATTTTTATGTAGTGCTTCAATGATAAAAGTATACCATCACTGAAGTAGGTATTCAAATATATTTTAATTTGCTGTGTATATAAAGTTAAAAAACGCTTTTCAGTAAAGTAGGACTACTTACTGCAAAATTTTATGTAACGCGTAACAATTTCATGTAGAAATTAGTACGTATATTTTATCATTATTTTGTAGTTCAATTAAACTGCTGATATCTAGTAGCATAATCGATTGATTATTATGTAAAATATTTGTCCATTTTTCTGTCCAAGTACATTTTTTCCAATAATCACGTGTTTGATAGCTGGGGCAGCTACATTTGCAAATACCTTTCTATAGAAAGTCAGTCTTTTTGTAAAAAATTGGGTACTGTATAAACTGATAGACCATCTCAAGGTAAAACTCAAAGAGTCAATAATACATCTCAGTCTCCGTAGGAAGAAGCCTATATACGGCTTTTTCACGAACCGTATCTTAAAACTTCACACTCAATAGTTGTATAACCTGTATATCGAACACAACAGCGTCGCCGGCGAGCGGCAAGCTGGGGCTGCGCATGACGACGCTGCACGAGGAGCCCGGCCGCCGGAATGACGACGACTCGCACTCGGAGCCCGAGGGCGCGCCCGGCGACGAGCTCGCCACGCCGCGCGAACAGGTGCGTGTGGTTGCGTGTGCGTGTGTGCGTGGGTATGCGTGCGAATGTGGGTGTACGTGTACGTGTACGTATGTATTTGCGTACGCGTGTGTGTATATGCGTGTGCGTGTACAAATGCGGGTGCGTGTGCGTAAGTTTTATTATTATTATATTTAACCGCGTATGTGTTTGCAGTCCAAGATGCGTTTATCATTTTTGATTGTATCGCCAATCACCATTTCAATAAAAAAGTTTTTTTTGTTCTCCTTCTCAAAAATTAACAAGTCATTAATCAATATGGCATCTTTGCGAAACAGTGCTAAATGGAAAACATTTCACATTTGTAAGTGTATTTATAAAAACCTATAAGTATGACAGATGATTTGCGTCTGTGTTTAGTATTGCGACACATCGGTATGCAATTTTCCTAAATACTAGCGAAAGACGAGTTACAATGAAAGCGAAAGGCGCGTTTCGTTAAGCGAGCAAAACGACACTCTTTCTAAGAAAATTGAACGTTTTGAGTCTTAGGGTCGAATTACGAAACGCGGCCAATGTAGTACATTATCCTTGCAGCGCACCCGTTCCCGCGCGACGCCGCGCGGCTTCCTGCCGACGTCGAAGACGCTGGACTCGCTGCACGAGCTGGCGTGCGAGCGCGCGCCCGCCAAGAACTCTCCCTCCATCTCCTCCAGCGGATACGGTGAGGGATAGTGTTGCCTTTCATGTGGACTTCGGTTCACTCGTTGATGTTTAAACTGGCGAATGTTTGGTACTTTATTCATTGTAGTCTGGAGATAATTTTGTTGGCGTTCAATTAGTTGCCAATCATTTACTCATTTACATTTACTAATTTAATGTAGAATTTTGTTTAATCGTGTACCCTGTTTTTCGGGGCTACTTATCTACATTGTTAGACAGAGATATATTAATACAGATCGGTGTTTCGTAACGTAACAAGGTCATTATGAAACAAAACCGTTTATTTTTATTTTGTAACTTACACATTACACATTAACTTAATCGCTCACTGCTCGTTTTGTCGAGTAATTATTTTGTCATTGCTACATAATCATTAAGCTAGATTCAAAAAGCTAGAGGGAAAATCTGTCAACATTCAGGTATAGGTAAGTTTTATTTGATCGTTACAGGCTCGCAAGCCGTCTCGTCGACGAACCTCACCAACGACGACACGCTGTCGATCCGGAGTATGTCGGTGGACGACACGCCGGACTTCGACAAGGCCCTGGACTACACGCAGCTCAGCCGGACGAAAACGTCTATGGCTGGCCTGAGGAACGAGATCACCGAGCTCAGGAACGACATCTCTGAGTTGAAACACGAAATCGTCGAGTCGAAAAACGAGTTGGAGGATTCGTCGTTCGAGAAAGCTAAGACGCCGGTACTCACGCCTGGATCGAGGAATCGGATTAATCCATTCTTGCGCGACTGCGAGGAAACGAAGTTGAACGACAGTCAACTGGTCGACCCATTGGGGGCGTTGCCCGTGGAGAGCCAAGTGCTGTGCAGTCAGCCCAGCAAGGCGACCGAGCCCGTCATGGTTAACGGTGAAACGACGCACGATACCTCTTTTGGTTAGTGTACAACACGTTTATGTTAGTGATGTTTTTTGGTTTAATTTTTACTGCAAGTTATATGCAGTTTGAAAGTCCCCATGCAATATTTTCTTTTCCAGCGACATTACGCACATTTTTACAATTAGTTTTTATCTATTGTTTTTTTTAGTTATTTTCTTGAAAATAAGGTTCAATTTGTTATAGCAGCAATTTTGCCCGTGATAAATTATTATATTTTATGTTTAGTTTTGCAAACACAACTAAAAGTATTAATTTGGAATTTAAGGATGAAATTGCATTTAACGTATCTTTATTTAACATAACCACAACCGAAGACACTTTCGAGCTAATACTTTGTACGGGACCGTGTATCTTGGCTATCATAATAATATTATATGGATGGACGTGGTCCACAGGAGAGACGGAAGCGGAGGCGGAGGTGGAGTCGGTGAGCTCGGAGCAGTCGTCGCGCGGCGCGCGCTCGCGGGAGGCCTCGTCGGTGGGCGAGAGTGACTCGCCCGGCCCAGAGTCTACCAATCTACCCGCCGGGAAGGTATGGAGGCTTTGTGTTGTTGTATTGAACGATGATTTGACGACAGAACATAACTATTATGTAACGTTCCATTTAACTAAGGTTATTTTATTAAGGCTATTGCTTACAAAAAATGATCCATGTGTCAATTAAATCTGTTTAAGCCTTTTCGGATATATGTGTGTGATAGTCGATGTCAATTATTTCAACTGTTCAAGCTTTTCGACTTTTAAATTTCAATTTGTTCATCATTTCATCAGGTGCTGGCGACATTGCAAATTGCATGTGACTTTTTTAAACCATATTAAATTATATTGCATTATTTTTTTCGGTTCACAGACCGGATGTGACACATAATAATTTGTAATACCTTGTAAAACTCTGAATTCAATGAACAGCAAACCTATTCCAAAATCCTACGGAGGAATTAAAATAATTATATACCTACCAAAAATATGTTTACATCTATTAAAATATATAAATATGTACGAGTCCAACTCCATAACGTGTTTGCGTGGTGGCAGGTGGTCCGGCGGCGCGCGGGCGGCGGGCGGTCGCGCGCGGCTGGGGGCGCGCGGCCGCGCTCGGCGGTGGAGCCGCTCGCGCTGCGCGACACGCCCGCCTCCTCCACCGAGCGCATCGGGGACGGTGAGCACCGGCGGCTTTTTTTATTTTCAATTTATTTTAGGGATTTTGAGATGCCAAATCATAAAGTTTAGTAAAACAATACATAAATAACAAAACATTTAAAATAATGTTCACGTTTCATTATTGATGTTATCAGTTATCACTTATTGATATTTTTTGAAAATAGATACAAAAAAGATACTAAAAAAATTGGTTGCTTCTTGGGATTTTGAGATGCCAAATCATAAAGTTTAGTAAAACAATACATAAATAACAAAACATTTAAAATAATGTTCACGTTTCATTATTGATGTTATCAGTTATCACTTATTGATATTTTTTGAAAATAGATACAAAAAAGATACTAAAAAAATTGGTTGCTTCTTGGAAATCGTAAGTATGGCGATACGATTCATAACTTCATAATTTAAGAATTTTAGCAAAAATAGCATTTAGTTTGATTAATTTAAGTATTCAATTTATTACCTTCTCGGTTCATGTAATTACCACTAACCCAAACAATCAGACATTGACCTTCCGTACTATAACCGTGCATTGCGCGTGCGCAGCGGTGGAGTGGTCGTCGGTGCCGGAGTGGGTGTGCGTGGGCGAGAGCGTGCAGCTGCGGCTCAGCAGCAGCACGGGCGTGGTGGCGTACGTCGGGCCCACGCACTTCGCGCACGGGCTCTGGGTCGGCGTCGAGTTGGATGCGCCCACAGGTATGTCCGTACGTCGCTGGCTGCGTGAGCGCCCGCGTGCTAAACCGATTTACAACGGTTTTATAACGCACCCTTATAATTTAATAAATCAAGATGTCCAGCAGTGGACGCATAAAGGCTGATGGAAGGGAAATGCTTCCAGTATTTTTCCTTTACATTACTTTATATGGCCGGCCCATTGCCACTTCAGCCGGCTAATTCTTTGAGCTATGTTGGTTACCCTCGTTCGTCTTTACGTCTTTACATATTACGAGTTAAATAATTTATTTACTGCTTTTCATCGATGTTGGTAGCTCTCTAAAGTCCCTTATAAAAATATCTATACACCGACGGACAGGCAAGAACGACGGGTCGGTGGGCGGCACGCGGTACTTCACGTGCCGGCCGCGGCACGGTATCTTCGTGCGGCCCGACAAGCTGGTCGCCGACCGGCGCGGCCGCAGCGCGCGCGCCTTCCGCGAAACAGAGCTCAAGCGGGCGCACAGCAAGGGTACGCGCTGTTCATAATTATTATATAGGTTCACCAGGAATAAAGAAACCGCCATATTGCGGTAAGCTCATGGAACGAATTTGTTTTACAGGTAACGCTTTCTTTCTAAACGTTACTCACGTAAACTGCTTGTCAGCGAGTTGAATGTCATGGTTTGTTTGGTTACTTTGTGTACTTATTTTGTGCTAAAATGCCAAAAACTGTTCAAAGTCGCGAAAAAAGTGGTTTTCTGTGTTAAAATAATATTTCCGACTTTGTTGTGAACATGACATGAGCGTTATTATAACTACATTACCGTTGCCATAAAAAAGGAAACTTGCCCTGATGACAGGTTTTCTATATTCTTGGTCAAGCTATAATTATAAACGTTTTTGTAGTCATAACCTATCTGTGAGTTATTCACAGACATCGACAAATAAACATGGGAATATTGACATATCTGGTAAATAGGCTGTGGTATCTGGTAAGTAAAATAGACGTTGGTACGTTGTCAACAGGAGAAGGCCTACACAACCTGCACAGATCGAGGAGTCGCGGCGACAGCATAAACGCCGTCGGCACCAAGACCCGGAGCAAATAGAGACGCCCCGCCCCCCGCCCACTTCACAACACAACACTTCGGACCGAATTTATGTAAACGTCCACAACCCCCCTATCTACAGTCCGGTGTTTAGTTGCAGTCCTGTAACGCGTATGGTGCTCACCCTTGTACGTTCTTCTGTTTGCGTACGGTTCGGCTTCGTCGTAACGTACGCCTTAGTGATGGCTGAAGGCGTACGCTGCGAAGATTGTCGGACCGCGTGTGGAGACTAACAGAGTTTATAGGTTGTACGATGACGATATCGTTCGACGGTACGACATCGTTGTAAGAATTGGTTTTTAAGCTGTATTTGGACAACGTGATGAATTTAGGTATGATGGAATGACTCGATGTCGTGCCGTCGAATGTTGATACGACACGATATCGTATCGTACAATGTATAAAATGTTCTGTACTGTAGTCATTTTTGGTACAATCGTTGACGGCGAACGACTGCGGTTGTTGGGAAGTGGGGATCGTCTCGCGTTCGTTGACGCACTCAACACAACGTCGTAGAGTCCCAGATCCTTCTACGTTCGATAACGCCGTCTCAGCGTATGAATGTTTGTATGTCTGCGTGTTTGTACGTCTGTACGTCGTTTTTTGGTTGCAATTTATTATTATTATATTAATATTATTATTGCATAATTCAATTTGTAAATAGATTCCAAATTTTCGATTACGTATGTATGTGATTTATTTTAACGATTAATTTAATTCTATTTTATTGTTTTTATTATTGGTTTCGATTGTAAATATGTGAATCTTTGCGTGTGAATTAATTAATTAATATTGAATAATTTAATGTTTTAGAAACCAATGAATTGTTTGTGATCGGTGATAAGAATCGGAAGAAGATTATTTGTATAGATTTTTTTACTGTATAGTTTGTGGTATTGTAGGCGTCACGATAGATTATTTATGTATTGACTCATTCATTGACTAAGCTTGCTTACTTTTAACGAATCGAATGACCACGTTGTGATCCCAGCGCCCTACGTGACAGCTATTCCTTGGAATTTTAAACCGAAGAGATTTTGTGACCAATTTACCAAAATTAAATTACATATTAGTCGATTTAAGACATTACATTGACTTCTGAACTGTCCCTTAACACATTTTAAAATAAGTTCCTATGAGCATTTTTTAAGTTTCCGCTAGCATTCCGAGTTTCACTTTTCGTCCGAAAGATGGAACGATATTATGTGCTTAAAATTGCATTTAGATTTTGCCTTCGAATTGCTCAGAATCATTGTGTCCGAAGACACCAATGTCTATATTGTGATAGTTTCTTGCCATGCGACGGAGAAGCGTCATTAAAGTAACAAAAAAGATTTATTTTTATTGCGTCCCTTTTATAATTTCGCCCTTTCGAAATGAATTAGTACTCAAATTAGTACGAAATCGTCCAATATCACATCTTCGTCCTTGTAAAAGACTTGTACCAAGTACACCACCCATTT
The DNA here is from genome assembly GCA_905404135.1 of Hesperia comma. Lineage (NCBI taxonomy): Eukaryota > Metazoa > Arthropoda > Insecta > Lepidoptera > Hesperiidae > Hesperia > Hesperia comma. The sequence continues at coordinate 18,876,544 of FR990014.1, read as the reverse complement.
GCGACGGACAGAGCGACCCGATTACTGTCATTATGTTGACGGCGCAACTGGCGGGCGACGCGGCGTTTTGCGAGCGTTTTCGTCGGTAAATTAAGATTGTATTAGTATATAAATAAATGTATCACATTTGAGAATCATGTACTCATATATTCCTACTAGTTATTTCTGCTTCATTCGACGGTGTTGCGTGCAGAGCGGGAGGCACTAGTTTTGTTACCCGCCACTGCATGTGATATTGTCCGTGTTTTTGGAGCTTGCCCGGCACTTGCGCCAGCGGGGAAGGCGGCTGGCACACTTTGCCGCTAGGTGCCGCTACTAGATTTTGTGACATCGTTTGTATAATTGAATTTCACTTGATCCATTTTGAAAAAAAGTACCCTTTGGAAATTAAGAACTTCATTTGCACGCCTTAAAGCTTGAAAGGACTGAGAATGAAATATTTAAAAAATAAAATAAAAAATTGGTGCCAAGAAACATTATGAACTGTATTCTGAACAGTCGAAAATCTAAGGATATAAAAACAGAATTTTGTTACATCATTGTCTCAAACTCTAGTAGTTCCATCTATTTCAGAGCTTTGCGTCGCCTTCCCCGCGGTTTATCTACTAGGTTGTGTAGGATTTTGACATGTAATGTAAGGATAAAATGTTTGTAGTCGTGTTTCGGCGCGCTGTATATTGATTACATAAAAACGTCATTTATAAAACGTATTGTCCTCAAATTATTATCTCCATCCACTTTCGAACAATAAATCTGTGAATCTGTAAATTTATTAGTGACAAGTCCTCTTCATGTTATAATCGTTAGTGTGAGATGTACGGTAGCTATTTCGAGTATTGCCTGGATCGGGTAAATATCAGATTATATTATATAGCATAGTAGCGTGCGCAACCGATACTGAGACGTGGCAGCGGCGTAGTATATAGCTCACCTAATGTATATTCCATCCTCTTAGTCAAGTAATCGTAATACATCGGTAAGTACACTTAAATGAGTACACAAATAGAGTTAATAAATCGCCTCGTTATTTCTAGTGTTTGTAAGGATTTCACTTCGAGCGTTCATCGCGACCCGCCACTCGCCTCCATTCCTCGACGCGACGTTGTATATTTGCATTTAAATTTAAGCCATTTATAATAATAATAAAAAAATATTATCAAAAAATGTTGACAGATCGTTTCAAATGCACTCGAGAATTTATTGCCAATACGTAGCTAATAATGTGTAAGCCTCGACTGACGTCACGTCGCACCTATCGAACGCTATTTAGGCTGTCGTACTTAATACATTCCATTTTCCATGTCGTTCCGATTTTCAGTAGTGGTATTTTACAGTAATAAGTTAGATTTTTATAGACGAGAGCGAGTAATTGATTTTGCATTTGTGACTTAAAATTGTAGACTTAATCTGGCCTCGACTAGGACAGCTCGACGTGTAGTCGGAACGATATCTAAAGGATCATTTGAAGTAAAGTGTTTTCAAATATAGTAGGATGTGTCTTTGAAACTCTCGATGTGCTTTTGTCCAGTAGTTGTTGGTAGAAGAGGGCAACGAACTATCGGAAGGAGCCGGCGAGCCGCAAGCACTAGGGCTCCTAGGGTTAGGCTAATAGTGACCTTAAAAGCAGCGTGTCTAGGTCCTAATTTAATTTTTAGAAATTAAGCTGACCATGTGCTGTGCTTTTGTTTTAAACAATAGAGTTAATAGGTAAATGAAATTATTTGTTTTATATTATTTTATTATTATTGTTTTATTGTAATCATGTAGCGTATGTTGTATTTATTTCAGTCAATCGAAAGTACGAGCTTTTAAACTGTTAACATTATTATTTGATGTAATTGTGACGCATGTTTTATTTTAGCATAGACGAGGTTGCATAATATATTGTGTTGCCAGTAAGGATTGTGTAATATACTTACTATAGATCACAAATCAAATGTATTTCTTTTAATGTGATAAGCGGTCGTAGTATAGGCGGCCACTTGGTAGGATGGTTGCATCTTCATTATTGTAAACATAAAGAGATTTTAATATTTAAATACATGAATAGTTCACTTCTAGTGGAAATATTTTTGCCAAGTAGCAAATTTGAGTCAACCATTGCTGTCATTATCAATAAATGTATTATAAAATATTATTTTGTTTTCTTTGATTTTGTACCCTCATGTTTAGTCCATCGCATGGGTAGAGAGGTAGTGAGATGTGTAGGTATGTTAGATCGGTAGATTTGGAGCTTGACTGTTGAGATCATTATGATCATTTAAATTACTATTTACTGCAATCAAAATATAGTTCTACAATTTCAGCCTCAGAAAAAACTGTTACATTAAATTCGAGTCAAAATTATTAAATTAAAAAGTGAATCGTTAGATTTTACTAATTTATGATCCTTATATGTGTTATTATAAATTTTAAAGTAATTATGACGAGACGAAATGGATTTAATCGATATTGGGATAGTAGGTTAGGGTATGCATTATCAAAAAATTTGATTAAAAGTTGCCTGTGATTGAGAGAAATAAGAAGAACAAAATAAACTAGTTTCACAATTATTGGAACATTCGTTGCACAAAGTGAAAACAATTTTGTATATACTCGTAAATGGAAACGCATACAACTGTGGCGCCCTCAGGGAATTAAAGGTAAGAACAAATGGCGATGACCATCAACCGTATGTGCATTAGTCATACCATTTTGGAGAAAAATGTGATCATTCGTGTACACATACAATCATACAAACAAACAGTTGATAACTCGAAATATTTACCTTCCACATTCCAACTTCAATTTCAACTTCAACTAATTTCTACTAAAAGCGACATGTAGACGGTAAAGATGTTGGAGAAAATTTTAATTCAACCAAATTACTGCTGTTAATTTATATTTGATGTAACTTATCGTACTTTCCATTTGATGGTGAATGGTTACCAGTGGCGGCCTTAGGGGGTGGCGAACGGGGCAATCGCCCGGGGCCTCGCTCTTGCAGGGGCCTCGCGCAACAACCCAAGCAAATAAAAACAAAAATAGATTTTTTTATCAATAAAAAATTTCTTATTATTCTATCGATCGAAAATGACGCAGCTCATGCGATAAATTATTGTGATTTAATTAAAGATTTCAGTCTTAGGAAAAGCCGCAAACATCAGTTTTAAAATGTATTATTTCCGTATTTGATAATTTCGTGTATCCTTTAATGTAAAATATTATAAATATCAAATTTTATTTATTTTTAGGTATAACTTTACATTTTTTCCCATGTGGCCCGGCGCCGGGCCAAGTCATCGGGCCAGATGGGATACAACCTAACTTTACCACCTCTAACCATGATTGGCAACCAGCCCCCTTATTATGAACTCTTAATTCCAGTCAGTTTACGGCGTAAACTGAACTGCCTGGCAATTCCGTATTACAAGCCCTTAAAACCAGCCAGTCAGCGGTCACGTGACATTTCGCCAGCTTCTGCCTGGATTTTGAATGGCAAAATCGTATTATGAGCTCGCTATTGACATTGCTTGACATGTTTATCTGTCAAATAAAACCATTCAGTTTAAGCTGCCGTATAGCAGCTTATATTGCATTGTTATAAATGAAACTCAATTTTAGTCGTTAAATTCTTAAATTATGTTACATATTGCTTGTTCAAAATGTGTATCTATTAAAGTCTGACGCTACCCGCGAGAAGTGTTTGAAAAAAAATGCGCAGGAAACGTGTGCGAGAAGAGGAGTCAATTTGACAAACTTGTGAAAGTGCATTTCAATAGAAATAATATATCGAACAACGAAGGGATATTACAAGACGACCGCAACGACGAGAATTTTCATCAGCTAAACTACGACATAATTTTATTTACAATAATGATTAATCATACTCAATAAAAATATTAAACATTGAATACATTGTCATTGCAATTATTTTTAACTAGCTCTCCGCCCGGCGTTGATTCGTCCGCTATAATTAATTTATATCGTGCCCCTTTTTTACCTCTTTAAGGGGGAAGGAAAGGGGTAATTTCCAACAACCTTCTCTTAATAGTGGTCATCTACACTTCCCAAGGAACATCCATCCTTTAAGCTTTTTGCGATTAGTAATATCGGCTGTGTGTCTGTTAGTCACTCAGTAAGTAACGGGGGACTATTATAAATATAACATATTGATACATTTAAATATTATAATGTTTTGTTTAATATTGGTCAATAACTTTAAATTACAAACAAACATACAAGTGGACGAATTGAATTATATTAACTCTGACAAATTGCCGCCGAAGATGAGTGATTGTTCGGAAACCTAATTTCAAAGTAACTAATTAACATGAACTTACAATCACTATAATTATTCCTATTATTTTATAAAAATATTATGTTATACGTGTATTTACTACTCATTTTGATATTTCTCATAAAACATTTAAGTTGAAACTTAATTTAAGCGTAAAATATGTAAATAATAAGAAACCGTACAGTTACCGGTTAATTTGAAATGAAGTTTTTAAACGTTACGCTTGTCAACACAAAACAGCCAGAGACAAACCATCCAGTCATAAGCCGTCCAGAATTAGGCAGCTCATAATACCAAATAGATCCAGCCAGTTTAAGCCCGAGAATTGAATTGCATGGAACTTGCATGGTTTTTTAAAAGTTCATAATAGGCCTGCAGATCTAATTTCGCACAGTGAGACATATAATAAAAAATTTCACAAAGGACAAAGGGCCATGCAAAGACCTGCCCGCCCGGGGCCTCGCAATGGGTAAGGCCGCCACTGATGGTTACCGTCATTCGTAGTCTTCAGTTGCGACAACAGAATATTATGATTTTTGGTATCAAAAAAGCTGCGTTGCGGAGTTTCTTAGAATATTATACATAATAGTAAGACATTGCTCCCAGTGGTAATACAAAGCAGTCGCTAAACCATGTTGGAGGACTAATTTGGGTTTGCCACTAGCCCTTCAACCTATCCGCATTGGAGTAGCGTGGTGGAGAATGCTCTGTTTCTCTGTTATTAGGAAAACCCTACCTGTGCCTTATCGTAAACAATAATGACTTTAAGTACGATAAGCTCTTACTGCCTTATGTTCGGGCTCCAGTTATTCAAAATTTGTTAATTTTATGGAAATATTGGGTATATTTAACCATAATTTTGTATACCTACAATCAATAAAATATGGAATTGCAATCAGATTTGAATAAAATATTGTTTATAGCCAGATATCGTAGAGTTTATGTAGCCCGTCATGTCACCGAGTAATAACTCCAGTTTAAGTTATAGGACGTTGCGGTTCACCAGAATAACAGCACTTAGGAGGAGTAACGTTATGGCCATATTTCATGTCTGCATGTAGGTATTTTCTGACATGACATTATTCTGTATTTATGTACCTATAAGTAGATGTACAAGATTATATCACTTCTTTATCATTTATTCACCTACTAAACTACTAATTCAAGAAATGTTGAACTCTGGTCAGTAGTTAGGTGAGTGACCGCTTTATACTTACTGCCGTACAGCGTACATTGAATTGTGTAGTTGGATATTGGCTTGATTTTATATACCTACCTACATATTTTAGTCGATAAATTTATAGGAGGCCCGAGTGTAACTAAGAAGCGCGTGATGTTAACGTTGGTCACTATTTCTTCCATCAATTCGCAGTGGCCTAACATGATGGATGGATGGACAATGGACATGTTGGATCAGAGCTCTCCAGCTACACCGACCTTTGTCTTGAAGAGAACCATCAACAGTTTTGTATCAATGTAATACCTAATCTAGGTCACTGATAGAAAAAAGTATAAATTACCTATGGTTAGTTTCCTATAGCTTGGGGCGGCGCGGCCCAGTAGCGACATTTGACCTTATTCGCGATGTCGCGAGTGTCATCTCGCCGGTACACAGGGTGGCGCGCTGCCTGCCTGGTACGCGCCCGCCAACTTGCGTACCGTCTACATACAATACAACATGCGTATTTACTGGAAAACATTATTTTCACCTTTTACCTCCGCAGACATCACTCGGAGGCAGCAGAACTCAGCATGCACATGATCTGTACAATTAAGTCAAAATACACACACACACACACGTACCTACATACACAACGCCGAAACTAGTGAACAAAAAGAACTGAAGTGGCATTTATTCTTTGGGTATTGTAGGGGAGCTCTAAGAGAGGATTTTAAGAAATTCCCCCGTTAAGGGGATAAAAAGGGCAAACTGTAACCTTTGTGTAAACTTTGTGTATAGGCACCTCAAGTAACGAAAGTGAGTACCTACATATTAATGGGGAAAGCCACCGGCGGAAATATGTTGGTATAAATGAAAACTCAATAAATCTCGAAAGTTTTCTATAAATGTAGAGCAGATGAGGGTTAGTTTAACGTCAAATTAGGTAATGCCGACTCTAAGGTAGCCCATTGACGATACGTCCATTTGGAATGCTTCTAAATGGAAGATTTCCATAAATGGAAGTACCTCCATAAGGAAATCTTTGAAATTTTGGAAGACGTCTGTTTGAATGCTTCTAAATGAAAGATTTCCTTATGGAGGTACTTCCATATGGAAATCTTCCATTTAGACGTATTCTAAATGGACGTATCGTCAATGGCTACCTTAAGTGTGGAATGCCAAACGAATAGGCTACACTTCTCACCATCAGATGAGATCAGCGCAGTGCTATTTTTTGTATTATCAGTATTATTATGATGAAATTGAATAACTACCTACCTAAAGATTTTTTGTTTGATTTCCAAATAAGTTCAAAAGATTACGTAGGTACCTTATAGTCACATCGTTTTATTTAAAAAAAGATCAAAGTAAGGATGTAATCCGTTCCTGTTTTGCTAACTCTACTTCATAATCTATTTTAGTAAGCAAAGTTGATAGCTCGTTACAAAGGAGACATCGTTCCATAACCGCCCGCTATGGGACTCGCGTGACTTGCCATTTGCCAGGCTCGGCTCTTCGCACACTTTTTCATGAACCCTTCGACTGGTGACCCGCTTGCGTATCTTAAAAATCCATTTCTAATACTCCACAATGACAACCCTAAATCTTGGTTAAAATGGATCAAGCGGGTACTTCCTCGTCTAACCAAGACCCTCGCTATGATTTCATCGGTTCATACGTTGTCAAATCTTTGAAATTAAAACCAGAAAAATGGATGAGAGTCCTCAGTATAGAGGAACATAGGTCCACACTAAGAGATTTCGTCGACAAACCGTATCCTCTCCTCCTTGTGATCGTTTTGACCCACGCCGCTCAGTTGGTTCCCGTTGTATCCTTCCCTTGTTATTTAAAGAACAAAGCTGTCTTCTTCGTGAAGAAGAAACCAGATGTCGTCCCTAAAGAAAACTGTGCCGAGATGGTTATATTTGGTAAGTTCCTATTTATATAGTAATTTAGTTTTCTCGAGTTTATTTTGAAGTAGGTAATTAAATATGTATTAATATTTGATGTAATTATATAGGTAGTAGGTAAATATTTCAAGAGCGCTCAGATGGGATGCGATTCATAACATTACGGAACATTACGGAAGTGATTGGTATTTTATTGTACGTACCTATACACTTCCAATAATGTTATATCAATAATAGAACAATATACCTATTAATAACGCCATAGAGTGTAAAACTAAGATTTAAAATTAGAATATTGTCTGTTGTACGCGCTTATATCTCAGAAATGAGTTGCCGAATTAGGTGCAGTTTTCATTGATGTCTACTGTTAACCTTTGATCGAAATTTAGAGTTTTTTTTTCAAACTGCTCAAAAATAAAGGAGGCATGTCAATATAAAGAACCCTGATTTAATACTTTGTGGATGTGGATACGAAACGATGAGTTTAAGGAAGCGGAGTGAGGGTAGTTACTAGTAGGTAGTGTAAATGAAGAAGTAAAGAAATCTTTTATCTTCAACTCTGCTTCAACTGAACAACGGGGCTTTAGTACAATTTTCACTTTAGAATCTTCATAGGTAGGTATACCTAATATGCCAAATATTATGGAATCATTAATACTTAATAATTTCAGTACAATTATAATTGAAGTTACAATTAAGTACTTACCTATATAGGTACACATTTGTGGTTTCTGTGAAAGTACCTACATGATTATGGGAATGTTTTGCTCAAATGTTACGTTTCTATTAGGCGATCTGGCTCCACGACTCATCGATGAACTGGCATCGCTGGTGGACGAAGTGTTCGTCCCATTGCTGTCAAACCCGTTAAACCATGAGGGCTGGCCGCTGGTGGTCTCGCAAGATATTCTGAAACAAATCCATAATCTTAAAAGTACTGTCTATGAGGTGAGTACCTACTTATGTCCGTGTAGCAAAAGATTCGTATTGATTGATGATTCTATTGATTCTAAAGTCTCACTTACACCTTTGAAATATAATAACTATAATAAGTTGTAGTGGGACTTGCTATACATAGTAAAAAGACCCAATGATCTTTTACAAACATATTCTCTGTTAGATAAAAATGTCAGATCCAAATAGAAAATTAACTCGGGACCGCTTTCTTAGCGGGCAGAGTGGGCCTGAACCTATTAATGGCCTACTGCTGGGCACTGGTGTCTCCTTACCATTGTCGAGGCTTTGTTCAAACTTCACTACTCTGCTTCAATTAAGTAAAATATTTGACCGATACTTTCGTTTTTGGTTTTCACTAAAATCCAAAAAGGCCGTTTCGGTTCAGCCGAAAAAAAACTCTGGGTTGGATACTTATTTTACTAAAGCTTCGTTTGCAAAATACGATACTTATGTAGGTGAAAGGAAAGGTAAACGGTCAGACAGTTCTCCCAATGCCCGTGGGAGTCGAGCTGGTTCATGAAGCAGAGAAGGAGGTGCTGAAGGGTGTAGAAGTGGACCTGTATTTGAAGAGCGCTATAGAGGGCGTGGTCATCAAGTGGGCGCAGCAGATCAATGACGTCATGATGGAAGACTCCTCGCAGGCTTTTGATAACGGACAAAATCCATTGCCGAGTGTTGGTGAGAAAATATTTTACCCTCACTTTGTTTTCAAAATTAGTATATTGTTTTACAAAGTTGTATACTCGTATTGTACCTCTGATTTCTATATAATCGACGTCATTTGCTAGTTAATCAGTGTGAAATCTATAAGATATGTCACGTTTTATAACTGTGAAAGCATGATTAGACTTAGCTTCGAGAAACCCATACTAAACATAAAATAGTCGTTATTAGCGTAGCAAGCTATTTTCATTAAACTGTTGTAATGAATCTTTAATGATATCGTAATAATCCTGCTAATGATGTAGTGAGGAAAAACCATGAAATTGGCTACACGTGGCCGCGCGGCTAGCTGTCGTCAACTTTCTTTAAAATTATATTATTTATCTATTCAGTATATGTCTTTGTAAATTATTTCCATCCGAAGCTATATTAAACTTAAATGAAGAACTTTCACTGCTTTTAAATTATAAGCCTCTTCTGTTCTACCTACTCTTCTCATAATTAATGCCTACTGGTAACTTACCTTTTATAGCTTGTATGTTAGATTGTACCTGCTTAGTTAACCTGCTGTTGTTAGATTGTAGGTACCTGTCCTTAATAGTAAGTAACTCTTTTTTTCAGAACTTGCATTTTGGAAATCCCGATTGAGCAATTTGAATTATATTTACGATCAACTTCGCACTGAAAGAGTGCGGTGTATGGCGGTGATATTAGAAAAAACCACTTCCGCGTATTATCCCTGTTTTAGTCGCCTCTTCAAGAATATTGTTTCAGGTAATTCTATTAACCGTCAGTGTGTGCTAAATCTATGCTATTAATTTAATATAAGAAGTCGAACATAATATTATACCTAACTGAAGAAAATTTTAATACATATTTTCTAAAATTTTTAGCATTGGCCGAAGCTCGAGAGATTGATCTGTATCTTAGGACGTTAGAAAAACATTTCCAAGGCTTAGAAGATACTGACTTCACAGAGTGTCAACCATTGTTTCGGCCGTTATTTCATGTCATATGCATGGTGTGGCGAGACTCTAAATATTATTGCAGCTCTTCTAAACTTATGGTTTTGATAAAGCAAATTTGTAACTTGCTAATTTATCAGGTAAATAACTAACAAAAATCATAATAGTCATCAAAATAGATTTTGATTAAAAAATTTGAATGATCATTTATTATTGCTTTACCTTCTTTTAGGCAAAGAAGTGTTTGGACCCAAGTACGCTATTTCATAGCGACATTGACGAAGCGAGGCAGCGAATCCAAGTGACAATAGATATTTTGAAGAAATTTCGGCAAACGTTCGAATACTTCAAAGAAAATCTACCTAAATACTTCGTCGATAGAACTGTTATCCCATGGACGTTCCATCCAAACGTTGTCTTTGAAAGAATGAATAAGTTCTTACAGAGACTAAACACGATACAATGGTTTTTCAAAACAGTTTTGGAGTTCCAAAAGTTGGAAAAAATTGAAGTAGGCGGTATGAAAGGTCGTGTTTTAGGAGGTCAAATCAGAGATATATCGGCGGAATTTGAATCCTACTTTCACGCATTTGCTTCCAAATCGTATGATGTTTTAGATCCTGATGACGAAACATTTAATGAAGATTTTAAAGAATTTCAAGAGAATATTATTGATTTAGATTTAAAATTGTCTACAGTTCTTGTTGAATCTTTCGATAGTTGCTCCACTTTAGATGCAATTTTTAAGGTAAATAAGCGGATTTCTAAAACTTTTTCAAAATTAATTGACGTTCAAGTGATACACATAATCGAATCCTTTTATTTCAGTTGATTGACATTGTAGGGTCAATACTGGAGAGACCTTTGATAAGAAATGAATTTACAGCTAAATACTGCGAAATTATTGCAATGCTTCAAGAGGAAATCACTATTTGTACAGTGAGTTAAAATTTTCATCAATTTCAGTTTCGAGAAATTCGTATGAGAATGACGTTCGTTGAGAATGTCGTTAACCATGTACCAATTTTTTATATATTTTTTTTTCAGGATTTATTTAACGAGCAAAGTCATCGTTTCGAGAAATATGGACATATGGAGATCGACGCTTACCTCCCGCCCGTTGCAGGAGGCCTGCTCTACATGACCACGCTAGCTAGAAGGATATCTAAGCCTATAGCTAGCTTTCGCAATTTGCCGCACCCGTAAGTAAGCTGGGTGGGGCAAATTGCGAAAGCTGATTATTTGCTTGCACTCGTCGTATTATAAAATTTTGGATCAATGAGGGTACAATTTTAGCTATATATTTTTCTTCCATCACAATTGCCCAAATTCAAAATTAGTTACAGGAACTAATGGCAACCATTTTCTTCATGGATTATTATTATTACTAGGATGCTATTAAAACACTATTAAACTACAAAAATTACTCGTTTGTTAATTTACTCGTTTGTAATTTAATTAAGCGTAAGAAAATTAGTATTTCTGGACAATTATTTATTATTTCATTTTTCAAATTATGATCATTAGTTTTGATATAGGATAAAGGAATCGGAGGCGGCGTTAGACATTTTTGCTCAGTATGAAAAGCTCATTGATGACATCAATGAATTTAAGAAGAAGTTCTTAATGGATTGGACTGAGACCGTACCGAAAATAATTGAAGAGAAAACAAATAAAATGATATTATCACGACAGGGATCGGATCTTGTATTGAATTTCAGTCCAGCGGTAAGTAGACAAGCTCGCTAACTGATTCGGTGATTTTATATTGTTTTTTGATCATGTTAATTACTGGAATATAAATGAGACTAAAGTATTTAGTAGTAATTTTTACAAATAATAAAACTAAAATATAATATTAATATTAAATATTAATAAAAAAGTGTGTCAGCTACGACGCACGATTGGAGTTTACTCCTTACGAACGATAATTATGATATTTATCGAATAGAAAAAAAGGGTAAATGAACGCATCTGCTAAAATGATAAGAGAAACAAACATATATCTGTAATTATTCGGATTATTTATATTACTTCAATAAAGCGTAATAATACATAAAGTATGTTACAAAATAATATAAATAAAACTTTATTTAAAATTTCGAACTTGGCGAGGTGCACTGCCGTGCACCAAGTATTATAAGAAATAGGAAACGAAAAAATAATTTTAATGAACAAAACAAAAGGGGTATTATTTGTGGAACTTGGCTTAGACACTACCGTGTCTCTAATGAAGCTAATATTCGAATTTGAAATATGTATATATTTTTTTATCAATTGTATTTCATATAAACTTGGCTTGAACACTGCCGTGCACCCTATTAACCAACGACCAAATAAATAATAAACGAAATAAAAGTTTATTTAAAATTTCGAACTTGGCGAGGTGCACTGCCGTGCACCAAGTATTATAAGAAATAGGAAACAAATAATTTTAATGAACAAAACAAAAGGGGTATTTTTTGTGGAACTTGGCTTAGACACTACCGTGTCTAAGCCAAGACACTACCGTCTATCCTTGCGTGTGGGTACTACCATAGGCTACCAGTGAAATCCAATATTATGATAAAAATAACATCGTTACAATATACATACATATTAAATCGTTATAATTTCATAGCTTTTAGAATTAATGAAAGAAGTACATCATCTACGAACAAACCCTGATGTAAAAGATTTGTTGCCAAAGGAAAGTATGGAGTTGTTTGAAAAGCAAGAAGTGTATCGGCAATACAGAATAAATCTTAGCATCACAATTGATTGGTATAATCAAATAAGAAAGAATAGTCAGAAGGTAGAGTTTGACTTAGTAGAAGATGAAATCAAAGCCATAGATCAAAGGATTGAAATGGCACAAAACGAGTTGAATTGGAATTCTAAAGGTGAATCGAAACTTTTTTTTATCAACAATTAATATTTTGCGTTCTCAATAGTTTCAAAGATAAATGTTTAAAATAAATATTTTTGTAGATCTTTGGAATTATTTGCAAGAACTTCACGCGTTAGTCGGCAGTTTATATCAGCGTATGTCAAAAATTCAGGATAATTTAAAAGAAATTAAAGAAATAATGAAGATTTGGTCTTCACTACCATTATTTGAAAGAAAGGAAGGTAAAAAGGTGAGATAAAAACTTTCTAATCCCAAACATACCAGTATCAAAGGAACAACCAGAAAATAACCTTTAACTTTAAAATTTTAATTTGTGTAAACATTACATGTTAAAATGATAAAAATTTAATAAAAAAATTCAGGATACGCTACTTAATTTGGATGATCGGCAAGAAAGGATAAATAAACGATATTCAGAAATACGTGAAACTGCTGAGCGTATAGCAGTACTCCTTAAAGAAAATATGGAATTGTTTAACATGCAAGATAATCAGGAAAGTGAAATTTGGCTTTCATATGTGTCTTTTATAGATAATTTATTCGAAGAATCGCTATTTAAAACGATAGCGTGCAGGTAAAAATAATAACAACTTTATTTTTATATGCATAATAAAATTATATTTCACAAACACACGGGTGATTTATAAAATATCTTGTATTTTAGCATGGGCTACATATCAGAACACATGAATCCGAAAAATAAACTTGCACCATTATTTGAAGCCCAACTCGAATTATGGGAACCTGATATGGTTTTTGTTCCTAGTCTAGACCCAAATGATGAAAAGGGTTTTACTGCAATGATTGATAACTTAATAAACGATATATTAAAAATGTCATCATTGATACAGAGAATAGATCCTAAACAAGAGGAATCTTATGAAGATCAGATTGTTAGTAATGACGACATAGTTGAAATGAAAGATGATATATTAAATGGCATAGAAAGAGTTATCGAAGAAGCAAACGATTTTTGTAAAACATTCGAAAATTATTCATATCTTTGGCTGGAGGAGAGGGATGCTATCATGGAGGTATTTCTAACATATGGAAGAATTTTGACTGCGGAAGAAATTGACAAGATTGGTTCAGAAGACAAAGATGTTCAAGCTCCAGCCCCTTGCCCTCCAAAAATGGAGGCATTTAGAGAACAAATAGATCACTATGAGAATCTCTTTCTGGATATTGAAGAAATGGAATCATATAAAGTTTTTAATTCTTGGTTTCAGGTAACTCGGCGTATTATCTATATTACATTTATGCATATAGTGAAAGAAACAAAAGTTACTATCATTTGTTTGGTTATTTAAGGTGGATATCCGGCCATTTCGCCAAGCTCTTCTAAACACTGTCCGTAAATGGGGCAACATGTATAAGGAACATTTAGTTAACAATGTCACATCTAGTCTTACAGATTTAGGAAACTTTATACATGAGGCCGACGAAGGTAATTATTGTCTTACACGATGTTATATTTCAGCTATGATTCCTGGCAACTTACTGTATTTTTTATTATTTTAGGTTTACTTCAACCTGTCCCAGAGGGCGATTATCAAGCTTTAGTAAACGTAATGGGTTACTTAATGCATGTGAAAGATAGAACTGCAACAACAGATGACATGTTCCAGCCTTTGACAGAAACTATAGAATTATTAAAATTTTATGATATGGATATTCCTGAAGAAGTCAACGTTCTTTTACAAGTATTATTAAATTTTACTCAGTGTATTTAAACTCAAGAATACTGAGTTTTATTGTTGACAAAATACTCCTAATTGTTTAATTTCTTCAGGAGCTACCAGAACAATGGCAGGCAACGAAAAAACTGGCGTTAACTGTAAAGCAACAAGTAGCTCCACTGCAAGCAGCGGAAGTATCTTGTATCAGAAAAAAAATCGCTACTTTTGATGCACACGTGACTTATTATAGAGAAGTTTTTAAGAGATATGAGGTTGTATCTCGTTTTTTTCTATAACGTTATTTACGAATGTATTTAACACACTTATATAAATTTATTTATTTATAGTTCTTTAAATACGAATGCAATGACCCGTATGAGGTGATGTCAAGGGTTGATTATGAAATGTTGCATTTGGAAGATGAAATGAAGGGTATACAAGAGTCTGGTTCTTTGTTTGAAGTAAATGTACCAGAATTCAAATTATTGAAACAATGTAGAAAAGAACTTAGGATGTTAAAGGTATATTAATTAGTTTAATTACAAAGTTATTAATAAAAATCTGAACGTTGTTAAATTTACAACAACATTAACATAATAATGGCTTTATTTTTTAGCAACTTTGGGATTATGTATACATCGTAAGAACAAGCATAGAAGATTGGAAAACGACGCCCTGGCGTAAGATAGACGTAGAAAATATGGATATTGAATGTAAAAAGTTTGCTAAAGAAATACGATTACTGGATAAAGAAATGAGAAGGTATGAAAACAAAACGACTAACAATGTTACCTATTTAAAATATACAAACCTACAAAGATCGTTTTTAAACATTTTAGTTGGGATACGTATATAAATTTGGAAGCTACTGTTAAAAATATGCTTACATCTTTACGAGCTGTTGGAGAACTTCAAAATCCTGCAATAAGGGAAAGGCACTGGGATCAACTAATGCGAACTACAAAGGTAACAAGCTTAAGGCAGAAAAAAGATTGGTCTGTAAAATAGTTCCAGTGTAAATATTCCCATTTTTTGGTGCCTGTTTCTATGAATCGTTTATGGATTTGACTTTTACTGTTATGCAATGTACATATGTGCATGTATGTGTTTGCCATGCAATGTTTTGACAGGCACGCAATTATTCGTTTAATTTGTTTTCATTTACGCATCTTGGTGTGACTGGATTAAAGGGAATGCCATAACTTTATTTATTGTAAATACCTTGTTTGTTTTAAAGTGTGGATTGTGATGTTTCGCGAATGTAAATATATTTATTATCCACAGAGCTTAGCTGCATTACCACCTGAACTCACTGTAAGTATAATAATGCCTTGTGTTTTACAATGTAAATAACACCTACATCGTTTCTTATAACTTATGTGTGTTTCAAAAGGGTTTCACATGTTTCTATGCATGATGATGTTTCCACATTAAATTGATATGTACAGTTATAATATATATCATAAACACAACTAATTATATAATATCTAAATATATATGTTACGAATAACTTTATCTCTTTCTGCATTTCCTTCATGTATTGAAATAACTTATAATACATTTTATTAATACCCTTTGGTTTATGTAGGTACGAATAGTAATGGATTTGAACACGACACTGGCAGATTTATTAGCTTTGAATTTGCATGAGTGCGAAGAAGAAGTTAAGAACATAGTGGATAAAGCAGTCAAAGAAATGTCCATGGAGAAAGTACTAAAAGATCTTAATACAACATGGAGTGGAATGGAGTTTGAGCAAGAAATGCATACACGAACAGGATGTGTCCTGCTAAGGGCTAGTGAGGAACTAATAGAAACTTTAGAAGAGAACCAGGCAAGTATATTTACCTGCCTTTGTACAAAAATATATGATTCTCTTTGCTTAAAAACATTTCTTAATTTTAGGTTCAACTTCAAAACTTAATAACTTCAAAATTTATTGCCCACTTCTTAGAAGAAGTGTCAAGTTGGCAGCAAAAATTATCAATAGCCGATCAAGTAATTACAGTATGGTTCGAGGTTCAAAGAACTTGGACTCATTTGGAGAGCATATTTATGAGTTCTGAAGATATAAGGAAACAGCTTCCAGAGGATTCAGCGAGATTTGACAGAGTTGATGCAGAGTTTAAAGTTAGTATTACATATATAGCCTCACAGGTTTTTGTCATATAAAGTTAAGATTAAATTAGAATAATTAAATAATATGAATTTATGCAGGTTTTATCAGAAGAGATGTCTAAAACACCGAATGTCGTTAAAGGCACGAATAAGGAGGGCCTAGTGGCAATTCTTGACAGCTTACAGAAAGACTTAATTATTTGTGAAAAAGCTTTGGCTGAGTATTTAGAAACAAAGAGGCTTGCTTTCCCAAGGTTTTATTTTGTATCTTCAGCAGATCTATTAGATATATTATCCAACGGAAATCAAGCAGAGTTGGTTATAAGGTACACAAAATAATACGTTTTTAAGAGACAAAACCTGACTTTAAATAAATACACACTCAAAGGAGAATGCGCAATTTTCATAGAAAATTACCCCAGCTCCGGCGCAAACGTAACCTATCTCAGAATTTTATACATTGGATGTGTACAAAAAATAAATGTATTTGATCTCCCTAATCAGTGGCTAACATAGAAAAAAATTGCTTTGATAATTCATTCAGGCACGATTTTATAACTAAACTATCGTTACAAAAAAAAACAAATCTCAAGTAAAAATGCAAAGTAATATCTAAAATAATCACTTTTATTTTAATTCTTTCATAACATATACATATATATTGTATAATAATATTATAAATGTGAAAGTGTGTTTGTTTGTTTGTTTGTTTGTTTGTGACGCTTTCACGTCGCAACAAAGCTATTATATGGTAAGGTTTATGTGTGTGGGGATAGTTAGGAGGGTGGAGAGTGACGTAGGCTACTTTTTACCGCGGAAAAACATCCCATTCCCATGGGAAGATCGATGTTTTGTTAGTTGCTAGATATTTATTTTCGGAGTTGTTAATAGATGGCGGTAATAAAATTCATTTGCAAGTTCTGAATTACGCTATCAAATACTACATGTAATTTACTTAGGTCATAGGCAAATGTAATAGGCTACTTTAGCTCTGCCTCGAGAACTCCCCGCTCCAGCTGTATTCAGTGTACCGCCCGCCCGCTGGCACTATCCTGTTGACTGATGTCCACAAGTTGCTCAGCCAACAGGATAGTGCCAGCGCACCAGAGGGATCTTCGAGTCGAGAGCCTGGACGACTTCATCGAGAGATTGGCACGCAACATGTTCGGGCGTGTCGACGCGTCGCGGTTCCCGCATCTGCAGGACCTGGCTGCGCGGGACGGGCCTAGCACTGACTGATACTGGGGCTTCGTAAGTCGTCGCCCGGCGCTGATCGGCTCCTGCAGGGCTTCCCACCAGCGGGATTCACCCGGTAGGGCCTCGATCGCCTGGGCGGCGCGAAGATGAACCCCATCCCGTTTAAGACTCTGTGGCCTGTAAAAAGGCCACCACTCACCGGACTTGACCTATTGGTTAACCACAGATGGACAACGAAGGGCCTTAGGGCCCAGCCCAAGAACCGGCCCGTTTTAACGGGCCGCGAGAGACACCCCCAAAGGGGAACTAACTGTCCCGAGGGCTCCACACACTTCAGACAGGGTGGAGTGAAGAGAGCGAGTAGTTTTTAGCCTAAATTCCTACGGGAGCGGGACCTACGCGGCTGTTACCTACGGGTCCCAAAGCGAAGCGCGGGCGGTTCTCTAGTATTGTATAATTCTGAGACGCAGGGTCGGAGCGCAATAAAAGAGTATGTACGTGCATTCACGGGCGTCGTACACTGGAAGTTGCGCCCATGTCATTAGTATTTTATATTATCTTGGCTGGGTCCGAAACAACGTTCAAGAATTTGAACATCCTGCTGCTTACTTAGATACCGTTTTGATAGACTTAGAATTATAAGAGAATATAGACATTACTTTATGATACCTAGTGTGTTTATTAATATTACCCTCACCACCCACCCAAATGTATATATTACAGAAAGTAATAATATGTGCCATTTGTAGGCACACATTCTTGTCTAAATAAAATATGAATAATAATATACACTTACAAAATATATAAATATAATAATATTTTCTATTTGTGTAGTTTACTAAAATTCGTGCCTGAAACAATAATGTTTAGCCACAGATTAGGGAGATCACAAGTATTTATTTTAAGTACCCATTAAATATACAAAATTATGAGATAGTTACTTTTTGCGCCGGAGCTGGGGCAATTTTGCGCATTCTCCTTTAAATAAAAGTTAACAAAAATTATAAATTATTGTAATAACTGATGGCAATATTTTTCAGGCATTTAACTAAACTTTTTGATTCTATCGCTAAACTTAAATTTATTGATAATGATAAACCAGGAGAGAAAATAGCTATGGGCATGATAGCCAAGGATGGTGAACTAGTACCGTTTCCTGGAACGTGTGATTGTACTGGCGCGGTTAGTATATCGTTATAAATATAAAATGGTTATCCCGATATCTCAGTGTTTTTGCACCAATTTTTTATTATTATTTCATACTTAGTGCATTTTCCATCGTAGGTTGAAATATGGCTTAATCGTCTGCAAGATATAATGAGATCAACCATCCGCCAGTATTTCGGCGAAGCCATAGTTTCATACGAGGAGAAACCTCGTGAGCAGTGGCTATTTGATTTCATGGCACAAGTGTCACTGTGTTGTTCGCAAATCTGGTGGACTACTGAAGTCAATATTGCATTTGCTAGGCTCGAAGAGGGCTACGATAATGCTCTTAAAGATTATTACAAAAAGCAGTTGGCACAACTTAGTACATTAATAACATTGCTGATTGGTGAGCTTAGCAAACAAGATCGTCAGAAAATTATGACAATTTGTACGATTGATGTGCATTCAAGAGATGTTGTAAGTAAACTGATTCAAGGAAAAGTAGAAGCAGGATCGGCCTTCCAGTGGCAATCCCAGCTGCGACACAGGTTGAAACTGATGTATATTTATAATTTTCACGAATCACTTACTGATTATTTTAATTAGGAGCTAATTAAATCACAATAATGATTCAGAATTGAGTTTTGGACAATATTGCAGTGTAGCATGTAATATTGCATTATTTTAATGAGGTCAAAAATTTTGGGTAAAGTTATCTTGCATAATAAAATTGATTGTACCTGTTGTAGATGGGGTGAAAAAGAATCACATTGTTTTGCTAACATTTGTGACGCGCAGTTTACATACAGCTACGAGTACTTGGGGAACACACCGAGATTGGTTATCACTCCACTGACTGATCGATGTTATATAACACTGACTCAGGTGACACAGTTATTGAATCACTGTCGTGTTAAGTGAGAATAATAAAATCATTTGTTGTTTTAATTTTGTTTCATTTCAGTCTCTTCATTTAATTATGGGCGGTGGACCAGCCGGCCCAGCAGGAACTGGCAAAACTGAGACCACGAAAGATTTAGGGAGAGCTTTGGGTATAATGGTTTACGTATTCAACTGCTCTGAACAAATGGATTATCAGGTATTTTAGAGGATAATAAGGTATTAGATTTTAATAAAAGCACTAGTAAAGACTATTACGACTACTATTACCACTACTACTACTGATATAGTGGTAAAGTACACGATAAGCAAATTCAGTTATATTTAGTAGCTAACTATAATTATACGCAAATTCTGATCGACGTACACAAACAGAATTTGTATATATTCATTACAGTCTTGTGGAAATATCTATAAAGGATTGGCACAGACAGGAGCTTGGGGGTGTTTTGATGAATTTAACCGAATTTCCGTAGAAGTATTATCGGTAGTTGCGGTTCAAGTCAAATCAGTCCAGGATGCTATCAGGTAAACGATAATACGCATGCCAATGTTGTTGTATGAAACTTTATACTTATGCTATTATTTATGCGTTAATTTATGTTTTTAGAGACAAGAAGGAAAAATTTAATTTTATGGGTGAAATTATAGTACTAGTACCTACAGTTGGAATTTTCATAACAATGAATCCTGGGTATGCTGGTAGAACAGAATTGCCTGAAAACTTAAAAGCACTTTTTAGACCATGCGCTATGGTCGTTCCTGATTTTGAACTTATTTGTGAAATCATGTTAGTCGCCGAAGGATTTCAAGAAGCTAAAATATTAGCAAGAAAGTTTATAACACTATACACTTTATGTAAAGAATTGTTATCGAAACAAGATCATTATGATTGGGGATTACGAGCCATCAAATCTGTGCTGGTTGTTGCGGGTTCTCTAAAGGTAAACTTTATCGCAAATTTTATTAAAATCTGTCAGAGTATGTTTATTGTACTACTAACATTTTGTTCAGAGAGGCGATCCTGGAAGACCGGAAGAAGAAGTTTTGATGAGGACGTTACGTGATTTTAATATACCGAAAATTGTGACGGATGACATGCCTGTTTTTATGGGACTGATCGGCGACCTGTTTCCTGCACTTGAAGTACCAAGAAAAAGAGATTTGGAATTTGAAAGAACAGTAAAGCAAGCTGCAATGGACTTAACTCTGCAACCAGAAGACAATTTCATTCTTAAGGTGGTGCAGTTGGAAGAGCTGCTAGAAGTACGTCATTCTGTTTTTATTGTGGGGAATGCAGGAACTGGTAAAACTCAAGTATGGAAGACATTATTTAAAACATACCAAAACTTAAAAAAGAAGCCAATTTTCACCGATTTGAATCCAAAAGCGGTAACCAATGACGAATTGTTTGGTATTATTAATCCAGCTACAAGAGAATGGAAAGATGGTTTATTCTCCGTAATTATGAGAGATCAAGCAAATCTTCCAGGAGAGAATCCGAAATGGATTGTTTTAGATGGCGACATAGACCCTATGTGGATTGAATCACTGAACACTGTAATGGATGACAACAAAATATTAACCTTAGCCAGTAACGAACGCATCGCGCTTACACCTTCGATGCGTTTAATGTTTGAGATTTCTAACCTCCGAACTGCAACACCAGCTACGGTATCAAGAGCTGGTATTTTGTATATCAATCCCCAAGATTTAGGATGGAATCCGTATGTATTAATTTATGTATTTCAATTGAGTGTTCACATCGTTTACTTTCTAGATAAATAAAAAATGAATATAATCGAGTTATAAAAATTTACTTCCAGTTACGTCACAAGCTGGGTTGAGACCAGGAAAATTCCGGCGGAGAAATCTAATTTAGTTGTATTGTTTGATAAATACATACCGCCATGTTTGGAGACAGTAAGAACTAGATTTAAAAAGATTACGCCCATAGCAGATATGGCTCATGTACAAATGCTTTGTCATCTTTTGAACTGCCTGTTTGTACCTGAGAATACGCCAGCTGACTGCCCTAAAGAGTGGCATGATATTTACTTTGTATTTGCTTGCGTCTGGGCGTTTGGATCTGCTATGTTCCAAGACACTAATGTCGATTACAGAGTTGGTAAGAATTTTTTACATTCGTTTTATTGTATGTACTTTCACACCTACATTTTAATGCAAAATTAAACGTCTGCAGAATACACTAAATGGTGGGTAAACGAATTTAAAAATGTGAAATTTCCTGCCGGTGGAACCGTTTTTGACTACTACATTGATACTGAAACAAAACAATTTACACCATGGACTGAAAAAATCACAAAATTTGAACTGGATAGCGATATTCCCCTTCAGGTAATTTAAATAATTATAATTATGTCATTCAATATTTATCCGCATATGATATCACATTTTTAAAATGAGTGCTTACCAATATGCGGGCTTAGACTTCTAATAATGAATCTCTCAATGTCTAGGCTGTGTTAGTACCTACTGCGGAAACTATAAGAATTAGATACTTTTTGGATCTTCTAATGAAAAATAAACATCCAGTAATGCTAGTCGGAGGTGCGGGTTGTGGCAAAACAGTCTTGGTAAATGAAAAGATTCAGGGGTATGTATAATTGTGTAGAAATAAGTTAAAAGGTTACATCTAACCAGTGAATATAAAATTGATTGGCAAAGCAATTTACCAATGAACCATTTGGTGCAATCAAAAATTAGATTTGAACATTATAATTCAAGTAAATACATAATATTCGTGATTGTTTTCCTTAATAAATTTCTGCTGCAAATTAATTAAAACATAATAGAGGATGCTAAAATATAAACGCTTATTCTCATGTTTGTAGTTACATAAAATGTATTTTTAATATGTTTTAGGCTATCAGAAAGTTATGCGATCCAATCAGTTCCATTTAACTTTTACACGACTTCTGAGATGCTCCAGAAAATTCTAGAAAAACCGTTAGAGAAAAAAGCTGGTCGAAATTACGGACCTCCGGGAAATAAAACTCTTATTTATTTCATTGATGATATGAACATGCCAGAAGTCGATAGTTATGGGACAGTATCACCTCATACTATTATTCGTCAACATTTAGACTACAACCATTGGTACGATCGCACCAAGCTTTCTCTTAAAGATATTCATAATACTCAGTACGTATCCTGCATGAATCCTACATCTGGGAGTTTCACAATAAATCCCAGGTTGCAGAGACATTTCTGTGTATTTGCTATTAGTTTTCCAAATAATGAAGCGCTGAATAATATTTATCATTCGATCCTGAGTCAACATTTAGCAAACCCTGAGCTGAGGATAAATTGTCAAATTGGGAAATTAGCACGTAAGTATCGGTAATATAATCCAGAAATAGCATTAAATAATAGGTATCCAAGCAAACATTAATTAAACATTTTTTCTTTATTTTAGCAAACGTGGTATCGGCTACTATTGCTCTGCATAATAAAGTATCGCAAATATTTTTACCTACTGCGATCAAGTTTCATTACATATTTAATTTGAGAGACCTGTCCAATATTTTTCAGGTAAACAAAAAATCCAATAAATTACTATTAAACTGCGTTGTTAACATAGGTTATTATGACAATGTTTCTTTATTTCAGGGTTTTCTTTTTAGTACAAATGAATGTTTGGTCAATCCATCGGACATAATTCGACTCTGGTTACATGAAACCCACAGGGTTTATGGTGACAAATTAACAGAAGATAAGGATATAGACGCTTTTTTGAAAATGCAGATAGATTTATGCAAGAAAAATTTTGAGGTATTTAATTTATATATGTATTTATAAATATATAATTTTTTACAATTTCCTTATAAAATGTTGTGTAAATCATGATATATTTTTATTGTAAAAAACAGGACATTGATGAGGGCGTAGTGTTCGAGCGGCCCAACATTTATTGTCACTTTGCTGGAGGTATTGGTGAGCCTAAATATATGCCAATCACGACTTGGCAACAGCTAAATAAATTACTTAATGAAGCTATGGCCAGTTACAATGATCTGATAGCAGCCATGAATCTGGTATTGTTTGAAGACGCCATGATGCATATATGCAGGTGAGTTAATATCATACTCTATTAACTGTTGCGTAACGTAAAGTCTCAGTTTCATCAAAGAATCTTTTAAGAAAAAGTTTTATTCCATTATTATCAAATTCTTCCAGAATAAGTCGAATTCTGGAAAGCCCTAGGGGAAGCGCATTATTAGTAGGTGTAGGAGGATCCGGGAAGCAGTCCTTATCGAGACTAGCAGCGTTCATATCAAGCTTGGAAGTACTACAAATACAACTTAAGAAAGGTTATGGAGTGTCTGATCTCAAGGTATTCTAATGTTACGGAAATAAATAAAAACTTTAGAAGTAAATGCTTTTATTATTCGTTATTTCTGTTTTAGCACGAATTGTCAGGCCTCTATATTAAGACTGGCTTGAAAAATGTGGGTATAATGTTCTTAATGACGGATGCGCAAGTGGCGAATGAACAATTTTTAGTACTTATTAATGATTTGTTGGCTTCTGGAGAAGTTGCTGATTTATTTCCTGATGACGAAGTAGAGAATATCTTAGCTGGTGTTAGGAATGAGGTAATAAAAATTTTAGTAAATAATTAGACGAACTTGACCATTTTCATTAACCAGTTTGATATTTTGAAACTTTATGTACAATTTTACAGGTTAAAGGAGCTGGTTTACCAGATACAAGAGAAATCTGTTGGAAATTCTTTATAGACAGAGTTCGGAAACAACTAAAAGTCGTATTATGTTTTTCACCCGTAGGCTCTATTTTGAGAGTGCGATCACGGAAATTTCCTGCATTGATAAATTGCACTTCAATAAATTGGTTCCATGAATGGCCGCAAGAAGCCTTAGTCTCAGTTTCTATGAGATTCTTAGAAGGGTTACACGCGTTACCTGTGAGTATAATGCCATATTTTTTTCGTAATTACGACTAAATATATTATCTTGAGTACATGTCTTCATATATAATAAAATTTCCTAGATTGCCCTAAGAGACTCTGTGTCAAGATTTATGGCTTATGTTCATACCTCGGTAAATACGATATCAAGGGCTTACTTATCAAATGAGAGAAGATACAATTACACCACCCCTAAGAGTTATTTGGAACAAATCAGCTTATACGCAAAGTTAGTAAATAACAAAACTGATGAACTTCGTGCAAAAATTACCAGGTATGAAACTATTTTCATATATTACCATTATATTTTTTATCGTGGCTTGTCTTTGCATCACATGGTTAAAAAAATTCTTCTTAGGTTAGAGAATGGCTTAGAAAAATTACGTAGTACTGCATCACAAGTAGATGAATTAAAAGCAAAATTGGCAATACAAGAAGTAGAACTACAACAAAAGAATGAAGCCGCTGACAAGCTCATTGAAATGGTTGGCGTTGAAACAGCCAAAGTGCAAAGTGAAAAAGCATTAGGTATGTTTTCCAATAAATACAAATCGGTTTTTAAAATCCGCTGCAAGTTTTCCTTTTCTTTTTACTATATTTTGGACCCATATACGATTCACGAATTGTTATTTTTGAATTTTGTAGCCGACGAAGAAGAAGAAAAGGTAGCAGTAATTGCTGAAGAAGTATCTAAAAAGCAAAAAGATTGCGAAGAAGATCTTATCAAAGCTGAACCAGCCCTAGTAGCTGCTCAAGAAGCTTTAAATACCCTTAACAAAGCTAATCTTACTGAGTTAAAATCATTCGGTTCTCCACCTGGAGCTGTAACTAATGTTACTGCCGCCGTAATGGTCGTTTTAGCACCTGGTGGAAAAATACCAAAAGATAGAAGTTGGAAGGCTGCAAAGGTAGTGTTTAAATAAATTGTAAACACTGTTATTTTTTTTAATCATATTTATTCGGTAATCCAACAGCGTATTCTTAACTAAATTACAATCAATGCAACCATAGAATCATTTAATTATAAAACCAGATGCATGCAACATTTTACCTTGCGTGAAATAATAAAATTAATAGGTAATCTTGAATCAATTTACAGATGGTGATGGCGAAAGTGGACGTGTTCTTAGAATCACTTATTAATTAT
Source organism: Hesperia comma (assembly GCA_905404135.1). Taxonomy (NCBI): domain Eukaryota; kingdom Metazoa; phylum Arthropoda; class Insecta; order Lepidoptera; family Hesperiidae; genus Hesperia; species Hesperia comma. Next base: position 18,850,577 of record FR990014.1, on the reverse strand, counting down.
GATAAAGAAAATATTCATCCAGATGTTATCAAGGCTATTCAGCCTTACCTTAAGGATTCTGAATTTGAACCAGGTATTATAAGAACGTGTGTTAAAAATTGCATTTGCTAAGATTGCTGTGTTATAAAATTATAAATCAATTTTATCAGATCTTTGAGTATCAGTTCTTTGGGTAATTTAATTCCTATCGAATATCATGATTTTTTAGAATTTGTAAGGTCGAAATCAGCAGCTGCCGCCGGACTTTGTGCGTGGGTCATTAACATAATAAAGTTTTATGAAGTGTTCTGCGACGTGGAACCTAAACGGAAAGCTTTAGCTGCAGCTAATGCTGAATTAGCAGCAGCTACAGAAAAACTTAAATCTATTAAGTCCAAAGTGGCTGTAAGTATTTATTGCCTCTGAATAAAGTTCATGATATTAATCAAAAATATTTAATCTAAATTGACCCCCTAACATTTTAGTCCCTTGAGGAGCAACTAGCAAGTTTAACTGCTGACTTTGAAAAGGCGACGTCGGAAAAATTAAAATGTCAACAGGAAGCTGATGCTACCAACAGAACCATACAACTAGCTAACCGTTTGGTCAATGGATTAGCCAGTGAAAATGTACGATGGGCTGAATCTGTTTCAAAGTAAGTAGATAAACTAATAGAAAACGATACTGGTCTTCATATAGGTGGTACAGTAAATTCTAAAATTATATTTCAGCTTCATGCAACAGAGCACGACTTTACCAGGCGACGTTCTTTTGGTCTGCGCTTTCATATCCTACGTGGGTTGTTTTACTAAACTATATAGATTAGATTTGTTACACAAGAATTGGTTACCGTTCTTGAAAACAATAGAGGTAAAAAAATTTACAACTTTTTTATTTGAGGTACTTTAATAAAAGCTTGTTTATTCTTTTAAACAAGCAAAACATCTAATAGTTCATAGTTAACGTCAATGAACTACGTTGGTATTTGTTTAAACTGTTTTAGCCGCCAATACCGATAACTGAAGGTTTGGATCCTCTATCGATGTTAACAGACGATACGACGATAGCAATGTGGCAAAATGAGGGATTGCCATCCGATAGAATGAGTACAGAAAATGCTACCATATTGTCTAATTCTGATCGCTGGCCACTTATGATTGACCCACAGGTTAGAAACTTTGTTCACTCTGTATATGTTTAGTATTATAATATGAGTATAATATTTTTTTTAATTTTTAATTTGAAATATGATTGTATAAATATTTCAGTTACAAGGAGTAAAGTGGATAAAACAAAAATACGGAGACAATTTGAGTGTTATCAGACTTGGTCAAAAGGGTTACTTAGAATCCATTGAAAAGGCCATCATAAAAGGAGAAACTGTATTGTTGGAGAATATTGGGGAAACAGTTGATCCAGTTCTGGATCCTCTATTGGGACGTAACCTTATTAAGAAAGGAAGGTAAGGGTGTGAAGTGGAGAAAAAAAGTGTTTTTTATTGTTTTGTAATTGTTATGTATGTAATAATTAAATTATTTTATCAGGGCCATAAAAATTGGTGACAAAGAGGTGGAATATAGCCCACACTTCAGACTTATTTTGCACACAAAACTAGCAAACCCTCATTACAAGCCAGAAATGCAAGCTCAAACTACACTTGTAAACTTTACCGTAACAAGAGATGGTCTAGAAGATCAATTGCTTGCTGAAGTGGTTAAAGCAGAAAGACCTGATCTAGAAGAATTGAAAGCTGAACTAACGAAGCAGCAAAATGCATTTAAAATACAGTTAAAGGAGCTCGAAGATGATTTGCTTTCACGTCTCTCATCAGCTGGAGAGAATATTTTGGGAGATACGGCATTGGTAGAGAATTTGGAGACAACGAAGAAAACCGCTGCTGATATCGAGAGGAAGGTAAGAAAAGATTGAAAGGAAGTAAAATATTTTTAGTACGTATTATAATCATAAATACAATACCGGCGATCCGAGAAAAATATTTACCTGTTGTATAAATTGTTTATATCATCACAACCTATAACTGTCCCACTTCTGCATTAACAGCACACACACACACAGCACAGCACATAATTATTTAGTCCATCACGCTAAGTGCGGATTGGCGGACTTCACAAACCTTTCTGATCATTCATCATCATCATGACGACCTTGTAGCCTAGTTGGTAGTGACCCTGCCTGCGACGCGAGGGGTCCCGGGTTCGATTCCCGGCCGGGGCAGATATTTATGTGGCAGATAAATATTTGTACTCGGGTCATGGGTGTAATTGTAATGTGCTATATGTGTAGTCCATGCCACCCGCGACACAGGTACCTAGTAACCTACTGCGGGGGTATGAGTGTGTTAGCGTTTATTATTATTACTATTTTGGCAAATTCAGAGGTTTCCTAGCGATGTTTTCCTTCATTGAAACAAGTGATTCTTTGAAAGGTAAATGGGCATTTTGTTCGGACCGGTGACCCAACAGCGTTCATTAATGAAACTAGTCAGAGTTTGTAAACGACCATGAATACTACCCAATGAAATGAGTTGCATTGCTCAAAAGCATGGGAGAGCTGTTTTATTAGCACAGGAAGATTTGCTTGTAATGTAAAATGTTGTTAATTATGTTGTTTGCTGTTCAATGAGAAGTAAAACACTTTTTATTTAACAGATTTTCAAACTACTTCAAAAAAAGAGGAGGTTCCCAGTTAGTCTGTATGTTTCTTTTTTCTTCTTATGTGTGTTACCTCATAACTTCGTACTGGGTAAACCGACTTCAATAATTCTTTCGACATTCGAAAGCTAATGACTGCCGTGTCCATATCCGTGTCCGTGGTCCCATTTAATTAAAACATTTCAATTAATAATTGCTTTTTACAAAAAAAAAATAACCGACTTCAATCTTGATAAGTAGAGATAACTCAAAAACTACTCGCCAGATGGCGCTCAATTCAACATATAAGTGTAAAGTTCTCGTCACTACAAATTAATCAAGCCCAAACACTAGATAACTGCAGTAAATCGTTGAGGAGTTCCCTCGACTGTCTTTCGGCTTCATCAGATCGACTCCAGATCTTCATGAAATGGTAGCGCTTTAATGTACTTATGATAACATGAACAAACACACTAGTTGTCCATACAATTTTCGAAAGTTCCCCTCGATTTCTCCGAGATGCCATCATCAGATCCTGGTGTCCTTATCAGGGGACCCCACTGCGCATATCTACTTTACAACAAAAAAAGAATTATCAAAATCGGCCCATAAACGACGGAATAATCGCTGAACGTACATAAAAAAAAAAGCATATATACGGTCGAATTGAGAACCTCCTTCTTTTTTGAAGTCGGTTAAAAATCAATAATTATGAAAAATATACATTTGCGTAGAAGCGCATAACTTTTTCCCCCATGCATTTGGATCAAAATAAAAACATTGCGTGAAATGCTAATCCTAAACCTTTTAAACAAACCCTATTTCATTACTGAATGCGACTGGGTTAAAAACGCACAATGACCTTTAGGAGTTGAACGCTGAAATGGAAGACTAAACAATCCGTTCAAGATTATGTGATGTTCTTCACTTTACTTGCTCCAAATACCACTCAACAAAGTCTTAAAACTAGATATTTTGCAGGTATCGGAAGCAAAGATTACATCTCGTGAAATAGATCAAGCTCGCGAGTTCTACCGGCCAGCCTCCGCGCGAGCCTCTTTACTCTATTTCATCTTGAATGACTTGAATACTATAAACCCAATTTACCAGTTCTCTCTCAAGGTATTGTTATGGACTTAATTTCTCTGATATCTTGCCATTTTTCTATAAATGCAATTTAATGACCCTCCAAATTTAATTTCAGGCATTTAGTGTGGTGTTTCAAAAAGCTATATCCAAGGCAGAGGAGGCTGAAGAAGTGAGTCAAAGGATCAAGAACCTCATAGACTGCATCAGCTATTCCGTGTTTCAGTATACTTCCCGAGGGTTGTTCGAATGCGACAAACTGATTTTCGCATCGCAGATGACGTTTCAGGTACTGTCGCGTACAACAAACAGTTAAATCATCTTTTATTTTAAAATGAGCTTGTGTGCTTTAGGTGTGTGTATGTGTGAGTTTTTATTGAAAAAGTAGGTACTCTGGTATTGTGTATTCGATAAAATATTGTCGATGATTATTTGTAATAACAATGAACCAAGTATACAGGCAAAGTACAAGAACAAGGACTAAAAAGGTCAAGTGATTCTAAAAATGACTTTGAGAAAACCTTAAAACGTGTTGAGCGTGATGTTATAAAATTATAACGATTCTCCTAACTAAAAAAGTGCACTTTGACATATTAGTTACAGCTGTAAATCAGTTCTGCTATAAAGGTTTTTATTATTTTCGGAATTAAAAGTGGTTTCCGTAACATCTAAATGACTTTGGCATGAAGTCATATTTATGAATTACACTTGTTTGATGTGAATATTTATGTATGATATCCTCATACTTATTTTATACACATGCAGGCTTATTCTATAACTGGTACTGGTAGATAATTTTAGGGATTTTCATGCTCTTTATATTTTGTGGGGTCGATGTGGAAAAACTATCAACTTATATAAAACTAGTAAATCCGCCCTCGCTTCGCTTCGGGGAACCAGTCCTTTCAAAAATCTCTATAAATTTTAACAAATTATGTTATTCTGATGTCTAAGCTATGTTACTGCAAAATTTCATGAAAATCCGTTCAGTAGTTTTTGCGTGAAAGGGTAACAAACCCACACACACACACTCACTCACATACATCCTTACAAACTTTCGCATTTATAATATTAGTAGGATTGCTAATTGTGTATTGAACTGGTATTGAACAATACAATGTCAACTTAAGAGAAAAGAAAAATATGGGCAAGCGTGAGCCAATAAAATATCAACGTAATTGCTCATTAATCAATTACTCTCTTCTGAGAGTACAATAGCTAAATGATTTAACGTTAATTAATTGTTTTCGCGGGACAATATGAAGAAAGTTTTCTTTGACTTGTAAAATTTTAAAATTGTTTTTGTTCATTATTTTTTTTCTGTTGCGACGTAGATTTTATACATTACGCGAGTCATAATTATATCAACTAGATTATTGATGGTATGAAAATGTATGATGCAATCATAATAATTCAAACCAGTATTTATTATAGAAATAATCACAATACAAATGTTCTTGTTTAGGTGCTCCTGATGAGTGAAGAAGTATCACTGGTAGAGTTAGATTTCTTCCTCCGTTTCCCTATCAAACCACATGTGACCAGCCCGGTTGATTTCCTCTCCAACCAGAGCTGGGGAGGTATTTGTTCGTTGGCCAGCAAAGATGAGTTCAGAAACCTTGACAGGGATATAGAAACCTCACCTAAGAGATGGAAGAAGATTGTCGAAATGGAATGTCCGGAGAGAGAAAAATTTCCTCAGGTATGTACATACCCAATTTTTATCACGTTTAAGAAAAATATTGATAAATACTATACATTAATTTTATTTATGTATAAATAAATTACGTTTTGCCTTCAAGGAATGGAAAAATAAGACTGCATTACAAAGACTGTGTATGCTCAGAGCTTTAAGACCAGATAGAATGACCTATGCGGTAGCGTAAGTAAACCAATAATGTAATATTGGCTTTAAAACCTTCAAACTATTTGCCATGGGGAAGGCCACGGATCTATCTGATATGACCAGTAGTGATAGCATAATATTTTAGTTCCGAGATTTTCCTGTTAATTTGGCTAGTAATAGTACTCGAAAAAAATCTAATGGGTTACGAGTACTTCAATGTACCTAATAGTGCAACTTCTGTTTGTAGAGCGTACATTGAAGAGAAAATGGGTGCAAAATACGTAGAAAACCGGACAGTTGAGTTCAGCAAATCTTTTGAGGAGACTAGTCCGACAACACCTATATTCTTCATCTTGTCACCTGGTGTCAATCCTTTAAAAGATGTGGAAGCTTTGGGAAAAGTAATGGGATTCACAGCTGATTGTGGAAATTTCCATAATGTATCGCTAGGCCAAGGGCAAGAGTCGGTGGCCGAACAGGCAATGGATGAAGCTTTGGGCAAAGGACATTGGGTTGTCTTACAGGTATGTGTGCACCGTTGTATCGTAGTGAATGATAAAAATCAAAGCCCTTTATACGTAAAAAATACTTAAGTACTAAGTTGCCCTTAGATGCATTTTTGAGTTGAATGAGCTTAAGAATTCATAATTTGACATCTTCCAGTTTTTGTAACATTATTATTTTTTTTGTTAAAGAACATCCATCTCGTGAAGAAATGGTTGCCAAGTCTTGAAAAGAAAATGGAGAGTTTTGCTTCAGGCTGTCATAAGGACTTCCGTCTGTTCATGTCCGCTGAACCGGCTGCTACTCCAGCCGCGCACATCATACCACAAGGAATATTGGAGTCCAGTATAAAAATCACTAATGAGCCACCTACTGGAATGCAGGTAGGTCAGTCTTAGAGACCAGACAAATCATTTCCTCGGAAACCGAGTAACGCATGAGTCATTTCAGCCTTTATCTGTAATATTTTGCAGACTAAGTTTTGGAATATAAAGTGGATGATACGATTGATTTACTCTAAATGTCATTATTTCAGGCAAACCTACATAAAGCTCTGGATAACTTCAATCAGGAAACTTTAGAAATGTGTGGTAAAGAGGCAGAATTCAAAGCAATACTGTTTGCTCTTTGCTACTTCCATGCCGTTGTTGCGGAGAGGCGAAAGTTTGGTCCCCAGGGCTGGAACAAAATATACCCCTTTAATGTTGGTAAGAAACTAAGAATTTCAAATTATGTAAATATTTAAATTACATTATAAATACACTTGTATATTTTATATAAAGTAGGATTTTTTTCGTATATAAGTTACTTATTATTGACATAATTTAAAATTCTATTATAGGAGATCTAACAATAAGCGTCTTTGTATTGTACAATTATTTGGAAGCCAATTCTAAGGTCCCGTGGGAAGATCTGAGATACTTGTTTGGAGAGATCATGTACGGAGGGCACATCACCGATGATTGGGATCGTCGGCTCTGTAACGCTTACTTAGAGGAGCTGATGCAGCCGGATTTGGTAATGACTTCTACCAATACCGACACATATAAATATACTAGCTTTTGCCCGCGGCTTCGCGCGCATGGAATTCGTTTATATCGCGAACCGGGGAAGTAGGGGAGGGGGGACGTCATCAACTATCTTCCCGGAAAAAATCATCGAAATCGTTTATGCGGTGCAGATTTTTCATACAAACTTTCAGCCCCTATTTCAAGCCTTTAGGGGTTGATTTAAAAAAAGTAGCCTATGTGTGACTCTGGGTCTTCAACTATTTTCATTCCGAATTTCATTCAAATCGGACCAGTGGTTTAGCCGTGTAAACGTCACAGACAGACAGACAGACTATAGCATTTATATTATTAGTATGGATTTAATTCTTTGTGCTTCCTTCTTTGCTTGGTGATGTCTTAAGTGTTACAAAATGTCTATAGGCGTCGGCGTCCTTTAACTGTAACCACAAATTTCACTCCACTAACATCCATAACCCAAGAAAAAATATTTATCGGTCACGTAAATGTTCGCTCCGACTGGAATTGAACCCGGGACTCCTCGCTTCGCAGGCAAATCTACTACCAATTATACATAAGTAGCCGGGAATACGATATCGTCACTACTTGTAAAAAACAAATTTATTACCTGTGCTCACAATTCAGTTTAGCTTGTGAGCAACGTTTACTATTTAAAATTCTCGCGACTCGTTAACAAAGATTATATTACTCGTATTATAGGTGGATGGTGAACTGCAACTAGCGCCAGGTTTCCAAGCACCACCCAACACAGACTATTGCGGCTATCACCAATATATCGAAGATGCCATGCCGGCGGAATCACCTTATCTATACGGTTTGCACCCTAACGCTGAAATAGGATTCTTGACTACGACGTCGGAGAACTTGTTTAGAACTATATTTGAGATGCAGCCCAGAGACGCACAGGCTTCTGGCGCGACGACTGTTACTAGAGAGGACAAGGTTGGTTCTTTAAAGTCAAAAGGTGTTATATTTTTAGTTGTTTCAAAAATAACACATTAGATAGAGGTATGTATGCTGATGTATTTTATTTTTGTTTCATTTCATGTTTCTGTGCGTTAGAGAGGGGGGTGCTACTTGCATAAAAGTATACACCATCATACATATGAGTTTGCTCGCATATTGTTGCAAAGTAAACCTTTAATCTGAAATAACACAGTGCTAAACAATTATGATTAAAATACGATTATTTTATAAAAGGATAATTATTATTAATTACTTATACATGTTTTTAGGTAAAGCAGATGCTGGACGAAATAATGGAGAAGCTTCCAGAAGAGTTCAACATGCTGGAGATAATGGGGAAGGTGGAGGAGCGGACCCCGTATGTTATAGTGGCCTTCCAGGAGTGCGAGCGGATGAACTACTTGACTGGCGAGATGAAACGCTCCTTGCGGGAATTGGATTTGGGGCTGAAGGTAATTGACAACATTTTTACTAATCGGCACATCTTCTGAACAGTCAGAACTTAAGACGTATATTGGCCTGTTAATGTGTGTGTTGGTGTCAATCCAGTAACAGCTCTCTAAAGGTGTTTTATAATCTGCTGCAGTTAAATGCAGTTTCCACTGAGTCTGAAAGATGAAAAAGGTTGTGGTAATATTAAAAAATAAATGTAAAAAAATGGACAAAACATGATTGGACTACTCTTATACATTAATCGTAAAGTATTATGAAATTGTGATTTTGTTTCCAGGGTGAACTAACAATTACATCAGATATGGAGGATTTGGAAAATGCATTATTTTTGGACCAGGTAAGCAATTAATAATATATATTTCACGTTCTTCTTTCTCGTACAAGTTCAGTAGTTTAATATTTTCTAAAAGTTATGTGAATTATGTTGGAAACCTTGTTATTGGGAACGACCCATTAGTCTTTTCATTCTAGCCAGTACCTACAATGCATCCAAATCTATGCACCTTGCTTTGACATATGAGTTGGTTCACAGCCATATACCTACATAATGTGAAACAGCTAAAATATCAAATAAATATTAGGCCATGGGTGTTTACGATGTCTTACTTTTTTGTGTGTGTCCAACCCGTGTCATTGAAAATTCTGAGATTTAATTAAAACTTGTGATTTGTGAAGGTGCCAGCAATATGGGGAAATAGAGCGTACCCGTCGTTGCTTGGTCTCTCGGCGTGGTTTGTCGACTTGCTGCTGCGTCTTCGGGAACTGGAGACTTGGGCTACAGATTTTGTGGTAAAAATAGTTTTTATTAAAATGTTTAGTTTTTCTTCCTTGACGTCTTGCTTTGTTTCTGGAAGAATATGCCTTAGTATCCAGACAACTGTACTCGTCTTGGCGGGGGCACTTCCGTGCCCCCAGATTGTGTTATTATTAAAGCCACATCTAAATCACTTGAGCTGTGTATTAACATGATGAGAATAAACGCATGGGCAAATCGAGAAGTGGTCAAAATTGCTTGATACCTTGTTGTTTACTTAATAAATACCATTTCCTACTAGTTTTCATTAACACAAGTGTATTGAGAATGACACACATGAGGTTCAGTGTATTGTGATACTTACGTGTCTATAGATAAGAATTTTTTTTTTTTTTTTTATGGAATTAAGATAGCAAACGAGCATGCAGCATAAATCTGTGAACGTTATTTTTGATTCTACCGCCATTACCCGTATTATCTTCATAGTTAATGCCAATCTGACTCTTGACCAAACAGACAGATTACAAAGTGCCACATGATTCTCCTCCAGTTGCCGGTGTCAGTGTGGCTGGCAGGGTTCTTCAACCCGCAGAGCCTGCTGACGGCCATCATGCAGAGCACGGCGCGCCGCTACGAGCTGCCGCTCGACAAGATGTGTCTGCAGTGCGACGTCACCAAGAAGATGAAGGAGGACTTCACGTAACGTATCCCTGAGAGCACGCTACATTCACACATAATTGTCTAGAATATTTTTTGTGTAGAAAAAGGGTTGTTTTAAGGGGTTTGATCGCTGAGCACCTAGAAAATGCCCTGAATGAGGGGCTCTAAAAATCGTGATACTTATATAATTTATGGATTGACCTACTAACATAAAAAGCTGATTGGGTGATAGCTAGCGAGGAGAATATTGTTATCTATTACTTAAGATTTTCTTTTACATTGATGTCTTTCACATTAAAGTCAATATTTGATTGGTAAAGTAAATCAAGGTCTTCAAAGTTTTAAAATTAAGATGAATTTCCGGTCTTTAATGGTCTGGCTCAGGTCAGAAATATTTTGATTGGGATATTGGCCTTTAAATTGTTTTCAACACCTCATTACAACTTAATAAATAGAATTTAGATAAATAAAGATGGTGTATAAATTAAAAAATTCGTGACTGTAAAATTGTTATCAAAATATTTAGATAAAATTGAAACCTTTAAAAATATAACTTAAAATACTTCTGTTAAATTGAAAGAACTAGAAAAAATTTAATACCGTGATTTAGGGTAACAATTAGCGCCATCTGTTTCTAAGCTTTATTTATTGGACAATTACCGTCATCTGTTGTCAAGTAGAGGCATTCGTTGAGCAGGATAGCGGACTCGCGGTCGGCAGCAGGAGATGGCGCCTATGTGCATGGGCTGTTGATGGAGGGCGCGCGCTGGGACATGCAGGCCGGGATTATCATGGACTCCCGCCTCAAAGATCTCTTCCCGCCCATGCCCGTTATCAATGTCCGGGTGAGATACTGTTTTATAGGTACACTTTATTTACGATACATAACATTTGTGAATCGTAAAAAGTTTTTAGTTTCGCTGATATAGAGTTGCATGGGCTGTCTAACCATTCATTCAAGGGAGGCTTAGAAAACGTCGCGATGTACTAGTTTTTCATCGTTTAATAATAAAAAAAGCTTAAGCATAAGAAATTGTGCCCTGGTGTGACCACCAAAATGACTCCGAAGAAAAACGAACCATATCAAATTTTAATCAGAATCGAATGTTCTTGGCTAACTACAATTTGGAATAAAAATAATTTACAGTGTAAATATTTTGCAGGCCATAACTCAAGACAAGCAGGATCTCCGTAATATGTACGAATGTCCAGTGTACAAGACCAGAACACGGGGTCCAACGTATGTCTGGACATTCAATCTGAAGACCAAGGACAAGCCTTCCAAGTGGACGCTGGCTGGAGTAGCACTCCTGCTGCAGATTTAAAGAAACACAGGAGCAAATTATTTGCATTAGTCTGAACATGTAATAAGTGTTTTATTGATGGATGTATGATGTATGTACGTAAATTTAACACAAAATGTAATTAGAAATATTATTAACACAACAGAATATAATCTGTTTCCAAAGGGTGCAAAGACATTAAGAAGTTTTGTGCTTATCGCAAAAACGATTCAACCGATTTGAAATTTTCACAGATAAATATTATTTATGCAAGTAAAACAAGATTTATTAGGACAACTAATACAAGATACGCCAAGCTGCATTTTTGTGTAGACTCTTAGGCTTTTTTAAATGGTGGATTTGATTTATTTTATACTAGTAAATCCGCCCTCGCTTCGCTTCGGGGAACCAGTCCCTTCAAAAATCTCTATAAATTTTAACAAATTATGTTATTCCAATATCTAAGCTATATTACTGCAAAGTTTCATGAAAATCCGTTCAGTAGTTTTTGCGTGAAAGAGCAACAAACACACACACACACTCACTCACATACATCCTTACAAACTTTCGCATTTATAATATTAGTAGGAAGTAGGATAGGATACCTAGTTGTACTAGTTGTATAATGTTCAAAAATACGAGGACGATCGTTTCTTCTGCCCCGCATAGTGAGATAGATAATATGGTGTTAATATATTCATTATTGTTTGAAAATGTTACAATGTAGGTATGCGACTGTGATATTTAAGTATCTAAAGGAAATTGTTGTATAACTTACATATTTTATGTCGTTTTATTAATTTGTAAAATGTAGTAGCTGTTATCCGATGATTTTCAGTTAAATAAAAATGCTTATATTTATTTTAAACTTAGTTTTGAGTACAAGCCTGAAAAAAATGCCTTGTCAACGAAAAAAAAATACGTAGGTACGTAGCGACTGAAACACGTAAAAATATAATAATTATTTACTGGTGATTTTGCTGAAGTTGTAGAAAAGAGCTATATATACTAACTGGCTAGTACTTTTGTATTTCTGTCTAAGCCTGAATACTCATTTATTACTTGTGCTTACAGTAAAAGTTATCTTGTAAGCAAAATTGTGTAAGGTAGAACCAGAGTGGTCCAAGTGACTTTTTGCATTGACCCCCGATTTTGGCAAAAAGATCTCCAAAACTCAATATTCTTTTATTCCACTTTGATCCAATTGCCCTAGACAATGTTTTTGAATTGCAATTCTGCAACTGAACTGCTATTGGATCAAAGTGGAATAAAAGAATATTGAGTTTTGGAGATCTTTATGCCAAAATCGGGGGTCAATGCAAAAAGTCACTTGGACCACTCTGGTTCTACCTTACACAATTTACTTCTGACATTTTAAAATCTCGCCATCAATCTGCGTATTCCCTATCCCGTGGGAATTTCGAAAAATCCTCTCTTATCACGTAGACAACGTTACATACCTAATCTATGTGCAAAATTTCAGCTCTGTAGCTCAAAAGGCAGGGCGATGATGAGCGAATCAGTGAGGCAGTCCATTTTTATATGTATGTACCTTAATCACAGGGGCATAAAGCGGCATTTGTTCAGGGTGCAGTTAAAAGGAATTCCATTTGAAATCCACTAGAGATCGTCTTTCATAACTTTGCTCGTTGTTCAACGGGATGCACCATGAGAGAGGAAAGAAGGAGAAAAGAAGGCGTAACTTGGGCTCAAGGCTCAACACCTTCCACACCTAAATAAAAGACACAAAGAAATATTCCACTGTACCTTCAGTGTTTTGATACGTCATCGTTTCAGTATCCGTGATATTAAAATTTAAAATGAGTTATAAGTATAATTATGTATTCATACATATTGTAAAATCAGATCAATCTGAACAAGAACAGGTGTGTCAAATATTTTTTTAATTAATGTGTGATCCATTTTAATTACATTATGCAGACATGTTGTCGTTCTTGCATAATTGGGGTCAGCGTAACTGCGTAATTTTATTAATTAATACTGAGGTCTCTACTACATTGATTGATAATTTTAACTAAACTTTTTGAACCCCAAAAATACAAATCAGAGATTTTCAGAGAAATATTACGTTACATTATTTTGATTGTGGCAATAAATTCACAATAGATAAAGGGCGCATTGCACTCAGCGACGAAAACATTCAAAACGTTCAGTTTTCTTTAGAAAAAGAATATTTTTGAGTGTTTATTCGCTTTTGGAAAGCGCCCAAAATGTTTGCATTAATTTGGTTTCTACCGTCCTTTTTCTCGCAATTCGTGTGCGAGCAACGCCGATGGCGCGTGCGCACTAGTGCTGCTTCACGAGTTGTCCCGGTCGGTTCGAGCTCTTCGGCGTGGCTGCAATTCGTTCGTATACTTTGGCAATCCAGCCACGAATCTGTCACATGTCTATACGTGGGACTACCTACGGTGTAGTTGGAGGGAAATGGTGTACGCAGAATAAACGCCACGCAACGGGACTAAGGTTAGTTAATTCCATTTTTGAGGTGACCTATGCCTTATCACCAAAAACAGATTTTCATTTGAGTACTTATGTTTATATGGGGTAGGTGCGTGTACATGAGATGTCTTTTTTGACAACCGATTGAAATAAAAATGACGGAGGAATTTTATACCTCTATTAAAACAACTGCAGCAGAACAGGATCAGCAGGAGTTGGTGAAATGATGTGGTGAGGCGAGGTGAGGTTTGGTGAGGTTTGGTGAGCTGGTGGGACGAGGTGTGGAATGGAGAGGTGCTATAGATAAGTGAGGTGCTTAAGAGGAGAGGTTTGACAGATAGATCTACATATCTATTGTGAATAGACACATGAGTAATAAAAGCAAAATGGAGGGTTTGATGTTTGTACTGTTATTGAACAAAATGGTTCGAAAGACGTAGCACGAGTACTATATTTTATTTGCCCTGCATAAAATGTTACACCTCTTATAACTCAAAACCGCATCCAAAGCTTAAGCTTGTAATGGTGGTGGAGTGGTCCACCATTAACTATTCCGAATGGTCTAGTGGCGGATAAATAAAACGACTGATTCTTGTATCTGCTGTAGGTAGTAGCGAATATGTGAATGCTTTATTGAGCTTAGACGCCAATACAGATTTGATTTTAACTTCTCACTTTATAAACATCGGGGCTAAGTTTAGGTTTTTGTCCCCTGATATGCAAAACACGGTCATCGATTCCAATTATAAAAATGTTGAAATCTATATTATATCGTTGACATATTAACACCATAAATTATCAAATTCCAAATTAGTTAAGGATAATTTGTTTCCGGGTTTTATTTTAACTAAATTTTCACAAGTAATAAAACGAAGCTGTGGGAAAAACTAAACAATTGGGTAATATTGTGGTTTTAGGTGATCTTTTTTGGATGTGCTCAATATTGGTTTTTGGGATGTTTTTTTAATTGTTTCGAAATCGATGCGCCACTGAAAGTTTGGAGTCGCATCGTTGTAGGGCTTGTAGCTTTTTTGTTAGCTTCATTGGTTTTAGCTTAGATAGTCGGTTGACCTATTTAGTTAAAGTAATTACCTAGCTGAGAAACCCCTACCACCTTTATCTACAATAACGTATGAACGCTTTGCGGTATTCTATATTTGACTTAGCAGTCTAAATTATCTTTAAATGTTATTTTGAAGGGTTACTTACAGAATACACGAAAACATAGGGGATCAACTTTCTTTTGAATCTTCATAAGGTCTTAAATCCCGATCGAGGTCGCACGATTCCAAATCAAACAGGACGTTAATGTAAAAAAGCAGTTAGGTACATCAATTTGTTTACTGCTGAACTTTACAGGATTCTTAAGACTAACACTTAGCAATTTTTTATTTGTAGTAGCTACATATCTTACGTCAGTAATATTGATCGACTTGATGGATGAATCATTCGAACATTATCAAGAGCGGTGTTCGTTTAATAATCTCCATATCATTGATCTTTTTCGGGTGGTGCTATCATTTTAATCTTGGTGATTTGGTTATTAGTTAAAAACGAAGATGACTCATCGATTATGTCAGCAGTTAAAACGTAATGCTTTTATAGATTTGAATCCTTGTTGTGATTTATAGCTGTGATTTGATAATTAAACGAAAATTATCATATTAAAAAGACATTATACGTTAGGGCTGTAAATAGGTATTACTAAATCAGTGCAGTTATAAACAAATGCTACACAAGTAAAACAGTTTGACACAAATAGAGATAGGGAGTATCATCTAATTTATTAATTTATAAGATTTATTATGCAGGAACCGATGGCGCCGACTTATCATGTTACAAGGATTTTTACGCTATTCATCACAGGATTTTTTGCGAGTTCACTGATTTATTTATCTTATGTTTTTATAGTTCTATTTGATTAGTTAAATTTTCATTACAACCATATAATTGGGCATTAATCATAAATCATTTACCTACCTAATACCTAAAACGGAAATTCATATTAGTTAGTGCCTAAAGCTTCTGAAACATTGCCACGATCAATAGGATTTAAACTTTTATTGTAGGGTGGGTTTCGCTAAGTACCTAATCAGAACATTAAAAATAACTCCTTTTTTTTACAAAATAATGTTTTGAACGTTTTGATCGTTTAGTGAAACGCACTCATGGAAACATTTATAGCTTCACATACACGGATCAGGTTGAAATTAACAGCTTCATTGAATCAAAATCAAAATCAAAATATTTTATTCACTTGGGTATCACCGATACGCTTGTGAAGGTCGTTTTTTGAATCTACCGCCATTTTGCAAAGTGCTTTTTATTCTTATGATGGAGGAGAAAAAAAATGGCGAAAAAATGAAGCTCAAAGATTCGTGAACTAAAACGGAGTTTACACGGCGAAGCCGTTTTAGGAACTAAACTCAGCAAGTATTTTACTAGACTTTAATTACCTAATGGCTATTAATTTATCGTCCAATTGCAAATCCGAATGGCCAACAAAATATTCAACCGATTTAACCTTAAAACACACGTAAGAAATATAGTAAAACGTTGCAGCTACGAAACGTTGTACCTGACCCTAACTAGGACTACTATTTCTAGTTCCCTCATTATCTGCTATCTGCTTCCCAAAGAAAATAACCAAGTTTGTCCCTAGGAACTGTGCACTGACCAAATTAATTCTATTCGGTACCTTTTACCCTCTGCGTGGGCGACATTAGCATTCTTGTTAGTACGTTGTTAGTCAGTTAGTGGGCCTTGTTAGACCGAGTGGTAAGCATTGAGTCGTTAACGAAAATAAGAACATTGCAGAAAAACATCGAAATTGTAAAGTTAATTAGATAATGAGATGCGGGAAAAAATGGCTGCGGATAAAAGTTTGTTCGGTTTTTCTATTAACGTTTTAAAATTAAAATACGTGTTCGGTAGAGCAATATTTTAAATTACCGATGTGTTTAATATCAATGACGAGAAATTAAATTTGACTAACATTATCCTTTTAACTTAAAAATATCCATGTAGCATTTTAAAAGTCAATGTAAAAAGAAATTGGCAACATCGAAATGATTTTGAAACTATACTTAGGTATAATTTTTTAACCTTTAATACATATGCATCTTTAATGAAAGAAAAAAATTAAAATTAACCGAGAAACCACGTCGGACCAACGGAGTACGGGGTGGTCAAGCAAAACTCTTCATAATTGAAGCTATTAATAACTTCATTAATTTAGGAAGTATTTTTGTACGTATGCAAATTGTTCTTTGATTGAACTTAATTCCATTCTGATGTTCTGAGACACCTCATAATTACTTCGATATCATAATTTATGACAAATTTGTAAAATATGTTAATTAAAAGGATCATCATGTCAGTTATAAATAACCAATTTTATAGGCAAAATTAAGTATTATTGGTGTTTCAACAAGGCATTTCCTTGTTAGTAATCTGAAACTTAAAACAAACTCGTTAAAATGATAATGGATAATAATAAAATTTAAACCTTACTGACGAATTGACCATGTAGGTACGTGCTTCGTATTATGGCATAATATGACGTAGGCGCCACAAATTACATAAGTAATCATTGGTAACAACAATAAGTTATTCATCATAATATTAGTTATACATAATGATAAATTGATTCTTGTGTTATTGCTAACTAGAGGAGCGTGTGAATTTTATTTCCAGAGTTCATTAGACATCCATTATTATTTTTATTCATACTTTAAGGTGTTTTCAATTTGCAATTATTGTTTTAGTAATAACCTTGACTTTAGTCCTTAGGTACCACTTAAAATTGATAGCTTTTTTGTAGTATTTCAGGTTTGACCAGTTATTTTAATTTTAACCTATGCCAACACATGAAACAAAGATCGACAGTGTGATAAATGTATAATCAATAGTGTATGATAAATCTATGAGAAAGATTATTCATGGATGCAACCGATTAAAGGCCCACTACTGAGCACGGGTCTCTCCTCATCATTGAGGAAGACTAGAGCATACTCCACTACGCTGCTCCAGTTCGGATTAGTGGTGGGCTTAGTGGCCAAGTCAGTATCGGAAGATTTCATATCGCACGAGGGCCTCCGACGTGGCTTATCGATCGACTGCTGTCAGTCGAATACAAAATTATTCATGTTTGATTGAAGACAATCTTATGACTGTAATAATAATTTCACTTGACGAAAGACTTACGATTTCCTACTTATTATAACAGTAAGTATCTGACAGTAAAACTATTCGTAAATGGTAATGTAGGATAGCTTCATCTCCGACCTTGGCCCATTGCATTGGCTTCGACTATTGTTTATTGGCGTGTGGGCTCGTATGTTTGGGCTTTGATATACGTATCTAATGAAGTTATGGTTTGAACAAACATTGCGATACACGTGTTAGGACCGGGTAAGGATCAAAATTGGTTATGTTATTACGTGGACTTTTTTGTCTAATAGATTACTTAATGCCCGGTGTGCTGTGTTGTGAATTGTGATCAATACATATTTTTATGAGTAAAAATAATAGTTTGACGTTAATGAGTAGGGCCAATGTATTGTTATAATAATAAGACATTTCTTCAGTCATAATTTCAGAATCGTTTCAGTTTACCTACCCATATCAAAAAGTATACGCCTAGAGAGAACAGAAAATTTTAAGAAAATCCTGTTCTGAGAGAGAGAGAGAGAGAGAGAGAGAGAGAGAGAGAGAGAGAGATTTCCCATGATTCATTTCACACGTAGAATATAGCAATCATTAGATTTTTGTCAATAACGTCTAAATTCTAAATAAATGCCCGCACTTGATTTTATGCGAAGACAGATATAAAGATAAAAAACTTATATTAAAACATGATTTACGTCACAGGTATTTTAACGACAGCTCGTCGGACATAGCTCGCATATTTCTGTTTATTTGCAGTGTGTCCTTGCCTTATCTAATATCTTGAGATGACCTTAGGTGCATTGCAGTTCTTGCTTCTGATCATTATGTTGTAGACAATGTTTGAAGTCTAGCCAACAGCGAAGCAGGCTAGGCTAGGACATTCAGTGCATAATAATGTATATCTTTGGAGACACAAAAAATATGTAAGATTTGTAGATAGGTACGTTGTGAACTTCTAAACAAACGATGCGATGTAAGAATTAATGGAGTTGTTAAAATAGCAGTGATATTTGCGTATTAAGTATAAATACTCGCAAGGAAAACCAGGTTTGGAATCCCTTATGCACCTTCATCTTTTTTTAATATGTATATATTTGGAATATGTTGCGACGAAACTCGAAGATGATTTTTGAAAATAATGCGGGTCCTCCGTTTTTTTAGTCAGGTAATATATCGACGTTGCTCTTCGTGTTATCTAGTCCATGGACGATAACAGTTAGTACTAATATCTGAATGACCTACGGTAAGAATCCTCGTTTGTTGGCTAAATAAGAATCAAGAAAACTGAAAGTCAATTCATATACCTAAACAGTTTTAACTTGATAATCTAAAGACTAACTCGATGCAATCCTTACGGTTTAGAATTAACCGGACATAGTACACTAGGTATTCACTATGTTAGTTATTTATTTTGCATATTAAAAATCGATTGAGTTTTTGTCTCCGTGTCCAACGTAAATATTTGCACGATGCTGTGTCTAGGTCGTGCCGAGGTCACGGATGTTTCAAATATTTTAATTGGTTCGGCGGTCCTTATTTCCTTGTTTTGGAATTTACGATGTCCAGTTTCGTTTTCTATGGTTTTTTGTTAGCAACTCTACCTAAATTGGTTATTGGTAACTTCACACTTATAGCCATAGTAACTACTTAGTTTAAGATGTGCTAGTGATAATATTTACTTAAATTCAACCAGAGATAGGCCAAATTTAATCATTCTTGTGGATTACGGTTATTCATCTCTATTAACTACCTAGAGTCCTAGAGGTAGCTACTTCACATGCATACAACACATTACCTTATAACAGCCCACTGTGGGGGCCAGGATTTTCCTATTTACCCAGGAGGTCCGCATCATACCACGCTAGTCCAATGGTCGGCCAGTTGAAGGGTCAACTAAACTATCCGAAGTTTTTAGTTGTTTGTAGGGGTCGATTTCTGACAGGAGTACCAACATTTGTGAGTTATATGAATGTTTGTTTTCGAATGGTGGATCTCGTTAGTGATAGAGAGTCCAAGCAGCGACTTGTAACTTTGATAATTACATTTCTATGTAACTGAATAACAATGAACGCAACGCATGAATACTTAACAGACTATTTCTGTTGATGTGTTCAATTATGTCATTGAATACACTGTTAAATTATGAATACATCTGTCGACGAATACCGAGAAGCGAGCCCATCTAATTCCCACGGTTACGTAATGTCTAATTATTTGTACAATATTTATATTCAAATCACGCGAAACTTTATAAATATTAACTATGTACTTACGCACGTTGTAAAAAGCACGTGTGTAGCTTAGGTTGTAAGGAGCCTAGTCATCCTCTAACATACCGTATTGATCAACAAACTCCTCTGACGTATAATTCCCGTACATATCGTCCTAGCTTTTCCCCTAAGGGTTCGCCTGCGTAGATCTTATGTTTCCGTTTATGGGCCTTTTGTCCCTATATATGGGGATTTCCTAAAATCCTCTCTTAGAGTTTTTTTATTGTTTTTGATAACATTACTGTATTTTTGGATGCGTAAGCTAATGAAGTACTGAACGAGTGAGATAGTAAGAACTAAATTAAAATTACATTACTTCAGTTGGAAAGTTCCACCGCCTCACTTTCTGCGTGCTAGTAACGTATCTACATAAAAATGTACCTAAGTTTATTATCATTGGTTGGTTTGAACCGTTCTTTGCAATCCCGATGTGATGGTGGTGAAGCATTGCCGCCACTTTGTTGAACTTTATTACCAAAAAAAGGGAGTGTATCACCTACTGCGTTTTTCTGAACTTACGCAAGCATTACAACTTTGCCTTGTTCAGGTCGAGTATTATAATAATATTTAATTTATTTTAAACAGTGCGACGCGCACGTCTTGTGAGCCTTAATTCGTAAAAGTACGAGTAAAAGTACGAGTTACCTTGTACGTCAAAAGATAGATGAGGTAAAGGCAAGGTGAGAAAAAGTTACTTTTGGTTGGTTATATCAAAAACACTGAGGATTACATAAGTGACAAATTACTAAATGCCTAACGTCTCTTGACTTTAAGACACCCACATTATTGTTATTGAACGCAAACACCGCCACTGGCAATGTATTCCAGGCATTCGTAAGTATTTTAATTTCATCATCTCTAAAGGTAGCCATTGACGATACGTCCATATGGAATGCTTCTAAATGGAAGTACCTCCTCTTTATGGACGTACCTCCATAAGGAAATCTTTCATTTAGAAGCATTCCAAATGGGGTGATTCCTCGTGGTCCAACTATTTAGTCCAACTATGACGTCACAGTTGGACCACGAGGAATAGGTCGTCCTCGTGGTCCAACTGCCAAATTAATGTGATTTGATCGTCAATGGCTTCCAAAATTTCAAAGATTTCCTTATGGAGGTACTTCTATATGGAAATCTTCCATTTAGAAGCATTCCAAATGGACGTATCGTCAATGGCTACCTTAACAAATCTTACAAGTTAGCTAGAAAGTGACTGAATATATTGATGTTACGACACTTCATCAGTTTAAGGTGAGAATTTCTTCGTAGATATACATTTAATTTTACAGTTCACTTACTTAGTTAAGGTCTCTATTCTTCATGTTCTTGAATTATTTTAGTGCATGTTCAAAGATAGTAAGATACGTCAATTAATAATATAGACTTAAGTACCTATTGTAAAAGGAATGATGGTTTGGCATCGTCCTACACTGACACGTCTGCGAGTATCATCGTATTCTGACTCACGGGAAGCCCATGTACGTAGTAACGGTTTCTACTGAGTTAAACCGGTATTTGGTCAGATGAATTTATGTTAAGCTAATAACACATTTCGCTTTTGTTTGGCTGCATTTTTTTGTTTTATAACAGACATGAAACTTACAGCATATCTCAAAAAGTGGGGATGCAAACAAAAAATTGTTTGAATTTTTCGGTACACCTTGATTATAAATAATAAAATGAACCTATTATTGATTAACCAAAAACATGAATTAACCTTCTGTTAAAAGGAATAAAAAATTTAAGTTCATTGCTGAAATCATAACGTAAGAAATAGACTTCCCGTAGCGAAGCGAGAGCTGTTTTCTAGTGACTTTGTAATAACAATTCAATAAATGTTCCAGAATTGCAGCCACCACTTAGGCCTGCCATTTTCAACTTTCATAACGCAAATTAAGATAAAGTGGATGCTTACTATATAATAAACAGGTACACTAGTTTTGACCGCGGCTTAGCCCGCGCGACAAACAACGATAAAATACCATTAGACTTACTCGCCGAAGATTAAAATTCCATCCACATCACTTGGATTATGGCAAATCTCTACAGTCTTCTTTTGCCGATCGTTTTTTGGCACCAACTTGCAATCTATGGAATCAGCTTACTTCTGAGGTATTCCCGGACCGCTATGACATGGGGTTCTAAAAGAAAAGTGTAAAAAGAACTCCCCTTCAGGGTCAGCGTTGCACTGGTGACTCACCAGGTGTTGCTCGTGTCCGCAGGCAACGTTGACCACTTATCATCAGTTGGCTCATCCGCCTTTACGTCAGCTCTCCAGGCTAGAAAAAAAATGAACTGATAAGAGCTTATAAGGATAAAGTGCGGGTCATAGATTATCCATGTGCCAAATTTTATCGCAATCTAATGATAAGTTTCATATTCCTTCCACTCCCTTTTCACCCCATTATTGCATGATTTCCGGGATGGAAAAATGCTATGTACATATGTCCTTTCCCGAGTCTTAAAGTATCTCCACAAAAAATGTCATCTCGTGACGTCAAGACGTGAAAAGCCGGCAAACAGACAGAGTCACTTTCGTTTATAATATTAGTATGGATTTGGACGTTTATCTTAACGAGAGTGTGCAGCCGACCGCACCGCGGGACGGGAAAGTGGCGAAACTACCAACAGTTGTCACGGCATTTAGGCTTTGTTGGTTTAACACAATGTTGTAGCTCGCTAATAGATTTCTTAATAGGTAGTACATCTACGTAGATATGACGCAGATATGCAGCCATTAATAGGGTTCTATATAGCTGTTAGGTAAAGTAAGTCGGCTGACAGGTTTGTTTTTCAGAGGTTTGTCAGAGGTGCAAGTGTTAGTAACCCTATGTGCAACAATACGTATAACTTCAGTTTAAGTGAATGTTGAGGGCAACTTTCCACTCATCGACTTCGTCGCTGTTGCTTGACTTGACCGATCACAAGGACAACGCAAGCCGCCAGGCTTTGAGTGCAGTATTTTTATAATGAAGCAGAATTGTTAATCCACTTTTCAACCCTCAAGTCATTAATCATTTTTTATGTAAAATTAAGGTATTAAAACTCTTATCTATTAATTTGCATCTGATATAACATTTTAATTATCAATGTTAAATATTCCAACGTGCGATCCATTACATAGCTTTAGAAAGTGTTTTACTAATTAGGTCAGCGTTTTATTAATTGACTTGCGAAGGCGAAGGCGATATGTTATTCTCAAGACGCACATGAAATCTGTGAAGTGTTACCTAAAGGTTGTTTATTGCTCGCCTATTTCCTATGTTATCCACTTATTTCATAATAAAATTGTCATACTTTGTTCTTCCCGTCAAAAATAGAGTAGTGTACATGGTAGATACTTCATCCATGTGTGTTCGAATGAGTTTCCCCAGTTTTGTAACTTATACAGGCGTGGGTATTAACCGTGCTCTGGGAGACACTGTGTATGTCATCAATGTTGTATTCGAATACAACACGGATCCTCGGTCACTGAAGGTATTAAAAATTCAAAATTCGGGAATTGTTCTTGTTAACTTAGTTACTAAGAAAAATCTTTTCGAATAAGTGTTTCGGAACGATGTAAAACTTAATAACATAAATAAGAGATATCGTTGAAAAATAAATACGGAAAACTAATGAGCTGGCAGAAAAGGAGTAAATATATAATAATAAGGAGTAAATAAATATAAGCAAACTATCTTATATTAAACGATTTATTTATGACATTCCATTTTTTGTACACCTCGTGTCAGTCGGTAACAGAAAAGTAAATTCTGCTCTACGTTTATAATGCGTGTTTGGGATTTTCAAACTACTATCTTATTTTGCGTTGATAGGCTTTCTTTAACACCATTTATTTATCTAGGCTTTCTTTAACACCATTTATTGTTGTAATTTACGAGTATAACTTAACACAGTTAGTTTCATTTGATTTACCGCTTACATTGAAATGCGTAACATCACTGTTATAATTACGTGGTAGCTTGCAATTCCAGTCATATAATAAGTCAACTTTTACGTAAATATACACGATTTACTAAGTAGAAGATTGTTTAAGGTTTCATTTGTATTGAATCATTGTACCTACAGGTAGTAGCGTAGTTTAATGATGAAATAAATCGGTAAATAAATGTTACACAATATTACAAAGTACATGTACCTGAGTCTAAACAAACCATCTCGCACACTACATTGTTATTAATGGCTTTTATGGCACGGGTGCTTCCCTATAACTCAGGATGTCCAGAGTGGAAATCCACAGAATAATTTTCGCCATAACATTTTTGATTTTTGACCAAAGACAAGACACATAGAAGTTGTAGAGTAACGAAAACGTTCTTGATTATGTTGTAAAAGAGTCGCCATTATAAGGAACGTATTTCCATTCAAGTACGAGGTAATTTATCTACCTAATATTCTTTGTGTAGGATTCTGTGTAAAAAAAGTTCGTTTTCAACACTCGTGGTGAATACCTACTGCTGATCCATACATGAAATTAATATATTATCAATCCCTCAATCACGCCTCTGAATATAAGTATATATATCAAGCCTCTGAATCACTAAGTAATTTAATTCCTACGGTACCATTGCATATGACATATGATAGAATATTTTTCATTCCACGCTACTCACAACCCTCGTAGCATCTACCGTAGCCTACTTACTTATCTACTTAAATGTGTGCGAAGTTTTGTGGTGGCAGTTTCAGAGAACAAATTGCAGTAGGTTTCATTCATTCTTCTTGCAGGACAACGCATTGATGATGATTTTCACGAATCGCGATAACGACTTACCATCAAGTGCGTAAAAACACTTTATATTATTACTAGCTTTTGCCAGCGGCTTCGCCCGCGTGAATTTCGTTTAAACTTCACCCCTTTATTTCACCCACTTAAGTATCATAAACGTAAGAGTAGATAAAATATAGGTATATTTAATCAGAAAGCTTCGAACTGCTAAGCTATCGGGAGTTACACGTGTTATTGTGAGTCAACCATAAAAGATAGACATATGCTGTCGTGGAATATTTTTTATATAATTTTAAGGAGAACATTTCCGTCATACATGATTTCTGTGTAGCTTTAACCATTAAGGTTGCACACGCGACGGAAGCTTAAAAAATGGAGTAACTTCTCCCGTTTCCCCAACATTTCCCTTCACTGCTCTGCTCCTATTGATTGTAGCGTGATGAAAAGTATACTATAACCAGCGCGGGAGTATGAAAAATAATTGTACCAAGTTTCGTTAAAATCCGTCGAGTAGTTTTTGTTTCTATAACGGTTATACATCAGACAGACAGACAAAAATTTTACTGATTGCATTTTTGGCATCAGTATCGATCCCTAATCACCCCCTGATAGTTATTTTGGAAATATATTTAATGTACAGAATTGACCTCTCTACAGATTTATTATAAGTAGGTATAGAAGATAAGTACTTCGGAAGCCAAGCACCGTGAAATAATAATAAGAAATTTATTAAGCATGTAGGCATTACATATTTCACTTTCCAAAACAATACGAGTAATTAACTTTCTAAACGCGTTACGTTAAATAGAAAAGAAAATTATTTTCAATATATTATTGTACATAGAGGAATTTAATTTTAGTATTTGAAAATATGGCATTGACTTCAATGATCCTTATTTCTCACCTAATTGATATCAATAATGATAATAATAATAATTAAGTGATACCATATTATATACACAGTCATAGCTCTACAGTGAGATTCCTTGATTTGATAGACCAACAACATAAAAAATACATAATTAATTTTCGACTCGCTGGGAATGGAACCCGTCCTTCAAAAGGCAGTCCGTCAAAGCATTGCGCCTCATAGATCGTCAATCATAATATTTTGTCAATATACTAACCGTTCTTCCACATACATGACATTTTTTGCGTCTGCTACCACTTGTTGCTCAAGTGGTAGCGTGGTACCTATCTTATACATATATAAAATTCTCGTGTCACAATGTTAGTTACCTTACTCCTCCGAAACGGCTTTACCGATTTTTACCAAATTTTATATGCATATTCAGTAGGTCTGAGAATCGGCTATTATCTATTTTTCATACCTTTAAGTAATAAGGGTTGTTCACCTTTAACATTTTTATGGAAAAACAACGTTTGCCGGGTCAGTTAGTAAACATTTAAAACAGTGACCGAATAACGTTGGCGTAGGTACCGCCCTATCGAGTTTATTACAGTAGAGGTAGCTCGATAAGCGGCTAGTGTCCCGATATGGCCGGTTCCCGTTATACAACGCGCCTAACGAAGTGCGTGAATGAATATGCGTGCCTAGCCTTATGAATATACCTTCTATGTTATTCATTGTAACGTTTTTTTCCTATCCGTAACTACAATTTCTAAAACTTGGGTCTGCCTAACTAGGCCAACTAAATTTTTTGAAAATAGAATGAAAAGTTAAACGAGGGTCCTCGTGTAGGTACCATTTTGTCCCCTGGATGTGAATTTTGTTCTTCTTTCGACCTAACCCAACCTCTGCTACGGCGGCTCACTTGTTCCATACTTTTGAAGGCTCACTTCACCGAACCTAATACATGTATGGTAATCAGGTTGGTTGCAAGGTTGTTCAGATCATTTGCCTTCTAAATTTAATCATAGAATATAATTATGTAGGTATGTCCTTTCAAGAATTTCCAACTTCTTTTTGACCGTTAATGTAGTCGGTTAAAATTTTCAAGTGTATCTTTTTACTTACTTACTGACGTACTTGGTTTGGTGCCTGTTCTTAAATTTCAAACGAAGTGGATTAACCGAGACCACAAGAGACGTAATTCTACACTGAATTCTGAATTATTTTCAAACATTTCAGGAAATATTTTCACAACAGGACGCTTCAGGTCGTTAAGTTGTACTACGAATGGCCTCGTCTGTCTATCTCACTCTATGTATGTATGTTTCACTCGTATGGTTTTCTAGTTGCATTGCCAATCTATCCAAACATCAGTGTACATATTTAAATCTAGGCGTGGACGAATCCATACTACACACACAAGTGTCATCACAATCACATTCGCGACACGCCTATTTAAGCGTGTGTCTGTGTGAACAATTATAAGAAAATCAGATTGAAATGATTGAATAAACATCCGAAAATCACGTATTCTTTTGTAATTGTTCTAAAGAATAGGGATTGAATGAAACGCTAAGATTTTACGCAATATTATTGTACGTATAATATTGCCGCAATATTAGTATGAGTACCTAGAATTTATGTAATAATTTATAATCAAAATATTAGTTAATAGTTTTAGGAAATAGGTAAACATTAATGCATACAGAAAAAAATGTGCTTGAATTAGTGTACACTCGAAGCAGGTACCTACGAAAATAAATTTCTCTACCTTTTTGACTTCTAGGTGGTAGAGCCTAGAGTTCGCCCGGGGTAGTACCACCGCCCGCCAAGGTACTCAGTACCATTCCTACCGTCATAATAATTGTTTTTAAGAGCAATTGTGTTCCGGATAGGAAGGTGTGGAGCCGGTTCACTTTTTCAGAGGCGACCATCTCAGACCTCAGGGGTAGCAACGCATCTGTGACCGAATTGGAACGAGACTCACACTAATCATTACTAACTGGACAATACTAATATTAACTAACAGGACTAACTATCACTAACAGTCCCTGTCCTCACACTTATTAACAAACTAACCAACTAACATTCTAACACCATCTACTAATTGGACTAACTACCCTAGTCCCTAAATTGGGTCTTGTTCTAAGTCGGTCACAATTGCCATTTGCGGCAGCGGAAGGGTGGTGCTGCATGCTCGTTTGCTACCTTAATTCGATAAAAAAAAAACTACTTCTACTTTCTACTTCTTCTCTATTTTACTGCAATTTCAGAAGAAAACGTTTTATGCATATCCAATCCTACCTAATTTTAAAGTTGTTGGTGCCATTATTGCTAACAATCTGATATATTTTGGATGCCTAACATTATTAACGTTATAGCCATGACAGTGACAATGCAATACATTTTTACTAAAATCTGCACATGGTTGAATAAGGAAGACAGACCACCACAGAACATGGTTAACACAGAGATAATATCTCTATTTCGTTAGATTTCACGCCTCATTTACCAGTTTAATTAAATTATTCGCCACGGGCCACCAATTGCAATGATGGAGCAATGTCGCTTTGGTATTTGTGTTAAAAAACCGGTTGAAAATATAAATAAAAGTTATGGTATTTCTCTTAATTGCAAGGTGCGTTCTATTGCGAATGGCAGTGGCGTATGCTTCACTTATTC
Source organism: Hesperia comma (assembly GCA_905404135.1). Lineage (NCBI taxonomy): Eukaryota > Metazoa > Arthropoda > Insecta > Lepidoptera > Hesperiidae > Hesperia > Hesperia comma. The sequence goes on along the minus strand of FR990014.1, from coordinate 18,822,200 downwards.
AGTGACCCAGTTTTGCTTGCGTAAGATTGAAACTGAATTCGGAATTGTTCAGTATTTTATGGTAATGCTGCATGTATTGCTCATCAAATGCGTTTGTCTTATACTCGTAGCTTACCTTATACGCTTTCATTTAATTTCTAAATTTTCTAATACATATACCTATTGCGAATCAAATTAGAACTGCTTCCTCTTACTTAACAACTACCTACACTTGAAATATAGAATATGGCCTGAGATCCGGTATTAATGCAATATTGATTGTCATTTATCTTGATTAAATATTAATTGACAAGTATGACTGGATACTGCGCCGGATAACTGCAAAAAAAAAAAATAGAATATTCTATCAAAATACTGTGAACCATTTTTGGATTTAGCCAAACCGTAGAACATCTACTCAAAGATCTCTTAATATCATGTACTTATGAAATCTTAAAAAAGGGAATGCTTATGAAAGGCCAGTAAGCTTCTAAGTTAAGCTTCTCTTAACGGTGTGGATAAATATATCATCAATTTTCACGAGCGCGAGCGGTTCGAATCTAATCAAACGTCTGCATCAAACTTCTTTGTGATAACTAACATGTCCTGTAATGTGTCCTTAATAAGTCCTCAGCAATGAGGTTAGCTCAGTGCAAATCAGCAAAAACATAGGAATAATTACGCACTATTGGATTTGATATTGGCAAACCACCTCCTTATATAGCGGTAGACAAAACAAGAAATCATTGCACAATAATCTTTTATCATGGCACTTTCACGCAATTCATTGCACTTACGGTAGAATGGTTGACGTGTGGTTACAGTCAGATAGATCGGCAATCATCGGTAATCATCGGTAATTATCGGCGATAATCGGGGACCATCGGAGACCAGGTCGTGAACAGCTATTACGAGGAAAAGCGTGATATCATAACGAGTATTGACAAGTGCTGATTGTTCAGCTTTGATGCGCAAGAAGGGTGTCTGGTTTTTATGGGTTGTGCATCTTTCACTAGTTCCATTGCTATGCTTCGAAGAACTGTTTCACTAAATTCTGACAACCGTTTTCTGATTTAGTGCTTCTTTACTAATTAGATACCCGTAAGTACTGCGAAGCTATTTATGCTTCCTAGTTTAAAGTAATTGTAAAAATTGTAGAAGTTATGACCCCGAAGCGTAGTTGGTAGCGAAGCGAGGGGTATGTGGTTCGATGCCCAATCGCGACGCACATTTGCGTGGCAGATTTATGTTCTGGGTCATGGGTGTAAGGGATGCGATGATGAAAATCCTAGGGCTAGGAGTGTGCTACCGTCTATTTTATTACTGATTATATTTTTTTGTGTGTGTTATCTCATAACTTTGCATTGGGTTAATCGATTTTGACACTTTATTTTGTAGGTATTTCTAAAGGAAGTGCTTCTCATCTGATCTTATACAAGGTGGATACCACCATACAACAATAAATGAAACCACAAGCCCTGCAAAAAACGCCTAACATCTTATTTACAAAAATGTTTTTCAAACAAACTACATAGCACAAAATACAGGAAAAAATAGAACAGCCTATATAAACGTCAGTCACTCTGGTGGCAACAATCTACTGCTATTACAATAATAAATAGATACAGCGTGTTGAAATTTTGAATATTGAAAAAAAAAATTGCTGTGGCTACAGTAAAGGAGGCATTTGATTGAAAATTTTTTTGGAGGCTTAGGTAATCATTAGGTACATAAAATTAAATTTATTGTTGTATAGTGGTAACCACGATGTATAAATCAAAGCTTAGTCTTCCTTCCTTAATCCATGATGACGATTGTAGCTAGACTAGGACTTCAACTAGTCAACTGTATTCTACTTAGAAGGTCAAGATCGTCAAATATATTGAAATTATATTAACGTTAAAAACTTTGTGCTGAACGTTTTGATGTAGGCTGTGCTGTAGGCGCGACCTGGGCGAGTTGCCGAGGTTATGGGCCAAAGGATGAACAATTAGTATCTTTGGAAGTTGTATAGGTACAGTAACAAGTTACGTTTGGTGTATTAATCATATTGAGCGTATAATTCTGGTGGGCTTTAAGGTTTGCCAATTTAAGTTTAAGTTTCTTACGACCTCTTTCTTCGAAATATAGTACCTATTAGTAGGAGGTACTTTATTTTAAATATTATAATAATAATTCAAGCAGCTAAGAAAAATATGCGAAAAATAATTTGTTCACAAAAATGCAAATAAAATTATTTATAACAGATAAATACTTGTCACTTTTTTAACATAGTCATTTGTTTTCGGTTTTCCCGCCGCTAAATGTTTGTCGATTGAAAAGGAATATTTGTTCATAATTTTATTAAAATAAGATTATTAAACTTTTGAGCATCAAGTTAAAATTCTATGTCACCCACTTATGGTCGGGTGTGGGTGAACCACAGGTGCGTATGCGCAAAGTAGCTGCGCGCACGATAGCGCAAACACGTTACTTACGCGCTCATCATTTACCGTCGTAAGCCATGCGACTTACAACCTTATTGCACCCTAATAAAGTCTCGCCCTCTAATTAGGTTTTCAAGTTTCAAAAAAAGAACACGAATTTTTTCAATCGACTTTCCGATGTTTTCTTTCTGCGCCCGTATTTTATACAGTGTGTTTTAAATAACTCGATGCAGTGTGAAGTGTTTATCGATTTTTGTGTGCCTTTGTCATTTGTATTGTGGACTTGATTTATTTTTTGGTGAGTATTATCAATATTCGATAATTACATAAAACTTGAATTGTTTTAAATGAGAATAATAATGTGTAAATACAAGTGAAGGTGCATAGGGTATTTTTTTAATTTTTCAATATTGTATATGAAAGAATTAAAAAGAGTAAAACCATAATACTGTACCAGCGTAATATAAGGGTAAAATAGAAATTAAATAGGACTTAATAATTAAAATAAATATTTATTCTTATTTAATGTGTTACATAACTGTTGTACCGCTTATAAAAAAAAATTTTTCGTGGTCGGTTTAGCCCCGCTACTGATCAGCCATGTCTACACTACAGCTGTGTTGGGGTGTGATAGGAGAGCTATGCGACAAGTTTTCAGCTTGCCTCAAATATCTACCCAAAATTGGTGCCAGATCTCGGACCAAAAACGTATAAGATGGATTACTAATATTAAACGCATAGTAGAGTAGAGCATGTTACTATGATGGCTCATGGCTTCCATGATTTATTCTTTCTTTTTGGTTCTTATTGACTTAAAGTCCCCTCAATAGCGTAGGATCATTCATAGACAATCATAGTTACCAAAATGAGACGAAGAAGAAGAAGGGTTAAAGACGGCTAATGGTGGCTTCACTATGCTATTCATCCATGATAGTTATCTAACAAGTCACAGGAAGTTGCATAGCAACCGTTAAAGTGACATTCATGCCTAATACATTATTATGGATAGATTATTGGAAACAGCTGGAGTCTACTTATTTTCTGGTAAATTTTAACCTCACAGCCCAGGTGATAATGAGCCTGCTCGTACTCCACCCAATAACCTTAAACTCTTATGCCTGTTTGTATGTTCATCGGTTCTTATTCATCATAATAATATACAGGGTGTCCCTTTCTGTATAAGTATTTAAGCGTTTGTTAACTATCTATTACAAGCGCCAGTCCATTAAATGGTCATAAATTTGTCATCCTGTGATGACCACTAATTCTGTTTTTACGCATAATGACTTGTCTTGACCTCATAGTACCAAACTGCGTTATGTCATGGTGAATCTTTAATGCAAATTTAATACAAGGTTTAACTCCGTCTAGGACTATTTGACATTTAAATTAGGTAATTTGCAAATTCCAAATTGAATATATTTGTCTATCAATTATAGTAAAATATGCAATGAGTCACGGTATAAGTTTACAAATTTGTCTCTATTTATTATTGTTTTAAATAAAAGATGACTCATGTGTACCTTATTTTTTAAGACGGAAACTGTGACATTAGGTGACATTTTTTTTCATTGCTTTTTGTCCTGGAATGTCCTGAATTACATTATGAGTTCTGGGTTTCAGTAATTTGTAGGTATAGGTATATTATTCAATTATTTTTTATGTCAGAAACCGATAATATGCAATAATGAAGTTAAGTCCTTTTTTATGGGTGATTATTAATTATTTAGTTAGGAATAATGCCCCGCTCTCGCTATGCTTCGTTAAATTATTTATTTTATTTAAATTGTACAAGATAACCGATTCTTCAAATTAACATAAGCTATATTTTTATGTGTAACGTGATTGTAATATAGCTGTAATTGTATTAATTGTATGGGGATATTGGGGATTCGTTTTAGGATTTTATTTTTACTTTTTTATTATTTTTTTTTATAGCGGCTTCAGTAACACATATTTTGTAAAAGTTTCAGTTTCAATTTAAGTCAAAATATAGGGCCCTGTAAAACTCATACGTATGTTAGACAGATTCCCATTGCCATTTCTTTTTTTATCGTTTTAGTAGGTACAGAAAATTATAAAATAAAATTTAAACACTTTATTAATATAATATAAAGACATAGATCAGTTAGTTTTATTATTTATGTATAGTTATAAGCAAATACCGTTACGCTCGCTTCACTGAACGTAAGATGAAAGTTTCTCTACTAGTTATAAGTACAATATAAAATGATTTTATACATAAATCTAACGTACCTAAATGATTTCTAAATGATGATAAAACCTCACCATATTCTGTTATTAGAAAGAAAAAAATTAAGGCGCCTTCATAGAAGCCTACTGTACAAATAATATATAGTGCCTTAATTGCTTTTATTGAGTGAAATAATTTTCGTAGTTTTTATTTATTCGAAAGCTGCTTGTTGCATAGTGGGTACTTACCATTTAAGCGTAAGCGACATTTTACGAGTTTGTTTAAGTAATCCCAAATAACGCGTATTTAATTGAATTCGACTAGGTTGATCATCTTTGTTGTCCTAACAAATTATTTCAATTAAATACTGTGTTATCGATTTAACCTTGCCAGTGGTAAACCTCAGATCGCCCCTACTTATTGAGAGCAATGTCAAATAATGTTACTGAATCCACACCACAAATATATTTTGTTTATGCCGCGAAATTATTTATTACCTACTTAATATATAGGTAATTGCGTGTACATAGGAGATATTAGATTCAAATTCATAATCATTTATTCAAGTATACACGTCAATTAATTTGATTTTATCTAAAAATGGTAATGAGGGATCTTTAAAAAGACCGTAGAGGCCAAAATGACCATTTGTGGAATTGTCTTTCTGTTTGTACACTTTTTAACTACTGAATAAAGTTTGATGCAGTTTTACTAGTTGTTCATGACTACTCGTAGCTTAAAACTTAATAATTATGTTAAGAATACTACTTAATATTTGTATGCTTTACATATTGGTAAAATAAACATTTTTAATTTTATATTATCATCAGGTATGCAATCTGATTATATTACCTATATTGTTTTTTTTTATTTGTTTCTCACTCAGGCGAAGCCGCGGCCTAAAACTAATTTTCATTAATGATGTGCACATCGACTGCGAGTGTTATCGTAAAGAATAAAAAAAATATAAAGTTCGCTATCGCTTTCTTCGCGGATAAGTTATCGCAACGATCTCTAGGAAGTGATATGTCATGTCGATTCGCTTCTACTGTTTGCGTTACGTTACGTAACACTTCTCGTTATCTCTCGTCTTTTGTGTGGAGAAAATATTGTCAGAATAGGGTACTTACTCGCTCCATTGACGGGACTACGATTTCTATTATGAAGTTTTAAAGACCCGCAGGCTAGAAACTCGTGACATTTTGTTCATTATGATAATTATTTATTTGTGTTCTTTATAATCCGCGATTAGTTAAGTTTGAAATCCTTGATATTTGTTTTCTTGGTGACTTATAGAAATACACTTATTGATATATTTTATGTAGTGGTGGAGGAGGCTTTACCATGCGTAAATGTTGAATATTACAGAATATTAACAAGCGTTGTGACATACACGTGTAAAATATTTGTATAATGTATTAAATTAACTTATTACTTTAATAAAAAACTTCATCACCTATGAATCATCTTCTCATCTATAAAGTCGATTCCGGGATCGATTCTCCGGTAGAAATGGTAGATTTTGTTTCCTTTTGTGGTTGATAATTGTGTCTCCATGCCACCCTTTAGATAGGGAGTGTGAATGTGTGAGCGTTTCACATAATAAATATGCTCAATCAATTGCTTGCGAAGCGCTTATAGCCGTAATCGACTAACTGACTGACTGACTACACGTCTATCCCAAGTGATCGACAAATTTAAGCAACTGCGGGCGCGGTCAGTAGTTGGATGGGTGACCGCTGGTGGCAAAATTTCTTGAGCGCTTCCGTGCTTCGGAGGGTACGTAAACCCCTCAGTCCCAGTTGTTATCGATAGATGGCAGTCATTAAGGCATGTCGAAGGCCTTCAGATGACTTGAAAATTTTCGACACTAGGTTGGCCACTAATTCCTCTACCAATCCGCACTGGAGCAGCGCGGTGGAGTACGCTCCTAGGCCTCCTCAATAATGAGGGGAGACCCGTAATCAGTAGTGGGCCATTAAACAGGTGTAGCCAATTGCTTGCATATTTCTTAATTACTGAAAACACCAAAAATTTAACATTAAGATCTAGATTAGATCACCGCGCCGTTATAGCGGCACTAAAGACGGTCATACCTGGCACCTGAAATACGTAATTATAGTTTCAAGTTAATAATTCTATAAAACACGTAAATATATTGCGTATGTTTGATTTTAATAGCTTGGATTGAGCCATTAGCATCGTGTGAATTGAAATTACGAAACGCTGCCGGCTATTTAATCAAAAATTTTGCAACCATCGCACGACTTGTTTTAATATATTTGTTAATTAATATTTGCTTAGCACACTGACATTAAATAATCAGCACAATTATTAAACTAGATTTTAAATTATTACCTAATTCTACTTAAGGGTAATTTTATAGTTGCAAATGGATAAAAAAAACTATTGTTTCTTTTCTTTATACACCTTATTCCGAGATGGGATTCTTCAAAAAAGGTATAAAATAACTTCTCCTGTAGGGCAGGCCTTGTATTGAGGACTTCCATAGCGCTGCTCGTGTCCATAGAGGATGATGATCACTTACCGTGAAGTTATTTTACTTACCATGAAGTTATTCTACTACTCAAACTAAAGAGTTTGAACAAAGAAAAGTCTTTGTTTCGTTATTGTCAGTAGTGCGATTGGTTTAAACTTTTTGCGCGGTTCAAACGCTTAAACACTAAATGAGTTATAACTCACAGTATTATACTTTACACATTGTTGATAGCGTTACAGTGCATATTATATGCCTTGTATGCATACAAAATTTTCTTCATCGAAAACAAGCGATAATTTATTTCAAACATTTCAAAGACATATAAATTGAATATGCGTCATATACTAATATCACTAATACTAGTAACCTGACAACTAAGCAACTTGTTTAAAGTTCTAAAGTCTAAAGACTCTAAAGAGTGAGCGAGAAGACCTTCATCATGTAACATTCAAACATTTATTCATGCAGATTGAGATTGAGAACGCCTTAAGCAAATACTTGAACAAATAAAGACGTGTCAATAAAGCAGTGATTTTCGAAATGTTTAGTGTGCCGTGACCGTAACCAAGGCTGATTTCAAACACATTCAACATTCGTGATGAGAATAAAATTTGTCTCCTCAGCGAAGTTGGTTATTAGACAGAGTTCAGACCTCTATATTTGCCATGGTTCAGACAGACATACTCGTAAATCTATACTACATATTTTATATCTTGCAAGAACCAGTTGATTTTAAACCGTCTTCAAAAAAGGAGGAGATACTCAATAGCACTGTATTTTTTGTGTTACCCCATAACTTTTTATTTGGTGAACCGATTTCTATAATTCTTTTTTTATTCGGAAGCTGATGCTTTTCTTCTGTCCCTGTACGTATTGAGAGCTCCATTTGATGGGTATTTTTTTAATTAAATCTACTTACTTATCGATTTTGAAATCGGTTATTTTATTTGTTAAAATTGAATTATATTTGATAACTTGTTCATGTGTTATCTGAACTCAGTTATTGAATTGGGAGTGCGTATAGAGGTATGTATTATTTTGACCACATTGGGCTAACTTGCATAGGTAGGTACTAATGATTCCACCAGTGGGTACGTACTGGAGCATCTAGTGGAGTTTGATCTAGGCCTCCTTAAGTATTCTGAAGAGTGATGATTCATTAAGGTGGTGAAGCCATCCATGCCACTTATCAGCTGCATCGCTTATGACAGCCGATTAACTTAAAACAGGCTTCAATACCCGCTATGGAGGTTTATTAAAAAGACAATGGACTTACAGTCAGTCAGTTTGTAATCTATCGCAATTGCCAAGTAATTCCGGATCGAAAATCATGAATGGAATGTCATCGGATGCTAATGTGAATTGCGCAAGGAACATCGAAAGTGACCGGCGGAAACATCCCGTTGGTACGGTCGGCAGAATTGATTAATGGAATTTTTTGTACTGATACTTTAGCCATGTAAAACAGTATATATGCTTAATTAAAATATGTTAATTATATATTACATTAATATACCTTTCATAATGTACTGTAAAGTATGAAATAAAAAGTAAATTAACCCAAGATATAAATTACATCCATGCACTAAATTACATGATGCATATTATCATGAAATTGCCTGTAAGCTGCAATAATACGAAAAAAGTTATGCGCTTGTTACATAACATTTAAATTACGGGTACATTAAATAATAAATATACGTTCATTATACGTTCGTCTATGTTCATGTATCGTTCGTCGTCTTACGCATTCTGGTAATTCGTAATATTGAAAGTGTGTTGCAATGTTTGGTGCAGTCAGGTGTCAGACAGTTAATAACTAAAGTAAATTAGGTACGTTAAAAAATACGATCGTTTTCTGTCATCAGTTATGTGCCGTCGATCATACCTACTTGGCAGAAAAATTATTAACATGGGCAATATCACCATAGTCTTAATCACCATTGGCATGAGGTTATTTTGACTTGTATTAGTACATCCTAAAAGTAATTTGTAAACTTAAGCACCAAACAAGAAATTATTAAAAATGTTATAATTTTGTTATATTTTTGCATAATTTTCACATAAAACTTACGTATACTAAGTATATCTTAAAATCTGTCTTAAACAAGACAACCTTGTCTTTATCACGGTGTTTTTAAAAGCATCATCGCGATTAAATCCAATTTAAACGGGCACTTGACGCGTACACTCGAATACTGGAACCAGTATTTCCATAAATGGTTTTGCGGACCGTACCTACTCGTAATGGGGCTAACGAAATGCCTGCGATTTATTTGCCATATGTTCGCATTACCGATCTTCTATAGTGATGTCGAAAGCGAAATTGCGTGTCGATGACTACCGTGAACATTGTCTTAGGATCTGATTCGCTTGTTGAAGAATTTTTAATATACTTGATGTTATCAGCTGTTTTATCTGCAGTCTGCTTAAGTAATACAAGAGCAATTATACGTTAATCTTGCGGCATTACGGCTAACTTTGTTACTGAATTAAATAGTTTGAAGGTTGCGTTTCTAAGACTTTTTATTATTATTGTATTTCCAATATACTCTGGTGAAACGCTATGAATTTTCTTTCTTTCTTGTTAATTATTTACGATAACGACATACATATAAGCAGCTATAGCATATAGTCTTCTAAAGTGATAAAATGCGAAGAATTTTTGAATAATCCTATCCTACTTCCTACTAATATTATAAATGCGAAAGTTTGTAAGGATGTATGTGAGTAAGTGAGTGAGTGAGTGTGTGTGTGTGTTTGTTGCTCTTTCACGCAAAAACTACTGAACGGATTTTCATGAAACTTTGCAGTAATATAGCTTAGATATTGGAATAACATAATTTGTTAAAATTTATAGAGATTTTTGAAGGGACTGGTTTCCCGAGGCGAAGCGAGGGCGGGTTTACTAGTTAATAAATAAATTTTGTCCGATTTATTTGGAACCATTGTTTGGAACTTTAATTGTACACTTCTTTCCTTGCGGTGTACTCTCTAGTGTCGTGCTAGAGACGAGAGAGATGATGTCACGCATACCTACTTGTATATTGACTCTAGATATTTTAAAATGCCTAGATAATTAATTTAGAGATGTTTATACATAATTAAATTATACTTTGGTGCTTAACTATGCAAAGAAATAACTTGTTTTAAAAGGATGGAATCGAACGTAACATCCTAAGCTTCAGTTTCGAACTTCATTTCCTTCGAAATGTGATGCAACTTTACATCCACATTAAGTTGAACTGTTTGTCTTAAATTATAATATCATTTGCTAGGCCACAATATTTTTGTCGGTTCAATGTATTCGAATCAGGGAGTCGGGATGTTCAAACGTCATCCGCATATTAATCGCGGCACACTAAGTTGGCCTTTATTGCCTTGCGACACTCCTTCACGAAGGTACTGAGAATTGTATGCTTGGGACAGCTTGTACATAAAAATCGTTATTGTTTAATGTTATTGATTTGATAGGGTATTGGACGGTATATTTGCTGAAGGTCAGTGAACCTGATTGTCTATTTTTAAGAATTTAGTCAGACGTACGTATTAACATTGGAAGTACAGGAACAGTTAGGTATTTGCAAACATAACTGCTAAGTGGATTTAAATATTGTTCATGCTAATTAATTTTGTTGGTTGATTTGTAAAGAAGGGATCAACCTACATAATGTGCCTATATAATGGTGAGCGGACATCACCATGAAATTCATGACTATCTACTGTTCGTGATTGTTTAAAAATTTAAATAATTTGAAAACCGAATTCAATAAAATGAAATTAAATAAAAGGGTGAATATTACGGTAAAGTTATTTTATTAAAAAATCTAAGGAATGGTTTGAGTCTGGTAAAATTTAGAATTTATTTACAAAGTAGATAAAGGCCAAGATAAAGAAGCACCAAAAAATTAAAAAAAATTCTGGTATGCATCAATCTCTACCATCGCAGTTTCATTCGTAAAGACGACCCTGTAAATGGGTCACTTACATCTTGGAGCAACATGTATAACAATGATTCATCATCATTCATCATCATTGCATCCCATAACAGTCCCACTGCGACATTAGACTTCACACACCTTTGAGTTTTCTGAACTTTCCGATATGCAGGTTTTCTCGCGATGTCGTCTTCCTTCACCGTTATAGCAAGTGACATTTAAACGTAACGTCAGAATTCTGTGCTCTGGAATTCGAACACGAAACCCCCAAGTTGGGGGTCGAATTCCCAACCACTAGGTTATCACCGCTGCAATGATTATGATCATGAATATTAATCATTTCTTAAGTATGAAAATGTATACATAGATTATTTATTATTCTTTCGTCTGACACTTTACCGTTAGGTATTATTGGCTTCTTATGACTTATAGGTGTCACGATACCGGTATCTACACACATCAAAAGTGTCTAGGGATCAAGCATTTTTATGCGGATTTCTTGAGATTGAGATGAGCGTTTCGTGTGCTTTTCTGATGAGTCTCGTTTTGGTATGAGACCGGATACAAGACGTATACGACACTGGAGAACCCCTGGACGCCAACAGCGATTAAAATCCTGCCAGGAAGTCCATCCTTATAGTGGTGGAACCATCATGGTATGGGCGGGTATTTGGATCGGCGGAAGAACTGAGTTGATTTGGATCAGAGGCAACCTCAACGCTCAAATTTATGCTGAGACGATTGTATCAGACGTCATCGTTCCTCTACAAGTGCAAATCGGTCCCTTATTTCAGTTAATGCATGATAATGCACGACCGCACACCGCAAGAGTTGTAAGACAGACTCTCGCCGCAGCTAACATCAATGTCCTGCCCTGGCCTGCTCAGTCGCCAGACTTGAACCCGATTGAGCATGCATGGGATATGCTACAGAGAAGAGCTCTGCCGAATATGGAGGGTATCCAGTGGCAAGAAGACCTTTTTTTGTTGTTGCAACGAACATGGGCGGCCATTCCACAGCGTGATTTGGATGAACTCATTTTGAGTATGCCAAACCGATGTTCTTGTGTTGTTAGTGTTCGCGGTAGAAACACGGATTATTAATTGTTTAAGTTACCCAATAAAATTTTAAAGAAAACTGTTATTTCAGTCTTTTTTTCGAACTTTAATGTTAGTGGTTCAAATGTCAAAAATCCCTTTATTAGGAAAATGGCAAATTTCTTTATTAATGCAAAGGTGACTTGGTTTATCGTTACTGTGACAAACGAAAACACTTTATTTGATGAATCCTTAAAGAAAATTTTAATTAATATCAATCAGGAGAAAAGTTATTGCAAAAATATATGTTGATCCCTAGACACTTTTGATGTGTGTATGTGTAAACTTGTAGTAAAACCAGTATAAAGGAGTTGCAGTCGGTAGTATTTTGTTTTTGGACACTGAGTCAGTGCTCAGTGGTCTCTTACCAGACTTTCTATTGCGAAACAAATGTTACTCAGCGCATTGCATCAATGTCGACGTAATTTTAGTAATTCTTGCGCGAATATGCACAATTTATGCGAAAACCGGTTCTGCACTAAATTGTTCGAATTCTTTGAATTGTTTAATGTTGTTTTTGGGGAGCGATTAGTCATATTTAAGTGGAACAAGAAGATGAGATTGCGTCTTGATGTTTTGTAAGTGTCAAAAGTAAATGTACATACAGTTTCTCTGACGTTCATGAAGTTCTAGTAGAAATAACAGTCAATATTATCGCTATATAAAAATCTTTCGTTACCGAGTCACTGATTGAGTGACCGACAGACGAAAACTAGGTACTAAATTCAAGAAGCTCAAATTTAGCATGCATGTTCCTTGGGAAGTGCATGGGGAAATTCCAAAAAAAAAACTTAGTTGGGAGCACTAAGAATCATTTTTGGAAATTCCCCAATAATGGGATAAAAAGGGGGAAAAACTGAAAAACCCTACGTAAGCGGAACCATGGGGGAAAGCTAATATTTTAAATTTTAAAATTGTGGACGCCCTCGCTGCCCTTTCGTTACTTGTTCTTTAATTTTATAAAAAAGTATCTACATACTAGTTTCTCAATTTACCACATTTTTAATTGTTATTCCGTTCTTATTGGTCTTATAGAGATGTAATTTAGCCTATACCTAGCCTCCTCGATAAATGGAATATCCTCCACATGAATATTTTTTTAATCGTAAACAGTAGCTCTTGATATTAAAACGTTCATATAAACAAACTCTTGGCTCAAGCTTAAGATTATTAGTACCTACCTATAGATTAAGACAATAATCGAAAGTTTAAAATATGATTTATCACAACTCAATCTTTGTAGGTATTAAGATTTAAAACACATTTCAAATTATATTTTACATATTATAAAAACGCAACATAAACCCGTTTGTAGTAAAAAGCAACGTATGAATTTTTATTTTGCTGTTTCAAGTAGTTTTTGTTAGTAGCATAGTTAAGTGGCTGGCGTAGCTTGCAACATGGCCGACTACTTTTTGTCGCAAATTGATACTTCGGTATTTTAGGCTCAATTATAATTGAATTGGCACATTATTGATTGATTTCTTGGTTACGAAAAACACTTAAAATTCAGTAATTGTTGGAGTACCTAATTATAAATGCAACATAGAAATTTATTCATAAAATCGTAGACACTTAAATAATGGCTAGGTTTAATGTAAATTTTATAATTTTTAACCCCCAACATAAAAAGATGAGTGTAATAAGTTTGAACTGTATGTAGGTGTGTCTGTGTGTCTGTCTGTGGTACCATAGTTCCGGAATCAATAAACCGATTTGAATGCGGTTTTTTTAATTAAAAGCCTTAGGTACTTGCGGTGGTTTTTAGCTATGTTTAGTAGAAATCAGTGCAGTAGTTTGTAGAGTATCAGTTCTTTTCCAAAATGATGTAAGGCATTTACAAAACTCCTCTTTTTGCGTCGGGGGTTAAAATCCTACTTCCTTCCTACTATCCTACTAATATTATAAATGCGAAAGTTTGTAAGGATGTATGTGAGTGAGTGAGAGTGTGTGTGTGTGTTTGTTGCTCTTTCACGCAAAAACTACTGAATGGATTTTCATGAAACTTTGCAGTAATATAGCTAAGACATCGGAGTAACATAATTTGTTAAAATTTATAGACATTTTTGAAGGGACTGGTTACCCGAAGCGAAGCGAGGGCGGGTTTACTAGTCCTACTAATATTATAAATGCGAAAGTTTGTAAGGATGTATGTGTGTGTGTGTGTGTTTGTTGCTCTTTCACGCAAAAACTACTGAACGGATTTTCATGAAACTTTGCAGTAATATAGCTTAGACATCGGAATAACATAATTTGTTATTTATAGAGATTTTTGAAGGGACTGGTTTCCCAAAGCGAAGCGAGGGTGGATTTTCTAGTATTTAAATAATTTTACTTTTAACTTAGGTACTTTTAAAAGGTTGTCAAATTCTACGAGTATTCAAGTTAATTTTGTTTATTTACATAATGAGAAACTTGAGGTGACCGTCGCTAGATTTTAATTGGCAATTATAAAACGCTAGATACCTTTTATAGTGATACTCAAATGTACATTTTTTGTTACTTGAACTAAATACTAATGAACTGTCCACTTGTTTAGATAATATTTTCGTGTATGTAATTTCTGGACTGATATTTTTTAGACAACCCATTTCCAATATAGGCATATTTAATTGGATATAAAATACTTTTCATCCATTAACCAGCTCGGTGAAGGTCGTTGTATAGTGGGATCTTAGACCTTAAGACATTGCTACTTAAGGACTTCTTTTCTGAACATAATTACACAAATTTTAGTATTTACTAACGCATGGTTTTCCCGATGTGAATTCAGTAGGTACCATTACTCGTACCCTACATTTGTATTGGGATTATCTACATAGGTACTTTGGGATTATTGGGATTATCTAATTTAGTTTTAGTTACGTATTAGGACAATAATAAGGTTTAGTAGCTAGGATCTCACTATACTCATCCTGTGTTAGTGTACAAACCTCAAACATACCGGTTCCATGGCAGTAGGTACCCTTGTAGGTATTTCGAAACGTTCAATTTAAGCTAAGCGGTCCTGCTGGCGGGTTGTAGGGTTACCATACACAACCTTATAATTTGGGACAATTCATTTTCCATAATATAGATCAAAAGGAAGCCGAATATTGTGCTGTGGGCACGTATGAGGCGAAAGGGAAAAGTGAATGATATGAATGTGGATGGACGAAAGAGACGAGGATAGCCAAAGAAAAAATAAATGCCCTGTGTGAGAAATGATCAGAAATAGGAGGGTCTTAATGTAGAAGGAACGGCTAATAGAGAAATACGAAAAATAACAGCATATTGCGTCAATCCCAAATAAAATTGTGAAATGGGCAGGATTATGATGGCATTTACGATATAACAGCTTGACCATTGCAATAAATTGAAATGAATAGGTATTTCATCAGACCTCAATCAAGTTTTTCCTTATATTTTTTCTTATAAGGCGATTAAAATCTTATCATAAAACGTTACAATAATTTAGTCCCCCTTTTGATCATTGGCAGCAACTTATTTTGAATTGGTAGAATGCCAGTAACACTTATATAATTAAAAACAACTAAACGTTCGGAATCCATAATAATACTGACTGATAACTTGACAAGACGCAAAATTTCGGGACAGTTCTTGATTTCCCGGCGATCTGGCGACCCTAGGTTACGGTCGTTTCAAAATTTGCCTCGTTGCGGTCACATATCGATTCACTACACATGACCTCAGTCATTACGGTGGCAACACATACAAATAATTACCAGATATTGAGACATTATTATTTTTTGACCTTGAATTTTCTTTGTCGATTTGATTGGTTTTGACGATAGTTAAGTTTAATCAATCAACCAATATTTATTCATAATTATCATCGTTTTCCATTAATGTCCCACTGTTGGGATAGAGTCGCCTCTCACAATTATTTTGCTCGTTTGCCTCAGAGGCTTGTTATATCACTACATAGTATAAAACAAAGTCGCTATTTTTGTCCGTCTGTTTGTTTGTCTGTTTGTCTGTATGCTTAAATCTTTAAAATTACGCAACGGATTTTGATGCGGTTTTTTGTAATAGGTAGAGTGATTCAAGAGGAAGGTTTTTATGTATAATACATGCATATATTCCCACGAGAACGGGATCCACGCGGGTGAAACCGCGGGCGGTCCGCTAGTTCAAAAATAAGAAGTAAACAATGAACAAAAAATCAACATTATGTTCCTATGTGGTTTAAAAAAATTGCCTAAAATCACGAATAAAAGTTTCGGATGAAGGTAAAAAGATATCTGATGAAAACTATTGAGGGCGGGTTATGAATTATTATGAATCTGTCATGTCGGCGCCAGTCAGGAATCGGTTTTGACATTTGAAATTACATAAAAGCTCAGTGGATTTCGATATCGGGCCGTTATTTAATAATGCACTATGCTGATCAAACACGTAGTTGTTGGTAAATCTGGAGTTCAGTATGTTAAAGGTGTTAGTTCAAGTGTTAACAAATGTTAAGAAATGTAAATCAGAGTCATGACAATAACAACACGATGCTTCCTAGTAAATTTGAAATTTCTTAACACGACATAGTTTACAACGTTAGTATGGAGTTACATTTGTTTTTTATTTTTTGATGGGATAGACCTGTATTCTCTTTACGCTTTATTTTATACATAGTAATCGCTTTGCTTTTAAAGTTAGCAGTAGGTAACAGCACCAAAATTTGTAAATGATTACTTTTATTAGTTGTTGATTTATAAACTTGCTTTGTCTATCGGTAAAAACACATAAAAATCAGTGCAGTATGTACTTACTCTAAGAAACAACGGAGCTTAGACAGGGACTTTGTTTTGAAGTATGTAAGATTGAAATTGATTAAAAACTTACTCGTAATTAACGGCTTATTCAATAAGTAGATAAATCCTCTGAATTATGTACCAGTTGGTGTATAATTAATTGCAATACTGTATTGCGTTGCGATGGGTAGCGTTGTTATGCATTGCGTTGCAATAGGTACCGTTGTTATGCGTTGCGTTGCGATGGGTCCTTAGCGTTATTATGCATTGCGTTGCGATGGGTAGCGTTGGTATACATTGCGTTGCTATACTTTGCGATACGTGGTGTTGCATTGCCATTTCCGACACACTTTTCTGTCGTCAAATCTCTGCAACATCTCATTAGCGGCAGATGCACGAACTATTCAGATTCTATTATTCAAATGTAAGTCACCGCTGAACTAATTACATTGTTGGTCGTCTCGTCTCTAGTGGCCGTCCGCGTCATCATGAATATTTTATAAGTGAAAAGCGAGTTCCAACGGATATGCAGATGCACCTTGATGTTGATGTATCATTTGTAGCAATAGGTAGTTGTTTATAGATCTATTATGAGGAAATTGTAACATAAAGATCTTTACATCATATCTCAGCTTACATTTGAAGAGGTTAATCTTCCAACATCATTTTGTTAATATTCTTATAAAATCCTTTTTTAATCACAAAAAAACATTTAAGCTACATTTTTACATTCAAAATGATTTTAATTTATTTCAATTAATTTTTTTATGGACTGCAATAATAATTGTACGAGTTGTTCAATACAACAGAGGGTATAGATACGGTTAGAAGTTATTGGTACCCAAATAATGCCTCAGAATACTAAGAACTAGCCAAGGCCCTTAATAAAGCTTTCTGCTAACTGCACTAAGCATCTTAGTCCCGATTTAAGTTTTGGGTCGGTCAAATTTGCCGCGAGCGTCACCAGAAGGGCAGAGCTGTGTTTGTATGGTACCTTAGGTATATTATTTCTATAAAAAACTGGTCAAAGCCCATAAGACACAGAAAACGGAAATTTCAAAAACCAACGAAGCGACATTCCAACAGCGAAGAAAGTAGAAAGGTCAAATTTCCCTTGGTTACCGAATTGTCAGGTGATAATATTATGCAAATCGAATATTGTTGAAGGTATTCGGTTAGTGGGTCATTGGACCGGTCGGCTACCCACAGCATGTGTACGTGTGAACTGACAGATCATACTTACATTACATGTCATAATTATGGATCAATGATCAACAGGTTTTTATGTAAATAGTCGATATACCAGTCGGACAACAGTAAGTTGTTTCATGGTAAGTGGATAACTCTGCACATACGTCCCAATCGTTCAAGAGACAACAAGTACCTACTGGCTAACAATCCCCCATTCGGTATGCGATGAATCGTTTCAGGGCTGCCTCCGGAGGGTGGCTAGCCAGACAGGTTTTACAGAAGTCCAATTGAAAATCATTTGGTCATATAGGTATTACCTACTAATATATTTATGTGCCTACGTCATTTTATCGATTTTATTTCCGTTACGCAAAAGTTCTTTAAAATCCTTCAAGAAGAAACGCCGAAAGAAACTCTTCAGCATATTTTAGACAAAGAAAATGCTGCATAGAACGATAATAATACCTATATTATGTTATAATATACCTATATAATAAAATAAATAATTCCTGGGGGTGCGGTAGAGCCTCTGCCAAGACGAGCTAATCTTTACACGAATACCGGAATGAGATTAGGGTCAGTATTCCAATTCGTACCAATTTTTCCGATAGGTTTTATACGCTGTAAGTATGTTTTGAATCTATTTCTACACTGCTCCCTCAGAAACAAGTTTGCACTTTGGGCGCAGGACGCTTACATAAGACGGGATATCCCGTGTTTAATAATGTAATGTAATGTGCATAACCAGCATAACGAACATGCAAAAACGTAATCTCATGATGTATTTGAACAAGACAGTATTTTAGTTATATCATTGATTGAGTAAGACTTATCACTTGGAACGTCACTCATAGGCTACTTTTTTTCAAAAATCAATCCCTAAAGGCTTGAAATAGGGGATGAAAGTTTGTGTGCAAAATCCCGTTTCGCGATATAAATGAATTCCAAGCGGGCGAAGCCGCGGGCAGAAGCTAGTATTTTTAATACACTTGAGTGGGTAATCTTTCGTTTCTCTTTCCTTTTTCAAGACCGACAATGCCTTTGTAGTACTGATGAAGTCCAAGTCAAAATTATGCGCGTCATTTAATGACCATGGGTAAGAATTTAACCCATTCGCACTGGTGCTACATGGTAGAGTAGGCTTTAGGCCTCCTTTAACGATGAGAACAGTCCCATGCTAACTAAAAGGCCATAAATAGATTGAAACCAATGCCGCTTAAATGTAGAGATTAAATAAAGGGTGTAAATCTCCTTGCAATAGTTTCCGAGTGCTACATTATGTTGAAATCATGTTATCAACCACTAACATTGTCGAAATAGCGCGTAGCTCGATCTGTTAATAAATTTGAATTGTATAGATAAATGCGCGTAGAATGGTATCTGGATTGCTTTTGTGGTAGTAGGGCTTGTTTGACCAGCCACCACTCTTCCTAGATAGTTACCAGTTTAACAATTGAGTGGTCGACAAATGCAGTGAGCTGTTCCATAAGCTATTAGATGCATTTAAACTTTTTATTGTTTCTGTAAAATAATTTTAATTACGACATAAAAATAAAAACTTACTTTATACAAATACAAATAGTTTAGGAGGTATGTAGTGCCTAGTTACATATTTTAATGATGCAGATTTACATTAATTAATATAGCAGTGTCTGCTGTGCCTACTCTCTATCTATCTTAACATTATTTTTGTGTATTAATATTCATAAAACATACCTATTTGTTTATGTGAATAGATAAATAATACATTATACACGTAAAATAAATATTTTCACGTAATAATAAAAAAAGAAGTTCATTTTCAAATTTTACGTGACATTATTAATAATTTTAATTTTCTTTTTCTTTTTTTCAGGTAAAAAAGTGGTTAAGTGATTTATTCGATCCAAAAGTGAGATACCCAAATAAATAATGTCAATTGTTCCATTTTTTCACAATTTTCCCACAGTGCAAAGTTGATGTGTTAAAAAATCGGTGTATATAATATTTTTAGTGTGGTGTTCTGTGTGTTTCTTCAAGATGATGACCCTATATCGTACCATCAAAGGAACCAGCACTTCGAAGAGGAAAAGGCGAGAGAGGAGGTATGGATTTATTTCGCTTTTTGTATTTAAGGGAAGGAAATTATCCCTGTCTACGATGCGGGTAGGCCCCGGCTTCGATTACGTTAATTTAACTTGTAAGCAAAATTTTCTATGTGAGTATAGGTTCCTACATAGGTACATTGATCATTATTTTATTAACTGAATAATTTTAAAAAACATTTAACAACCCTCTGCGATACAAATTAATTAAAAGTATAATACTTATACATTTACATATTTGTACACCCGCCCGCTCAGGCCAAACCACGGGTAAAAGCCTGTAGAACGAAATTTCCAAATAACATGCGCAAGCGCCGCGCCTTTCACGTGGCGGAAAGCGGTAACTATCGTGTTATGGTACGTTGTGTTACGCTACACGCCACCGTTAACCGTACACTACTTATATCTTAGTACGATGCTTTTAACATAGATGGCGTTTAGCAAATATGACATTACATGAGCAATATACTTACTACTGTACTTAATAAAATTATTTGTATTAAAATAAAATATAATATTTAGGCCTTATTTTTGATATAATTACCCACGATGCAATGAAGCATCAAAGTTGTCAATCTTATTTTTTGTAAAATCGTTAGGAAAAGATTGCGATGTACCTATATTATACACTAGCTGACCCGGCAAACATTATTTTGCACTCAACATATTGGTATTATTAAATAGATGCCCTCACTTCGCTTCGTGAAACTTGTTATTTAGTCTATAGCGTTCCTCAATAAATATACTATTCAACACAAAATAATTTTTCAATTCAACCTAGTAATTCCTGAGATTAGCGTGTTCAAACAAACAAACAAATTCTTCCGCTTTATTATTAGTATAGGTACATACTTAAGTAAAAACTCCTTTACGCGGATTTCTTCTCTATTAAATTAAGGGTTGTGATATAATTTGCGGTTTATATAATTTATGCAGGTAGTTTAATTTTGTTTTGAAGTACCGTTTCTGTTGGTACGATGACATGATGATCAGCCTATTACGTGCAACCAAACAAATCGATAGCTATCAGCACCTATCTATCTCTTAAAAACAGTCTTATCTATTGAACGTTACTATTTATAATTTACAAGAGGTTCCATTAAACGAATAAAAAGTTTTGGTTTATCCTCTTTTTTACCCCTGGGGGGAATTTCCAAAAATAATTTGCATAGGAACATCTAGATATATAACATTACAAAGGAGAGCAGCAACTTTTTTAAGGACCTTGGGCCTGGAATATGAACATGCATGAGACATCGCTTTTTAGATCGCGGAAATTGTTACCACATTGTGCATATTCCATTTTTGCGGAAAATAATGGGAATAATGAGATACCTATAGTCGTCTTACGCACCGCGCACACATAGCGAGGCTTGAAATTATGGTTTGCGGAGTGGAGAGTAGTGGACATGGGTTTATTCTCAGAGTCAGAAGGTTAAGGTCATTGTCCACCACGCTTTGGGAACTCTCCGGCATGCAGGTTTATTCACAATGTTTTCCTTCACCGTTATTGCAGTGACATTTAGATGCTTAAAACGTACATAGCTCTGAAAAGTCAAAAGTGCGTGCCCTGGGACTCAAACCCGAAACCCCAGAATAGGAGACCGAATTATTAACCACTAGGTTATCACCGCTCACTATTTATTATATTTATTTATCTATATTTACAGGTACAACTTAAATATCGTTTCATAACAGTACAAATAGATATTAGAGAGCGCCGCCGCGTGCGAAATCGAGTAAAAAATATAACAGACACCCTATATCATAGCAATATGTATTTGACCGTACAAAAACGTCAAAAGGTTAATGTACCTATTAATAGATCGAGATAAGTGACCGTTGAAATCATCTTCTTAATTAGAAAACACATAGATCTAATAACTCAATTATGTTTTGGTCGGAACCCATTAGTCCTGTTCATCGGATAGGGGGATTAATTAGTCTGACAGCAGTTATCCAACAGGACTTCAGGCTATAAGATTGACATGTGTTTTTGTTCAAGATTTCTGCGATATGGTACTCTTTAACGGTCTGCCGAATTTTCGATTAGTAATCATAATCACTCGTTGAAGAGGGCATAACCGTCGGCTTGATCTCAAGTGATCGACCGAGTTAAGGACTGCGCACATTATAGCGCCCTGGCAACGGACCAATATAAAAGAAAGCATTCAATTATAACCTTTATGCCTTGGTTTGTACGGTTGTATTTCGATTCTGTATTTGGTGTCGGTTTGTATCGCGTTGTGTGGGGCCGTCGCATAGATAATGTGGGCAGTGCTTTAAGCGCGAGCGGTTGATAAATGAAAAATTGTAGAGCGCTTCCCCGTTTCGGAATTTCGCAGAATACGTTAAATTTTGTCCAAAAAATTAACTATCTAACGGTTAGATAGTAGCACTTATGTCTTACTGAAGAGCTTCGGGTGGCATAATAACTACTTAATACTTGGGATGGTCACAATCCATAATGAATTAGTAGTAGTGTATTGGAGAACATTTAGGGTCTTAAATCTTCAGACTGAGTAACAACTAACAATCTAATGTCCCAGCACTATCTGCAAACCGGACCATTGACCTACCATCCTAGTACCTACTTGAGTCTTATTTGGGATCGGTCACAGTCATCTTAGGCGGCCGGCAGTTAGCGCGGTCGAGGTAGCGGTAAGTTAGAGGGGTAGCGCTACATGCTCGTTTGTTCCCCAACAAAATCAAATGGTTAGGTTTAAATCTCATGAGCAAATTACCGTGCTTATTATTTAATATTCCAGTCAAGCCTTGAATAGCCAGTTAAAAACGGGTTTAACGCTTTTTACTTGATGCATGGTTCAAGTTTCTTTTCCTCAGATTCGACTATAGGTATGCCATTTTAAAATCTAGTAATAATATGAATGTCAATTAAGGATAACATTTAATAATTCAAATTAAGGTTGAAGGTGATGCAATTATTAATCACTTTGAACTTTATAATTTACTCGAACTTTAAAATGAAACCTTCAAATACATTAAAAATCCTGCGCATCTGTTTTGTTTATGAATGACATGATTATTTCCCAAGAATCAATTAAGCAATTTTTTACCTAGTAAATTTTAAATTCAAAAATCATGAAGCTATCGGTAAAAATCAGTTCGGGAGTAATGCTTCTATGGGACCATATTACCATATTTAATGCCCCTTGTTACTTGTTATAATACGAGTATACGATACAGATTACAGGTGTGTCATATCACTTATCTTGTGAGGGCGCTTTTAGTGTCATGCGGATTTGCTCACGCACGCGGGATTGCTCCGCATGCGTAGCACCCGCAAAGAACAATTTCATATATAGAATTTACTGTAAAGCGTGAAACACGCACGCGGGATGCGGGACGCTGTGCGGGGCGTCATCCCGCAGCGGGGCATCCGCATGCGTGGCCTATCCATACAACTTCAGTACCCATTTTAGAGTCGTGCGGGGCGCACGCACCGTATTGTACTAATCGTCTACGCAACCCGCACGTCAACCCGCAGAAGACTGAAACTTAAACTGCGTATGATCCGCAGCGTGAAATTTCACGCATGCGGAGCAATCCCGCGTGCGTGACCAAATCCGCATGACACTAAAAGCGCCCTTAGTGACCAAATAATTAGAGTAGGGAAATATCGCTCGTTGCGACGGAACCTTTCGCATGCGAGTCCGAGTTACACTTGACGGGTTTTTGTTATACCTATATGTAAGAGATTAATTTGGTACCGTCAGACGTTTCGTATGGGAAACAAAATTTTTGGTAACTAAACTCTCAGAATTTTCAATGTTTGCGCGTGCAGAGAATGGAGTAGGAAAAATAAACATATAAATTCTATTCATGGAACTATAAATAAACATAATTTGCATTGATCGATGGGACGTCAACAGTTGTATTGTGGTGGTTTAAGGTACTGACATCTGTAACTGTAATCCATTGTAACTGTACACATAACTGTAGCACCTACCTATTGTTTACGTGTGATTTCAGCCGTAAAGTATCTAAATGACAATGTAGTATTTTAATCTGACTTTTCGAAACTACCTATGACTTCAATTGTAGACCTTTGTTTTTTAAGTGTTGTGAATAAACAGTCAGAGTCGAACATAAAATCAAAGAAATTATATTATACTAGCGAACCGCCCTCGCTTCGCTTCGGGACCCGTAAGTATCAACCGCGTAGGTCCCGCTCCCGTAGGAATTTCGGGAAGATAATAAACTATCACCAAAATTAATTGAGGTTAAATTAAATTAAACTTACAAATAAAGCTTACGACAAAATAATAGCAAAGTAGCAAAGGATCACAGCAAGATTAATTCAGATTAAACTTGGAAACGCGGCAAGTTTGGTATGGCAGTGGGTTCGACCAAATTTGATTACCATAAAAACGGTTCTAGTGTGTTAATCATAAAAGATAGACATATACTGTCGTGGACATTTTTTTAGATCATTTCAAGAGGAATAATTCTTTCATACATATATTTTTGGTATCTTGAATCGTTTTCGCAACGCATGCAACGAAAGCCCTCGAGAATGAATAATTTTCCCCGTTTTTTCCACATTTTCCATTATTTCTTCGCTCCTAATTGTTGCAGCGTGATGTTATATAGCCTATAGCCTTCCTCGATAAAAGGTCTATTCAACACAAAAAAAAAAATTCAATTCGAACCAGTAGTTCCTGAGATTAGCGCGTTCAACCAAACAAACAAACAAACAAACAAACAAACAAACAAACAAACAAACTCTTCAGCTTTATAATATTAGTATAGATATAGCCAATAATGAGCAAACGATTCAAATTGGTCGAAATCGGACTATCGAAATGGACGAATCAGACGTTAGTGGTCAACCAAGGACAACGCGCCCAAGAATATTACATATTAGCTATATCTCTTTGAACTACGCCTTTGATAATCTAATGTCTTGATGGAAAATCGAATCCGCGCAAACGTGTCAAAAAATTGTGGCTAACTGTTAGCTACAACTTTTATTTCATTGTATCATTGATCACGCACACATAGACAAAAGACGAACGTGTAAAACATTGCCTGCAAAAAACAAGGCAACAAATCAATCATGTGTGGGTACACATGCTTGATATTGTTGCCTTGTTTTTTTTGTTTTCATTGAAAGGCGACGCTCAATCTAGACATTAGGCCATCAAAGGAACTACGTTAGATACATAAGTTTACGATGAAGGGGAAACTAACAAATGAACGGTGGAATGATTTTGTAATATTTATTCTTATTTTCAGTATTACCTAAGTCGCTATTACAACAGCTTTGTCTCGCTCAGCCAGTTGAGCTTATTTCTTTATTTTCTTTTTCTATTTTGGTTTGACGTACAGAAGTCTTGACCTATAAAACCTTGGAGTGTAGACCTATTTCCAGGTTTTATTGCTATTCAGTTGTTAATTTACATATTTTATACGTGCCAATATGACTTCATTACGTTTTAATAGTTTGCGTTTATACTCGTATTTATAGAATACGATGATCACTAGCGTTTATTGTTTACGATAAGATAAAAATACTCAGTTGTGATGAGGTTTATTGTTTCTATTTTGAACAAAACGTGTTGTAAATGAAATTAATGTTTGTTACAGAATTTTATAGTTAGTAAACTAATGTAGTTATTGTACCTACTCGTAAGTTCAGAAAATAAATTATGGGTAGGTAAAACAATAAGTAGTTGCTATATGTCTGAAAGGCAGAAGTGGCGATGATTTTTTGAAAAATATACCAGATTACGATTACAGACCTCTAAATATAAGAAGATATATATCTTAAAAGTTCTGAAAGGATGACGGCGATGACGCTCTGTGGTTTTAAATACTTTTTAATAATATTTATTATGCTACACTAAAAAATTTAAATCACTCCTTATTTCTAGTTGCCATTGATTGATTGTCCTGATTTAAGATATCTCAACGTGCAGTCATGCGGTTAATATTTTCATCAAAAAAATTTTACCGCTGAAAAAACTAAAAAGCAAAAAATAATAAAGCTTTCTTATTTAACAGTAGTTTCTTATTTCACTATCGTAAACTAATGTTATTATACTTATGCAAATATTTCTTCAATAATTTGAGTTTTTGGTGATGAAGCTTTGCAACTAATTTCATAAATTAATCTAAGTAAATCCAAGTAATTTTGAGTCAGCGCCAAACAACCAATGAAAAAAGAAACTTAAAAATTTAAAGGAATAATTTTCATTAATTGTCCTCCCTTTTTTCGTCGGTAAAAATGTGAGTATATCAATACCTAATTACAAAGAATATCAATTAAATTTATTAGAATACTACTTTTTAAGACCCTAATGAAGGCGTCTAAAACAATGCCACCGTGAGATTGTAAGGCTATCTTGCCACCGATATTTTTATATGCAATCAACGTATTCGAAACATGCAGGAGAACTTAAAGAGCTCATCAGTTTAACAAGACCAACGTTTTAGTTTCTCTCTCTATATTTATCTGTGGAACAAATTTTTAATTGGCGCCCCCTTATCTCTATTGATAAGCTGACAATGCTTTTATAGATAACATAAGGTTAAGTGAGAATTTATGTTTTAATAAGACTGTATGTTCGCTTTTTAATGTCTTTTAGAATTCCCGAGTGTTCCTCTAGCGTGCTATCGCCGCTCCGTGTAACAATCTGGGTTTGTGCCATGTTTGTTTACAGATAAGTGGGATCCCGAGATTTATACTGTTTTAACTTCAGCGATTCTTTTATAGCTTTTAAAAGTGCTAGTCTGGATGTTTCGCGGGGATATTCAAAGAAGAGCACGCTGTCAGAATGATAATTTATTAGATAAAGCTTTTGATACAGGTTGTGAAAGGAAAAACCAAATAATGTGGCGAAATATAGACTGAAGAAGTTAGAGACAGAAGGTATACCTACTCAGCAAAGATAGTATTACTGTGGATGCGTGACATATACACGTATAGTATAGGTACAACTTACAACTATATCAATAAGGGAATTTGACTGTCTCACTGTCGCGCGTTCTATAGACACAGATATAGATCTCATTAAGATTTTCCAATTTTCGAAAATTTATCAAAAGTGACATGTATGTATCGAAGGTATTGTAAACGGATGACGCCATTTGTAAAACGCGGAATCATGCAATTCACTGGGACATAGGCATCGTTAGGGGGGAGATCAGCCCAACAATTAGACAGTGATGGGTTGCAAATATGGCTTATTCCACAAATCCCCTTCGACGATCCCCATGCAGGGGATTTGTGGAAATTTTGTTCACAAATCCCATTCGTATAGCCGTAAGGGGATTTCTGGACTAGAAGTCTACAAATCCCCTTAACCAATATTAAACCATTAACTTCAATGCAAAATAACTTTTAAGATTTTATATAAAATTATATATTATATGTATATTCAAGAGAACGAAGAACAAATATTTAAATTAACATCGTAACTTCGATTCTTTGGTTAGGTAGGTATAACATTTTATTTTATTGTAATCGAACCGATTTAAATAAATATAATAAGTATTTTAAATCAGATTCTTTAGTTTTAATGATATATCTAATGTATGCGCACGACTGGTTTTTAAATCACTGATCATTAAGTGTAAATTTTTGCTTTACGTTACTGCTTTGACTCACATAATAATGATTATTTAACGGTGCCATAACAATAAATATATTGTTTAAAGACGTTCCAGACTGTGTTATTATCGACGTATTATAAAGAAACATGCAATAAAACGTCGGTTACAGAGATTTGCAAGATTAAAGCGTCTTTAAAATTATTTAGAGTTTCTTAAAGAACTACATGTTAGTTTGAATATAGTCCGTAGTTACAAATGTTTTGTATGCTTATAGGTCGAGATTAGTAGATTTCATTTAATTCAGGGTTTAGATAGCTAGCCATATTTGCCCACAGCCGGAGTCAGTTCTCCTCGAACAAGTTGGGAACTGAAGATCCATAGGCCATAAGTACTCCACGTTGACCAAACGCGGGTTGGTACAATTCACAGATCTTTAGGAAGATTATGGTCAATTCTTACGCTCCTTTCAAACTCACCTATTCAGGTAAACATATCGACGCAACCGGGATTAAAGGATAAACGACTGATAACCTTTACAATATCTCAAACTTCTACATAACGAGAAAAAATTCGTATTCTACACATTTAATATCAAGTAGCAGGAAAACAAATTCAGAAACTGTTACTCAGATATTCTAATTGTTAGCATTGGAATGACCAAAAATTTCGTGAAGGCATTCGCAAAATAGAATATTTATTGTCGTCGAAATACGACGTTATGTTGCGAGAGTGCATGTTTGTTATGTAAGTGATGTCCGTGTTATTTGTTGTGGAGTTCGCAATGGTTGCGTGTATGACATCGGGTCTAATATTATGTCATAATATATTACATAGGCAAGTAGTGATCGTCAAGTGTGTTGAACTACAAATCATGACCAACGTTGTCGAAGGCAATTCAATAATTATTAGGGATGACTCAAAAACTAATCGTCAGATCTCGTTCAATGTTGTTATGTAAGGGTTTTGTTAATATTGAGTTTTCATACTTTTAAAAGGATACCTACCTAGGATTACCTATTGCTCCGACTTTCTAAAAAGGACGTTGGTTTAAAATTTGTATACCTACCTACCTATAGGTAAGAAATAAAATTCTAAAATTGCGAAAAAGTAACGTTTTAATAAATTGTGCATGTTTTTGACCTGTTTCAAAACACCATTACTTTTTTACGTACAAGACGGGTTCGGACATGATAAAATAACTGTTGGCCATGTTTTCCTTAACAATTGACATTCGTACAGGACCCCAGATAAGCATTTTTGTTTGTGGTAAGATTTACCCACATAGATTTAAAATCGTATTTTTATGACAGGGTCTTTATGTTAAAGAGTGTGTCTGAGGCTCTTCCTGTTTTCTTTTTTTATGTAGATATTTTTAACGAAATTAAAAGTAGGTAAATAAATAATCATATTCATGACGTAGATATTAAACTTTTATCGAATGTGTCATAGCGATATCGTTCAACAATTTCACCATAGTAACCGTTTGACAAAATGAATGACGGCCGAATTTCGAGCACAGAGCGGACAATTATTATGGTCCATTCTGTTTCCTGTTGGGGTAAAATTTTCATTTCAATCCTACTAATATTATAAATGCGAAAGTTTGTAAGGATGTATGTGAGTGTGTGTGGGTTTGTTACTCTTTCACGCAAAAACTACTGAACGGATTTTCATGAAACTTTGCAGTAATATAGCTGCACAAAGATGTGGCCGGGGCTCCATACATTTTGAAACATCTCCTTTATAGAGATTTTTGAAGGGACTGGTTTCCCGAAGCGAAACGAAGGCGGATTTACTAGTGTAGAGATAAAAAAGTATATGTCAATTTGAAGAGCACTTGTAATCTTTTTCGGGAGTGTTCGTAAGTATAAATTTATTTATGCATTTAAACTTTAGTGTCCCATACCTAGGCACTACATAAGTACATAAGAACGACAAAAAAGGCGGCTTAAACAGTTCCCCGAAACGAAGCGAAGCAGTAACTGTAATGTATTTACTATGCCTAATAACGCCTACTACACAACGAAATAATGTATTCGAAGTGATTTAACATCAAACTGCATTGGATCAATGCACACCTGCGGACATAAGCGACATTTAGGTGACGTCACGGCTATGATCAACTTTAGCAAGCTGTACCTAGTGAGACAATGAAAGTAGGTACATTAAACACCTGGTTTACAATGATTCTAGAACATTCGATGTTGCGCTCACAAGTTATTCACTCGTAGATTAGCAAATAATTTTGTTAGTTATAAGTAACTAGCTGTTTAGTAGTAGTAGGTACGTAGTGTTTTGCAAACAAAGTTTTAACCCTAAACTTACCTCCTCAGGGGTTCATTTATCAAAAACATTGAAAATGTCAACTTTGTCAAGACGTTCGTGTATAACAGATGATATTGTTATTAGTCCAAAAACAAATTCTAAATTCAAAAACAAAAAAATATTCCAGAAAACAATACCACCAACCTAACTTAAGGTACAAAATAACTCACAATGTCCCGTTGTTTAACGGATTTTATATCAAATGAACCTTTATCTACAAAATAAATGAGAATGCATTAAATTTTGTAATATTCAGTATTTCTTGCGTGGAGAATGATTCGTTTGGTTTTAATACCGTTGACAACCTAGCTTGTTTAGCATTCAAGTACCCGGATATAGGTTTAATTCAAACCAGATATTAAATAATGTTCGGTATAATATCGCCTTAAAGTAACCTCACAATGGTAACAAACGACACTTTGGATTTAAATGTAAGCTGGAGAACATCGGATAACAACATGTATTTTAAATAGGTACCTACCTACTATAATAGGTTTTTGTTAATATTATAAATAAATCTTTGTTTCATTTATTTCGTGTTTTTACAATTTGGTAATTGCAACAAAGTTCCTCTCACACAATACGGATGGAACGGCAACAGAATGGTAGTGCCGCATGCTTTTTGCTACAATGGTGAATATTACTTGTGGACTTAATACTCGTATTTTATTATACTTGAATTCCCGAGAATATAGAATTCCCACTCCCAATCCCCGCCTAAACCAAACTTGTACCTGAGCTCACAGTTCAATTTAGCAAAAAAATTTTTTTTTATGGAATTAAGATAGCAAACGAGCATGCAGCACCACCTTCCGCAAAAGTGTAACCAAAGTGTAGTATCTATTACAAAGGACATTTTTAGATCCCGACGTCAATTTTTAAAATGTAACTTAATATAATAGCATAGTTGGATAGCTGGCTGGCATTTGTGTGCCATGAAATAGTAACGAATTTCAGAAACGCAAACGGACTATGGATCCATGCTATAGATGAAATACCTAATAACGCGAAGTGACAGATTTGATGAAACTCCAAGATTCATTGGTGTTTATTATTATGTTTTATGAGGTGTGTCATGAGATGGAGTGAATTAAAAGAGTATCGTTTGTCTGGCGGCATGATACATGTGCGAATCAAATTATGTAGTTCGTAGCGCGACGGACGGATTTGTTACGGTTACGGAGTAATAAAATATTTAGGGTTAAAAAGGCAAAATTTTGAGATCACGTTTTAATTGATGTAATCAGCTTTGCTAAGCAGCGGCGGTCTAGTCTAGAGGGTTCAACCTTGTCCTTTTCGTATAGATTCGAGTTTGATTTCTCAAAATTATTTCCAACAATCAATTAGGGGCTTATTAAAAATACGTACCTAGTATTGCTTTTTCTTACGCCTACTACGTCATCTACATGGCTGAGCCTGAACTGAGCTGGAACTCTTTGTATACTTACAAGATTTATATTTATACTCCAATATTCTATTGCTTACTAGAAATTAAGTAACTAGTTTACAATAAGTTCAAATACATAATATTAATTATCTTTTAATCTACAACAAATGATAATAATTATTTCTCAAGATTCCTTCATAACATCATTGATAATTAACATTTTTCGTTTAGGTTTTCCTTTTTTCGTAACCAATTTCCGTAAGGTTTTTCTTGAACAGACGGAATAAAGGCACATAAAAATTTATGAAGAGACAAATTCTAGTAGTACCTAATAGTAATAGTAGTAGTAGTTAATAGTTGTGGGCACACGTTAATTTAATATTATGCTAAATCTATGGTTGTGCGTTAGTAAATGCCCCACAATTTTAAATCGCAAATATTTTCAATTAGGTACAGCTGTATTTTATAAATGCATTAAGATAACTAAGTTATAAAGGCTACATAAATAAAATGCACGACAATAAATTTTGCTTTGTCAGGGAATTTTATCGGTTCAAAATAACCATGAACTCCAGATTTCAATATCAATAACATGCGTGACGCGGATCAACCTTATACTGGACTCGATTGTTGGCAACTGTCCAAATATTTTTGTTTGGTTGCTTATGAAGTGTACTGTTAATAATTCAAGATAAC
This sequence comes from Hesperia comma, assembly GCA_905404135.1. Taxonomy (NCBI): domain Eukaryota; kingdom Metazoa; phylum Arthropoda; class Insecta; order Lepidoptera; family Hesperiidae; genus Hesperia; species Hesperia comma. The sequence continues at coordinate 18,790,060 of FR990014.1, read as the reverse complement.
GCCAAAGACGTTTTGTTGGGGCTAATTGAAATTCTTTGGTATTCTTTACAACCCTTTTACTGATAGCATTGAGGTGGCGCTTCATATCATTGTAAGGAACTTGTCTTACCGTGTCGGTGTTGTAAGATTTTGCGATGCTTCTTTGAACTTTGAAGGATGTAAGAAAGGAAAAGATGCAGTTATTTGTATTTTTAACCGACTTCAAATAAGGAGGAGGTTCTCAATTGGACTATATTATTTTATGTATGTTTACCTTGTTATTTTTTTTAGGTGAACCTATTTTGATTGAATTATTTTTGTATTTGAAAGCGTAAGTAAAAGACTCTGTATCAAAGAATGCAATATAGGAAAGAAAAAGTGAAAAATTATATACGATTTCCACGGAATATTTTTGTAGTAGGCAAGGTAGGTAATTCAAATTCAAATTCAAATATTTATTTCTTCGAAGTAGGTTTTTACAAACGCATTTCGAAAGTCAAGTAAACTATTTATTCACTGTGTGTTATTCACTGCAACTACCTTACTTATGACTTTGATGTAACTTTTATTATGAAGATGATATCCTGTGTTATGACAAGACAACAAAAAAAATAGCAATGATTAAAATAGTACAGGCGCCCGAGCTTCTAGGTTAAAAAAAACAAAATGGCTGCCATTTTCTCATGGAGGGGGTAAGAGAAAATTTGGATAGTGATTTGTCGATAAAAAATACCATATTTCACCCCCCTCAAGTCTCCGACACTGGTGACCAGACACATTGTATATAATAAGTATTATGTGCAAGTCAAAACTCGAACATTGTTTAGAGACTATAAATGCCTTGCTACAAGCAAGGTGAGAACAAGAAATATGTCCCCGTTTATTCAAATCCCGAAGGTCTGATCGTGACTAAACCACGCTTCTGGGAACGAAGATAAGTGTGAACGATATTTTAAGCAAATTAAGGTCTAGTACGAAGAATTTTGCGAATAATACCTAGTATTAGAAAATGTAGCCAAACTATTAGTTAAGCGAAAATATCTTTCGTTTGCGGTTAGGCGAGTGTTTGATTTTCAACGACCATTATTTTTATGATATCCTCGCAAATGACTTTTGCTTCTCCGGGTACAGCTGTTGTACCTAATTGTCAAGATGTAGGGCTCAAAATGAAATGATCCCGTATTTCCCTTAGGCATAGTTATGGTGGCCAAAATTTGGTAGATTTTTGTCATCTGTAACATTGCAATCAGGATCATTAATCACAAGATGGATGGCCTGCAGCCAAAATTTTTCATTTGCGATGGCAAATTGATTTTTGATAAAAATTGAATTTTGAACACGCTTTATTTTATTTTATACACATCGGCAGTCCGTCATGGGATGTTTGAAACATGTTAACGATGCCGGGGGGCGAAACTACGATATCCAATTTGTAGCAACTTAAAATTTTAAACTTAATAATCCTCTGATGATTCCCAAACCCCGGAACGGATCTTCATAAATTATAGCTAGGAACCATCTCAATCACGTCGGCTTTCAAACAAAAAATCACATCTTATTTGGCCCATTCGTTCTGGAGCTAAGATGCCATAGATAGGCTCACATTTATACAGACACACTGACACGTTAAACTTATACCTAACATCAGTTTTTAAATCGGGGGTTAACAGAAGTCAGGTTGAAAAAATACAGCCAGGCTAACACTACACCCCCGCACTAGGATTTCTTGAGATGCGGGTGGTATGCAACACGGTGGAACTCACAATTATACTGACATTTTTTATTACTGAAGTAAAAACTAAAATTCTCATATAAGTGTCTACTTCGTGTACCTATACTTCGACCACGAGTAGAAGATAATTTAAATTTAAAAAGGAATAAAAATTATATCAGCTATTATCGAAGCTACTACCTACACTATAATGCTCGTCGAGTAACTAAGCAGGTTTGTTAAATAATTGTGCATTTTATTTGACAAATTCTTTTTCAGCAGATCCACAGCGATTCCGATTGAAAAAACTTCATGCGTATGTCTTTTTACTCAACATCAAATTGGAGTTCTTGAACCGTTATAAAATGTTCGAGTCAGTGCAGTTTCACAGTAGTCGTTTTAAAACGATGATTTATAATCGTACATCCGATTGCATAACAGGTTCGTTCAGCAGCATCTAAAGCATTTTAAAACCTTAAAGCTTACGCATTAAGGTTTATTTCTCTGTATCAATCTGCAACTATTTTTCCAGTGAAGACGTATGTAACGCGAATGTGCTTCCGACGGAACAACCAATGTTCTCCCTTATCACTTGAATCGGCTATAAAAAGTGTAATGGCGTATTAACGCGAAGCAAGGTATTTTTACGACCGTTTTCACACTCCAAGGGCTGTGATATTGTGAACTTTGGGCCACCTTCTAGTACTGACTAGCCGCTTTCGACTGATTTTTATGCACTTTCTTCACGCAAAACTGGTTGCTATTTGATCACAATCTCCCAAATGTAGCGGATCGCTCAAAACGTATGAAGCGAGTTTTGTTTTTTTTATTTCATTATATACAGTTTTGGCAGTTTGGGTTTTGGGAGGCTAGATAAAAAAATGTCAGAGATGAAACAATTTTATAAGTTAATGCTCGACAACAATCTACAATCCCACCTGATTAGAAGTGGCGATGAAGTCAATGAAAGTTGGACGTACTAACTTGTAAAAAGCCTTATTCAACCACTCTCTTCTTGAAAACTCCCACATTATGCAAAGGACAGGACAGACACCGGGATAGACAACCAGAAAACGGGATAGTCCCATTTAATTCAGGTCGTATGATGACATTTACATCGAAGTATTAAACTTAGTTCGACAATTCAAACACGTCTAGTTTTCAAAACTGATCGGTTGTTTGAACAGCTCACACGAATAATGGATAGATCATGGATCATGGATACTTACAGGAGGTCAGCTTGTTAAGACGGGTTCAAACTTCGAAAGTCGCGGGACAAAGTTCAGATGTTGAGAAATATATTGCCTACGTGTTCTGTTATTTCTATTATCACGCAAAATGTTTTGAATGCTACAAAAGTTAGCTATTCGCAATTCACTTTATGTTGCATAGCGAAATAATGTGTTTATTATTACTATACATATTTATATCCGGTGCCTTAATATGAACTCTTAATTCCAGACAGTTGACGTTGTTGTCTGGAATTAAGAGTTCATAATACGCCTACTGGTCGATGTACTCGTACAATATACGGTAGGGACTACTAGATGTGCTCGCGACTTCGTACGCGTTGCAGTCTTTTCCACATAAATCCCGATCTCTCGGGAAAACCGACTTATAAGTTTCTTCAAAACCTCATCTAACCCTGAAAATATTGGAGAAAAAGTTACAACTGGAATGTTACTTACCTCATACAAAAAATGCTCGCATTTAACTGGTAACAATGTCGCGATATGATATTATTTAACCAAAACGTTCATTATTCTACGGACACCTTGACTTGTCTTTTGAAATGCAACACATTCTTTCCTTAGATCTGCATAGGGCGCATTAGGACTGTGCGCAGAAATTGGTATTTTGTACTCTATGCCACTTGTTTTAGGGTTCAATTTATATTGTATTTTAAATTAGAGAGACATGGTAAGTGAGCCCGTAAGATCGTGACTTATGATTTCATTATCGGTCGGCGCGTGCGCCGCCTATTGCTTGCGAGCTTGCGACACAAACATCGCACCCCTGGCCCAGCTGTTACGTAGACCTATATTACCCGTATTAATAAAATGGTAATGCAATCTTTTATGCTCATTGTATCGCTTACTAATTTTTAGGGTTCCGTACCCAAAGGGTAAAACGGGACCCTATTACTGAGACTTCGCTGTCCGTCCGTCCGTCCATCCGTCCGTCCGTCTGTCACCAGGCTGTATCTCATGAACCGTAATAGTAACACAGTTGAAATTTTCACAGATGATGTATTTCTGTTGCCGCTACAACAACAAATACTAAAACACTGAATAAAATAAATATTTAAGTCGAAATATGGCTTCGACGCTTCAGCTATAAATTAGTTACCTTTCGGTCCAAGAGATGGCGTTGCTTGTGAGTGCTTGATGAGGCTTTCATACAACAGACCAGATTTTTTTGGCGTTTTTATACATAATGGTACGGAACCCTTCGTGCGCGAGTCCAACTCGCACTTGGCCGATTTTGTATTTCTGCAATCGTCATTCAGTGACTTCATTGGTCTACTACTTCAACCTATTTATACATGGGCCACAACAGCTATGTTGCTCCAGTGCGGATTTATCAAGAGATTCGAGTACAATCCAAGTGTTAAAAATATTCCGAATACCCTAACATTGTGTAGTGTTCCTTAAATGTCTTAACTTTATCTAGTAGGCTTATTTTTTGCTGTCTAACGAAAGCAATCGGGATTGACAGTTGTACGTGCATTTATAATTAAAAGAACCGTATAAAATAAAATAGTAACAATACAATAACTTTTCACAGCACGCGTAGAAAGGCTAACGTGAAGCAATTAGTAACTCAAAATTAATGACATAATTTTACAACATTGTTACGTAAAATGGTGTGTGATTTATTATTAAACCGTAGTAGTATGTTACAATAAATGAATTTTGAACTTTGACAGGTCTATATTTTAAAGATAATATCTGTAACAAAAGTGTTGCGTAACTAGATTTTAACCCCACGATAACTACAAACTGACAAACCAATTCTTTGCTGTCAATTATTTTATCAAGTTAAATAGATAAAATAAGTATTTCCTGATACACAAACATTTCAATATGAAATGTAACTTGTACTCACGATTGTTTGACTCATAGATCATGGCTACGATGAAAGCGACGAAAGCTGTGACAGTTGACAGACGTTTGTGGCACTAGTTTTATCCGTGGTTTTCCCGCCTGAAAAACAAAAAACATTACCTAAGTTATTTGTAATTAAACGAGTTACGAAGTGGTGCAGCAGGGGGCGAACGAAAACTAGTAATTTAACTAGATTATAGTTTTAATTTCAATATTAGAAATTACATAAACGCGCCACAGTGCAAAAATATTGAATGGTTGACTCACTCCACCGGCCACTTATCTTCGTTATGTTAATTAAAATCGAAAATGTTAGTAAAGAGGGTATACCGACATTTTAGAAAAAAGTTATACTCCTTTCACTCTCCGTTTAATTTCCGGGTTAAAAAAGTATTCTAATCTAAAGAGATTGGGAAAGCCCAAGGTCCCTAAGGTTTCGCAAATTACTGACAGATAGACAACGCACAGCTGAAAGTACTAAACGCAAGAAGCTGAAATTTTGTATGTATCCTTGAAGAGTGTAGTGGAGCAATGTAGTGGATATTAGAAATTCCTCCTTTAAGGGATAAAAGTTCTACGCAAGCAATGCTGTAGAGATCTAGAATGTCATAATGTATGTAATTGTGTGCATTTTAGGTATTTACGTGTGTAAGGCCGAGGCCTCACTACGACTAAACCGCAGCGGTTTTCTACCGCGTAAATTTTGTAACTCAAGGAAAGCAATACAAGCGGCCTCACTTGCGGTTTCTGATAATGTATGCGAATTGCGCGGTTACGCGGTTACCACCGCGGGAAAAAACCGTGGTGCGGCCTCGCGCTTAGGGTCAGTGACGACACTATTCGTTGAACGTCCACGATGTCGCGTTTTTGGTGCCAAGTTGACCAAATTAAGCTACAATCTTTACACAATTTTGATAATGTAATGAAAAACTCGATACAAAACCATTTCTAATATCTAAACATTTTATTTACAAACTTAAATTCTCGTTAAACCATACCCAGTAAAACAACTACCTAACAAGGCAGAAAACTTCAAAATAACTTACATCGTTGTACCTCTTAACTCATTCAGCTCTATGATATGAATACGGAGCTAATAAAACAAATAGTAGTTAGGTAACTGAGAAGGGAGCTGAGAGAAATAAAAGCGAACATCTTACTTACGAGTCGGATAAAACGATGATCGCGCCCCTCATTATTGTGTTTCAAATGGAAACCGATTCCGCTCTTAGGAGCAATTCGGATATGCGCTTTGGCGATTTTGCGTTATGCTTTGGCGATTAACTTAGAACAACATTTTCAGGTTCAAGTCTGTTAATTTATAAAAACGTGAATATCGTCGTGTATTTTTGGTATATAAGCCTAACAGACTATTCTACCAGGATCCGATTGATATGCAATTGAAACATTTATAAATTAGCAGATTGGGCCTCTGGTATGTTCTTTCAGCAGCTGACTGAATTTAACAATTAAATTGGTAGAAGAAAAAATTTATATTATTGTATTTTTTTATTAAAAATAGGTTTCTTGCTTAATTAAGTACTACAATAAAATATTCAATTGTTAGTTGGAGTGATTTTCCCACGTGATTTAGTAATCATGTTATTTACTAGAGGAGCACGTCTCTGCGAAATATTGCTTGATAATGTTTTGCAAAATTTTTCACTGCTTACAACGTTGAAAGGATCCATTTAATTGCAGTGTACATTTTCAACACTGTAATAAATATTAATAAAATTTATGAGTTGTTTAAGTGTGAAAAGAAACAGTTAACTAACGCTTTTTAGTCGCTCCTCTTAACAGAGCCTTATACAAGCACGTATTGTACAGCGGTAGACCGTGCTCTGAACTAAATCATACAAGATGATTTTATTGCGGCTCGAACGAGGACTGTTCTGTTTAGTATACTACTTTACAGAGTATCTGTGTATTAAGTAGTTGTTAGGCAAGTTAAAATACAGCAATTACATATAATATCATGCATGTAATTAAATCGTTTCTTTTTAATTGAAATCAGTTCACGAGTAAATAGATACCTAATACTCGTAACTAACTTTTTACAAAAAATAACTGACTTCTAAATATATAAGTAGAGATAATTAAAAAACTACCCGTCACACGATAAAGATACGATACGAAGTAAAACAAAGGCAGGTTTAATAGCTATTGCCATTGCTATGGCATTGATATTGCCTTCGGCAAAAGCAGATTAGTGTTAGATTTCCAGAAAAATTAATCGCTTACACATTCGCCACCATGAATATATTAATTATTTATTTTATCATTGAACTTTAGAAACAATAGCAAACAATTCAAGCAGTTATTATTCAACAAACTTCATACGTGACTTGTATAAAAAAAAGAGTAGACCAACAACCACCCAAGTCGGTACAATGCCTACAATATCACGTCACAGTTATGCCTAAAATAGCTATAAATTAAAGGGAGCGCTCGCGAATAAATTCGTTTTATTTATAGCGCCACAGCCACAGACAGACAGATTGCGGTAGGATGAACACATCTTGTAATTGTATATAGTCTACGGAGGTCCCGAATTGACAATATAATAGAACTTATGAACAGTACGAGTTCATTTATTTATAACCTTGCTGCATTTTTTTAGGGTTCTGTGTCCAAGTGTATGAACGGGACCTAAATATTGTTTTTGTACGTAAAAAAATGTCAGTTGTGCGGAATTCCTTCCGTCCTTCACACAGATCGTATTCGCATTTGCCGGTTTTGTTAGTATAGTCCTTATATAATTTTTGTTAAGTATTTAACTACATTTTTGTATTGTGGTACAATATGGCACCATTTTTTTAATTTAACTAGTTAGTTTAGTTTTATGAATTTCAAGTTAAAGTTCTAGCTAAATATACCTAGTTTGCTTCTAAAATATCTTTCATGTATTTACGCCGATCAATTATTAAACGTACCTTTAGCTTCCAACAGTCAGCGACGACTAAGCCAGTTGTTCACTCGCTGTTTTGCTTGGCGCTTGTTACACGATTTATTGCAAGAAATTTTATATTGGAAATAAAGCGAATTTACAAGCGTGAAACCCAGATAGGTATGTTAAGTACTGGTCGGTTAGTGTCGCGCTTCTTTTTGAGATTGAAATACTGACAACGTTGGAACAACGTGTTGACCAACGTATTGGAGTGAACAATTGTAAACTTTTTCTCAGTGGTAAAAAATATTGAAAACGTCCTTTATTGTTTAAATCTATTGGCAATGATTTTGTTTGAGTTGCGTTAAAATATCTGATTTTTTATGGGTTTATGGCATTAAACGAGAGTGCAGCACCATTACAACTCCGTTATCGCGTATGACATCTATGACTAACCTAGAACAAGACTCAAATGGGGTCTAGGAAAGTTTGTACAGTTGGCTGACTACACTAACTTTGTTACACCCAACCTTAGACTGAATCAGTATCAGAACTGAGATAGGGAGTGTTAGTGGTTATTGCTGTTAGTTGCCGTTAGTAATAGTCCAGACAGTAATTGTTAGTAAGTCTCGTACTAATTCGATCACAGATGCTATCCCTAAAGACTGAGATGGCCGCCTCTAAAAAGTGTAATTGGCTAAACGCCTTTATAACCTTCTTATAAAGAACTAGCTTTTGCCAGCGGCTTCGCCCGCGTGAATTTCGTTTAAACTTCACCCCTTTATTTCACCCACTTAAGTGTCATAAACGTAAGAGTAGATAAAATATAGGTATACTTAATCAGAAAGCTTCGAACTGCTAAGCTATCGGGAGTTACACGTGTTATTGTGAGTCAACCTTAAAAGATAGACATAATTATGCTGTCGTGGAATATTTTTTATATAATTTTAAACCTAAAACTAATGTGAAATGTTTCCAATCTTCAATATACCAGAGTTTTTATAAAATTATAATATTTAGTTAATTCAATTTCATAAACACTGGCTGAAAGAAAACAATAGCTGAAAAAAATAAAAAAAGAATCAAAAATCCACAGCTTTTATAATCTATAGCCCACGAAGTGCACCCTTCAATAATCGGGCGCAAGATCCCTCGGCCTTACAAAAATGTGCATGCCTCGGGCGGTCGCGTCATTTGTTTTCTATTTTACAAAAAAAGGGACATCCATTGTCCATCAGACGCAATGAATAGTTATGCAAAGTTCGCTGAGGGCAGAGACAACGCAATGCGATTCGCGTGCCCGCATTGTATTCGCGCGTATTGAACTGCCGCCGGAGCCGCCCGGCTCTGAACGCGTTTCCATTACACCGGCATGACACGGCACTGCTGCGTAACGCAGGTAGCGATATTCCTTATGGGTATTTAAACGCAGACATGTTGTCATTACTTATATTGAACAAAGTTAAATAGATCTGGATATGTAGGTAATGAAATTGTTTTTCAAATGAAACATAATTATTTTAATGTGTCACCGAAACAAATGCAAAAAAAACCAAAAGAACTCCTTGGGAGTTTCTTGCCGTTTCTCTCAAAGCGACTCAAGCAAGATATTGAGTTTCGAAAAGTGATTGTATAAATAAAATTAATTTTCATTCTATTTTCACCTCATTTGCATTCCATTTTCATTCCCTTTTTACTTCATTTTCATCACATTTAAGTGTGTTATGGGTATTTGAGTACTTACATTGTAATAAAATAATACGGATCGTCCACGCCACCTTTTGATTGAGGTTGAAAACACGATCGAAGACAGCAGTCCAAAGTGCACTTTAAATAACATTATAAATTCAACGTGACAAGTAATTTTAATACAAACGGGGCGGCGTGTGCCGTGAAAACGAGTGCTAAGGCAGTGTTCTGACAGCGGTAACTATAACGTAGAAACTGGAGTGTGTCGGGCACCTAAAATGGTACGACCAGCGTCAAAGATGCTCATAGAATAGACCCCGTGCTCTATTATACCGCGGCTACATTGTTGAAATATTGTCAAAGTGTATCTACGCTTGGTTCTAACTACGATTATACTAGTAACCAGCTCTCGCTTCGCTTCGGGACACTTGTTTACGCTTACAGAATATGTTGTCATGTATGTATGATGTTGAATATAAGGTATTAAGTTTTTAACTTATATTTTTAAAAAAATCTCATTTATTTTTCTGTTTGTAATCTTCTCCAGAAAAGGGAAAAATGGATTCTAAGGTTTTTAAGATTTTAATGTTTGAAAATTTTCTAAGTAAAGTGAAGCTCCCGGGTCCGAATTCTTAATAACTAGGCTATTATTGCTTACTCAAAAAAGTGAAATTACGTTAATCAGTTTGACAATTATCGCTTGCTTCTCGATTAAACAAACTCTTTACAAACGAATAACAAAATATAAATCCTAGACATCACGCAAATGACGTCACATAATCATTTCTAATGAACATCTACGAGTACAAAGATCTGTAGAAAGCGAAGACGAGTTAAGATCAGCCTGTATTTACACAAAAACAGGCAAGAGTCAACACGATTCTGCAATCGGATTGCATTTTTCAAAGTTTCATGTCAACAAACTAAACATATCGACACGCACCCACTCGAACCACGGAGCTATCTGCGCAGGCGCAGCTATCCGCGGAGCTATCCATCGTGCCGCGATAATACATCACGACCTACACTCGGCGACACTGTTTGCTCCCCATAAATATGATACGTCATCAGATCCGGTGGGGCGTCGAAAATGCGATCTATGATACTCTTTATAATCCCATAAATAACGTGGACATCTACTTACTTACGGGATGTTCAGCGCGTTTAATGCGCCCTTATCAATTGAAGTATGAGCTTGAATCGTAAAAATGTCTTAAGTATTCTCTTTACATATGTCAGTAATGTGAACAGCCACTTGGAGTGTCTACAAAGGTTTTTGCACAAAAAGTCCCACGTATTGTCTTCGCGAGGTGTTGCCTAACCGCTCTTTGGTTTATTTATGTTTGTTAATGTTTGCATTTACATATATGAAGAGTATAATAGGTGGTAATAGTGAAAAATTGTACTCACTGCTTATTCATATTTAGTGCTTTAGGTATTGTTAAGTGGGTCACTCTTAAAGGTTTTTAAATAGAACGTACCTATTTAAGTTATGTACAATACAGTGTTTGAAGGATCTAAAAAAACTTACAACTTACAACCCTGAATCCATCTAGTGTCCAGGGCAGGGGTAAAATATCGGTGCTGTGATGCTATTGCAATATCCATGGACAATATTGACCACTTACCGTCAGAGGACTTAAATTAAATTTAAAAAATTTAAAAAATCGTTGATAATATATACTGACTTTTAGGAATCGAATGTTATAATGTGTGGATAAAACACCAAAACTGAGAGAGGTTGCTAACAGATAAGAAAAAATCAATCACACCGATAAGTGATTGTAGTCAAAGCCTTAAACACTTCCTTTTTTCAGTCGCATAATGTCTGACCTGTTCCAAATTTAAAAGCATTAACAATGACACCGCAACTTTATTTTTATCGCAAAATAATGAAGTGATTCCGCGAACTCATTTTTCAATTCCACACTTGCGAACTTCAAAAGAATCTTCTCTTGTACTTCAATCTGCCTGATAAATCAATGAAGTGACGTGTGCTTTAGTCCGGGGTGTATTAAGTGAATTAAGACTGGCTTATTTATAGTGTAGTGGGTCGACGATAAATACTGGAGTACCGTAATCTTGTTATTGCATCACGGAGTTCTGAAGATCAGAATGATTCCTCGCCGTGAGACTTAATGAGACTCCGGACTCGGTCATAATATTGGAATGTCTACTTTAATTTAATTTACAGTTATAACGTGAAATGTCACACATTTCATAGGACTTCAGGTAAAGGTAAAATACCAAGTTTGTTGATATTTTGGACGCCCACTATTTAATTGACACGATTGCTTACGAAACTGGCAAATACATAGTAGAACGTATTCGTAAATAAACATTACTCAAAGGAATGTATTGGTTGGACGAGTCCAAAGCCGGTATTGATTTTTCTTTAAAGTGAGGTATCCCGATATTTTCTGACCGTATGAAATTAATGTCAGAGATATATGTATTATGTATGTTTGTTCACGACAAATTTCAACTTTTTTACATTTTATTTTTTAAATTGAAGCTGTCTTGCGTTATTAAGAAAATCTTTAGAGGTCCAGTAAAATGTGTGAAGAATGTATAAAGTAAAAAAACTTACGCTCAAAAAATCACGCAGCGTAGTTTTAGATTAATCTACTTAAAGTATTTTTAACATAGCCAAATCATATAAATTAAAGTCTAGTCTAGACAAAAGCATTGAAAACGTCTTCTTCCTTTTGAAGTCATCGCCATAAAGATGACTCAATTAAAAATGCATGAATCCTATTTAGGAATCAAGAGACACTAGATTTATAAGTTCAGGTGTTATGGGTGGCGCACACTTATAAACACGAAAACAATTTGCAATTGAACGATGTAGACACTAATTGCAATTTCATATTTTACATCTGTTTAATCAAATTGTGCTAATACTTTAATTCTTTAAATAATTTGAAGCAATTTAAAATGTTTTAAATAATTCTCATCATTACTTACGTGACCTCAAACAATTTTTTGATGATTTTCTTTATCTCAATAGTAACAAACGAATAGATGAACCTTTGAAAGATGCCTTCAATTCGTAATCGTCGTTGATGAATATCAAATAAAACAAATGCAAAATAATGCGTTTTCGGTAAAAAGGTAAAGAGAAAAAAGCAAGACTACCGCTTGACCCTTGGTTGGTCTGCATAAAATTGTACCCGATATTGTCAGTCGTTGCACGACGAAAAAAAGTTTATAAGTGTGTGACAACCCTTAGCCTTGCCTGCCTTTTTATAGAGTTTTAGAACTCAGCTGTCACTTGTGTTACCTAACGAGAGCTCGAGGTTACTAGGTTGTACGTGTTAGGTTAGGTTTCTTATATCTCCATAATTAATTTGAATCTACATACTTGTGTATTTTTATTTATTTTACTCTTACACTTAAGTACCATTTCGTAATGATAAATTTTTAATATTTTTTAATGGAATTAAGGTAGCGAACGGGCAGACAGCACCACCTTTCCTCTATCACTCCTGACCAGTGTGACCGACCTAGTACAAGACCTAATTAGTAAGAGTCTCATTCTATTGCTTTCACAGATACGTTGTTGATTGATTGCGGTCCCTTGAGGACTGAGATAATCGCATCTAAAACAGTGTAATCGGCTTCGTATCCGAAATGCGATTGCTGTTAAAGCATTCAATATGTCGGAGTTGCTCGTGTCCATCTGCGGCGATGACCACTTACCATCAGTTGGCTCGTTCGTATTTATGTCAGGTCTTTTAACTACAAGAAAAGACAATGAACATTAAAATACTACTACAGTAGTAGTTTAGTAGTAGTGGGCTACTACTGCTAAGAACGTACTTAATTTTGATTGATAATGTTTAGATAAATAGTTCAAAGTTGTGGGACAAAAGATGAACCAGAAATCAAACCCCGTTAGACTTTACCGTAGCCGACTAACACCAACGACAAAACAAAGACAACCAACGACAAAAACCAACCCATTCGCTTCCTCAGGTGCGATCCGTGTGATCGGCCGACCTCGGCACATTTCGGATAATCTTACCACGGGATTTACGACAACCCGGGCTCGTATGTACCGAGCGGCGGGTGGTATGGCACGATTACTCTCTGACCGACTGCCTTACGGGACCGCGAGTGCCGTAATTATGCTAAACCTGATTTACAGGGTGGCGGAGAGGCTATGAGGAACAATGCACGTCGGGATTCGTTGTACTGGATATTTTATCGTCTTTTTTATAGGGCTAAGATATTATGTTCCGTTCAACTGTCTCTGCTCGAGTGATGGAAAGGGTTAAGCTCCAAGCTTATGTTACTAGGATTGTAAAGTGTAAAAATATGATGACTAGGACTGCTTTATGAGTTATCCATTTCTCGGATGGCTTGGGGAAGTTAAAAGATAGTACAAGTTATACGTATGGTTTTTGGTTTTGGATGTTTGTGATGTGTGATTGCCGAATGCCTTTTCCTTTTAATGAGCACATTTTTTTAGAAAATATTCCAAACCAGTTCAGGGGTTTCTAGTTAGTATAAACAAATGCACTTTTAACATCTCCTGCTAACAAAAATACAACCAGACAAAAATTCTAAAATCATTGTTTTAGTTTGTATTGTTTTATACTCGTTAAGAACAGTAATAATTTTTCTTACATTATTCAGTACAGACATCGATAATTTACATTTTTATTATACGTATATTTAGCTTAACTTCTATTAGATGAAGGACACTTCTTGTATCGTAAGATTTAGTGCTGTTAAAAATGCAGTCTAGATTTGTTATGAGTATATGGTACACGTTGCCCGTTTTATTGCGGCATTACATACGTCTACGTGATTCTGATTATGGGAACTCATTCGGAATAATTTAACGAAATGTATATATGCTTAAATATTCACGTCATAACATTGCAATATCAAATGCAGTGCTCCGACTACTCAATAAGTACTGTATAGACCAGCTGTACTCAACCTGCGGCCCGCCGGACCATTTTGAATCATGGCCCATCTTAATTCAAATGGTTTTTGTTAACCTTTATGTTTAAATAATTTATACCTAAATATTTGTTATTTGCGGCCTGGAATCGCTCGGCTGATGGTGTATGTGGCAACTATAAAAAAGGTTGAGTACCGCTGGTATACACTATTGCAAGACGTTATCCAAAATGTATAATGTGCAAATAAGAGATGTTGAGGAATGAAATTTTCGTCAAGGAAATATTTTTGTCCTATGCTTCAATATCGCAATATCTGTTTTATATTCTATCATTAGGGAAAATTGGACCTATTCGCAAAATATAATCTATCGGCAGATGTAAAAAGGCTAATTTGCTTGAGTTTATATTAAATTAATGCCTCCTCCACGTGAAAGATCTACTGATTTCCGAACAAACTTTCGTGTCTTATTGACTGACACCCCTACTTCTTTAGGTGTTGTTTTACTACTGTAAGGCCATTTTAATAGGCCACATTTGACAACTGTTAGTCTTTGCTTTATAGTGAGGGTAACCTGCTGAAAAACATCGATTCATTTAACTAATCGATGAGGACTTCAAACATCTATAAATTGAATGTGATTGTTATAAAAACTATTTTAATGACCGCACAGTTCAAACAATGACTAAAAAAACGACAAAAATAATGCGTCTAATAATGGCGCGAAATGAAATCATGACTTTTTTGTAACATTTCACGTTTCTGGATACTGGCTTTTGAGCCAGACGTTATATATTTAAATGAATGATTACATATTTTTTGGCCTAAAATGTAAGAAAATTTATTCTGTTCCCATTAAAATATATTTTATTTTGTAATCGTGAAATACTTTTTGACGATTAGTTCGACTTCTCGAATTCAACTTATCTACTGATCTGTTTCTTTTGGTACCATCCCTCATGTTTAAAAAGAAAAGGAGTTCACTGACGTAACTTTGTAACGACGTCAGTTCTTTACTTAAAAGTGTAAAAATTTTAACAATATCTAGCAGGGAATATTAAATAATATGGATTGCCTCCCTTACAAGGTTACTTTGTAAAATTTTGACGAACTGTCAAATGTGGCCTATTAAAATGGCCCTACTATACTTTTAATCATAACATGTTTCATTAGTTTTAATCATACTCCTAAACATTAATTTTAACAGTACCTACCTGCTGCTCGAAATATAAACTTTGTCAACCCTTGCAAGTTACGTAATCAGACATATTTCGCACCTAAAAGTTCTTTGTAACGGTAACCCCGAAATAATATCAGAATACTGGCTGTTTTCAGCTTAACTTGTGACATGTAACCGAATGCCGAGAAAAAAAAATCCCGCCAACTTGTCCGTACACCGAAAAATCGCCCTTATAGTAGCGTTATTGAGCGTCAGTTGTGAGTCTTGTGAGTTTTTCAAGGTTGGTACAAAAACGCACCTCCTACGTTTGCCGCCAAAAAAAGTTATTTGTCTCCTCCATTGCCGGTAAACAATGAACCGTTAAGCATACAATGATGTCCTCCTTTTACATAACTGATTTGCGGATAAACGGCGACATATTTGTTTAAAGCTCTTTTATTTCACATCTGGGATTGTGCTGACAAATAAGGTGGCTATAAATATGTGGTTTCTTTAGTTTACTTTACACTTACCTAAAATGGCCGCTCCCGGCTCGCGCGCCCTATAAAAATGCGTAACGAAAAAGTTATATTACAAATAGGCGCCGTCGCCCTACTATTTGTTATCACTTTCGTTTATTTTATTATTTTTATATTTTATTACCGTTTTTATGTTACCTATCAACTACCGAATATAATAATTAGATAGGTATTATTGTTATAATTATGTCACGTCTCGTCACTGTCGAAGGGGAACCAATGTTATTACCTTTCAGATAATTCAGTTTAATATGGCGTGGGCAAGGTTATATTCCATAGTAAATTTGAAATAGAGTTTGACATTCAAGCAAGGTGTACCTATACAATTCACGCCAAGTTGGTGTCTACCGCCGCGATTAGGGTGGCTATATTTAAGAATGCAGGCACAAAATTGATGTTTTGAGGAACCCATTACAAATTACAATTACAATTATACCAATTACAATATACCAATTACAATATACAATTTACAATATACCATACAGTTTTGAATACTCCTCAAATAAAAGTTTACCCTGCATTAAGAAGGATCTGCGAAGTTGATACTAACCCGGGGCTCATTGCTTTTCAAAATTGTATAAAGTTTTGCTTATTTAAACAAAAATTGTATTTAATCACATAAAATAGACCACACATTTTAAACTCTCTTGTTTAAAATGATTCATGTAACGCTGCCTTCAACGTAAATGGTTGCTTGTTATAATTTTGAGGAAGGCCTGATTTTCCACGTGAATGGCATTTGGCATGCCATACGAGATGAAGGACGGACGATGCTCCATGGCATTAAAACCCTAAGAAGGTTATGAGGTAAAAAGGGCTTATTTGTCACTGGGTTTTACTCTTGTCGAGCAAACGGTGGCGTATAAAAAGCTTTCTATCATTACACCCTTATTACATACATACATATACATATTAGCCGTTTAAAATATAGTGATTAGGTTACATTAATGTTCAAATTTTAAATCTTATATCTTTACAACCATATGTGTGCATAGCATAATATGGAACTTCTTAGTTCTCAAAACGCGTGCTTGAAAACGCTAAGCGTTTGACTAAAGCCATTAATACAATAATCCAATATAGGACACGAGTTATTTATACGGTATATAACTATATAGGCATAGGTATAATATACCTCTCATCGGGGACTCGTCGTAACTGAGGAGCCTAGAGCGTGCTCAAGCATGCTGCTCTAGTAGGGTTTGGTGGATAATAGGGGTATTGGTGAACAGGCAGACTACATTATAAACCAATGCATGACGATGAATTAAAAAGAATTTCGATTACTTACTCACTCATTAGGGGTTTTTACAAAAACGATTGCAAATAACAAGAGCATGTAAATTGAGTTTGCGAATTTTAAAGCGATTTAAAAAAAATTGTATGTCATATACGTACCTACAATATTGTGACGTTAATTTATTTTAAAATGTGTTTATTTTATCTTTCCTAAACGAGTATTTTAAATTAATAAAACTATTGTACACACATATAATATACTAATAAAATAAAAAAATAACACATTTTGTGGTGTATTATTATATCTTTAAATCCGTTATGTCGTCCATGTAATATTACTCTTCATTATGCCACAAAGCCTAGGTAATATGTTAATTCATATAAATCGTTAAGTGTCAGCAATAAATTTTTAAACATTGCATTTTAATTACCGTTGGTGCTCGCTTTTCGGCAAACTTTCGCATTTCTTCGAACTTGTCTGTAATTTGTTTTGCTTCTCAATGTAGTAGGGTTGTCAACAAAATATAATAATTAACAATGAATATGTACGTCATGATCAGGTGTTTATCGTATATATAAATAAGCATTATCAATACAAAATTCATATAAGGATCATGGTGGAAGTGTCAATTTTAATACATTTTTGCATGTGTTGACGATATGAAATGAATTTGTTAGTAAGATTATTACATTATTTTTTTGTTTTGGACAACATGATCATGTAATAAAGTAAATAAAGGAAAGCCGGGATTCCCTGTGCCCTACTGTATTAAGTACATTATTAAATTCAAACCCTATGACAGATCTTATGGGGTTTTTGAAAAATACATAACGTTCTTTTTATATAAATTCTGTTTATAATAATCAATAATTAGGTATTGATTAATTTAGGCATTTACATAATAAGTTGGTTATAAACGATGTAAAAAGTTGTCCAAGATATAAAATTATGGCTAGAATATTTAGTGAAATTGCGACACAGCAGTCACGTAAGAAATAATTTCTTGCGCTAGGCAACCCTAGCTCACAATATCAGAATAAGACAGATATCTCACGGAAGTCCACCGCACGATGTATTTGCTTTAAATTGATTTATTTCGGTAAACCGAATCGCCGGCTGACGCCCCGAGCGGTTTCGACAGACGAATTCAAATACGCTGATTGCTTTATACTTAGTCACGAAATGGTGTAGGTACGTTTTACTCGGATTTCGCTGATTTAGACTTGATAGTTACCTACTTTAGTAAACAATGTACCGGTGGCAAATTTTTATACTTTAGTTTTTTTTATTACGACTCGTTGTTCATTTGAGTTTGATTACGTGTGAAGTTTATATACAGATCGGAAATACGCAATTAAGACAAAATATACACATTATAAATCTGTGATCCTTCAATAGAATGGTCAAAAATAAGGGAATATCCATTCTTAACCTAATGGAGGTTAAGAATGGACATGACTCCCTTACTCTTAAACCCTCGACGTAATATACAATATTTTCCTTCGACAGTAAATAAGTAGGTATATCGATAAAATAAATTAAACAAGATGACGAAACATAGAACGAGACTGAATATGATTAATCATTGATGTTCAATTAGGTGAGCATCAGCTTAAAGGATTTTAAGTAAAGTTCAAAACAAAAAAATCGATAATATACCGCTTCATCGAATCAAGGAGGCCGGGTGAGATTTTTATTCGCGACCGAATAAACATTTAATCGATTTATGATCTTTCTTCATACAAATTGAAGATTCATGCCGATACCTTGTACAGAGTAATAGGTTTTTAAATGCATTCCGTTCGTCGTAATACAAGAGATGTCGGTGTAGGTATAATAAATTGCCAGTTTTAAATAATTTTTATGTTTGCAGTGCGTGCGACTGCAAAGAACTAACTGCAATTAAAATGTTCAAGTTTCGCATTCATCAATGAGTAGCCGTGTTTTGAATTTTGAATTAAGAACACTCTTGTATTCTTTTTGTTGTTGTGAATTTCTTCCCGTTGTGCAAATATGACGCGGCTGAAAGAATTTATATTGGAGTGAAGGGGAGTGCTGTGTACAACACCACTCTTCTGCTGTCGTCTATAACAACTGTGACCACCTAGAAAAAAACTCAAATAGGGACTAGACGTTAGTCTACTTAGTAGATAGTGGACATTACCTGGTTAGCTTGTTAATCAGTATAAGGACTTTGACTGGAATAAGAGTTTAAAATTGCTCTTTAGGTAAAGAAAATAAATAACTTGTTAAAATCAGAAAAGTCACAGTTTCATGGTAAATAACTGGCGGAATATTAACACAAATTAATGTATTTTTTAGTTGACAGCTTCTGTTCTTCGCATCATGAGAGGAATAGAGATGTCTTCTCATGAAGAAGGAAATGTCAAAATAAAATTCACCAAGCTATTATGTTGCCAATGATGCAATAAATAGGTAGATTGAGCGTCGCCCTACAATGAAGACAAAAAAAACACGGCAACAATATCAAGCATGTGTGCGTGCAGGCGATGTTTTTCACGTTCGTCTAGTGTCTATGTTGCGTGATCAATGATACCAGTTACTAAAATTTTCCCATAAATCACACATTAAACTTAATTTATGGAGTGGTTATTTTCATGAATAAATAAAAAACCCTACTTAATTTAATTACAGTTGTTTATGTTAATGTTGTAATAAACCAGCTAAGTTAATTAAATTAATATTTTTTACGCAGTTTGTAGTTGGAAAGGAGACGGTCCAAAATTGTATGGAGTCTGGGCCTGGTTTTGTACCAGTGATAAAATAAAATAAAAAAGAAAAATAAACCATTTTTGACTAATCAAATCCACGAACTCATCTATATTTCAGTGCAAAAATTATTTATTAACTCCACGTGACGCAATTATTCTACATAATGGCGGGCAGCAGACCAGAGGATTCATAATTTTTGACGTATGACGTTAGCTGTCAATATGCCTTCTCTATGCTTGAACAATGGCTCGAACTCAGAGTGAAGGACGCCATCTTGCAAGTGTTGCAAGTAGTACCTACCGAATAACTCGAAATTAATTTTATTTTAGCAAGTCATTTATTGCGATTTGTGAATTTATTATATTTTTAATGAACTTTCTGTATTTTTTGGTTTTTCATGGTTTAGTGTACAAGATCAGGCCCAAAATGGACCATCTCCTTTTCTAAAATTGTAAAGTTACCGTCTCAGATTAAGGTGAAAATTTGAAGGGAGGACGGGTTCTACACTCTCATTCGTCCCCCCAAACTAAATATTGCTCTCATAAAGTACTTACTTTTTTAAAATTATTTTTCTAAATCTCTAAAAATTTTAAGGTTATGTGGTCTCATTGGTTAATGTTTAAGCGCTCGAAGTCTTAAGTGTATGTATATGTGTGTGTGGACGTGTGTGTGTGTGTGTGTGTGTGTGTGTGTGTGTGTGTTTTAAACTACATTATAAAAAATAAATAACTTAAGTAGATCTAATTTGATTTTTGGGCCTAATTTTGAATCGTGACATCTCCGGCGCTGCGGAAGATGCAGCCAAACAGGCAAACAGGACTAACAATAGCGAAAAAGTAATTTGGGGGGAAAGTTGGGGGAGTCACCAACCTCTCCTCCAAAAAATTTCAGCTTAATTTGAGGTAGTCACTTTATAATTTTTGGAAACTTGATTTTTTTATAATAAAAAAAGTATGCATTTCCTAGATTTAAAAATGGTGGGGGGAAGATGTGAGCGTCAGCCCCCTCCCCCCCTCAAATTTTTAGCTTAATTTGAGGTGGTAACTTAATTAAAGAAGAGCCAATTATTTACGTTACCTATCTAATTTAATAAAAAAATTACTTGGAAAGTTAATTACATGCATATCATTAAAAAAAACTTCAATAAATAAAGGAGATGGTCCATTTTGGGCCTGATCTTGTACACTAAACCATGAAAAACCAAAAAATACAGAAAGTTCATTAAAAATATAATAAATTCACAAATCGCAATAAATGACTTGCTAAAATAAAATTAATTTCGAGTTATTCGGTAGGTACTACTTGCAACACTTGCAAGATGGCGTCCTTCACTCTGAGTTCGAGCCATTGTTCAAGCATAGAGAAGGCATATTGACAGCTAACGTCATACGTCAAAAATTATGAATCCTCTGGTCTGCTGCCCGCCATTATGTAGAATAATTTCGTCACGTGGAGTTAATAAATATTTTTTGCAATGAAATAAAGATGAGTTCGTGGATTTGATTAGTCAAAAATGGTTTATTTTTCTTTTTTATCTTATTTTATCACTGGTACAAAACCAGGCCCAGACTACATACAATTTTGGATCGTCTCCTTTTCACATTACTCTTGTACCTTTAAAAGTGGTTTATTCGACCCAATGCAAAAATAATCATTAAAATGGGCTCATAAACATACGAATATTAATGTTATATTATTATAAATAAACACAAACGTATTGGTAAACACCACCTTTCTTTAATCGATTTATAAAAGTACATGAACTAAATAATATACACGTAACCATAAACCAATTTATATACCCACAAAAATGATGTTAAGTCGGGAGCATAAAAATAGAAACTAGCAACACTGACAAAAAAATGACGTAATTTGGTTACAATAAAAATCAAAATTGAAATTTAATTAAAAATATGTTTATTGGTTACTTGCCTATGATATGTGATGTTTTTTGAGCTTTTTACCCTTCCTTTATAATTCCGGCACAGTTTAATAGCACATTTCGTCATGTTATCCCTCTTATTTGTTTATTTAAATTGCGCGCGTAATACGTAGTGACACGAAAGCGGCGCGATCGGCACTAATTGGCGGGAAAGTACTTCTGCGCCAATAGTTGGCGCAGCTTTTTTGACAGGTCTTCGCGGATTCGATTATCCATCTAGATACTTATACATCAATGTATGTTGCCAAAAAATAATAATATTTTCTTTTGTTCGAGTAATTTGTATTTTGCTTCTGAATGCGATGACATGATCACTGTCATTACACGATGACATGATGTCTGTTGATCACTCTTCAATAAAACTATTAAAATGCAACAACATGTTTCTAATCATGTCTACGTGCGAAATGTCATGCCGTTTTTATGATTCATAATGTATGCGAGCGTCGGTTGAGAAAAGGATTGAAGAACTTGGTTTCAGCACAAAAAATTTCCAGACAGGTCAAGATTATAATTTTTAGAAAAATGATTCAACATTCACCGCAGTAGATAGAATAATAAATGTAAAAAAAATATATTTTTGGTACATGTTAGAAAGAGAAGGAAAGCTGAAGGAGCTCAATTTCAAATCCAGAAGAACCTCGGAGTAAAGCAGTTTATGATTTCATTATTATGCAACATATATTATTATATAGAGTATTATGCAGTGTTTCGAGGATATATGGAATTGGAGCCTCTTACGCTGATTGATAATTTTTCAAATTACGTTAGGTAATCAAAACGCTGGTCCATAAGTTGCTTCAAGAAGAACAACAGTCTCATAGTCTAGCGTCATTATCTTTTATAAAAATTACTCGTATTTTTAATAAACTTAAATTGCTGAAATTGTTATAAGTAAGTTAGGAAAGATCTACAACGCCTTAATCTTACTTTATCAAGTTTTCACTTTATAAAATCTCGTATCTGTAGGTAATTAAAAAATTCTGTAATTTTTCTAAATTTTTATAAGGAAAGTGACTAATAACAGTAGGTTTTTTTTGTATGCAGTTTAATATTTGCTACGCAAAACCTGATATTTTGCCATATGACAATATTCACTAATCATAAAAACCCAGTCATTTTTCCTCACACTACAAAACATACGTGTCGTGTCGTGTATCGTAGCAAAAAGTTAAACGCCATTCAAACATATTAATAAAACCCGAGATTAAGATGTCCTGTCCTTTGCAGGACCGCATGATGTCACAAATTCGTAGAAGGAAAACTGTATCTAAACCGAGAACGTTGAACTTGCGTTACTGCCGTAAAAGGGACCGTGCCAAGCAAACAATCGTGTGTTTTGTGAATTTTGCGGAAATTAAACGCGTTCCTGTGTGTGAATGTGTGAATGTTTACACAGATGTCCACGAGAATACTGTTTAATATGACGTTATGAACGTAAACGAGTTATTAGTACTGACAAACATTAGTCATGAACATACTTCCGAGAGTGTGTGCAGAATCAAACTTCTCGACGTACGGATAGTATCCATCATCAACATCGCAACCCATAACTATCCTAGTGCTGGTCTCTTGACAGAATGAGAAAGTTCAGGCCCTAGTCCAAGTCTCTTGACAAGTGCAGATTGGCGGGGAGTTTCATGATCATCAACAATTTCCGTTCTCGGCCTGGGTGTGTGTCCTTGTCTTGTGTGTTGTCCATGGCACCTACGACACAGGGAATCATGGTGTGGGGCTATGAGTGTGTAGCGTTATTATTGCATAGCTTTTATCGCGGGCCTTGGGCGCGGGGACCGAATGCAAAAATTTCGTAACGAAAATTTATTACACCCTACACACAGACATAGTTACTATGTCTATGCACCCACACATCGATAAATACCAGAACTTTTAACTGAGTTAACTAACTTTTACTTTATAACGGCTAAACCGATTTGGCTAATTTTAGTCTTGAAATATTCGTGGAAGTTCAGGGAAGGTTGCAGCGATGAGAAAATATGGAGAAATTGCGAGGAAAATACTAAAAAAATTAAAATTTTAATTTCCCATACAAATCTTACCTGTCAAACATTTGATTTTCGCCCCGTCGGTTCGGTGTTTTAAGAATAATTACATGTAGATCTGGATTAAATAAGGCGTTGGAATCGACAACATGTATTCATAATAGTCGAATTATCGCGTATTTAGATTTAAAACATACAAAATAATAACATGGCATAAAATAATGACACTATATTAATGACTTGAGGGTGATAGAGACAGTGCCATACAGGCAAGGCAAACTGTAAGGCACTGTCTCTGTCACCCACACGTCATTCACGCGCCAAAAGATCGTTGTAGGACTTAAATGTCAAATGTCAATTTTCTTTTTAAAAATAATTATTTTGTCAACTGAAATAGTTCTTATGCTTTTGTTCAGAATATTTAAATCTTCTTTGCACAAATTAATGCATTATCCGTTTCTAATAAAGATTAAAATGTCTTGCACCTATAATGTGACGTTAAGATGTACGTATTCTTAATAGCGGCTACAAACTCACGCCGAGAACCCCCGAGAACACCCGAGAAGCGTGAATGTGATCGGTTTCTCGCAGTCTCGTTCTCGGGCTCGCCTGTGCTCGGATCGGTGTCGGTATTTGTACGAGTATTGAATTTAAATTTAATTTATTAGTTAATTTTTTGTTTTGTTAATTTATATATAATGCTATGCAATAGCTTTACCGCGGCAGTCTCCGAGTGCCACACGTCTTTTTTATTTATATTATTGACTAGCTTCCACCCGCGGCTTCGCCCACGTGGATTTCGTTTAAACTACACCCTCCTATGACACCCCTTTAGGGGATGAATTTTGAAAAATCCTTTCTTAGCGGATGCCTATGTCATAACATCTACCTGCATGCCAAATTTCAGCCCGATCAGTCCAGTAGTTTGAGCTGTATGTTGTTAGATCACTATGTCATTCAGTCACCTTTGAGTTGTACTCGTATATAATATATTATTTAGATATTATGCGTCCCGTGAATGACGGGAATAAATTGCCGCCGTCAGTGTTCTCTCCGATTATAATGTGGGTATTTTCAAATCAAAAGTGAATAGGCTGCTACTAAGTTAGTGCACCCTACCACACATGACTACACCACAAGTAACTATCATTTGGGATTATCGTCAAAATTACCAAAGGGTAAGAAAAGAGCAATTGGTTATGCACAGAGCGAAGTACTCCGGGTTTGATTCTCTGTTGGAGTAGATTTTCAAATAAAGTTATACGTTAATAATAGTGTTTGGGTGTAATTTGTAAACGTAACACCACCCACAATGCAGGGAATCCCAAAGCGGGGGTGTGAGTATTTAATCGGTGGTATTCCCCCCACCCCGCATGGTAAAGTATGATTCAACAGCTGTTAATAAAGTTAAAGAAGTAGGTAATTTGCTATTATTAATTGACCATGGTGTGAAATCCGGTGGATTTAAATGTTTTGTGTTTAATAAGTGGGTATGACAGACATGGCAGAGATGTAAAAGTGATCACTTACCATCAATGGCAAGTACATCAATTTGCCACTATCTTAAGCAATATTTTCGCATTTCGATTGACTCGTCCATACGATAAGTACTTAGGTACCTACAAACTTCGATATCTGAATTTATTTTTGATCAATATTCGTGTTATTAAAACAATTATTTGAATACTGAAATCATAAATGTGAACTCGTAAAAAACGTGTTTGATTTTAGCTTCCATGGTTTTTTTGTCGTATTCTTTCGTCAAGACTTAATTATCTTAAAATAATTGTTAACATAAATTGTTCAAATTTTATAAGTGCATCTTCATTAATATTGCTTATAATTATTTACTTCCATAATGTACCCCATAAAATGCCTGTTTGGGCGTAAAGCTTCTCGTTGGAAGGTTTTCGATATCTATATTAAGTCAAACGTTATTGAAGTCATATCAGCAACGTCTAACGGGTTATTTTTGAGTTATTCTCAATAATGCGTATTTTATTTATGGTCTTTACTCCATAACTTTTGATGGGTTGTTCCGATTTGTATAATATTTTTTCAATCAAAAACTGGTACTTGTCGTCTAATCCCAAGTCAATTTAGGCAATATCTGACAAGAATTTTTGAGTTTTCTCTACTTACCAATTTTGAAGTGGGTTATTTTTGTATAAAGTCAGTTATTATAAAATAACAGCAATATTATCAGATAAAAATATTATCAGCAATCACGTTCAAATTTTGCCTGTTTCTGGTACTCCGCTGACTAAACGGTCCTCGTTCACAAAATTCATGTATTTTTTATCTCTCATTAAAAAAATATGTAAACCATTATTTTAATGTCCCGGTATCCCCAACTATGACTGTACTCATATAACGGCTTTTATATCGAAGGTCGAGGCTTTTGGGCAATAACTGATACATAAATATGTCTCGCGCAGGGTTGTCACATCACACTGCTATAAAATCAACCAAATAAGTTTTATAAAATTATCCATTATTACTTTTTGACCGTGCTTCGCTTGCGTGTCAGACAAACCATCACCTACCTACCTATCCTGCCACTTACCTACCATTTTTATTTCAATATTATAAAACTGACAGACTTAGTTACTTTCGCACTTATTATATTAGCAGGGATATTTATCATTATTGTACGAGTTGTAAACTTGAGAGACATGGATAGACTATCCACGTCTCTTATTCAATCTATTCATCCACCCATCAGCTGCTGCTTTTGGGACACAATGGAAGTAAAAGAACATGTGCTTGCTAGAAAACCACAATGATCTTATAAAATAATACTGATAATACATATTTTTTAATTAATTAAATTTAATAGGTAATCAATGATTTTGTTTGTGAATATTGTATTTTTAAAATCAAACGACTGCCAGCCCTTGCAAAATTAAATAATATAAAATATCTTATCCTCGTGTTAAGTATGTAAATCGCTTGTAGGTATAGTTTGCTTTTAGCTAACTGACACGTCATTGTTCGGATTTCAACGGCCTTCCCCATTATTGCGAATGTGACGCATTATATATTTTACTAATTGGAAGTACCTGCTGAAGAAAAAGATGTTGACGTAACCACATTCTGGCGTTCTTAGTATCTATTTAATTTTTTCGGTTGAATCTTTACAGGGAAAATATGAAGGTCTGTATGATATTTCATTTAAGGAAGAAGGCGCATTTTATATGAGACGATTTTGCTGATATAAAAATGACGTTAAGTACCTACAGGTCACAATTTTTATACATGTAATATTTTCTTAAGTATTTTTTAGATGATGAAAGGAACTGTTTGAAAAATATTTATAGTCTATCAAATTACAAAAAATGAATGTTTAAATATTGAAAACTCCACCTTTTTCTTTCTCAGAAAGCATAACCCCATCCATTTAATAACGATATCTGAATAAACCATTGCGTATCACTGCTCCGCCCAAATTCATAACGGCAATTTGTTCGCAATTAATAATGAACACACTTCGCAGAAACTTTTTAAGATCAATTAAATAAATTAATGTAACTTATGTAATGCTCTGCGTACGTATAGATATTGTCATTGAACAGCATCAGCGTGAACTATGATGAAATCGTATATTATTGCAAAATATATAAGATAAGTACCTACCAATATTTTTAACATCACTAAGAATCACTAGGTATTCGTAATTATCATCAATGAATGAATGAAATACCACTTTAGAATGGCTATAAACTAACGAGTATATTACAGTATACTTAGTTGCTACTAATTCTTTAGAAATCTCTAAAAGTAAGTAAGTATTACATTATTTAAAAACTGTAAACATTTAATACTTATATAATTCAGTAGTGTATTTAGCATTGATTGCGTAAAAACGACTTCAAATACTGATTGCAAAAGGCAACTTTCTTGTATTATCTAGAGTAGTCACCAAAGTGCGACAAACTGTGCCTACGTGTTGTTATGAAGTCGCATAAATTGACAGAAATTATGACTTCTTACATAATGCCTGCCTTGTAACTAACGATTTTAACTGTCCCAAACCTCTTCGATTGACAATAATTGTGACAGAATATGAGTAAGGATCATTTAATTTACATTTGTGGGATGCATCCAAAAATATGCATCATATTATTATGAAAATGAAATGTAAAGAATAAAGTTACAAATAAATATAGATTTACACATATAAAAGTATTTCAAAATCATTGGAAACTTTGTTCTTATCGGATGGTACGAATGACAGTTATGAAATGAAAAGCGTAAGATTTTTGTGGGACGGAACGGTGAACGTATGATACTGGCTGAGCCCAGTCATAGATGTGCGATTATTGGTCAATCAATTTTATTAATTGCAGCCAACAAAGTGTCATCTGTCAGGTCAGGTAAATTAGCTGTCAGATGTTCAAATTCCAGGGTTAAAGTGCTACAGTACCTATAATTCGTTTTAACCGAGAGTTCTACGATACACGCTTTTTAAATCTTCTATTATATTCAGTCTGTATGTGAATTTGTGCTGTCTATAACATTTACTTTACCTACTGAAGGTTTCATTATAATTAAATGTCTACTCACTGATAACCCACATTGGGTGCTTTCCACTAAGCGATCGGAACGCTCAAAACGACCTTGAAAAACGGTTCTCTAGAAAAACGGCATGACTTAAATATTTTGATCGATTAGTGGAATGTGCACTTAACGTGACGTAACAAAAGTAGACTTCTTGAAAATCAAATAAATACGAATTCAATACGACTGCGTATCTGACAAACAAAATCACTTAAATAAATTATTTTTAAACATTACATGTTACTCATATTGCCCGAAACACGTTAATGATGTCATGATCTTTGGACAGGTCACGAATTAAATCTGTTAACCTCATGACGGGGCGGTGAACAATAAAATCGCGGGTCAAAAACAACCGATGAACATTAATTACATACATAGAACGCGTCACCGTGTGTTGTAACCGAATATCGGGCGGGTAAGTGGGCCAATGCCGCGGTAAGGCTGGTTGCGCACGAGGGGCCTGCGATCACCAGCGTATCATGACCTGAATGCACTTTTCTTAGTTCATTCGAAATTCAAATTGATGTTTCCGTTCTGTATCTGTAGTTAAATGGTACGAACGCGTTTCTGTATCTGATCAATTATTACTTTAAATAATTTGGCGTATAAATTTAACCAATATTTACTTTAGACGTAATTATATAAAAATATTACTGTATCTAAAATTCTATATCAATGATGTTCTAATTACCGCTTGAAAATTGAGGAAATTTTCTATTTTATACATGCCGTAATTATCTTTCACATCTATAGTTACTGTAGTCATCGCAGCGGATCCAAAAGTGCAATTGAGTATGCATCGTAAACCATCCGTCAGTTAGTTCTTTGACCTGAATCAAGTTAGCCATTTTTATGATCAACAAAAGCAAACACACAAACAAGTAAATATATACATACGAACAAACAAGCAACAGTTTTCTCTATTGCGTCAAGATGTACACCGCCTAAAATCTGTCTGTCCACACGACGCACGCGACGCATCACGCCGTTCACGACGCACGCGCAGGTGTAAATCAAACCTCACCTCTAATTGCCTGTTAGACTGTACGCGATGTGTACATACATCAAGGATACATTTGCAACGACGACTTTTAAATTGAAGTTAGAAAGGTATGAATTTATTAAATTTAACTCAGATAAATATATTTTGTAAGCAGAGTATTCATCAGGTTCAGTAACTAACGCCCCATATTCAGAGAAATCATCACGTTCTAACTTGGGGCGTTCTAACATTCCTCATACTCAAGGGCCCCAATTACAGGCACGTTCTTCTTAGTTTACGGAGTTATGTACGTTTTAAAAATTCTAATGTAATTCGCTATGAGGGCGAAGGAAAACATCGTAAGGAAACCTGCATGTCGTAGAATTCACGAAACTGAAGGGTGTGTGAAGTCTGCCAATACGCACTTGGCTATCCAGTTAGTCAGATATAATTATTATTGGCAAAAATCGGAACCTGGTGCACGTCACGTAATCCCATTTTTTGAGCGACATCTAACGAGTACTTTTTGAGTTAATTCTAATAATCCGTATTTAATTGACTTCAATTATTTGAATTGACAACGTACTCATTTTATTCATTTTCGACGTTGAAGCCAGCTTTTCTGGTTCTTAAACATTATTTAATTTATATCATTTCACTAAGGCAATTCAAGAGGCGCATAACATGACACTATGCTCGATGATGCACGGAGCGCTCGCCATAAGACGAACAAATCAAAAATAGAGCCTCAGGGGTTTATCGAATGTCTTAATATTTCACGTAGGGTTTAATGGAAATTCGGGCGGCTTGAAAACTTTCGACACTGGGTTGGCCACTAACCCCTCCACCAACCCGCATTGGAGCAGCGTGGTGGAGTATGCTCTAGGCCTCCTCAGAAATGAGGAGAGACCCGTGCTCAATAGTGGGCCATTAGTGGGTTGTAGCTTTAGCTTTTTTTTTAATCGAAATTTCGCTGCTAAATATAAAATTTCTAAACACAAGTGAGTGTGTTTATTTATGAGCTGTTATCGGTCCGTATTTTCGCAACATGCGATCATCACCGCTCGGTGCGTGTCGCCGCGATATTTATTAAACTGCTCGAGATTAAGTGAAAACGCTCAGTGATTTCCTTATTTCTTTATGCACTTTCGTCGTAAGATAAATGTCATGTAATTAATGTTGTATAAATTCTTTTTATACGTTATTGTATAAATATTGTGTTCGGTTAATAATATGGATAGGTTTATTGATGGTAAAACACTTTTGTATGCTTTTGGAATGTATATTACTTATATTTATATTTAATCTAACAATAAGACATTTTGTATAGCTGTACATATAAGAACATTAAATATTAAAACGCTCAATGATATTTATTAGAAACCATTTCAAATTTATCGATTCACCAGCCTTATAAAATGTATTACTGCTGCCTAGTAGTGACCTGTGACAAATATTTATAAATTATATTTCAGTCCAAACTGCATGCCCTTTAAAAAAATATTTATGTATTAAATCAGTGAGGCAGACCGATCAATCAGGACAGATAAGATTGCACCCAGACGTTACCTTTAGTAAGTGGTCATTTCATCAAGGACATTCAAGGTAATAAAAGATACAAAACGAACGTGACATTGGTATATTTTTCGTGTTACGTGTCGAACAGGAAAGCTACGGATACGATTAACATTGGCCTATACCTATGACGTAGGTGATACGTCATGTCGTCCGATCTCAGATGGGTCATTTCGTGACCTTAACAAGCCTGGGAGAAATGACAATTCATTTAGATCCGTGAGCTACCTTTAACGTATGGTCTAAGTTATAAGCGTGATGGAAAATTTTGAAGTGACATTTTTTACTGTTTATACTGTTTCTTAATATTAAAGATAAAACTTTTGCAATAATTATGGCATGTTTAATTTATTAAAAGTTTTATATTTTGTGTTGTTCAGTTTGTTTTATCATTTGACTGAATTGTATGGTTCCCAATTTCATTATAACCTTTCTAGTTCTTCAAAATTTACGTGTTACATTGAGAAATCATCAACAAAGTTGTAATATTTAATATATGGAATGTTTACACAATTAAAAAAAGAAAAAAAAATCAGGCCGATTCAGGACGTTTGTTCGCACCCACAACCACCAGTGGCCGCTAAATCTCAAGCCTTGCATCTCAGCAGTCTCGATAGCAAGGTGATTAGTATTTCGGGCGCGAATGGTGGGAGCCGCGTGCGCAGTCTCTTACCGCCAGCCGCTCCGTGCGCCCGCCCGCCGCCGCAGCGCCCACCGCACTGACGCGCGACATTCAAAACCGAACCGAACACCCGAATTCAAATTTCAAAAATAGAACTCTGTGTTTTTAAACCGCTAAGTGCTTATCAGTGTTTTGTGCCATTGTTGTGAATACACTTGCGAACCGCTGCGTTCTGCAACTTTCACCTTTTCAACAGTTTTTGCAAGCGGTGAGTGTTTTAGCTTATTTTTAATCAGATGTCGCGTAATTGTCTGTTACAATATTACACAATTGTTCGGCTCGCGGAAGTGTAGCGACAGTGACTAGGGGTTTTTGTGCACGAAAATAGGAACTGCACTGGTGCAATTAAAGTATGCGTGCATAGTGGAATACGTAAATCGATGCGGAACTAGATTGGCGTAAACGATGCCTAATTCGTTTATAAATTGCATGTTAATTGTAAGACGTGGGTAATATTAAGCGTGCGTTTTGGTTGTTATTATTTAAAAATAGCTCTATAAATCAATATCGATTTTTTTATGTACGTAAGTGTGTATGTATCTATATGTATGTTAGTTCTACGATTGCTTCCGAATAACTGATTTGAATCCGAAAAACTGATCTGAAATATTCACATGAATATAAAACTGAAATTATTTTTGTTTATTTCTTTCTTCTTCTTTCATTGTCGACAACTCATTGGTGAGCCTGTGGTTCTGCTTATTTCTTCGGGCGACAGTGATCATTTGTCAATCAGGTGGCTCGTCTTTTCGTTTACCGGCTAGTAGAATAAAAAACTATGCTAAAAAATTTAAATAATTATAGTACGTTGAATGCTACTATAGTAACTATTAAAAATTGCCTGTAATAGAACAGTTTTAAAACAATCTTTTTAAACTGAAATAAAGCTATTAACATTGTAGTGACAACCGCGGTCGCCCGTTGATGTCTTTTGTATGTAACAAGTTATCGCGCTCGGTACAAAAACGATTGTTCTCGCAAATAGTCAACTACCTTACTTATTTTATGCTACCCTAGTACAAAATGTATGCCAGTCTAACCGATGTCAGTCATTAATGGAATTGAAAACATTTCATGCCATTAAACGAGTTTTCTGATAATTCTAATGACACCTAATCATTGGTCAATCAATAGGCAATTTATATATCACCAAGAAGTATGATAAAAATGTACTATTCTAAGAATGTGATATTATTTTGGTATATGTTTTGTACTAAAATTCGATCTTGTTTCGATTCAGGAAACTTATTTATTTATTTTGAACATAAATGTTAAGAACTCTACATCTACATTCACGTATAACATCACAGGCCTAGCATAATTTATAAGTGTTGTAGTTACCATAAAAAATATTGGAGTTCTCTATAATTATTATAATTAGTAAATTCTCTCAAATAAAACATAATTATGCAAAATTTACACCAGTAGGGTTGTCACATGACAACCTATTTTTCGTCAATCACTCATACAAATTAATGTTAATATTATGAATAGTTTAAATGTTTAACCATACTGAATTATTATAGTGGTAAATATAAAGGCAATCTAACTATGGCCTCACAGTAAACGTTGAATATGATAAGTGAAGTAATTGCTATGTGGGTTTTAGGTGCGGGTATCTCGAGTAGGACTTTAACGCCACGATTCTATTACTTTTAAATGGTTATAAAATTAAGTTTCAGTTTGTCTATATCTGTGAATACATTTTGATGATTTTTTTTGTATTCGAGAGAATTGAGTGGATTTGACGAACACTTTTTGACATATCCTTAATAATGCATTTGAATGTATTGTCTTTGCCTCATAATTTTTTACTGAATTGTAATGATGTTTTATTCGAATTCTGAATAAAAAGGAGTATGATTTAGTGAGACATTGTTTGGCACTATTCCAAACTAGATTACACAGGAGTTAATGTCTAAGCCTTCATATTAGCAGCCCACGCCGTGCCATTGCGTGGATAATAGTTTCCGAGATCTGCATTGCATTTTAAAGACCTTTAAATGTCAAGTACGGAATTAAATCACGAATACCTCTATTACACCAGTTAGATTACAATAACTTCAAGTAGCGAACGATAGATTTGAGTTTAAGATATACATAGTTTAACATAGCTTGACGCTGCGCTGTGGCGTTAAACGTCCCGAATTCGATTCTCGATTATTCGATTTATAATATTACTTATAACGTATCACTTCATGTGTCAAGGTTGCTTATCTATTAATGATTGTAATTATGTATTATTAATGCTAGATTTGTGTATCTCTTTAGGTAGAAGAAAACATATTAAAATGTAACGACTTACTTATTCGATTTATGCATTTATATTTGCGCATGAGATTTTAAAGATAAAATGAGGATATGTTTTCTGGTTCTTTTCCTCCATGATAAAGCACCTTTTATAATTGTGTAGCGGTGATAGAACCTCAAAAGTTAAAATAAAATAATAAACATAATTCATATTAGTATCACCCGAAGTTAAAACCAAAAATAAAACCGAAGGTTGGCATTCAAAATGTATGTAGACTTTAATAATGACATAAGAAATACAATGTATTATAATAAAAACATGTAGTTTTTTGCCTGTGTCAAAAATGGGACACTAAACTTTATAATAATATAGTTGTATTGCACACAGTATGAGTATATTTCTAAATAAATAATTTCTTGAATGTATTTATAATTTTATCGTGACAATGTTCACAAGATTTTATTTACAAATTATAAAATATATTGGTGCCGCGTCGTTCAAGGCTACGAAAATACTTCGATTACGACAGCCGATACTGAGCTTGGGAAACAGTCAGTTGTGATTATGTCATCATATTAAATATACAAACTTAACCTGTGTCATGTGTGTTCATATAATGTTAAATGACGATTTGGTATGTTAAACGGCAGAATGGCTATGCCGGACCAACGTCTCAAGAGTCATGGGTTCGATTTTAAGGGAGGCGGTTTGAATTATGAGTTTTTTGTGTGCTCGGTTTGGATGTGTGTTTGTGTATGTTGTGTGTTATCCTAGTATGGGCTAAGAATGCGTTATTTATTTATTAAATGTTGATGGGACAGTTGTATCAATTCTGGTATACTAGCAGATAATCTAGGTTTGAATTCACACACGCTTATAAACTGTTGACATTACGACATTATAAAAATCCTACTAATATTATAAATGCGAAAGTTTGTAAGGATGTATGTGTGTGTGTTTGTTGCTCTTTCACGCAAAAACTACTGAATGGATTTTCATGAAACTTTGCAGTTATATAGCTTAGACATCGGAATAACATAATTTGTTAAAATTTATAGAGATTTTTGAAGGGACGGGTTTCCCGAAGCGAAGCGAGGGCGGATTTACTAGTATATAAATAAAGCAAAATGTTAGGTTTTCAACACACCTATAATGTTGTTAAAATCTAACATTTTAATTAATATTTTTAATAATGTTGCATTTCCATCCATATTGCTTGTTTTGTAAGAATAAGTTTTTGCAACAAACAAAAAAAATTCAGAAAACATGTCTTCAATCGCAGAAAAATGCATAATGTTTAAAAGTTAGAATAAAATTTATACCTACTTCTTTTGAATACGTTGCCCTTTAAATATTTATTCTATTGCACAAATGACTTAGCGTAATCACAAGTGGCGACCCTTCGGCACTTCAATACGCGGACTACAGAGTACAAAATCAAACATAAATTTAACATTTGCATTCACTAAGTGATCCCTAAAATCCCACGCCCCACGCCCAACCATGAAATTTCATCACGTGTCGCTTTTGTACTAAATAGAATAGGAATTACCATATAGACCGTACGTAGCCAGACCTTATTACGACGGGATAGAGTTGTTAATGGAATAGAACCACGATTTAGTCTCATTGAAAGAAAGCTAATGGGTCGGTTAGCCGAATAGCTAAGGTTATTGTCATAGGTTATTGTTAAATTGACAATAACATGGTAGCAGGTTGTTGGGCAATGCAGGCGGAGTAATGAATGTGTGACTTTTTGGCGGCGCGCGCATGTTGTCTAGTGATAAATTAATAAGACAAAGAAAAGATCGATCTTTTTGTAATTGCCGGCAAACGGACAGGTCTAGTGAACATCGCTGAGAACAAATATCCCGATTATTTATTACTAATAATTTGCTACACATCACAAACGATTTTTAAAACATGTGATTTACTTAAATCTCAAAAGATCTCCAATTGACTCTACCACACTTCTATAGATTAGTCGAACACAATACAATAGATATACAAAAAGCTGTTATAATGCTATTCTAATGAAGTGTAGTATGCAGTCAAGCGGAACACTTTATTTGCTAGTTTTTACAGTAAGTATTAAGAAAAACGACAGCCATTTTTAGTTGTTAGAATGACAAATGTAAGTAACTATGAATGTATTAGAAACGTACTTTTTTTTCGCCAAAAATACATAAGTTTACTACATTTAACGAATCCTACATTTGTATTGCATTTAATGCGAAAATTTAAAGTTAGGGCTTCCTAAGACCATAAAGTTAAGGGATTTGTCGAAAAGTAGATTTATTTAAGTTTCTTGGAGTAGGTATATCTCCTAAGTTATCTGGGTATTTTAATATATATTTATTAAAATATCTAGTTAACTAGTATTACTACTTATCTAGGTATTTTAATATAAGTATACTAGATATTATAACAGTGTAACAAAATTGGGGTTTAAAGGGTGACCACATTCACTTAACTTAACTTATACTTATTAAAAGTGTACGCTAATTATGCTATGTACTAATTATAACAATAAATGTAAACATGAAGTAATTCCATGAGTAAAAGATATTAACTTAAAAAGTACCAATATTCAAATTAACAACAAGGATTACGCATTAATACTTCACTTACGCACAGTTCTTCACACATGCCTACATACGTATTATATGCACGAACACATACATACATTTACTCACTATATTTCTGAGTGTAAGGTCATCGGAAGAACATAATTTTTGTGGGTATATGTACTTCACACTATTATCTATTTTCCGATTCGCTAGAAACGTATGTTCCGTTACGTTGTAATAGAGAAAAATCAACCTTAACATAACTACAATTACATCATATAATCATATGAAACATGAATCGTTTTGCATCCGGTGCTCTCGGTCGATTTTCTAAATTACCCTTTATAGAATTCAGTATGCACTTGTTCTGAGTAGATTTATTACCAAACATTGTTTGCTCGCGTGACGCGAAAATGACAGCTTATCTGTTTTATAGCACGATTTAATCTTAACGAATAGTGTTTAAACTGCAGTCAGAACTTAGAAGTATTGCACGCCAAAATGCTAGTATACGATGTTAAACTCGATTCATCATGAGTGCATGATGACTGAGATGAGTGCTGATGGAATACGTCGAGGATGAGGTGAGCTACCTCATGGTAGTCCATAACCATCGCCGTTGACGGTAACCACTTACCATCAGTTGATGGTCAGCTCATCAGATATTTACAAAAAAGACTGTCTAAACTTATTACGTTTTTGTTTGTTCAATGTCTTTATATAAGTATTGACTATCTAAAATCAGGTAATTCGCTTGCTAAAAAGAAAAAATTGTTTTACTTCTTTATTATTGATTCAATTGACGATAAGATTATAGATTGGTACGTATCGAGTTTTAATATTTAGTGCTTGTTTCGCAGACGGCTCTAACTTTCATTCCCCAGTCTGTCCTCACTCGGCGCTGGTTTCGCAACGCGCGTGCTCAGATAGCTAATTGCGCTGGCGCAAGCCGCGCCGTACTGTTTCATATACACTCTGTTATACATATAAATTCCATTTCTTTACGTGTGTAATTTTGATGTATGTACCTAAAAATCCTAAAAACTAAAACTAAAAATAACTTATTTTTTCCAATATGTTTCTACTTACGAAAAGAATACCTATAACAAAAATTAAATTTATATTTAAATATTTCTCTTAACCTTACTCAGTACCTTAATACGGTTTTATATAATTATAACTTTACGTAACTAATACATATATGTAATGGAATCCAAGATTTATTCTGACAATATTACCGCCTTCCAGTACATTATCAAGTAACGTAAAACAGCTGCTTAATTTACTTCCGAAAATATAAAACGCTAACGCTAACACACTCATACTCCCGCAGTAGGTTACCAGGTACCTGTGTCGCGGGTGGCATGGACTACACATATAACACATTACAATTACACCCATGACCCGAGTACAAATATTTATCTGCCACATAAATATCTGCCCCGGCCGGGAATCGAACCCGGGACCCCTCGCGTCGCAGGCAGGGTCGCTACCAACTAGGCTACAGGGTTGCAAATATGATTAACGAACATTTTTTGTGAATCCACCAGTGAAGGTCGCTATAAGTTATGTAGGACATATGTATGAACCTTTATTAATTCACCCAAAATAGCCGCGACCTTGACAAGAGACAGGTGAAACTATAGCAAGTCAACATATTATAGGTAACATGTTACATTCGCGTGAGACATCAATTCTTGATGATAATTTAAACAAAAACAAACCGCTTTTAGTTGTTGACTCAATTAACATTCTCTAATTATGTAGGAAAATAATAGTGGGCAAATAAAATACGGTTTTGATTTTTTTATATTTGTTATTTGTTAGTAGCTAAGTCCATCATGGTTCGAATGGAAGCGTGATGGTTTATGATTTTACGAATGATTCTTTAAATAACTCGTCAGCGAAAAATCATTTAAAAGTGACGGTTAATTAGGAATGGGCGGAAAATGTGAAAATTGCTGCCTGTGAATATTATACTCATAAGTCGTAAGTAAAACCAGAAGCGTATCCAATTCTCTGACAGGTAGTAGAAAGCTGTGAACCGAGATACTGATTAGCTCTTTTACTGCAGCATTTCTACTGTGGAAATAATTTACACTTGATGGAAATAATTTACAAAAATTTGCTGGACATTGAGTTGTTAAAATTTTCATCTTATTTTCAACCGACTTTAGTAAAAGGAGAAGGTTCTCTGTTCGGCTGTGTTTCCTCATAACTTTTCACTGGGCGAACTTATTTTGATACAATTCTTTCTGTATTCAAAAGTTTGTCTTCAGGCTCAAAATTGAGGGGTAGTTTTTGAGTAATCTTGACCTACCGATGTTGAACTCTGTTACTTTTTTGTAATAAGTTAGTCAGATAATTCTTGTGTAAGTTAATGATATAATTCATGTATATTACACAGTTTTAACTTCTTATAGGAGTACGAGGAGCAACTTCCTCGCTTTGCTCTTGTTCGGCAACGCATCGGAGACGCCTTTTGTTTCTAACGTCCATGACACTGGTTATATATATCATCAATTGATCCGCCTGCTCAAGTATTAATGAGGTCAACCAGTGCGACTCACAATATTCATAATTCTAATAAGTACAAGATATAGCGTACAAGCGAGAAAAATTGCTTGCATAAATCAATAACGCGTTCAACAAATATCGAGAATTCCTCGAACCTCGCTCTATTTACAATCATGTTTAACTGACGAGATGACATAACTTAGACACACACGTTGTGCACACACATAAAAACGAGTTTATGCTTTTGAACATCGTTTACTTTTGAATGATTGTGTGGTGATATTAGGTTAAAACTTTATTTTGTTAATTAAATCATAGGAAATATTTTAATATAGGACACTTGACCGCGTGGCTTAGTCGCTATCTCGCACGACAAAATCTCGCACGATCGTGCGACTTGGCACCTTTCGAATTTACCTAATAATTCAGTCATCAACTCGCACGACCATAAAAATATGAGGTAAATTTGTACATTCAACTACAAAAATCCTTTTTAAAAACGTTTAATGTTTTATGTTGGACTTTAAAATATAACAAAATGTTATTATATTGCCGCTCGGAAAAGTTAACCCATATTTATCTACTCCCCTATAGGGTGGAAAACCACAAATATCATTTTCAGCTCACGTTTTCTACTCATAGTCTATCTCCCTGTCGAATTTTATCTTTGTTGACATATTTTTTTGAGATTTTGTAATAATAAACTCTCGCTTATACATACTATACATAAACTACGTTACTCTTATAGTTGCATCAATACTCTTATAGTTGCACTACTTAAAAACTGCTCATCATATTTCAACATTTATATGAAATCAGACGACAAGCACGGCTTCGAATAAAAAAAGAATTATCAAAATCGGTCCATCGATTAAAAAAGCATGAGGTACCTAACACAAGTAAAAAATACTGCTGAATTGAGAACTTTTTTTTAAATGTTATAAACATCTTTTATTACCTGCATAAAATTGTGACTACGGAAGAGAATCCCTACTGCATAACAGTACGAACGGT